>OX451741.1:1278027862-1279227862 GCA_948472305.1 Vicia faba
AAAAATAATAATATTTAATATTTAATAAAAAAAAGTAATTTTCCTATAAAATATTTTCAGAAAGTAAAACAACAATAAAAATGTATAAAAATGCATTTGTACTATTTTTTTTAGTATTTTAAACAAAATATATATATATATATATATATATATATATATATATATATATATATATATATATATATATATATATATAATATATATATATATATATATATATATATATATATATATATATATATATATATATATCTATTTATGTATAAACTAAAAGATAGCAAAATAAATGCCTAACAAAATCAAAAATGGTGAGAAAAAATATTTTTATATTTTTTATGTCATGAGAAAAAATAAACAAAGTCAATCAAAAAAGAAAAAAGTCAAAAAGTCAAAGAAATAAGCAAATGGGCCTTGGGGGTGTAAAAGCAATTATGTGGTGCAAATAAGAAAAATGTTCCAGGCCCAGCCCAGAAGACCTGTCTTCAACCTCCAGCAAACAATGTTTGAAAAATATGCGCGCCTCTTGCTTCAACATCAAGATCCTGATTCTTTGACTTTTAATGAAAACTTTCAACACAAAAAATGTAAAGCATCATCTCACGATTTCATACATATAAAGAACATGATCTAACTCTCAGAAATGAGAGAGAATTTCTTCTCTCCCAATTTCTAACCTAATTTTTGTTCAAAGTTCAGGCATCAAATTCTTGCAACACACATAATATAAATAAAATCTAATTATATGGGCATGTTCAGGGCAATGATTATGACATATTTTCTTCACAAACCTAAAGCTAACAATGCCTAATAAGAGAGATACGAATTCAAAAACTTACCTGTTCAGTTGAAGTTCAATCTGGTAATGTAGGAACTTTCAGTGCAAGGTGGTGATTGGAAAAGCTTCCTTGAGGTCCAGGGATGCTATTCCAATGTTTACTTTGTCTTGAAAGCTTCTGAATCGAGCTAGAGAACTTCACCTGGAAGTCAGAAATGTGAAAATGGTGGAAGTAGTTAGAGTGATTACAGGTCGTGCTTTTGCTTTTGGTTAGCTTGCATAGATGGTATGGAAGGTGTGTGAACTGGTTTGGGCAAGAAAGCTTGAGAGAAATGAGAGATGGTGCTCAAACTGCAGGGCCTGCCCTATTTTTGCAGTTTGAGAGTGATTATGGCAAGGGGAGTGTTTGAGAGGTGCAAGGGTCGTGCAAAAGCTTGGTTCTGATCTTTGGAATGTGTTTGATAACTTTTTCTAAGTGTGTGTAAGCTGAGATGGAAGTTGGTGTGAGTTATGGTACTTTTCTTCACTCTTAAGCAAACAAAGGCAACTTGTGTTTCTAGGTCAGTAGAGGACCCTTAATCCTGCTGCAAAGCTTCTCTTGATCAGTGTGTTATGCTCATAATCTTGTGCCAATCAGATTTGCAATGTACTTGTTGGATTTTCAATTTGACATAAAGTGCAACTTTTCAAAAATGGCTATTTTGCTTTATCTAAAAATGGATTAAACCTTCATACAATACTTTAGCTCAAAGAACATGGTCTTGGCACAAAGAATATGCATTAAATTATTGAGTGTAACTTGGTTTAAGGACCTGTAATCTAGCCTAAAGCATGCTGAGTTCAAATTGCAAGATTATGGACATGTAATTTGGTCATGAACAAAGTGAGTTTTTGCCATATTGTGAAATTCGATTCTCCCTAACCATGAGGTTGTTTGAGAAGTTCTTGGACATTTTGGAAATCTTGGAATGTGTACTACAATCCATCTTTGAAGTGCAATTTGAAATTCCAAGTGGAAGTGTATGGAAAATGGCCTTGAAGTGGGGTAGAAAAACTTGTCAAAATAGGTAAAAATATTCACTAAGTTAAGAATGGTTTAGTGCCCTTATTCAAAAAATTTTAACTTGAGATACAAGCTTCAAATGAGAAAACTTTGTGAATCAAAGTTGTAGATTATGCAACAAGCTACAACTTTCATGTTTTGAATTTTGTTTGAATCCAAATGAATCATGGTGAAAAAGTGGGGCAAAGTTGGGAAAAAATTAGGGTTTTCCATAACTTAGAAAAATTCTAAGTTATGAAAAATTCCATTTCAAACCCTAATTTGCATTTCTTGGTTTCTTGGTGAACAAGTTTCATGATTTGGCATGTTTTGATGAAAAATGAATCTTGACTCTTGATTTTGACCAAAAAGTCAAAGTTTGACTTTTCAGTGTACAGTCAAAATTGATCAATTGACTGGGAAATTCAACTGTCAATCTTGTGTACTTGGGATCTTTTGAGTTTGTTGAGCATGTCAAGACAATTCCATGGGGTCCTTGAGTCCATATGTGATCTAGGTTTGCCATTGGCTAGGTCAAATAGTCAAAAATTGCCTTTGTGCAGTCAAAACCCTAAAAATGACAATTTTGCCCTTTTGGTGATCTGATCAAATTTCTTGTGGAATTGTGATCCAAACTTGATCAAATGGTCCATATGAGTTCATAATGTTGATGTGGGTCAATTTCCATGAGATTTGACTGTCAATTGGCCACAATTGACTTTTTCCCCAATACAGCTGATTTCTAGGTCATCTGTCCAATTGACTGGGCAAAACTTGGAATCAAGACTTCAAACTTGGTTTGGATAAACTTGGGAGTCCAATATGAAGCATGAAAGTCATCTTAGGCATTTTAGGTCAAAACATCTTTGTGCAAACACAAACCCTAATTTGGGTCCACCAGTGCAAGGAGAAATCTTGAGCAGAGGAAACCCTAATTGGATCTTGATCTTCAAAGGTCTGGTGATGAGAAAATGTTGAGGAAATGGGAGGGCAAATTTTGGGGTACAACACCTTACTTCTAAGGTGCATGATGTTTCTAGTGGTCCATGTCCAGCTTTGCCCCACAGTAGATTCCATGACGTCTTTATTTTTCATATAAATCTTATGAATCCATTTGACCCAAAGGCTGTCACTTTTATTGCTGATATTCCATAGGCATTTTAGTAAGGCAGTTTGGTTCCACACAATTAGGTTCTTGATACCAAGACCACCTTGCTTCCTAGACTTGCACATAATCTTCCATGCAACAAAGCTTTTGTTACTAGCGTCGTTTCTACCTATCCAAATAAACGTTCTACAGATAGTATCAATCTTCCGAAGCACACTTTTTGGGAGGGGAAAGTTTAGCATCCAGTACTGGGATATAGAGCAGATGATGCTGTTCACGAGTTGGATTCGACCAGCATAGCTTAACAGTTTCGTAGCCCAGTGACGGATATGCCCCGTGATTTTCTCAATAAGAGGAAGGTAGTTCTGCACACTGAGTTTTTTGCTGCTAAGAGGAACCCCTAAATAGCGAATAGGGAATCTACCTTCAGCAAACCCAACTGTTGTACTGATATCGTTTCTCTCATTCTGCCCCACACTACCGAAGAAGATGTTACATTTACTTGGGTTACAAATTAGGCCAGTGGAGAGGGAAAGTTCCTGAACACTGTCATGAGAATATCCACTGAAACGGCATCACCTCTGCAGAAGAGAAGAATATCGTCTGCAAAAGCGAGGTTTGTCAGTGCCAACTGCTCGCATTTAGCGTGATGGTTAAAGTCAGGATTACGCTGCATCTTCACCAAGCACCTGTCAAAATACTCAATCATGATCACGAAAAGGAGCGGGGATAATGGGTCGCCCTGTCTGATACCTCTCTTTGCCTGCAGAAAATGAGAAAGGTTGCGATTTATATTGAAAGTATACGAAACAGTTGAAATTAGGGTGAGGGTCCATTGGACAAATCTGGTTGGAAAGCCTAACTCCCTCAGAATTCTGTCTAAAGCCCCCCACTCAACCATGTCATATTCCTTCTGTAGGTCAATTTGAATCATGCAACGAGGAGTCCCATGCATTCTATCATAGCCTTTGACAAGTTCAGTAGCTAGGTGAATGTGGTTGTGGATGTCTTGACCTGAGATGAAAGCTGCCTGATTCTGATTTATAATGGAAGGCAAAACCATTTTCATTTTGGAAGTAAGAATCTTCGAGAGAATTTTGATAAGAACATTGCAACCAGAAATGGGCCTGTAGTCCTTAATCCCTATAGCTCTATCTCCTTTTGGGATTAGAGTTACCAGGGTTCTGTTAAACTTGCTAAAAATTTTACCTGTTCTGAAGAACTCCTCAACAGCTGTACTAACATCCTTTTGCATAATATCCCAACAATTTTTGAAAACTTTTGTTTGAAAGTGTAAGTGTGAAAAGTTGTTTTTGTTTTTGAAAGAGCAAGTACCCAGGAGAAATCTACCTACTCAAAGGAATTAAGCTGTGTAAATGTCCTTTAGACAGTACTATCCCACTATTGAGAAGTAGGTAGAAGCGTCATTGGAGTTATTCGGGTCAATTCGATGATAGGGACATGTGTGGTCACCAAAGCAATAGTAGGACGCCTTAGCGGTAACCCTAATGTCCTAGATCCTTTTTTATCCGAGGCAACCGTTTCGAGGCAACTTGGATCTTTAGACAGGAGTGCGACCTCTAAAACACCCTATACTCAATGACCACCTCGAGGCAACCAAGTGAGGCGTACCCTAGGAGTGGCATGTGCGAGTGTGTCAGGATTCATGTTAAATTATCTTTGCACATGTATTATGGTGAGCTACGGGTTGATTTTATTTTTCAAGCAAGTCTTGTCATGCATAGTTAACAGTTAATAATTGCGGAAAGTAAATTGCGGAAAGTAAATCTACGCTATTACAAGGCGTCGGGTATTTACATCGCCAAAAACATAACCCTTGAAAAGTAAATTGCGAAAAAAATAAAGGAAAGCAATAAAAGGTCCTAATTATCTATTACATTCTCGGAGCAAATACATAAATATGATCAAAATAGGAATCAACAATAAACATGCGCGAGAAAAATTGAATCGGGAAAAGTCTTAGGGTTTTGACCCTTTTTGAGAAAAGAATGGAATTTTGGTCCTTTTTGCAATTAATTAATATTAAACCTAATTCTAATTAATTAAATAATTACAAGAAAATAAAGTATTTTTTAGTTTTTTAGGTCTTTAATGAAAATAAAATAAAAAGGATTAAAGTTGTCAAAAGAAAAAAACCTAATTCTAGATTGATATTATTTATTGTGAAAAAAAGTCAAAGTTAACCTAATTAACTAAATTAATTATATTTAGAATTTATTTACAAAAAAATAATTAATAGTGAAATTAATAAATAATAATAATAATAAAAATATTTACATTTTTTAGTTGTCTGAATTTATTATGAAAAATATTAATTAAGTTAATTAAATAATAATAATAATTAATAATGATAATTAGTAAAAGAAAATAAAAAGAAAAGTATGAATGAACCAGGGGGTGTTGGGCCCATTAGGAGGTTTGTAAGCAACTGCTGGCCCATTAAGCTCAAGCCTTGTTTGACTTCTGGGATCGTCTAGGGCGTTGGTTAACTGGGAGCATAGTGTTCCCTCTCTCATGGCCTTTGGATTGCTGCTTTAAGACACTTGGCATGCTGATGTTTAAGGTATATGGTGGAACGCCTTTAAATGCCGGGATGTGAATATGTAAGAAAAAATAGAAACAATTATTTGGGGGACCTGGGATTCGAACCCAGGTCCCAATGGTTACCAGCCAGCGCACTATCCACCCAGCCACTTGCCTGCTTTTGTAATTATAATACCAAGCAAATATATTATTAAGAAACAATCAATATGCTGGACAAAACAAAATCACGCGCGCTATTTGAATGGGCTAATCATATGCTAACACGTCTTCATCTTCATCCTGTGTACCTGTAAAAAACAAATGGATAGCGGGGGTTTTTAACCCCCACAAACTGTAACAAGGAAAAATAGCGACTAGCCCTAGGATGAATATAAATATTTCGCGATGGTTGCTTCACGTTCGTCCAGTCTCAACAATTTCAACCATATGCATTAGAGGTGCTAATTTTTCCTGTAGTGTAAAGCCTCAATTCGAAGGTTTATGAACCCTAGAATTTGAACATGGCAACTTGTGATTCTGTACACCATAATCCAATTAAACTATGCCATTAGTTTCCTGTGAGTTCTAGCAACATAAAACAAACAAGAAATCATGTTAATGATGCATGTATCATGAGTTTCGATTATGAAAAAAGTATGCAAACCGTGGGTCTGTTTAGGGTGATTTCTGGAGCTTTAAGGCTTGGTTTTGATTGCAAATTGTCCCTGAGAGTTCCAGCAATGTATTAGAATCCACCAATTGCTTTAAATCATGCTGGAACCTGGAAAACAATTTTGACTTTTCTTGGATTTTTTTCAAAGTGGTTATGGCTTTTTCTGCAGCAAATTCACGTCCATGGCATTAGGTTTAGCTTGTGTATATATAGTAGAAGAGAATTAGGTTAAATCTTGCACAAAAAATCCATTGCATGATGGTTTGAATATTTGATTTGCAATCACATCTTTTTGAATCTTTTTGATTGGAAAAACTTGCCAAACTTGGAGATTCTTGTCCCTTTGATTTGCACACAAATTGCCAGCATATCTTGAGCTTGTTTGCTTCATAAAAAGATTGAAAAAATCAAATCTTTGTATTTCCTACATTTTAAATTAATTAAATGAATTAAAATCAATTAAAATTCCAATTAACTAATAAAATATAAAAAAATAAATTCAAATAATCTCAATGGGTCGTGCATAAGCTTTGAATAAAGTTTCAAGAAGGAATTTGAGGCCCATTAGCAAAAACAAAGTGTTTTGAGCAAAGTTGACTTTTGCAAATTTACAAAAATTTCCCAACTTCTCCAATGCATATCTTGCTCAATTTTGATCATATGAACATGTTCTTGGACATTTTGGAAAGGTCTTGAAGTTCTCTATCCAATTCCTTTGGTGCCATGTCATTTGGATTTACCAATCTCAATTTATGGTCTTTGACTTAAAGTGCATTTTTGTTGACTTTTGAAAAGGACCTATAATGTAGAAATTGATAACTTTTTGTGAGAGCATTTCTTGGACTTGGAATGTGAAGATGAGTTGTAGGAAATGTCATCCTATTCAAAATGAGCATTGGATGGGATTTTTATGATGAACCATGAAAAAGTTATGCCATGGTCAAGGTACAATTGACTTTTCTGCTGTCCAAAAATAGTAACTTCTTGCATCTTGATGATTTTTAAGCCATGCTTGTGGAATCATGATCAAGACTTGATCAAATGATGATTGTGGACTCAAAATAAGATGTTGACCAAAAATTCTGACTTTTGACTACAAAATGACCATTTTGCCCCTACAGTTGATTGTGGTTCAAATGGGGCTTTTGATTGTGCAAACTGGCTCTGTGAGTCTTGAGACTTGACATGTAGATGCTTGAGGATGTATATGAGCCTATAAGACTTGATTGAGCCATTGAAAATCCCAAATTCCATGAAAGAAACAAAACCCTGATTTCAGCTGGCTTAGGAGGCATTTGGACTGTGCAACCCTTGAGAAATCTTGAACCATTTGAAGATGATTCTTGACAAACCTTGAAGGATATGGGAGGGAAAATTTTGGGGTACAACAGTTGCCCCTGTTCAATCTTCTTAAACCTGAGGATGTAGATTGGCTTGCGCGCCTTTCGTGATCCGAAGGTGGAAGATGATTGAACACTAAAGTGCCCAGAAATTTGCACTCGCATAGTGTGGTATCAGCAATGTGATGTCGGGAATGGGCTTACAGATGCCATTTGGAGAGATGGTGGATAGGAGGATGGGCTTATAGATTCCATCTGGAACTGTGACAGAATCTTGTCGGGGATGGGCTTATAGATGCCATTTGGAAATGTGTGTCGATCGCGTAAGAGATTCCTTAGCGAGAACTTGCATACCTGAGAAAGAAAGATAGTTTTCCTGTCTGGTTTTAGGTATTGGTCTTCAATTTATTCATGTAGATACTTTCCTGGCTAGATACAGGTGTAGATCTACAATCAGTCGCTCACAGATATGCCTTGGCTAGATACAGGTATCGAATCTGGAACTTCAAAAAGTTGGTCGAGATAGCTTTCCTGGCTGGATACAGGTGTAGACCTATGACCTGAGAAAGAAAGATGACTTGCTGGCTAGATACAGGTATTGATCTTCAATCTCTTCATGCAGATACTTTCCTGGCTAGATACAGGTATAGATCTACAATCAGTCGCTCACAGATATGCCCTGGCTAGATACAGGTATCGAATCTGGAACTTCAAAAAGTTGGTCGAGATAGCTTTCCTGGCTGGATACAAGTGTAGACCTATAACCTGAGAATGAAAGATAATTTCCTGGCCTGTTACAGGTGTTGATCTTCAAACTCCTCATGCAGATACTTTCCTGGCTAGTTACAGGTATAGATCTACAATCAGTCGCTCACAGATATGCCCTGTCTAGATACAGGTATCGAATCTGGAACTTCAAAAAGTTGGTCGAGATAGCTTTCCTGGCTGGATACAGGTGTAGACCTCTGACCTGAGAATAAAAGATGACTTCCTGGCTAGATACATGTATTGATCTTCAATCTCTTCATGCAGATACTTTCCTGGCTAGATACAGGTATAGATCTACAATCAATCGCTCACAGATATGCCCTGGCTAGATACAGGTATCGAATCTGGAACTTCAAAAAGGTTGGTAGAGATAGCTTTCCCGGCTGGATACAGGTGTAGACCTCTGACCTGAGAATGAAAGATGACTTCCTGGCTAGATACAGGTGTTGATCTTCAAACTTTTCATGCAGATACTTTGCTGGCTAGATACAGGTATTGATCTACAATCAGTCGCTCACAGATATGCCCTGGCTAGATACAGGTATCGAATCTGGAACTTCAAAAGTTGATGGTAATATCATTTGATTGACCTTTTCCTGAAAAGGCAAAACATTAGTTGTATGCAATGTCATGATGTATGAAATGCATGATGTCATGATGTTCTCAAAAATAACTGAGATTGTGTCGTATGATGCGTATATGCATGTATCATGATGTATGAAAACGTGATGTTTATGAATGTATTTTCGTCTGAGAAAATAAATCCTTGACGAATGCCGGGAAGTTCGTTGAATCATGGGCTGATGTTGAAGAGTAGAGTTCTTCGTCTCCGCTGGGGATGATGAACAAAGATGATTGCAAGAATAAACCGGTAGGAGAAGATGACTCCATTGGGGAATAAAGCTGGTGAAGAGATTATTCTGTGGGGAATTACTCTGTGGGAAGAGATGCTTCGCTGAGATTTTAACGATAACTCCGCTGGGGATGCCGTTGATAAGCTTTGTTGGGGATTTTGATGAACTCCGCTGGGGGATAGAAAGAACTTCGCCGAGGACGATCATTCCGTTGCAATTTTCTGAAGATAACCCAGTTAGACTCTAGTGGGGGATAACCTTTTAATATGGCCGGGGGCGCATTTGTACTCTGCGGGAGACAAGCTTCCAGGATCTACTGAGGAGATTGATTCAACTCTCCTGGGGAAACTTTTGGACTGTACTGGGGAAATGGCTCCATTGGGATGTCTGTATTCCGCCGGGGAACAATCTTATGTTAAGACTGCCGGGGATGCTTGCTGGGGAACATCTGTATACTATGCTGGAGAATATTGAGATTTTCTGGGGATACCCAACTTCCTTAGGGCTGACAGTAGCCTAACTCTGCTTGGGGAGAGTGTTGCTGACTTGCTAGGGATACTGTGCCTTTTTGGGGCTGATGGGAGACCAACTCTGCTTGGGGAGAGTATGGCTGATTTGTCTTACTCTGTGGGGAGCGAAAGTATCTTGGTCACATTCTTCAGCCGAACTTACCTTGGCACCTCGGTGGACAGAGCAACTAGATCGCTTAGACAACTCATTATTGCCCCCGTTTTTGATGTCACCTGTAATTAGTCCTTTGTTTCGCATGCAAATATTTATGATTAGCAATTAATGTCAAATGCATATATCAAAAATGAAAATTGGACGTTCTTTGCAAAACAAAACAGACAAAGGAAAAACAATTCGTAATTTGTCTGAAAAATGAATTTGTATTGATTTTGAAATTTGCCTGTAAATAGGCGTTGTGTACAAGAGGCTGACGTCCTAGTTAGAGAGCTCCGCTGAAAAAAATAGAGTTTATACAATTTGTGAAAAGGAAAACAAAACAGCTATGTGAAAAATCCCACTGGGTTCCAACTCTGCTATCTCCTTTATGTCTTCAAGCGTCTCATCACTTTGCTGCTTAGTTGGAGATGAAGCTGATTGATTGGTGCCGTCTGAGCCTGACAGTTGATACCGAAGTCTGGATGCAGGGTGATCCAATGAGACATAGTATTACGCTTATCCCTAATTTTTACCTGGACCGCCCTTTCGGGTTTTCAGTCCACCGGGATACCCATTTTTGCCCAAGCCGCCTTTTCAGGTTTTCGACTTGCCGGGTGTACAGATTTTTCATTTCATCCCTTATTTTTTCCCGAACCCTTTTGGTTCGCCGGGAAGCCCTTATTTTTGCCTAGGCCAGTTGACCTAGCGGGTCTTTTAATCATGCGTAGTATCTTTTCACTATGTCTGCATTGGCGGGGTGAGGAAGATCGTCACCGTCCATGGTGGTTAGAATCATCGCACCTCCTGAGAAGATGTTCTTGACCACAAATGGCCCTTCGTATGTAGGGGTCCATTTTCCCCTGGGATCACCTTGAGGTAGGATGATGCGCTTGATTACCAGGTCTCCAACTTGATACTCTTGTCGTCTGACTTTCTTGTTAAATGCCTTGATCATCCGTTTTTGGTACGTCTGACCATGACAAATAGTGGTGAGTCTCTTTTCGTTGATTAGGTTTAATTGATCAAGCCGAGTCTGGATCCAGTCGTTTTCTCTCAAACCTGCATCCTTCATGATTCGGAGAGAGGGTATCTGAACTTAGATGGGTAAGACTGCCTCCATGCCATATACCAAGGAGAAGGGTGTTGCCCCTGTTGATGTCCGTGCTGAGGTACGGTACCCATGAAGAGCAAACGGTAACATCTCATGCCAATCTTTGTAGGTCACTGTCATCTTCTGCACAATCTTCTTGATGTTCTTATTAGCTGCTTCTACAGCCCCATTCATCTTCGGCCGGTAAGGAGAAGAGTTGTGGTGCTGTATCTTGAATTGCTCGCAGAGCTCAGTGATCATCTTGTTGTTAAGATTGGTACCATTGTCCATAATGATCCTCTCAGGTACACCATATCGATAGATCAGGTTATGCCGAATGAACCGTGCCACTACGTTCTTGGTTACGGTTGCAAAGGAAGCTGCTTCGACCCACTTCGTAAAGTAATCAATCGCTACTAGGTTGAAGTGATGCCCGTTGGATGCCGTAGGTCTGATCTCGCTGATCATATCAATGCCCCACATTGCAAAAGGCCAAGGTGCCGTCAAGACGTTCAGAGGAACCGGAGGAATGTGCACCTTATCAGTATAGATCTGGCATTTGTGACATGTCCGAGAATGTTGATAACAGTCGGCTTCCATTATGGACCAGTAATATCCTGCCCGAAGGATTTTCTTTACCATGGTATGTCCACTGGAATGCGTTTCGAAGGTACCTTCATGCAGCTCTTCCATGATCCTTTCTGCTTCAGTCTTATCCACACAACACAGTAAGGTCGAATCATGGTTTCGCTTGTAGAGAATGTCATTGCTGAGAAAGAACTTTGCCGCGAACCTTCTCAGAAACTTCTTGTCATTAACGGATGCACCCTCAGGGTATTCTTGAGCTTCAAGGTACCTCTTCATTTCATGATACCAAGGTTTTTCTGTTACCTCTTCGGTCTCAAGATCACAGCAATGTGCAGGTTCATCCAACTTCCAGATAATGATCCGGGGAGCCTTGTTGTCCCATTTGACTTTGAACATAGAAGACATCATAGCTAACGCGTCCGCCAACTGATTCTCCTCTCTTGGGAAGTGTTCAAAGGTTATCTCCTCAAAGTGGGGAATCAACGTCAATACATACTCCTTCTAAGGAATAAGATTTGGGTGTTTCGTATCCCATTCGCCTTTGATCTGACTGATCACGAGAGCGGAATCTCCGAAGACACTCAGAAACTTAATCCTTAGGTCAATTGCAGCTTGAAGACCCATGATGCATGCTTCATACTCTGCCATGTTGTTGGTGCAGTTGAAACATAGTCGGGCGGTAAGTGGAGTATGAGTGCCTTTTGGAGATATGATCACAACGCCAATGCCGTTACCCAAAGCGTTTGAGGCTCCGTCAAAGTGCATAGACCATCGGGATCCTTCCTCAGGTCCTTCATCCGGTCCAGGTATTTCACAATCAGTCACTACCATGATATTCTCGTCTGGAAATTCAAAGTTCATGGACTGGTAGTCATCCACTGCCTGATGTGCCAAATGGTCTGCCAACACGCTTCCCTTGATTGATTTTTGAGTCGTGTACTGGATGTCATATTCAGTCAAGATCATCTGCCATCTTGCTATTCTTCCGGACAAGGCAGGCTTTTCGAAGATGTACTTTATCGGATCCATCTTTGAAATCAAGAGAGTAGTGTGAGTTAACATATACTGTCTCAGCCGGCGAGCAGCCCATACCAAAGTGAAACAAGTTTTCTCGAGCAGTGAGTATCGGGTCTCACAGTCGGTAAACTTTTTGCTAAGGTAATAAATAGCGTGCTCTTTTCGGCCAGACTCGTCATGCTGCCCCAGCACACATCCCATTGAGCTGTCAAGTACTGTCAAGTATAAGATTACAGGTCTCCCTTCAACCGGTGGCATAAGGATGGGTGGCTCTTGGAGATACTCTTTGATTCTTTCGAAAGAGGCCTGGAATTCATCGTTCCAACGTACTACTTGATCTTTCTTCAGCAGCTTGAAGATTGGTTCACAGGTAGCAGTTAGATGTGAGATGAATCGGGCAATGTAATTCAACCGTCCTAGAAAGCCTATGACTTCTTTCTCTGTCTTGGGAACTGGCATCTCTTGTATGGCTTTCACTTTGGCAGGGTCCACTTGAATACCTTTGTCGCTCACGACGAAGCCTAGTAATTTTCCAGATCTCACCCCGAAGGTGAACTTGTTCGGGTTCAACCTCAGCTTGTACAACTTCAGACGGTCAAACAGCTTCTGTAAATGGTCAAGGTGTTCCTCCTCAGTTTGGGACCTTGCAATCATATCATCGACATATACTTCGATCTCGTGATGGATCATGTCATGAAACAAAGCAACCATGGCACGTTGGTAGGTTGCCCCAGCATTTTTCAACCCAAAAGGTATGACCTTGTAGCAAAAGGTGCCCCACTGAGTAACAAAAGTGGTCTTCTCCATGTCTTCAGGAGCCATCTTGATCTGATTATAACCCGAAAAACCATCCATGAAGGAGAATACCTTGTGCTGGGCAGTATTGTCAACCAGAACATCGATGTAAGGCAGAGGGAAGTCATCCTTAGGGCTCGCCCTGTTCAAATCCCTGTAATCAACACACATTCGGACCTTACCATCCTTCTTCGGCACTGGAACCACGTTGGCAACCCACTGAGGGTAAGAAGTTACTGCTAGAAACCCGACATCAAATTGTTTCATAACCTCAGCTTTGATTTTCTCGGACATCTCTGGACGCATACGGCGAACCTTCTGCTTTACTAGAGGACAGTCTTCCTTGGTAGGAAAGTGATGAACCACAATGTCGGTATCCAACCCAGGCATATCTTCGTAAGACCAGGCAAAGATTTCCACATAGTCATGCAGCATCTGAATCAACCGCTGTTTCACACTAGACTCCAGATTGGCACCAATCTTGACTTCCTTTCTGTCTGTCTCAGTACCCAGATTTACCGTTTCCACTGGCTCTTCATGTGGCTGAATGGCCCTCTCTTCCTGGAGTAGCAGTCTTGCAAGCTCACTAGGCACCTCACAATCATCTTCACCTTCGTCTTCGGCTAAGTTGATCGGATTTTCGAAGTCATAACTGGCAGTAGCAGAGTCGTTACCATGAGATCCATAGTGGATTGGGACCTGTATATGTGAGTGTGTGTAAATATAGCTGTTTTGCAATATATATATAATAAAGAAAGACAAGGAGTGCAAAATTTGAAATGCAAAAAACGTCCAATGCTTTTATTAATGATATATGAAAATGACACACAAAAGCCCTCACAAATGAAGCCACGGTGCCCCGGGTAAGACACCGGGCCATAAAGTTTCAAATTATTGTTTGTTACAAATTCAAAACAAAGGAGTTCATTACTCAGTGACAAAAGTAATATGTATGAAGTCTTTCGCAGTCCAGTTGCTTGGTGCACCGTTAGTCGTAGGGTAGATCCAGCTGTCGAACTCAGATTCCTCCACGACGTCTTCGATAACATTTACTCCCGGGTTGGTAATGAATACAGGAGGTCTTCCAATCCTTGCCTTACGAACAACCCTCTGAGCTTCTGCAGTGAAACCCAAGCCAAATTTGTCAGTCTTCGGAGTGAAATCAGGAAGTCGGCCCCAGTTTGCGCACTCACCCTTCTCAATAACAGCCCGGGCATCCTTTAAGGAAGCCATCTTCAAAGGAGAATATTCGATCACAGTCTATGCTGATGCCAGCGTCTGAGGCACCTCTTCAAAGTGTTGAAAGGGGGTCTCAATGAACTCCCCATCCATCTCTATATACCAGAACGAGTTGAGGTGGCTGACCATATACTCTTCTTCCCCTTGAACTGTTACGATCTTCCCCCTGACTGGGTATTTCAGCTTCTGATGTAGTGTGGAGGTCACAGCTCCAGCCTTATGGATCCAGGGACGACCCAATAAACAAGAATAGGATGGCCGTATGTCCATCACATAGAAGATAGAATCAAAGACCTGAGACCCAACCCTGATTGGAATATCAACTTCACCATGTACCATCCTTTTAGACCCGTCAAAGGCCCGCACAATAATGTTACTTGGCTTGAGCTCCAAACCCTCACAATCCAGCCTCTCTAGAGCCTTCTTGGGTAATACGTTCAACGAGGAACCAGTGTCAACCAGCACATGGGCAAGAGTAGTGCCCCTGCATTCAATGGAGACATGCAGGGAATCGTTATGGTTCTTCCCCTTAGCATTCAGATCAGCGTCGGAGAAACCCAAACCGTTATCAGCAGTTAAGTTGGACACACACTCGGTAAATTGATCAGCTGACGTCTCTTGTGGCACGTGGGCCGTCTTCAGGAAAGTAATCAGAGCCTTGGCATGGGCCTCTGAACACAACAACAGTGATAGCATAGAAATCTTTGATGGGGTGTGCCCCAGCTGCTCAACTACATTAGAATCACTCTTCTTGATAATCTTAAGAATTTCTTCCATCTCCTTCTTGGAAGCTTCAACAGTGGTTGTCTTTGGTACCTCCGTCTGGGCAGGCATATCAGTAGCAATCCCTTTGCCCCGAGCGTCAGATGACTCGGCAGCAGGGATAGAAATAGGAACTTGGTCAGGCAGGGAAGCAGGCACACTTGCAGGTGTGATGACAATAGGTCTCTGGATGGCTGGTGGTGCAATATGTGGTGAGAATAGTCTACCACTACGAGTGACTTTGGCAGGTCCGGTGATGTTGCTGACGCCGGTACTAGTATCAAACTCTTGTTTAACTCCAAACACATAAACATCTGCCCCATAGTGCCAAGGGACAGCTTTGTCGGATGTATAAGGGATGGGCCCCAGAACAGTGATAATGATAGGTGCGACCTTCTGAGTAGACATGATTTTGACAGGCTTCTTCGGGGGAGCCTTGGGAGAATTGTTGAAAATAGTAACAATGGACACTTCTTCGGTAGGGGTAGCAGGAACATCAATCTTCTCGAACAAGATCTCTTTGTTATCCATCAGGTTTTGGACGCCTGACCTCAACAAAGGACAACCACCAGGTGAAACAGAACATATATGGAAACCTTTACTACATCCCGGAAATAAACTGGCTAGCAACAGGTTCCTTTTGACAGTCAACAACGGAGTAACAATATCATCCACAAAGGATACATACAGGTCCTCCTCTACAGCATTCACGCCATGCTTGGGCATGGGAGCAGTCACCACATTGGGCCTTTCGGGTGCCTGAATTCTATCTCTTTAGCATCAATAAGGTCCTGAACCTTATTCCTCAGCGCCCAACAATCATCCGTAGTATGCCCCGGGCTGTCAGAGTGATAAGCGCAACGGGCGTTAGGATTGTACTTCAGAGATGTTGTGTTCACTACCTTCGGAGCTTCTTTTATAGTTACCAGATTGGCTGACAGTAGTTATGGCAATATCTGAGACAGGGTCATACTGAGCCGAGTGTACTGCCTTCTGGGTCTCTCACCCCTTGGTTGGTTATATTGCTGAGGAGCAGCAGCAGGCTTTGAAATTACCACCGCGTTGACAGCTTGGCGGCGTTCCGGTTTATTTTGTCTCCTTGAACCATAAACAGCACTAGATTCTTTCTTGAACGGCTTCTTTTCAGTACTCGAGGATGCACCTTTTTGTATCTTACCAGACTTGATACCAGCTTCGATTCTCTCACCAAGCAAGATCAGATCTGTAAACCCAGCAGAAGAATTTCCAATCAGATGGTTGAAGAACGGACCAGACAGGGTCCCCAAGAACATGTCCACAAGTTCACGGTCAGTCAAAGGTGGCTGCACCCTTCCAGCCAGGTCTCTCCACTTCTGAGCATATTCCTTGAATCCTTCACCCATCCCTAGTGACATACCCTGGAGTTGGGTACGAGTAGGAGCGAGGTCGGAATTATACTGATACTGCTTATAAAATGCAGTAGCCAAGTCCTCCCAGTTACGAATACTGGCTCCATCCAGCTGATAGAACCATTCGAGTTGAGTCCCTGAAAGACTATCCTGGAAGAAATGGATCCATAAATTCTTGTCAGCTGTATAAGGTTGGATCTTCCTTACATATGATCTGAGGTGCAACTTAGGACAGGAAGCTCCGTCGTACTTTGCAAAAGCAGGTGCCTTGAACTTGTGCGGGATCACCACCCTAGAAGATAAGCCTAGGTCTCCAAAGTCCAACCCGGGCACATGTTGAATCTCCATAGCACTTAAGCGGTACTCCAGCTATTTGTACCTATCCTCAGCAGGAGGGTACTGTTCATCATTATAATCCGTCTCGTTGTCGGAGACCACGGGACTAGGAACCCTTCTCTCTTGGGGACTGTCTTTCCCTACAGAGGAAGTAGTCAGATCAACCTCATTTTATAGTCCATTCCCAAACCTGCGTCCAGTGTTGAACAGCACAATCCTCTTCTTCTTCTTCTTCTTCAGAATCAGAGTCTTCAACTCCTATTGACCCTGGGCTAAGCTCATAACCAACTCTTGGAACTGGGCATTCTGAGCCTGGAGGGCCTTGATAGCTTGTTCAGTAGTAGGTTCAGAAGACATGATGATTGCTGAAATAAACAGCGAAGAAGATGAGTGACCTGTAAAAAGTGTACCTGTTATGCGTATGATGCATGATATGCTATTTATGCAATGCATTCAAGGGTTCGAAAATTCAAATTCGTTGTAGACAAAAAAGGAACACACGTTATATTAAGAATAATCTGTTTAGTACATCAATGCCTCATGGGCGAAATATTACAAAATACTTAATCCCAAAAGACACTGCGTATCCTCTTTGGAGCGATGTAAGTGTTGAGAGTCTTTTCCTCGTGTAGTAGACGGGTGAGCTCCAAGACCTTCTTCTCACTGGCATGTAGACTGGCTTCAAGAGAATTCCGTTCTTCCTTGAGTTGGATCCAGCTCTTTTGCATTTCTTCCCAAGATGTTGGCATGTCAGGATGTTGAATGGTGTATGGGACCTCTCCTTCCATGACTGGCTCTTTGATCACGGGGAGAATGTGAGGATATGGCATTATAAGCTTCTGGGAGTAGGCTCGTACCCACTTTAGATAGGGCTCAAGGGGGATGGAATTCTTGTGCCCCAGTGTCTTACTATCCACCTTGTTAGGCATCCTCCAAGCTCTGATAAACCTCTGGCGAAGTCCTTGCGTATCGTTGTCGAAGTCGAAGACTATGTCAGGAATCAACATGTCATGAGGGCCATCCCTCCGAGCATATCCAAATTGTCTCAAAGCCAGACAGGGGTTGTAAGTGATGCCTCCTCTAATTCCAAGTAAAGGAACATTAGGAAACTCTCTGCAACGATCAATGATAATGACATTTTCTCAGGACCGAGAACACCAATGTATATCAGCATGTGTAAGAGTCATTAACCGTTGTGACCATCTCAAACCCCGCTCGTTCTTCAAAACTGATTGTGGAAGGTGCGAAATAAACCACCTTGCTAGGAGAGGAGTGCAACACATGAGAACACCTCTTTTTCTCATGGTTCCAGTGTAACATGAGTGGAGGATGTCCCCAAGCAACGTAGGTATAGGATTCCTGGACATAAAAATCTTGACAACATTGATATCTATAAGCTGATCCGGATTCGGGAACAACACCAACCCATAAACAAGGAGTGCCACAATTTCTTCAAAGGCTTGTAGGTCAAGAGAATTCCAACATTCTTGTGCCTTCTCAAATAGGAACTTTGCCAAGAATCCTTTGATACCACTTCTAATTTCCCAATGCCCCTTGATGTCAGATGGTTGCAGACGTAATGCTTTAGCAACCTCTTCAAGTTTTGGTTCCTTTTCCGTACCGTTGTAGGGTAGTTGACTAAGAATAGGAATTTTCAGAAGTTGAGAAAACTCTTCCAAAGTAGGCACCAATTGATAATCCGGGAAAGTAAAACAGTGGTGCAAGGGGTCAAAGAACTGGAACAACACTTTCACCATATCCTCTTCAATGCTGGTATTGACCAAGCTGATGAGTCTACCATATCTTTCACCGATGGAAGAGTTCTCGGGAATCCTGGATGTAAGCTCCTTGAGCTGAGGAGGGATCCTTACAAGGTTGACCTGAATTGTCTTTCTGCGGAGAGATTCCATGTCCTACAAAACAAGAACAAAGATAAAGATTCGAACCCTTGAAGTGGTTAGTAAATGCATATGATGCTTTATGATGTTATGATGTTATGATAAAAGCACACCACAAGTATTCACAAAAGGCAAACATGATAAGGCACACAAGTCACACCAGACAACCCTTAGAGTTTAGGCCAGCATGAGGTTTAGGTACTACCCTCTTGAAGTTGGTTGGCTTAACACCTGTCCTATCAAAAGTAACCGGGTTCTAAGGAGCTCAATATCATTGGGTTGTTTTCTATGTTCATTGTTTTGATTTAGCCACTGAACTGGCGACCAAAATATTCCAAGAAAACAACCCTCAATGAGTGTAGTATCGAGTATCTACCAACTTCGGACTGCACCAAAGTTGGTCATCTCACTACCCCTAAAGAGGCCAGGATGGTCAAGTAAGGTTCCTAAGGTCAGTTCATGCTTCACGACACCACGCGGTGGCCCCGTACTCTCCTTGACTTGACTCAAGGGTTACCGGTACTCACCAAAGTGCCACATCAACGTAGCAACTGCTTCAACCGTGTCGGTATACCCCGCACAGTTCCCTCACAGTTTGTTGCTACTTCTAAAGGGTATCCCCCAGATCCGGGTTAGGATCTATGAAACTCCGATGCAAGCCCACAATATCAAAACAAACAAGGCATACAATTGAAAACATAAGAGTGGTCTAATCCTAAGGTACACCTCACTTATTAATTTTCCCCAACAGAGTCGCCAGTTCTGTGATCGGTGGAAATAGAACTGACTATTTTGAAATGCTGGTTCGCGAAATGTCGCAGTAAGCAAGAGTCGCCTCCGTCTTTTATTTTCTCCAACAAGGAAAGGACAAAATCACAGCAAAATTCCTTTTCGAGATGTTTCTCGGTTCGGGAGGTAGATTATAGAAAGGGAAGGTGTTAGCACCCTTTCTATCCGTGGTTATCCACGGGCTCTTAGGTACTTGCTCATTATGTTTTAAAAAATGTTTGCTTTTCTTATGTTTGTGGGTTTTGAAAAAAGTTTGTTTTGAAAACTTCTAGGTAACTCTTGTATCAGTCCTCAAGAGTGTATGAAGTATTTGTTTGAAAACTTTTGTTTGAAATTGTAAGTGTGAAAAGTTGTTTTTGTTTTTAAAAGAGCAAGTACCCAGGAGAAATCTACCTACTCAAAGGAATTAAGTTGTGTAAATGTCCTTTAGACAGTACTATCCCACTATTGAGAAGTAGGTAGCACGGTCGTTGGAGTTATTCGGGTCAATTCGATGATAGGGACATGTGTGGTCACCAAAGCAATAGTAGGACGCCTTAGCGGTAACCCTAATGTCCTAGATCCTTTTTTATCCGAGGCAACCATTTCGAGGCAACTTGGATCTTTAGACAGGAGGGCGACCTCTAAAACACCCTATACTCAATGACCACCTCGAGGAAACCAAGTGAGGCGTACCCTAGGAGTGGCATGTGCGAGTGTGTCAGGATTCATGTTAAATTATCTTTGCACATGTATTATGGTGAGCTACGGGTTGATTTTATTTTTCAGGCAAGTCTTGTCATGCATAGTTAACAGTTAATAATTGCGGAAAGTAAATTGCGGAAAGTAAATCTACGCTATTACAAGGCGTCGGGTATTTACATCGCCAAAAACATAACCCTTGAAAAGTAAATTGCGAAAAAAATAAAGGAAAGCAATAAAAGGTCCTAATTATCTATTACATTCTCATAGCAAATACATAAATATGATCAAAATAGGAATCAAGAATAAACATGCGCGAGAAAAATTGAATCGGGAAAAGTCTTAGGGTTTTGACCCTTTTTAAGAAAAGAATGGAATTTTGGTCCTTTTTGCAATTAATTAATATTAAACCTAATTCTAATTAATTAAATAATTACAAGAAAATAAAGTATTTTTTAGTTTTTTAGGTCTTTAATGAAAATAAAATAAAAAGGATTAAAATTGTCAAAAGAAAAAAACCTAATTCTAGATTGATTTTATTTATTGTGAAAAAAAGTCAAAGTTAACCTAATTAACTAAATTAATTATATTTAGAATTTATTTACCAAAAAATAATTAATAGTGAAATTAATAAATAATAATAATAATAATAAAAATATTTACATTTTTTAGTTGTCTGAATTTATTATGAAAAATATTAATTAAGTTAATTAAATAATAATAATAATAATTAATAATGATAATTAGTAAAAGAAAATAAAAAGAAAAGTATGAATGAACCAGGGGGGTGTTGGGCCCATTAGGAGGTTTGTAAGCAACTGCTGGCCCATTAAGCTCAAGCCTTGTTTGACTTCTGGGATCGTCTAGGGCGTTGGTTAACTGGGAGCATAGTGTTCCCTCTCTCATGGCCTTTGGATTGCTGCTTTAAAACACTTGGCATGCTGATGTTTAAGGTAGATGGTGGAACGCCTTTAAATGCCGGCATGTGAATATGTAAGAAAAAATAGAAACAATTATTTGGGGGACCTGGGATTCGAACCCAGGTCCCAATGGTTACCAGCCAGCGCACTATCCACCCAGCCACTTGCCTGCGTTTGTAATTATAATACCAAGCAAATATATTATTAAGAAATAATCAATATGCTGGACAAAACAAAATCACGCGCGCTATTTGAATTGGCTAATCATATGCTAACACGTATTCATCTTCATCCTGTGAACCTGTAAAAAACAAATGGATAGCGGGGGTTTTTAACCCCCACAAACTGTAACAAGGAAAAATAGCGACTAGCCCTAGGATGAATATAAATATTTCACGATGGTTGCTTCACGTTCGTCCAGTCTCAACGATTTCAACCATAGGCATTAGAGGTGCTAATTTTTCCTGTAGTGTAAAGCCCCAATTCGAAGGTTTATGAACCCTAGAATTTGAACATGGCAACTTGTGATTCTGTACACCATAATCCAATTAAACTATGCCATTAGTTTCTTGTGAGTTCTAGCAACATAAAACAAACAAGAAATCATGTTAATGATGCATGTATCATGAGTTTCGATTATGAAAAAAGTATGCAAACCGTGGGTCTGTTTAGGGTGATTTCTGGAGCTTTAAGGCTTGGTTTTGATTGCAAATCGTCCCTGAGAGTTCCAGCAATGTATTAGAATCCACAAATTGCTTTGAATCGTGCTGGAACCTGGAAAACAGTTTTGACTTTTCTTGGATTTTTTTCAAAGTGGTTATGGCTTTTTCTGCAGCAAATTCACGTCCATGGCATTAGGTTTAGCTTGTGTATATATAGTAGAAGAGAATTAGGTTAAATCTTGCACAAAAAATCCATTGCATGATGGTTTGAATATTTGATTTGCAATCACATCTTTTTGAATCTTTTTGATTGGAAAAACTTGCCAAACTTGGAGATTCTTGTCCCTTTGATTTGCACATGAATTGCCAGCATATCTTGAGCTTGTTTGCTTCACAAAAAGATTGAAAAAATCAAATATTTGTATTTCCTACATTTTAAATTAATTAAATGAATTAAAATCAATTAAAAATCCAATTAATTAATAAAATATAAGAAAATAAATTCAAATAATCTCAATGGGTCATGCATAAGCTTTGAATAAAGTTTCAAGAAGGAATTTGAGGCCCATTAGCAAAAACAAAGTGTTTTGAGCAAAGTTGACTTTTGCAAATTAATAAAAATTTCCCAACTTCTCCAATGCATATCTTGCTCAATTTTGATCATATGAACATGTTCTTGGACATTTTGGAAAGGTCTTGAACATGTTCTTGGACATTTTGTTGACTTTTGAAAAGGACCTATAATGTAGAAATTGATAACTTTTTGTGAGAGCATTTCTTGGACTTGGAATGTGAATATGAGTTGTAGGAAATGTCATCCTCTTCAAAATGAGCATTGGATGGGATTTTTCTGATGAACCATGAAAAAGTTATGCCCTGGTCAAGGTACAATTGACTTTTCTACTGTCCAAAAATAGTAACTTCTTGCATCTTGATGATTTTTGAGCCATGCTTGTGGAATCATGATCAAGACTTGATCAAATGATGATTGTGGACTCAAAATAAGATGTTGACCAAAAATTCTGACTTTTGACTGCAAAATGACCATTTTGCCCCTACAGTTGATTGTGGTTCAAATGGGGCTTTTGATTGTGCAAACTGGCTCTGTGAGTCTTGAGACTTGACATGTAGATGCTTGAGGATGTATATGAGCCTATAAGACTTGATTGAGCCATTGAAAATCCCAAATTCCATGAAAGAAACAAAACCCTAATTTCAGCTGGCTTAGGAGGCATTTGGACTGTGCAACCCTTGAGAAATCTTGAACCATTTGAAGATGATTCTTGACAAACCTTGAAGGATATGGGAGGGAAAATTTTGGGGTACAACATATGGGTTGTGTGCTCGGGCAACATGATGATGCTGGACGAAAAGAACAAGCCATTTATTACTTGAGCAAGAAGTTTACAGATTGTGAATCAAGGTATTCATTACTTGAGAAGACTTGTTATACTCTTACGTGGGCAACTCGACGTTTGAGGCAGTACATGTTGACACATTCTATACTTCTGATATCTAAGATGGACCCGATAAAGTACATCTTCGAGAAACCAGCACTTACAGGAAGTTTGGCTCAATGGAAAATGCTTTTGTATGAGTATGACATCCAGTATATCACACAAAAGGCTATCAAAGGTAGCATTCTTGTTGATCATCTCGCCCACCAGACATTGGAAGAGTATCATCATATGAATTTCGATTTTCCAGAAGAGGATGTTATGAAACTTGATGATAAAGAAGGACCTGAACCAGGGGAGCGATGGACTCTCACCTTTGATGGTACATCAAATGCCATGGGCCATGGTATTGGGGCCGTTTTGACTTCTCCATGCAATACTCACATACCTTTCACAACCTGATTATATTTTGATTGTACGAATAATGTCGCCAAATACGAAGCTTGTGTAGTGGGTCTTGAAGCAGTCGTTGATTTGAAGATCAAGATTCTAGAAGTTTATGAGGACTCTTCCTTAGTAATATATCAAGTACGAGGTGATTGGGATGTACGACACCTTTGAGCACATTCCTAGAGAAGAAAATCAACTGGAAGATGTTTTGGCCACTTTAGTAGCAATGTTCAAAGTCAGCTATCTGAATGATGCACCTAATATAAGAATCTTCCGTTACAAGGAGCCAACACACATTTTCCCTTCTCATTGTCTCACAACTGAAGACGTGTCGGGCGAAAATCCATAGTATTTTGACATTAAAAGATATCTTGAGAAGCAAGAGTTCCCCGAGGGTGCTACAATTTGTGATAAGCAGGCTCTTAGAAGGTTGGAATCCAAGTTTTTACTATCAGGAGACGTTCTGTATAAAAGAAACTATGATTTGGTTCTGCTCAGATGCGTGGATAGACACGAAGCAGAATCCATCATACGAGAAATACACGAGGGCTCTTTTAGGACTCATTCCAGTGGACATTCCATGGCCAAGAAAATCCTACGAGCAAGTTATTACTGGATGACAATGGAAAGTGACTGTTGTGTGTATGCAAAGATGTGCCATAAATGTCAAGTTTATGCGGACATGATACATGTTCCTCCCATTCCTTTGAATGTGATGACTTCACCATGGCCCTTTACAATGTGGGGCATTATAATGATCAGACGCATCAACCCGAGTGCTTCAAGTGGACATAGGTTCATTCTCATTGCTATTGATTACTTCACCAAATGGGTGGAAGCGGATTCATACAAGAATGTGACCAAGCAAGTTGTTACCCGCTTCATTAAGAAAGAAATCATATGCCAGTATAGAACTCCTAACGAGATCATAACTGATAACGGGTCAAGTCTCAACAATAAAATGACGAAGGAAATGTGCAAAGAGTTCAAGATCGAGCACCATAATTCATCACCCTATCGGCCAAATATAAATGGGGCAGTCAAAGCCGCTAACAAGAATATAAAGAAGATCGTCCAGAAAATAGTGAGAATATACAAAGATTAGCATGCGATGTTTCCTTTTTACCTGCACGGCTATCGAACTTCGGTGTGCACTTCCACTAGGGCAACTCCTTTTTAACTAGCCTATGATATGGACGCGGTGCTCCCAGTCGAAGTGGAGATTCCTTCATTAAGGGTTCAGATGGATACTAAACTTGATGAAGCCTAATGGATTCAAACAAGGCTCGACCAACTCAATATCATCGAAGAGAAGCGCCTAGCATCCGTTTGTCACGTTCGGTTATATCAACAACGCCTCAAGAGAGCATTTGACAAAAAGATTCGACCTCGAGAGTTCCACACAGGTGACCTAGTCTTAAGGAAGATTCTCCCAATCCACACTAACCCAAGAGGCAAGTGGACTCTCAACCATGAGGGGCCGTACATCGTGAAGAAAGCTTTCTCAGGAGGTGCTATAATCCTTACAAACATGGATGGGGAAGACGTTCCACTTCCAGTCAACTCAGACTCAAAAAAAATACTACGCATAAAATACCCGCTAAGTCAAAAAACCGAAAAGGCGGCTTAGGAAAAAGTTAGGGCTAAAAAGAAAAAAAGAGAAAAACCTATTGTTGGCTCTTGAGTTTGACACCTACTATATATTGGCCCTATAGACCAAAAATAGAGCAGATAAAGCCAAGCTGGAAAATGCTTCGACGGATGGAAACAACTTAGAGAAAATATCCGAGTTACAAATTGGTCTTCGGCCAGACATCACCATCGAGCCTTCGACGGGAAAGGTTCGGTGGCCTTCGACTAGAAGAACAAACCTTCGTGTCAGCACCGAAGGCGAAGGACATTTGAATTTGAAGTTTGGAGGGAAATGCAGTTCTCCAGCAGTTAAAAGAAAGCGATGTGGAAGGAAGATAGAGGTCGAGGGACATACAGAAGACACTTGCCTTCATCCTAGAAACCAAGCCACCCTCGACAGTTACATAATTTTAGTATAAAACCAGGAAGTTTGTGTAGAGTTTCCGTGTGTTCAACCTATTGTGCTAGTTACTCAATATTATTCAAGTACCCGCTGTGTGTGAAAGAATAACTGAGAATGTACGTTGGAAACACCATTTTTTATTAATAAAGTCTTTTTACATTGCTTTGAACTTCTTTTGCAAGGTTTACATTTCTACATCTTTACTTGCACTTCTAGTTACTTTCTTACTTTCCAAAACCATAAACACTATATCCTTGGTCGAACGTGCGTTCTTCCTAGATATCAACTTTCTCATCAAACCAACATAAAAATTAGCGTATGTTCTGAGATCAATCTGATCGATCCCGCGAGTAACCAAAAGGACTTTCCTTTTTGGAGGATCAGCGGTTGTTTACCAAAAACCACAGTAAACAAATTGGCACACCTGGTGGGACGTTGCTAATTTTTATCATTTATTTATTCATGTTATTGCTTTCCTTTTATAAGTATACAACATTGCATGTTATTAAGAAGTGGTAGAATAACCAATGAGTGTACTGTTAGGAAGAGAAATAGCAAAAGTAGAATGCCTAATGAGCCAAATCTTGGAGAGATACCTCCACCAAATACTACTGGAACAACGGTTATAACTACTGTTGGCGAAAATATCTCAACTTCTGTTGGTTCAGTACCAACGTTAACCACGAATCAAACAGGACCCTTACTTTCGTATGTGGATCCTAGAGGTCCTTTAGGAACGCCCCCACCAAGGGCAAATCCAGGATCTCGACCGTATATTCCCCCAAGATTTTCGACATCGTGGATGGGTCGAGAACAACCATATGGAATGCCAACCACTGAAATGGCTAGCCTTATGAACATTGCGCCTACTTTTTCAGAACCTTTGGTGAGTGCATCATCACCATTACAGGGATCTGGAGCTAGTATGGCAAATTTGGGTAGAAACCAGATTTTAGGAGGACCATCACATGCAATACCAAGCCTCACAAATGCTTCTACAACAATTTTGAGGCAACAGATGGACGAAAGTAACCATGATATGGTGCAAATGTTGGCACAAACCCTAAGTACGATGCTGAACCCCCTAATACAAAATACTACCCAGTCAAATCAACAAATGTCAGTGCAAATGACGCGCATGGCTGAATTCTTTGGGGTACCCCAAACTATTCGACAACCCCAAAGAATACCAATAAGAGTAAACCAAGGGGTAATCGTGGAAGAAGATCTAACCGTTAATCAAAATCCACAAATCCCTATAGTAGGAATAGAACAACCTAGGGTCGAAATACCTCAAAATCCCCCACCAATCCCTAGAGAAATCGATCAAGGAGTGATTATGTTCGACACCAAAATTATGGAACAGATAATAATATGACTGCCATGATCGAAAGGATTATGATACAAAATGGAATGAACGTTGGTTTTCATAGACCAAACTTCACATCCCCATTGTCAGAATATATCCTGCAAACAGAATTACCCCTAGGGGAAAAGTCCCCAAGTTTACCAAATTTTCAAGGGATACGACAGAATCTACTGTCGAACATGTGGCGAGATATTTGATAGAGGCCGGGGAAATAACGAACAACGAAAATCTTAGGATTAAGTACTTCCCAAGTTCTCTAACAAAAAACGTTTTTACTTGGTTCACTACCCTCCCAGCCAATTCGATCCATAATTGGAATAAATTGGGAAGGTTGTTCCATGAACAATTTTACATGGGACAACCCAAAATAAGTCTAAAAGAACTGGCTAGTGTGAAGAGGAGATTTACTGAGCCAATAGACGAGTATCTAAATAGGTTTCGACTGCTTAAATCCAGATGCTTTACCCAAGTGCCTGAACATGAATTGGTCGAAATGGCAGTAGGGGCCTGGATTATTCATTTAGGAAAAAGTTAGATACCCAATACTTGAGAGACATGGCCCAGTTGGCCGATAGAGTTTGACAAGTAGAACGCCTTAAAGCCGAAAAGGCTAAGGCGACTAAAACTTATCAAAGAGAAAGAGTAGCCTATGTCGAAATGGATGATGACGATCCAGAGACATCTAGTGATCCTATAGATGTCGAAGAAGGCTAGATAGATTTAGAAGAATTAAAGCAAGGGCCGCCATATTCTTGTAAATTGCTAGTGCCCTCAAATGGGAAGAATCCTGTAGAGTCTGAAAGGAACAGTGACAAATTCCCTAAGAAAACATGTAGTTTTGACATCACTAAATATGATGAAATATTTGATTTATTAGTCAAAGATGGCCAAATGATAGTGCCCTCAGGGGAAAAAATGCCTCCTTTTGAGAAAAGGAAGAAAATAGGTTTTTGTAAATATCACAATTTTCTGGGCCATAAAACCTTACAATGTTTTCTTTTCAGGGATCTGGTTCAAGGAGCACTCAAAGAAGGACGGCTTAAGTTCGCTGATAAGCCGGCAATGAAAATTGATGCGAACCCGCTACAAGGGGATGCACATTATGTTGAACCAGTGGGCATTCATATGGTTGAAGTTTCTGAAGACTTCGTTAACAAGCTCGTATTTGGCAGTTGTACTGGAAACATATTTAGGAAAACTATCGAAGGGGTGAGGAAGGCCACTGAAGGCCTAAAAATGAACAAAGGAGCTGCTGAAGGCTCAAGCAAAAGGGTTACTGAAGACCCAAACACAAGCAAAGGAGTTTTTGAAAGCTCCAACAAGAGAACCACTACAGGTTCTTACTTGGCTGCCGTTAAAGGTTCGATAGATAACTTGGAGGCCAAGATGCAGAAACTGAACCTCGTTGCCAAAAGCAACATGGAGGTAAACATGGTCGAGGTATCTGAAGCCAAGGCTTCGGAAGAGGCCATTCGACAGGAGGAAGTGAACAAAACAGAATTTCCAAAAGAAAACGAGGATCTGGCAGAATTTTTACATCGATGCCAGAAGAAAAAGTCTAAAGTGATGTTGTGTCCCAGATGCAGTTCTATCTTCCACAAGAAAGTTGTGGAACACATACAAGGTATGAGAGCAGTGAAGGAAAAATAGGGCACCAGTGCCCAACCAAAAATGGATCCAGAAGATAGATACGATCCCAAGAGGGGACATCAAAAAGGACCCATGAACCAGGTAAGGAGGCCACCAACTTATTGGCCTCCAACTAGTGTACCTGTAGGTACTTGGCTTAACACTATAGGCAGAAAAAGGCCCAATGAAGAAAAGTGGCGAATGTTCTACGTGCCAAGGGGCTCTTCTTTGGATTACAAAAATGAGTACCATGCCACTACATCAAATAAAATGACTCACATATCGAGCAATTATAAGGGGAAGAACCCCATGTCTCGTTCACAATGGCGAAGATTCCAAAGACGACAAAAGGTCGAGAAAGAGGATGCAGAAGAGCCTCACCCAGAATCTAGCACCAACGTGCAAAGAAAAGGAAAGAAAAGAAAACCTCTAGAGAGGAAACCTATGGTGTGGCCAAAACAATGTGGGTCGAACGACAAAGGTGACTCCGACTCTGATGATACTTTAGACATCATGGTAAACATCATATCGATGCTGCCTAGGGAATACAACCGTCAGGTCGAAGTAGAGGAAACCGACTTGATGGTCGAACAAGAAATGGCCACACATAGGCCAATGTGTTACTATGTAATGAATAATGGCTGCGTGGAGGAGCAAAACGCTTTCTTCGAGCCACCAACTGAGGCAATGAAAAATCACCTCAAGCCCCTATTAATCAGAGCAAAGATAGGGGAAGTGAATATAAATAAGATCATGGTTGATTATGGGGTAACCATAAACATAGTTCCACAATCCATGCTGGGAAAACTAGGAAAAGGGGATACTGATATCAAGCCCCACAACATGGTCCTTTCAAACTATGAAGGGGGTATTGGATCCACCATGGGGGTTATACAGCTGGATCTCAAGGTGGGCTCAATCCTTCGACCTACCATGTTTATGGTAATTTCAGCAAAACCAAACTATAATCTGCTCTTGGGTCGAGATTGGATACATGGCGTAGGTGCAGTGCTCTCTTCGATGCATCAGAGGGTTACAATATGGTGTCCCGATGGTATCGTGGAAAACATCGAGGCAGATCAAAGTTACTACCTAGGCAAAGTTAACAACATTGGAAAGCATAGCTTCGACAGGAATTTGGCTCATATAGGGCCATGCAGTCCTCCTGAATTCGATCTGACTCCAGCACCCAATGCTTTCTTCTCTCTTTACCTACACTCTGACTATGGGTTTCAGTGGGATATAGAGGATTTATCAAACATCGACTATGGAGGAGTTGATGATATACGGCCAACAGGCTGGGGAAGTGAGTTTGATGATCATGACTGAGTCACAAGATCCACAAAAGATTTCGGCATATGTAGTCGAAAATAGAATGAAAGCGGCCTTAGAGGCTGAAGTCAAGTACATGGCTCTTGAAGCCAATGAACAGGTATCTTCCCAAGAAGGTCCTGGGAAAGATTTTGACCCAGAACCTCCTGACTTAGAAGAGAAAGAAGTGCGAAATCAGAGGTTAGACACCATCTATGATGATGAACCTCTAGGTTTCGGGAAAGATCAGTTGGCATACAGTGTTAGAATGCTAGCACAAGACCCCTTAGAAGAAGTAAATCTAGGCGAAGGTCCTATAAAAAAGCCAATATATATAAGCGTAAAGATAGATCCAGGGCTCAGGGTCGAAATGATCCAATTGTTAAAAGAGTTCAAAGATTTCTTTGCATGGGATTATGACGAAATGCCTGGTCTCGACAGAAGTTTGGTGGAACTTCAATTGCCAACAAAACCTGGAAAGAAGCCTGTCAAGCAAACTCCAAGGCGCTTTGCACCGGAGATTCTGTCGAAAATCAAAAAGGAAGTCGAAATACTGCTGAAATGCAAGTTCATCCGAACGACCAGGTATGTCGAATGGATTGCAAATATTGTACCTGTTATAAAGAAAAATGGTACTTTAAGGGTGTGCATTGATTTCAGAGACCCGAATGCTGAAACACCCAAAGATGAATATCCAATTCTTGTTGCAGAAATGCTTGTTGATTCTGCCGCTGGTTTCGAGTACATGAGTATGCTTGACGGATACTCTGGATATAATCAAATTTTTATTGCTGAAGAGGATGTGTTGAAAACAGCTTTCCGTTGCCCTGGGGCCTTAGGAACTTACGAATGGGTAGTGATGCCTTTTGGCCTAAAAAATGCAGGGGAAATATATCAAAGAGCAATGAATTCAATCTTCCATGATTTCATTGATACTTTTATGCAGATTTATATTGATGATATTTTTGTCAAATCTGTTTCAGGCAAGGCTCACATGGACCATCTTCGATAATCCTTTGAGAGGATGAGACGCTATGGTCTGAAAATGAATCCTCTAAAGTGCGCTTTTGGTGTCAAAGCAGGAGACTTCTTAGGCTTTATGGTCCATAAAAAGGGAATTAAGATAAACCAAAACAAGACCAAAGCTATTTTGGAAGCCAAAGCACCAACCAACAAGAAGGAATTGCAGTCTCTACTAGGGAAGATAAATTTCATAAGGAGATTTATATCCAACCTCAGTGGGAAAACGCAAGCCTTCTCACCACTACTTTGACTCAGCATAGGAGGATTTGAATGGGGGCAAGAACAACAAGAGGCCTTCGACAAAATCAAAGAGTACCTCACTAAGCCACCGATTCTGGTACCTCCTTGTAGAAATAGAAGTATGAGATTGTACATAGCTGCATTTGATAAAACCTTAGGGAGCATGTTAGCTCAAGAGGATGAGAATGGTGTCGAAAGACCCATCTACTACCTCAGTAGAGTTTTAAATGATGCGGAAACTAGATATAACGAAGTTGAAAAACTATGTTTATGTCTTTACTTTTCATGTACAAAACTCAAGCAATATATTAAACCAGTTAATGTTTACGTGTCGTCTCATTTTGATGTTTTCAAATATATGTTGTCGAAACCCATTTTGCACAGCAGAATTGGCAAATGGGCGCTTTCATTAACTGAGTATTCATTAACCTTTATTCCTCTCAAGGTTGTGAAAGGTTAAGTGGTAGCAGACTTTATAGTTGACCACTCAATAACCGAAGAATCAATAAATTATTTTGAGATTGAACCTTGGAAGTTATACTTTGACGGTTCTAGTCATAAAGACGGAACTGAAGTAGGGGTTCTCATTATTTCTCCAAACAAAATTCCAACAAAATTTAAGTACAAGATCGAAGGAGATTGTTCAAATAATGAGGCTGAATACGAAGCTTTAATCGTAGGCCTTGAAATCTTGTTGGAATTGGGGGCAACTCGAGTCGAAATAATGGGAGACTCAGAGTTAGTCCTAAAACAAGTTACGAAAGAATACAAATGCATAAGAGAAAATCTTATCATGTATTTCGTAATAGCCAGGAATTTGTTTAAGAAATTCGAAGTGGTTAACATTCAACATATACCCAAATTGGAAAATCAAGTGGCTAATGATTTAGCACAGATCGCTTCCGGGTATAAAGTTTCGAAAGAAAAACTACAACAAGCAATCGAAGTTAAAGGAAGAGTAACATCCACAAAGTTGTCTCCAATAGATTTGGAAACCACAATGTTGGGATACACTGATCACGAAAACTTTGAGATTTTGTTAATAGACAATCAAAAAAGAACAAGATTGGAGAAAGCCTATAGCAGATTATTTACAGAATGCAGTGGCTTCGACAGAGCGAAAGATAAAGTATAGGGCACTAAGCTATATACTAATGGGAAATGAATTTTTCAAGAAAACACCTGAAGGTGTGCTGCTGAAATGCCTAAGTGAAACAGAAGCATACATAGATCTTTCGACCATACACTCCGGGGCATATGGAGCACACCAAGTAGGCCATAAGATGAAATGGTTGTTGTTTCGACAAGGACTGTATTGGCCAACTATGTTAAAAGATTGTGTTGAGTTTGCAAAAGGATGTCAAGAATGTCAAGTGCACACAGGCATCCAGCATGTACCAGCAAGTGAACTTCACTCGATTGTGAAACCTTAGCCTTTTAGAGGATGGGCTTTAGATCTTATTGGAGAGATTCGAACAACATCCTCTAAAATCTAGAAATACATATTGGTGGGCATTAATTATTTTACTAAATGGGTTGAAGCAATTCCTTTAGTCAATGTAGACCAAGAAAATGTCATTGAATTTATTCAAAAGTACATTATATATAGATTTGGAACCCCTGAGACAATAACGACAGATCAAGGATCAGTCTTTACTGGTCGAAAAATGCAAGAATTTGCTACAGAAATGGGATTCAAACTGTTAACATCTACACCTTACTATGCACAAGCTAACGGCCAAGTCGAAGCAACAAACAAGGTAGTAATTAGTTTAATAAAGAAACACGTGGGAAAGAAACCAATAAATTGGCATAAGACGTTGGATCAAGTTTTATGGGCTTGTCGAACCTCACCTAAAGAGGCTACAGGAACAACACCATTTCGCCTAACTTATGGTCATGATGCAGTATTGCCAGTGGAAATTTGTCTACAGTCAACGAGGGTTCAGAGACATCAGGATATTCCTTCAGAAGTTTATTGGAATATGATGTTAGACGAATTGGTTGATTTGGATGAAGAAAGGTTGAAAGCTTTAAACTTCTTAAGATTGCAAAATAAACGGGTCGAGAAATCCTATAATCGAAAAGTAAAGCCTAAGGAATTTTTGCCTGAGGATCTAGTATGGAAGGTAATTCTTCCAATGGATCGAAAAGATAGAAATATGGGAAAATGGTCCCCTAAGTGGGAAGGACCTTTCAAAATTATCCAAACTTTCTCTGGAGGAGCCTATGAGATCGAGGAGTTAAGTGAAGATCAAAGGCTTCTAAAAGTAAACGGTAAATACTTGAAAAAGTATAGACCTATGCTTCAAGAGGTTAAAATAGACAAAGTATAGTCACTGTCGAAATAAGCTAAAAGCCAAAATGGAAATTTAAATTTCATTAAAAATTGCCAAAATGGCTGAGTCATTACAATAAGTGATTATGAAAATATAGAGACATAATTCAAAAAGGGAGATTGGCCTTGATCTAGAGGTATTTGATCCTCTGTAATTCCAGACGCTGTTCGCAAAGAGCCTTCGACTGATGAAGGGTTTCAAGTTTAGCATCAAGCGTTTGGGCTCGATCAACATGCTTCAACCCTTCAGCAAGTTCCTCTTGGATTTCAGACTCAGTATTAATGGCGGTAAGTCCTTCCTTCCTTTTATCATTGGCGGCAATTTTAGCCTCCAATTCTCTGATCTGCGCCCTCATTTTAGCCGTGTCTTGATCGATCTCCTCAGCTTCTTTCTGCCTAGCCTCTTGAGCCTTCGACAGTTCTTTTACTTTGGAAGCTGATTCAGTAGCAGCATGCCAAGCAGAAGCTCCATGGCCGTTGGCCTCTTCGATCTCGCGAGCAAGAGTCCTTTGAAGATTGTAGTCTGCTGACACTTGGTCAATAATGGAAGTTAAATCTCGAATAACGCTAGCTACGTCTGGAGAAGCAATGAGGAGATCAATAACCCTCAAAGTGGTCTTCAGGAAGGAAGGAGAAATAGGTTCTCCCTCCAAGGTTAGCATTAAATCTCTTTTGAAAATTTGTGCTTTAACCTTCTAAAGTGCCTCATCAAGAGGGGACGTTAAAGTGGACTTTACGGACGCAGTCAAAACACTGTGGTCAGAAGAACTTTCTCGCCCTTCGAGAATGGCAGTCAAGTAACCCAGAGGATTTTGCTGTTTCATCAAGGCCAAAGCTTCTTTGGTTCGAGACCCTGTCGAAGGGGCACCCCCATTAGTGGCAATAGCCACATTAACTACTTGTGTTTGAATATGGGCAGCTTCAGTGTTCGTCAGATTTTAGGCCCCTTCAGTAGAGTCTTCTTTGCCATTAGCATCTGGAATTCTTTCATCCTGATTTCCCCCTCCAGCATATCTTCCCTCTCTGTTCCATCTACGACATCAGTAGCCTCTTCCTCTTCGACTTCCTGTGCATCACCCAGAGGAGCCCTAGTTTCTTCCTGTTCACCTATAGGGACTTCTTCGTTTGCTTCCTCTATGGTCTCATATTGAGGCTCAGAAGTCTGGTTCACTTCATCAGCGGAGCTAACAAAGGAGCCTTTTGCTGAAGAAGGCCTATAAGTGGGATCTCCCTCACTATTTAGCAGAGTAGCAGATCCTTCGACAGGAGTGGGAGCCTGTTTAGAAGTGTCGGCAGTATCCTGATGTTTAAGAAGTTTTATTCTCAGAATTCTTGTGAAAAAAGGGTTAGTTCAGGAAATAAGTAGATGTTTGTTGAAGTAAATATCTGAAGAGGAACTTCGGCACTGGGGCTGGAATTGTCACTCTCACTAGGGTTATTTAGCCTAGTGGCTACCTCTTGCTCATTGGGTTCTCTGATGACTACATGAGGAGGCCTTCATTTGGTAGCTGTAATCTTAATTTTTGTTTTGGGACGAGGCTCAGGTGCGGGAGCTGCTTTCTTTAATTTTTGTCTCTTCAGAGGAATGGGAGGAGACTCCTCTTCTTCATCACTAGAGATCTCAATTTCCGGAACCTTCCGTTTCTTGGGAGTGGTCTTCTGAACATCCAGAAAGATAAGAGCCAAAGACATCAGCATCTATATCAGAAAATAGAAAAGGAGAAAGGTATAGCAGAAAGTGAATACCTTTGGTGAAGGGTTAACATAAGGGTCTCCCCCTTTAGTGCTTTCAGCAACCTTTTTTGTGCTGGTCCTCTTGACAGCTATACAAGAAACAAATATAAGGTGACATTGAATGATTGAATCTAAGACAAGGAAACAAAAAGAAAGAAAATATTACATTTCTTGATCTTGTCAAGGACCAGTTTGAACGTCTCGCGAAGGTGGTGGGAAAAATCCTTCTCGTCGAAGAATTCCTCATTATAATACTGCCTCCACCACCCCTCAAGATTGGGAAAACACATAAAATTGAGAGTGAAGTCGAATAGAGTTAGTACGGTTCGACCAACATACCTAACAATGTGCTTGGTAGCAGCATCCTCTGAGTAATCTGCATTATAAAATAACAGCAGTTTCTCTCGAGAGTATATGGGAGTGACTGGACAATACCGAATTGTCGAGAGACAAGATTCGGTTGGTAAGTAATCAAACTTAATTGATTCTTCGAACTCTTGAATCTCAGTGGCATGATTCTTGGTCGAAGAAACGACTCCCAAATGGCCACATATTCGTCCTCTAAGTCCTCCTCATCAACTGAAGGAAATGGTCTGGTAAACCATTCTGGGCCAACCTTTCGACTGGCGAAGGGAGCCATGGTCGAAACAAAATTTTTGCACTCTGCAAACATCATCACAAAGCTAGTGAAGGACTTTTGAAATTGCTAACCCTCGTCAGTCGGATTCAGCAAAGCTAGCCTGATGCCTTCGACCCTGTTGTTCAAAATTTCTAGGGCTTCTTCGTTTATCGTATTCTTTTGAGGAAGAAAAGATTCAAAGGTGGCGTTGAGCCAAAGTTGAAGAATCTAAAAGAGGCCAGAAAGGAGCAAGCTCGCCCTGTCTCCTATGACTTTGAGTTGAGTCACACCATTGCTGATGGACTCATAAAGATTGGCCAGAATCAATTCATCCAAGCATAGAGGGTAGCCGTGATGAAGTTGTGTTGCGAGTGTAAGCATTTTCTTAGTCACTTGAAGTGACTTGGTACAGAAGACGAATTGAGACAACCACATAGCCAAGAAAGATATGTGTTCAACCTCCGACACGGTACTGCAGGATTTATCATGAAAACGGTTGATGAATGTGGTGTATGTGGGGTTTGTAGCTGAAAACCCAATGGCATCTTCGGATAAGTCCTCTAGGTCAAAATAGTCACCAGTTGGTCGAAGGCCGGTGATTGCTGCTATGTCGAAGAGAGTTGGAGTCAACATTCCACAAGGAAGGTGAAATGTGAAATGGGTGTTGTCCCAGAAATATAACGAACACACTAAAATAAGAGGGAAGTAAGACAACCCTGTTTTCGACAACATCACCAAATCATAAATCCCCATTTCCTTCCAAACTGGGGTTTGCGCCTTCTCCATCTTATTCAGCCAGTCTGAATACTCTGAAGAGAGACTAGGGCACGATCGAAAGATCATGTTCCCTTTGTTCATGAACTGAAGGTTAATGTCCTCCTTTGTCTGAGCGTGTTACTGGTTAGCTGGAGTCGCATCCTCAGGACCGTTCCTAGGTTTCTTCGCACAACCTATGGGCTTGAGCCTAGGGTGAGTGGGGAAGAAAGCACGATTTTTAATGGGATCCTCGATGCAAGCAGATAGAGGGCCAGACATGGCGTATATATTCTCATGATATCTAACAGGGATGAGGAGCTGTGAATCATACGCCTCACGCCATTCTTTAGTCATGGGTTCAGAGAAGAACCTTGGCCCCTCAGTCGAAGCAGGAGAAGAGTTTGCGGGGAAGATCTCTGGTTGACGTTGTACATCAGCCACATTCTTAGGTTCAGGGTTGTTGGGAGCGTTAGAAAGGAAAACCATTATTATGAGATAGTAAGGAACGAAGATGACAGTGTAAGGTGTTTTTTGCAAAGAAGATTAGAAATGCTAAGTGTTGTGAAAGTTCAAGAAGAGAAAGCTCAAGGCTATTTATAGTGTTCAGAGGGAAGTGTGTCTCGTCAAGGCCATTTAATGCTATGGACTTACTGGGGCACGTGGCAAGCTACAAAGCAGTTATCATGCAGGTGATGGGGAACGTTTGACATGCTTGCCTAGTTTCTAGGAGTAATGGTCATAATGGCAACATGGTAACGGCTGATTGAAAAGACGTCTTGGGAAAAGAGTAATGATGGTTCTGAGTGTGGCAGCTATTGGAAGACGAAAAGCACGCGTCAAAGCCTTTTTGGATAAAAAGACAGGTGTCGAATGGGAATGTCAAAGAATGATTGTTTCTCTCGACGTCAAAACAGACATTCTTGGGGGGTAATTTGTTGGCTCTTGAATTCGACACCTACTATATATTGGCCCCATAGACCAAAAATAGAGCAGATAAAGCCAAGCTGGAAATTGCTTCGACGGATGGAAAAAACTTAGAGAAAATATCTGAGTTACAAATTGGTCTTTGACCATACATCACCATCGAGCCTTCAACGGGAAAGGTCTGGTGGCCTTCGACTAGAAGAAAAAACCTTCGTGTCAGCACCGAAGGCAGAGGATATTTGAATTTGAAGTTTGGAGGGAAATGCAGTTTGCCAGCAGTTAAAAGAAAGCGACGTGGCAGGAAGATAGAGGTCGAGGGACATGCAGAAGACACTTGTCTTCATCCTAGAAGCCAAGCCACCCTCGACAGTTACATAATTTTAGTATAAAACTAGGAAGTTTGTGTAGAGTTTCCGTGTGTTCAACCTATTGTGCTAGTTACTCAATATTATTCAAGTACCCACTGTGTGTGAAAGAATAACTGAGAATGTACGTTGGAAACACCATTTTTTATTAATAAAGTCTTTTTACATTGCTTTGAACTTCTTTTGCAAAGTTTACATTTCTACATCTTTACTTTCACTTCTAGTTAATTTCTTACTTTCCAAAACCATAAACACCATATCCTTGGTCGAACGTGCGTTCTTCCTAGATATCAACTTTCTCATCAAACCAACATAAAAATTAGCATATGTTCTAGGATCAATCTGATCGATCTCGCGAGTAACCAAACAGACTTTACTTTTTAGAGGATCAGCGGTTTTTTACCAAAAACCACGGTAAACACCTGCTAAGTTGAAAACCCGAAAGGGCGGCTTAGGCAAAAATGGGTATCCCGATGGGTTTAAAACCCGAAAGGGAGATCCAGGAAAAAGTTAGGGATAAAAATCAAGAGACTACAGTCTGAAAACTCTTCATGAATGACAAGTACACCCTCCTAACATGGGATGGATCAATTCAAATATTATCCTTCGGAAGCACAACACTAGGACGATCCAGGATATGGGAACTATAGCAATATCAGTTTTAATGGAAGTTCGAGATTTTCTTATTGCCATTTTAACCCGTTGTATTTTATCTTTTCTTTTCAACTTCCTCATTTAGGAGTTATCTCCATGTATGAATGCCAAGTCACAGGCCAAACTCATTAATAAAAATTTTCCCTTCCACCAAAAAGTTTTGTTATGTCCTTTTCACTTTATTTTTGTATGTGAATCGTGATTTAAATTCTTTGTTAAGCATTACATTGAAAATAATAAGGCAATAATAATCACAAGCTAAGATGTTAAACACTACATTACATGGATATGAAGGCATCCCAAGGGAATTCCACGACATTCAAGTGTTTGTTTTTCTATGCAGGTAGCAAGTCGTAACTGTCACCTTGACCAAATTTTTATCTTCGTCGCCTCCTTACAGACGTTTGAGCACCCGGTTCTACAACATGAGAAACTTGGGGAATTTTATGAGATCCACGTATCTATTCAGTCATTCACAAAAATTCCAGCATATGAAGAGAGTCAGATTAAGCTACTCCTCCTCAGCAAGATTTAATCCCCTGTGAACTCGACAAGGCTATAACTCAATTCTCTTAGTTTCAAGCACCAATCCATATTGGTATCTCAAGACAATGGACACCAATGAGCCTAATATTTTGCATTTTTCATACAATAATCATCATTACACGTTACATGGCATCCTCAAACGTATAGCATATCCATGAATCATCATGCCACACTTCAAAATGCATATGAAGCATGAGCCAGATTTGGTACCTCTCCCGAAAGCCCCAAATCAATACTGAATCAACAAAACATCCCCACAAAGAATATCATCCTCATAATTCCCAGTTAACATCTATCATTACACTACCAACTAAAATAAACCATGATGCCAATACATTGTACTCCCCAACTCTAAATACTCACGTTATCATTTTAAGGTCGTAGGTCGCCCGTAGATCTTACCTTCGCATCATCTTTTCTCAGGGTCGTAGGTCGTCTGTAGACTTTACCCTCGCGTTATCTCCTCTTGGGTCGTCGGTCGTCCGTAGATCTTACCCTCACATTATCTTTTCCTAAGGTCGTAGGTCGCTCGTAGATATTACCTTCGTGTTATCTCCTCTTGGGTCATATGTCGCCCGTAGACGTTTCCCTCATGTTATCTTTTTTAAGGTTGTAGGTCGTCCTTAGAGTTTACCTTCACGTTATCATTTTAAGGTCGTAGGTCTTCCGTAGATCTTACCTTTGCATCATTATTTCTAGGGTCATAGGTCGTCCGTAGATCTTACCCCCGTATCGTCTTTTCCAAGGACGTATGTCGTCTCTAGACGTTACCTGTGCGTTATCTTTTTAAGGTCGTAGGTCATCCGTAGATCTTACCTTCGCATTATCTACTTAGGGTCGTATGTCGTTCGTAGACTTTACCCTCATGTTATATTTTCTTAGGGTCGTGGGTCGTCTGTAGATCTTACCCTCGCATTATCTGTTTAAGGTAGTAGATCGGCCATAGATCTTACCTTGGCTTTATCCTACCTTGGTTCGTAAGTCGTCTGTAGATCTTACCCCCGCACTATATTTTCTTGGGTCGTAGGTCGTCCGTAGATCTTACCCTCGTGTCATCTTTTCTTGGGTCATAGGTCACTCATCGGTCTTACCTTCATAACCTCCTTTCTATCGAGTCATAGATCATACGTCAATTCTTACCCGTTGTCTGTACTTTTCTCTTCGGGTCGTGAACCCCACATAATAGATTCTCTGTTGTTGCTGAGTTCTACCCATCGTCTTTAAGTTATCATTTTGTCAGTAATCCTACTCCCAGTCATTGCGACATCGACAACCATATCCTTCCAGTCACTTTAACTCCCACCTCCCCGAGAACCTTGTATTGGGACCGTTACCTCAGCACAAGCTATCATTATTCAAACCATATATACCCATCGTGACCGGTTTACATGTAAACAAATTTTTCTTTCCCCAGCAGACATCACAAATAAATAACACTCACACCATCTTTCCAGGATAAATTTCAGGTCCTTGTATTTAATCATCTTCTACCTTGAACTTTCGAAAGGCTGACGCCAATCTCACCTTCAGGTTTAAGACGATTAAATAGGGGAAGCCTTCGTACCCCAAATTTGCCCTACCTTTTTTTACTTTTTTCTGGCTTAGACTTTGCATCCCATTTGCATGATTTTCACTAAGTCGTTTGCATTTCATGCATCTCATCGAATCAGGAACTTTGATTCAAAGCATTGGGTTTGTGCCATCCTTATGTTTAACTTTAGTTTCAAGGTTTCTTTATCAGGTAAAAGGCAAATTCATCTGGTTCTCGATTAGTGGATTGTGGAACGAAGTTCTAAGGCATCGCAGGACTCCTTCTTCGTTAAGTCACGAGGATATTATTCAAAGTCCTGGGTTAGGGTTTCGATTGCCTTCAACACTTTGAGACTTTTCTTCATCAATGTGCATCATCATGTTTGAGCCTGTTACATAATTCAGATTTTGATCAAGGGTTGTGACTAATATTGCAAGTGTTTGAGCTATGAAACGAGAGATGATGTTGTGAACTCGTATGATAATTAAGGCATGTTTTTCTTGCTTCAGTTACAAGTTACTGATGGTTTAGATATCAAAGTTAAAGTTCTTATTGAGAGTGCAAGTTTGGCTTAGACGTGATATGAAGATTGAGAATCGGAAGACAAGGCACATGGTTACTTGAGATACAGGTTACAAAAGTCATCTGTGATTTCTTGAAGTTCAAGTTACAAAAGAGAGGTGTATCATTCAAACCATTCAAGTGGGAATTTTAAATTTCAATCAAGATTCAAGAGTTGTTTGATTTCCATACAACAAGTTTATCATTCATAAAATCCGAGGAATTCACTCAATTTTTGTATTCAAGTTACATTTTTTGGGGCAATTTGCAAAACAGATTACAAGTTGAATCACAAGTTACAATTGTTTGTTTATAAAAAAGAAAGAGTTGCTTCTTCTTCAAGTCTCTTTACTTCATCTTCAAGTAACTCGTCCTCCTTTACCGCCGTGACTTTTCTTCACCTTTCAACCTTGCTTTGGCCATCCCATCCTTATGCTCATGAAATAAGAAAAAGGAAAAAGTTAACAAACATCAACATGTGAAAAAAAATTCCAAGCAAGAATAAATTGTTAGAAGAAATTCGTATTTTATCATCAGCATTTGCATTTGGAATCATAAATTTAAAAGGAGTTTGTTTTCAATCATAGGCTATCTTCTCCTATTTTGCAAATCACAAAAACTTGGATTTCGGTTCACAAAAGGAAAAGAGGTTTGCAAATGTTTTCTTACCACAAAAGCAAAGTCAAAACGGCCAAATATACAAACAATAGCATCAAAAAACAATCGCAGCAGCCCACTACAATCACAAGCCCAAAACAACAAATATACGGGCAAGCATGCAACAAAACAGGCAGAGAATACAAATAGTAAGAAAGGCTGTCAAACAAGGCAGCATATACAAAACAAACAACATGCAATAGCTAAATAAAACAAGAAAGACTTCCAAGATAATGAAGTTGCAAACAACAGTAGCAATACAACAAGCGGCCAAAGAAGCCCAAAGCGGGAAAAAATGTAACAACAAACAGGCCAGCAGCAACAAGTAAAACAACAAACAGTAGCACAATAGCAATTCAAAACAATGCAAGCTATCAAGTAGCTGGAACCCTATGCCTCATAATTTTCCTATAAAATACAAACCCTTCGGAAATTTTAAAAACAAAATAGCTTTGCATCACAAATAGACAAAGAGAAAAAGAGATAGGTTTGAAAAGATATGACCTAACCCAAACCAGTCCAAAAAGCCTGTTAAAACAGTCCAACTACATGTCAAAGTCAGCCCTGCAAAACCTGTGCCAAACCTGTTGCAAGCCAAGCATAGCACTCCAAGTTTTGCACCAAAATAGACATAAACAAAACCTGTACATAAAAAGCCACCAAGTCAGCATATAATAATGTTCAAAAACTTCACCAATTCCCTCGAATTTCCACCCTTATCTCAATATAATAACAATCATTGTTTCATTGAAGAGGGAGAGAACACAGAAAATATTAGATACACACGCAAGGGCCATAAAACCAAAAAGAGAGGGATTTCACACAAAAGTCACACAATGCTCTCTTTGCAATATGCAAAATGCAAAGCATAAAAACCTGTCGAGAACTCCTCACTGAACCAACAATACAACATAGAACAACCATAACCAAAATCATAACAACCTACTATATAGCAACTTTCAACCATCTTTTAAACCTACTGCCATCTTCTTCATCATCAAACTGCAATACCTTGGTCCACAATCAAAACCGCGCCCCTGCAAATATAGAAACCACAACACTTCAGCTTGTTCATTATTTCAAACAAATTTAAAATAACATAACAAAAACAATCAAATGATGTAACAAAGAAGTAGAAGAAGAAACACAAGGAATTCAAAACCAGGAATTGAGTGGTGTATGCATACCTGAACAAGAGATTGAAGATCTCTAGATTTCTCGTATCATTGTCGTCAAAGACGCACCGAATCATTCTCCAGTTGGTAAGCCTCATTTCGTCGCTTCTTTGCATCGAACTAGTTATCATATTTTGCATTTTGGTATGTCGAAACATGAAATCCAACGAGTGTCACTAGTCTACGCACCGTAGCGCATCAAGACTCGGTCCTCTTTCCATCATGTTCGGTTAGGTTTTAAGTGTCCGAGCGATATATCAGCATAAACAAAGGGGTGTTTTTTTACTGCGATTGGAGGAGCTTCACTGCCATGCAACGGTGTTTTGTTCAAATCGGAGTAGGAGGTGCCATCTGAGAGTGAGAGAGTAGCAATTGAGATGAGAGGAGTTATAGAAGAATAGAGGAAACAGGGGAGCGCTGAACAACAATTAGGGTTTCCAACCCATTTTGTTCCTCAAGGGGGCCGCTGGGTCCGGACCTCTCTGACCCGGTCCGGCCAAGCACGTTTTTTGGTATATATTTTTGTTTTTTTAGTTTTATTTCATAAATCTTTTTTTTTGTATAATTTTTGGGCTTTACAAAAAAGTGTTTTTCAGCCCATTCTAAAATGCTAGCCATACCACCCCTTTTGCCAACAGTATCCCCAAGATCAATTTCGCATTTTACTTCTTATTTTTACATTAGTGTATTAATTCTCTTTTAATATTTTCTTTAAAATGAAAATACCAAAATTTTTTTATTACTTTTGTTTTAATGACTTATCAACTAATTTTTTCTTATTCTGAATAGTCATTTAGGATAGTTAATTTTTGTAGATAATTTAAGTAGTTTAGTTAGTAGTTTTCGATTTGGTTGTATTGCTTGATTAATTGGTTTCTTAATCGAACATTCGATCCGACTCATCCCCATTCATAAAAACCTTTACCCCCATCCCCATATGGTCTATAATAATTTAGAATTTTGTTCTTTTGCTATGTTTCTCTGTATGTTTAAATTGATAATTATTCATATTTTGTCCAAAGTAGAACACTTGGCCTCCTCTTGTGCTCATCATCAATGAGCAGGTGTCCACTTACAAATGCATACTCACACACATTTCATAGTTTGGTCCCGGGCTTTTCTACAGTGACAACTATTCGATTGATTGTTTTAATTGGTCGTTTAGAATACTAGAGTCACACTAGTCTCACTTTTTAGGATCATGCATATAGACACCTTGTATGGGCTTTTATCTTATCTATTGAAGTCATTTCTCTCCCCTTGGTCAACATGCCAAGCATCTTCTTAAAGGTTCTCATAGTTGAGTTTGGGCATGGTCATTCTCACGAGGTTAATAAATTTTTTTCCCTTGGTTAACCATAACCCGAATCAATCACTTTGGTCCATATACCAAGTGTTTCCATGCAGAAAGGGTCTCATAGTTGATGGTAGGAGCACTTACTCTCACGAGATTAATCAAGTACACACCTTGGTTAATCATAACCCGATTCAATTCCCATACACTGAGCATTCCATTTACGCCTTCCATGATACTACTCATCTTATTGTCACTCTTGCTAAGATCACTCACACAATCATTCTTCACAAACACTTTCTCCTTTTACCTTTATGTTTATGACACGCTCCCTTAGGATGTTAGTTTCCTCTTTTTTGAGATGAAAACTAATTAGACCTTAGATCGGAACCCATGCATGACAACCTTAGGTTGTTTTTTTAGTCTCCCTCTTAACCTTTTTCTTCTTTTTTAATTAAAAATTATCATTTACAAATCCAAAAACATTTAATCATTATTTGAACTTATTTCATAACTTGCAAAAACACTCAACCAATCAAAACTCTCCCAAAGGGCATATTATCTCCGTTCTACCGCGATATCGATCGTGCCTATTTCTTGAATGCGTGCGTTAATGTCACCCACTAAAAAACACCAATGATCAGTGCATTTTGATGCACATTACTCTACGGTTGTACTTATACATTTCCATGGTTTGCTTGTCTTATTTTTGTATTTTATAATGTTTTTATATTTTAATTTATTTTTATTGTTATTTGATTTTCGTATTTAATTTTCAGCTTTAGCAGTCTGCACGGAAACGATCATAACTGGAGTTTCAGAAGTCCGATTGAGGCGTTCTAATAATTGACGGAAAGCTAAGAGAAAGAGATACAATTCTTATGTTGGAGTCGAAGTCAGAATCGGACTGTAGAAGGGCCAGAAAATTCGTTGAAGTTGCAGCACTAGTTTTAGTTAAGTTTCGGGTCAATTAGTTTTGGGTCTGGGTCGTATGTTTGACCCAGTTGGATTGTAAAACGGGTTGTACTCTTTCCCCTTAGGGTAGCAGCCGCGGCACTGTAGCAGAATCTTCCATTGACGATTTTGATTGTAAGCTTGTACGAATGGCCATGGAGAACTAATCACTTTTGGTTGATCTACCGAATTCCGGTTCCGAAACTATGAGATTATTATAAGTTTTGCAATAAAATTCCTTTTCCTTCAATTATATATTTTGTTTATCTTTTGCTTAATTTGATATTCGTAATATATATTGTTTGGTTCGATTGATCTATGTTTTTCAATTTATCTGCGTGTTTATCGTATGCTTAATCGTTAAACCGTTTATCGCTTAACCGGATGCTTAATTCGGCAAACGAAAAATATAATTCGTATAATATTGTTGCGCTTGTTGATTATATTAAAATCTCACTATCCTAAGCGGATTCCTTTCCCATTCGATTACAATATAATCAACAAGCGCAACAATATTATACGAATTATATTTTTCGTTTGCCGAATTAAGCATCCGGTTAAGCGATAAACGGTTTAACGATTAAGCATACGATAAACACGCATATAAATTGAAAAACATAGATCAATCGAACCAAATAATATATATTACGAATATCAAATTAAGCAAAAGATAAACAAAATATATAATTGAAGGAAAATGAATTTTATTGCAAAACTTATAATAATCTCATAGTTTCGGAACCTGAATTCGGTAGATCAACCAAAAGTGATTAGTTCTCCATGGCCATTCGTACAAGCTTACAATCAAAATTGTCAATGGAAGATTCTGCTACAGTGCCACGGCTGCTACCCCAAGGGGAAAGAGTACAACCCGTTTTACAATCCAACTGGGTCAAACATACGACCCAGACCCAAAACTAATTGACCCGAAACTTAACTAAAACTAGTGCTGCAACTTCAACGAATTTTCTGGCCCTTCTACAGTCCGATTCTGACTTCGACTCCAACATAAGAATTGTAGCTCTTTCTCTTAGCTTTCCGTCAATTATTAGAACGCCTCAATCGGACTTCTGAAACTCCAGCTATGATTGTTTCCGTGCAGACTGCTAAAGCTGAAAATTAAATACGAAAATCAAATAATAATAAAAATAAATTAAAATATAAAAACATTATAAAATACAAAAATAAGACAAGCAAACCATGGAAATGTATAAGTACAACCGTAGAGTAATGTGCATCAAAATGCACTGATCAAATTCCCCCACACTTGAACTTTTGCACTCCGAGCAAAATGAAAAACAAAACAAAGAAAGCACAAATACATCAACAGTTACTTATCCTAGGCTACAAATCTTCTTCGGGTAAGTTTGCATCAACAGGTACTAATCTTGCACACTAAGGACATCGTAAGAACACTAACCACATATATGCAGACATAAGCCTCCTAAATACACAAACCAATTTCAAATCATATTATTATACCATAGCCTAACTTACTCATCCTTTTTGCTCTTTTTCATTCAGGCGCAATCACATTAAGCCCGTTATCTCCACACACTTATAGCAGGACGACCGGTTAGTGACTCTGATCCTTTTGCACGGGGTTCCGGTACTTACGTGGCATAACCCTTTGATTACTCAGATGTAGTTGCGGTGGATCGGACCGTAATCCTCCCTACCAAGTTCAGCACCAGAAACCGCTGAACCAACTAACAAAGAGTTTTGAAAACTTTTTTTTTTTGAAGATTACACAACCGTTGGGTTAAGTGACCGGGTGATGGTCACCAAACTTAGAAGGTGTATTCTCTTTTTCTTTTCTCTCTTTTTTTTTCTTTTCGGAACATTCACTTATATTCATCGATTTTCCTGCGTAAAGTGTGTGAGAGATGATGCCGACTGCTGCAATAAACTACTCAAGAGCTGTCAAAGAATGAGAAATTAAGGCTAAAACATAATAACAAATTCAAATCAATTTCCATATGTAGGAGACTTACGGTGTTAGAACGATACCGATCTTGTGAATTTTTCCCACGTCTCCGCAAACCCGACTCAAATCAGTCTATAGCCTAAAACTTTCAAGAAGATGCATTTTTTATTGGTTGAAATTAAATTAAAAAAAAAACTAACAAACAAAAACAAATAAAACACACGATTTCCTCCCCCACACTTAAACTAAGCATTGCCCTCAATGAAAGGACATTACTAATAAAGTAGAGAGAAGGAAAGAAGGACTCCCTGATCAAGTTGCAGTGTAGTTAGGTGCTTCCAAAGAAAGCTCCTCTATGCTGACATTTTCAGGCACTGAACTTTCATGGAATAACTTCAGCCGCTGCCCGTTAACCTTGAAGATTTTGTCAGTACCTGCACTTTTTATTTCTACTGCACCATGAGGGAAAACATTAGTAACAACAAAGGGGCCAATCCATTTGGATCGAAGTTTCCCAGCCATAAGCTTAAGGCGGGAGTTAAACAGTAAAACCTGTTGGCCCACAGAAAATTCCTTCCTAGAAATCATTTTATCATGGAAGTGCTTAGTTTTCTATTTATAAATCCTAGAGCTCTCATAAGCCTCTAATCTAAGCTCTTCCAACTGTTGTAATTGGAGTTTTCTTTCAATACCTGCTTGTTGCATCTCCAAATTACAACTTTTCACCGCCCAAAAAGCACGGTGTTCTATCTCAACAGGAAGATGACATGCCTTACCAAAAACAAGTCGATAAGGAGACATCCCAATGGGTGTCTTGAAAGCTGTCCTTTGAGCCCAAAGTGCGTCTTCTAGACGACGGCTCCAATCTTTCCTGTTTGGCTGCACCATTTTCTCTAAAACCTGTTTGATCTCCCTGTTTGAGATCTCAGCTTGCCCATTAGTCTGTGGGTGATATGCAGTAGAGACTCTGCACAACTCCATACTTTCGGAGTAAAGCTTCCATGGTGCGGTTACAGAAATGAGTGCCTTGGTCACTTATGATGGCTCGCGGTATTCCAAACCTGCAAAAGATATTAGACCTGACAAAATCTACAACAACTCGAGAATCATTAGTCCTAGTGGGGATAGCTTCCACCCACTTTGAAACATAATCAACAGCAAGTAAAATGTAAAGGAAACCAAATGATACAGGAAAAGGACCCATGAAATCGATTCCCCATACATCAAATACCTCACAGAAAAGCATCGGCTGCTGAGGCATTTCACTCTTGCGAGTGATGTTTGTACCTGCTATCTGGCACTCTTTACAAGTGCGGTAAGTCTCAAAAGCATCCTTAAAAATAATTGGCCAATAGAAACCTGAATCAAGGACTTTTCTCGCAGTCCTTTGAGGACCGAAGTGTCCGCCGACTTGAGATGCATGAGAAAATTTCAAAATAGATTCAATCTCATTGTCGGGGACACATCTCCTGATTACCTGATCACTACCAAACTTCCATAGATATGGATCATCCAAAACATAATACTTGGCATCACTCTTGAGTTTGTGAACCTGTGCTCTCGATGCACCTGTGGGAAAAACACCAGCAACAAGAAAATTAACAATGTCAGCAAACCAAGGTGTAATCCCGTGCAAAAGAAACAACTGCTCATCAGGAAAGTCATCCTGAATAGGAAAAGGGTCTTCATCTCTCTCTATCCTGCTTAAGTGGTCAGCCACTAGGTTCTCAGCTCCACTTTTGTCTTTAATCTCGACATTAAACTCCTGGAGCAACAACATCCACCGAATCAATCTCGGTTTTGCATCCGGCTTCTTCAGCAAGTACCTTAAAGCTGCATGGTCAGTAAAAACAACAACCTTGGAACCTAGCAAATAAGATCTGAATTTGTCAAGAGCAAAAACAATAGCTAGCAGTTCTTTTTCAGTGGTAGTGTAATTTGACTGTGCAGAATCTAAAGTCCTAGAAGCATAGTAAATAACATGGGCAGCCTTGTCAACTCTTTGTGCAAGGACAGCCCCAACAGCATAATTCGAAGCATCACACATAAGCTCAAAAGGAAGTGTCCAGTCAGGGGGCTGAATGATGGGAGCGGAGGTCAATGCTTTCTTCAAGAAGTCAAACGCTTGTTTGCAGTTGTCATCAAAATCGAAAGTGACGTCATTCTTCAACAAGTTCGACAGCAGAAGAGCTATCTTGCTGAAATCCTTGATGAAACGCCTGTAAAAACCTGCATGACCAAGAAAAGAACGAATCTCGCGAATGCAAGAAGGGTAAGGCAGTGTAGAAATCACATCAATCTTAGCAGGGTCAACAGAAATTCCTTTTTCAGAAATAATGTGACCAAGGACAATTCCCTGCTCAACCATAAAATGACACTTTTCATAATTCAACACAAGGTTAGTCTCGATGCATCTTTCTAAAATCAAGCTTAAACTGTTCAAGCATGCATCAAAAGAAGAACCATAGACAGTAAAGTCATCCATAAACACTTCCATGCAATTTTCAATAAAATTAGAGAAAATACTCATCATGCATCGTTGGAAAGTTCCAGGAGCATTGCAAAGGCCAAAAGGCATCTTCCTGTAAGCAAATGTACCGAATGGGCACGTGAAAGTGGTTTTTTCTTGATCTTCAGGTGCAATATGAATCTGAAAGTAACCTGAAAAACCATCAAGAAAACAATAATGTGATTTACCAGCTAGCCGTTCAAGCATCTGGTCAATGAACGGCAAAGGAAAGTGATCCTTTCTAGTAGCCTGGTTCAGTCTCCTGTAATCAATACAAACTCTCCAGCTGTTCTGGACTCTAGTGGGAACAAGTTCATTCTTTTCATTTTTTACCACTGTGAGTCCAGATTTCTTAGGTACAACCTGCACTAGACTTACCCACTTACTGTCAGAGATAGGATAAATGATACCTTCTTGCAAGAGTTTGGTTACCTCTTTCTTTAAAACATCAAGAATCAAAGGATTAAGCCTCCTTTGGGGCTGCCTTACTGTTTTCGCTCCATCCTCAAGTAAAATCCTGTGCATGCACATCGAAGGACTAATACCTGGAAGGTCGGCTAATGTCCACCCGATTGCTTTCTTGTGCCTCTTCAATACCTGCAAAAGTCTGTCTTCTTGATTGAAATCAAGGTTAGAAGAGATAATAACAGGAAGTTTTTCATTATGCTCCAAGTAAGCATATTTCAGATTCCCAGGGAGCTCTTTTAGCTCTAAGGACGGGGGCTGCTCGATGGATGGAATGCTTGGGGAAGCCGGGATGTCAAGATCATCAACGACAAAAACAGCCTCATCGGTAACAACTTCACCTGTAGGAAATGTATCAGGCTGCAAGGAAGCATCAATCTCAGCACAAAGAACACAAACGTTAGTGTCAGTGCAATCAGGACATGAATAAGTATCATCAAAATCAGAGAGAGATGGAAAATCAAGTGCAAATAATTCAGAACAACTATCATCAACTAGTTCAGAAATCAACTCAATGTGAAAAACGGAATGCTCCTCCAAGGGATGTTTCATGGCGTCAAAAATGTTGAATTTTGCGACAATGTCACCAAATTCCATGGACATGGTTCCATCGTCAACATCAATCTTCGTTTTTGCCGTTTTCATGAACGGTCTGCCTAAAATTATGGGAGCTCTGGTTGTCTTGGTTTCGCCTTCCATGTCTAGAATATAAAAATCTGCAGGAAAAATCAAATCGTTAACTTGAACAAGGACATCTTCGACAACCCCGGCGGGTCGAGCGTTGCTCCTGTTTTCCAATTGAATGATTAAACCTGTATGCTGCAAAGGGCCAAGACAAAGGTTATTATAAACAGAAGTAGGCATAACATTAATGCCCGCTCCCAAATCAAGCATGCAATTCTCAAATTTACTATCCCCGATGGTACAAGGAATAGCAAATGTTCCCGGATCCTTCTGCTTTTGTGGCAGCACCTGAGTAGTGAGGGCTGAAACATTTTGCTCACTTACAGCCTTGTCAGATGATTGTTTGGGCTGAATAAAGGCAGAAATATTCCGTCCTAAGTTCACTCTTTCACTTCCCTTAATCCTCCTCTTGTTAGTACACAAATCTTTCAGAAACTTTGCATACTTAGGAACCTGTTTTATAACATCAAGTAGCGGAATATTTACCGCCACCTTTCGAAACACATCCAAAATCTCTCTTTCTTTGTCTCCCTCCTCAATTCTTTTATTTTTCAGAACTCTATGTGGGAAGGGGACTGGTGGCATATACTCCTTTTCTCTAATTTTTTCAGTTTCGACCATAACAGAAGAAGGAGAAGAAAGTGCAGCAGGGGAAGGTTCAGATGGAGAAAGTTCAGAAGTTACCTCAATGACTTTTTTATTTTTTTCAGGGGTAGGTTCTGTAACTTTTCCGGATCTCAAAGAAATAGCGCTCACATTAGCATTACCATTCGGATTGACAACAGTTTGTGCTGGAAGTTGGTTCGAACCTTGAGCTTGCATATTATTTATTTGAGTAGCAAGTTGTCCCATCTGTGTGGTCAAGGTCTGAATGCTAGTGTCGGTTCTTTGTTGGAACTGAAGGTTGTTCACGGCCATTTGTTTAACAAGATCTTCCAAGGATGGTCCGGAAGTAGTAGCTGGAGGGGTGTGATGTGGCTGGGGTAGTGGAACGGTGAGTTGTTGTTGTGAGGGCTGTTGATTTCCATATCGAAGGTTGGGATGATTCCTCCAATTGGGGTGATATTTGTTGGTGGACAAGTCAGGGGTGTTGTTGTACCTGTTCTGGTTGTAAAGGTTGGCTGCATAAGCTTGAGGCAGCTCGGTAACAGTATCATCTTTCAGAAGAGGACAAGTATCAGTGGGATGATCATGAGCTGTACAAATGCCACATACAGTTGCTGTTTGAGGTTTCGCTACTGCAAGTTGTTTAACTAAAGCGGTCAGCTCATCAATTCTGGTTTCTAAAGCTCTGTTCGAGGAACCTTGAATTTGATGTACACCCTTGGTCTGGACAGAATTGGTTCGAGTGGTGAACTGCTGGGAATTTAAGGACATATTTTCAATGAGGGCCCTGGCAGCAGCTGGAGTTTTGTCAACAAGTGCTCCACCACTAGCAGCATCAAGAATGTTTCTATCCATAGGTAACAACCCCTCATAAAAGTACTGAATGAGAAGTTGCTCGGTAATCTGATGTTGAGGGCAGCTTGAAACTAACTTCTTGAACCTATCCCAGTACTCAGCCAATGACTCGTTATCTTGTCTAATGCCACAAATCTCTTTTCGGATTGAAGCAGCTCTAGAGGCAGGAAAATATCTCTCCAAGAACACTCTTTTTAGAGCATTCCAGCTTGTGATTGAATTCGGTTCCAGATCATATATCCAATCCTTCGCTGCACCCTGCAAAGAAAAAGGAAAAGCACGAAGTTTGATATGATCTTCAGTGATCCCTTCAGGCTTCAACGGTGTAGAGCACACCACCTGGAATTCCTTCAAATGTTTGTGCGGATCCTCATCTGCAAGACCATTAAACTTTGGCAACAAGTGTATTAAACCCGATTTTAATTCAAAAGGAACAGCAACAGCACCATATTCAATACACAAGCCATTATAATTCACATCAGGGGCTGCAAGTTGTCTTAGAGTTCTATTGTCATCCATTTCAAAAGCAAATTCAGAATCAGAAGCAAACAAGTTATGCAAACAGTCGAACTCAGAATCAGACTCAACTATGGTCGGTGAAGGTGAACTATTGCTAGCCTGGCCTGCTCTACGAAGTGTGTGCAAGGTTCTTTCTACCTCAGGATCAAAAGCAACAAGTTCAGGACAAGAAGATCTAGTAGCCAGGACTAGTGCACAGCAATGCAGCAACAATCGTGAAAATGCCAACTATGTCCCTAAAACAAACAAAATGAAGAAAATCGATTAAAAACAATTCAAAAAAATAAACTGACACCGAAAATAATCAAATGACGTAAAAATAAAATTTTGATAATTTTTTTGGATTTTTTTGACTCTATGAAAACAGAAAATAAATCTTTAAAAATAGTAAAAAGGCTTTTTTCGCGATTCGAAAATTTTTTCACATACTCTTTGTAGTAAGTGACTTTTGATCAGGGAATTTTTTCACACCTAACTGTCGGGACAGATTTTCAAAACGGTGCAATTTTTCCGAAAACCGACTTTTCGACTCAAAATGCGTTATGGCCGAAACCGCGAGGAACCTATGGCCAAAACGCACAAACACTACACTTAAGACTCTAATATCAGTTAATATTCACAAGAGTCCCCGGCAACGGCGCCAATTTGATCCGCTGTCGCGCGCGGGTCACCCGCGTGACAGGCGGGAATACTTACCATGATTGGTAGGAACTGAATCGGTAGATTGACTTATTTTCATAATCACTTTTTCAAAAAAACTTATTTTCATAATCACTTTTGATAATCATTTTTTGACCAAACCAAACCCCCCCAATTTCGTTTTTAGTTAGTAAAACCCAAGAGTCCTTGAGAGATGATACACGAGTTACCGTTACCGTCGTTACTACAGTTTTGCAATTTAACTCGTTTTTGACCCGCGCGCGACAGCGGATCAACCAACAAACTAACATTTTCTAGAAGAACTATGGTGTTATGATTCCTTCACTGGATATGTATGCAAAGGGTCAAGAAACCCTCACGAACGTACTAATAAAAAACCCTTTCTTTCCCTTTAAGCAAGTATAGTTATAGATAAACACACTCTTAGAGACAAGTAAACAAAATGGATCCTATCGAGTACAACGTATGTGAGGGGTGATAATACCTTTCCCTCGTATAAACGACTCCCTTACCCCTTTCTCTTGGTCGCAAGACCATCTTATCCATCCCCTTGTGGTTTTCTCGATATTTCCCCTTCCTTCGGGATAAATAAAGTTCAGTGGCGGCTCTGTGTTTTCTGCCTAGCTTCACCCTTGTACTAGTTACTATTATTGTAATTGGTCTATAGACTGCTACTAGGATTGGGGTAGGTATTTTATCACTATGGTGATTGGGAGTGAGATGACGATTTCTCATATATAGGAGGTTCCTAGGTAGAAGTTGCACTGGGTATTGATTAAGTGATAAGTTGTAAACTGGGATTGTTTAGGCTTAGAATTATTACTACTGATAGCGGATTTCCTTCCTGACTTGGTAGCCCCCAGAATAGGTGAGTTGCACTGAACTTGGTTAACATTCGATTGTGTTCTTTATCATTCTTCATTTAAATTTTGCATATTATTTCATTTTGATATTGTTATTCAGTATATCTCCAAATGTTGTAACATTTGTCATGACATCATGTTCTGATGTTGCAAACATCAGTATGAGCATGGTGTGTACCAGTGCCAGAAGTTTAATTGACATTAGAGTAGGCACCCTGGTCTGTCTATTGGGTGAGCTTCAGGGATATTTTTGGTACTTTTTGGCTATTGGAAGGCTAGGATGATAGCCTTCTTGGATTCAATATGACAACCCAATTTTATTTATTAGATATATATATTTTATTTATTCGTTATATATTATAATAATTAATTATTTGTTTAACATTATGAATAAATGATCATTTGATGTATGTTGTATGTGATAGGTTAGTCGGATTGAGATCGTCGAACTATTGGGTTAGCATTAGTAATAATGTCGGTTATGATGGAATTATTTTATTAAGTGAGAATTGTAGAAAATAGTAGAATAATAAAAGTAATTGGGCCTAAATGTGAAAATGTGATGAGTAAATGTGGGGAGGTGTTAGTAAGCCCATTAGTGGTTACTAGAGTTAGTATTTTGTAAGGGTTTAATAAAAAGATAAAGTAGAGTTAGTAAGGGAAAAAGAGAAAAATGGCAAAAGTAGAGAAAAGAGAAAAGGAGAAAGAGGATAAGAGAACCCTAAGGGAATATTCTAAGAGTTTATCGATAATCAAGGTAAGGATGGGTTTTTACTTAAGCATTGAGATTGTATGATGATGTATGATGGGTATAATCATATTTAGGATACAAATTTATCAATTGTTAGGTTTTGGTAATTGTAGGTTCTGAATGATAAACCTTGATATGTAATTATTAATTGTGTTTTGATGTTGTGGTTGATGAATACATGTTAGATATAGGTTATTATGCCTTAAATCATAGAAAATTGGATGTTAGAATGTGTTTTAAGTGAAGAAATTGCATAGGGAATCATTCAGTCTGTGCAGAATTTTTTTGCAGATCGCAGAGTTCGCTTAGCGAAATAAGTTCGCCTAGAAAAGTAGTATGGGAACATAATTTTTGTAAAAACTTCAAAAATTCATGATTTTGAACCGTAGCTTCGTTTGGGTCCATGTTCGAAGCATTAGAAAGCTAGCTCAATTTTATTTTCAATAAAAATACTTTTGTTACCAATAGGTGATTTAATCCTTGTATGGTTGTGTAAAGTAACATGTATATGTGTTATGTGTATTAATGATTGGTGTTTGATTGTAACGATGTTTTGTACACCATTTATTATATGTTTTGAGGATGTTTTTGGGCAAGGATACTATGAATATGAATTTTATGTGAATAATTCATGAGTATGTGTATGTATGTGCAAATGTGTTGTAATTCAAGTGTGATGAATTATTGAAGATATGCATGGATGTTAAGATTAGAGAATGGTCTTAATTGCATACGATTGTTATAATTGTACATGCATCATTTGTTGTCAAGAGGCATGCTTGTTAGTTCTGAGGGAGCTAGTGACTTGTCCCAAACCTAGAGAGGAGTTTGAAAGCTTAGAGGACAGACTTTTTGTGTGTTATTGGTCTAGAGGATGGACCTGATTTAAAGTTAAAAACGAATAAAAATAACAATGATTGATTCGACTTGCATGAATATTTCATTTTAATTGCATTGAGTCATATTATATTTATGTTTGTAATATGAAGTTGTGTGGATTAAGTGAAATTGATGTTTTAGTGCAACCGTGAAATTCTGAGTGTGTAATCGTGAATTATATGATTTTAATTGGGTGATGCTTTGTTTTATATAGCATATGTGGCGTGAGAATATTATTCATATGCATGTATGCTATACATTATATATTTTTATATGATTTGGATAATTATGTGAATTTTCACCCTTCTGTTGGAATGATGTTTTATACGATATCGCTCAGGCAAGAGTGAAGCTGAAGAGGCTATCTTTATTTTATTTTTGTATTTATGGATTTTGAGTCATACTCTGGTCATGTAACACGGGAAATATTTTTCATTCATGTTTTTAAGAGATACCATGTATACTCTATTTTACTTGTTTTTCATATTCTAAGTTATGTGGTGATTTGGATTTTATGCCTAAGATATTTCAATGAAGGATTTGATTATGAGACTTCATTATTGATTGTTCGAATAGGAATTATTCCGCTGCTACATGCTATATGAGAAAGTGATATGAAAAGCATGAATTTAAATAAGTGTTAATTGAGCATGATAGGAGTTTGTCATGTATGGAGTATTTGTGACACCCTTAAGTGGTATACATGTTATATTTACTCTGATTTATGACGTGATATTCTATGGGGTTTTAGAGGGTGTTACATTAGTGGTATCAGAGCATAGTTATTCAGTTGACCAAGTTGTTAATGTGTTTATTCCCGTTTATATTCGATATGTGTATGTGACACTATCGGTATTATTCGTTCTAATGAGAATTTGTTGTTGGAAATAATCAGAACAATGGTTGGAGACAAGAATGACGATGCTACTATTGAAGCTTTGGCAATGATGGCTGGAGCGATTGGGCAGAATAAACATGTCAACAATAATGCTGGAAATAACAAAGATGATTATGATTTTCGTGCTTTGGGAAAGTTTCAGAGAAACAATCCGCCAATTTTCAAAGAAGCGCATGAACCTGATAAAGAACAGGTATGGCTGAAAGCGATTGAGAAGATCTTTCGAATCATGAAATGTTCACATGCGCATAAGGTGAAGTTTGGCACCCATATTCTTGAGAAGGAAGCTGAGGAATGGTGGGGTAACACTAGCCAGAGGTTTGAAGAAGAAGAATCTGAGGTTACTTGGACTGTTTTCAGAGAAGCATTTCTGAAGAAGTATTTTCCTGAAGATGTGCGTGGTAAGAAGGAAATTGAGTTCCTTGAGCTAAAGTATGGTAACTCAATTGTGGTAGAGTATGTTGCAAGGTTTGAAGAGCTGGTTAATTTTGTCCTCATTATAACACTGCTAATGCTGAGAGATCCAAATGTCTTAAGTTTGTGAATAGTTTGAGGCATAAGATCAAGCAAGCCATGGGTCACCAGTATATTACACGATTTTATGAGTTGGTTACCAAGAGTATGATCTATGATGAAGATAGTAGAGCTCGTTCTACTCACTGTAAGAGTGTGAATGAGAAGAAGGGAAAGGTTCAATTTAGAGGAAACTCGTATGTGACTCCTGATAATAAGGGGAAATAGAAAGCTAGTGATGACAAGAATCTAAGTGGGGGAGGAGATCCTACTTTGGTTAAGTGTTATAAGTATGGTGTTGAAGGAAATCGTGCTCCTGAGTTCACAAGTCTTGAGCAGAAATATTTCAAGTGTGGAAAACCAGGCCATAAGGCTTATGAGTGCAAGGGAGGTGTGGATGTGACTTGCTACAATTATGGAGAGCAAGGGAACATTAGTACCAAGTGTGATAAATTGAAGAATGGGAAATCTGGAGGAAAAGTGTTTGCTCTATCAGGTACTGAGACTACTGTTGAAGAGAGGTTAATTATAGGTACGTGCTTCATTAATGGTACACCTTTGATTGCTGTAATTGATACTGGAGAGATACATTCTTTTATTTCTTTGGATTGTTTTAAGAGATTAAATCTCGAGTTATATGTTATGAATGGAAGTATGGTTATTGATACTCCTTTTATGGGTTCAGTGACTAGTTCATATGTGTGTTTGAACTGTCCATTGAGTATTTCTGGTAGAGATTTTGGAGTTAACTTAGTGTGTCTTCTGTTAGATCAACTTAATGTTATCCTTGGGATGAATTGGTTAAAGTCAACCGTGTTTATATCAACTGTTTTGCTAAGACAATTATTTTTCTTGAACCTGAGAAGGAAGGAGACTTATTTATGTCTGCTAAATAAGTGAACGAGTCGGTGCAAGATGGCGTTAGGATGTTTATGTTGATGGTAACTTTGGATATTAGAAGAAAAAGAGCGATTGGTGATTTAACAGTCGTTCGTGATTTTCCAGAGGTATTTCCTGAAGAGATAAGTGATTTACCGCCGGAACATGAAGTAGAGTTTATGATCGACTTAGTTCCAGATACTAGTCTGGTATCGATGGCTCCATATCAGATGTTAGCATTGGAATTGAAAGAGTTGAAGAATCAACTTGAAGATCTGCTTGAGAAGAGAGTTATTCGTCTGAGTGTGTCACCGTGGGTGCACCAATCTTATTGGTTAAGAAGAAAGAGGGTACTATGATGTTTTACGTGGATTATAGACAACTAAAAAAGGTGACTATCAAGAATAAGTATCCACTTCCGATGATTGATGACCTGATGGATCAATTGGTTGGTGCAAGTGTGTTTAGTAAGATATATTTGAGATCTAGGTATCATCAAATTCGTGTGAAGGATGAAGATATTCAGAAGACTACTTTTAGAACGAGGTATGGTCACTATGAGTATTCTGTGATGCCGTTTAGTGTGACCAATGCACAAGGTGTATTCATGGAGTACATGAACAATATTTTACATCCGTATTTGGACAAGTTTTTGGTTGTTTGTGGTGTATTCATTGATGATATATTTATCTATTTGAAGAGTGAAGAAGATCATGCTGAGCATGCTGATATACTTAAAGTGCATGAGATGAACTATCTAACGCATGATTTAGAGTTGGGTGATGTTGCGTTTGTATTAAAGCTTTAGAGGCATTATTTGTTCGGATCGAGATTCGAAGTGTTTAGTGATTATAAGTTTGAAATATATCTTTGATCAAAAGTAATTGAATACGAGGCAGAGAAGATGGTTATAATTTCTTAAGGGTTATGATTTTGGTTTGAATTACCATCCATGTAAAGCAAACGTAGTAGCTGATGCATTGAGTAGGAAATCTTTGCATATGTCGATGTTGATGGTACGAGAGTTATAAATGATTGAACAATTTCGAGATATGAGTTTTATTTATGAATAGACTTCTTTTGGAGTTAAACTTGGTATGTTGAAGCTTACTAGTGGAATTCTTGACGAACAGATTCAAAATAACACAACAAAAACAATCAAATGACGTAACAGAGAAGTAGAAGAAGAAACGCAAGGAATTCAAAACCAGGAATTGAGTGGTGTATGCATACCTGAACAAGAGATTGGAGATTGCTGGATTTCTCGTATCATTGTCGTCAAAGATGCACCAGATCGTTCTCCGGTTGGTAAGCCTCATTTCATCGCTTATTTGCATCGAACTAGTTATCATATTTTGCATTTTGGTCTGTCGAAACATGAAATCCAACGAGTGTCACTAGTCTACGCACCGTAGTGCATGAAGACTCGGTCCTCTTTCCATCATGTTCGGTTAGGTTTTAAGTGTCTGAGCGATATATCAGCGTAAACAAAGGGGTATTTTTTACTGCGATGGGAGGAGCTTCACTGCCATGCAGTGGCGTTTTGTTCAAATCAGAGTAGGAGGTGCCATCTGAGAGTGAGAGAGTAGCAATTGAGATGAGAGGAGTTAGAGAAGAATATAGGAAACAGGGGAGCGTTGGACAACAATTAGGGTTTCCAACCCATTTTGTTCCTCAAGGGGGCCGCTGGGTCCGAACCTCTCTGACCCGGTCCGGCCCAGCACATTTTTTGGTATATTTTTTTGTTTTATTTCATAAATATTTTTGTTTGTATAATTTCTGGGCTTTACAAAAAGTGTTTTTCAGCCCATTCCAAAATGCTAGCCATACCACCCCTTTTGCCAACAGTATCCCCAAGATCAATTTCGCATTTTACTTCTTATTTTTACATTAGTGTATTAATTATCTTTTAATATTTTATTTAAAATAAAAATACAAAATTTTTTTTATTACTTTTCTTTTAATGACTTATCAACTAATTTTTTCTTATTCTGAATAGTCATTTAGGATAGTTAATTTTTTTAGATGATTTAAGTAGTTTAGTTGTTATTTTTCGATTTGGTTGTATTACTTGATTAATTGGTTTCTTAATCGAACATTCGATCCGATTCATCCCCATTCATAAAAATTTATACCCCCATCCCCATATGGTCTATAATAATTTAGAATTTTGTTCTTTTACTATTTTTCTCTGTATGTTTAAATTGATAATTATTCATATTTTGTCCAAAGTAGAACACTTGGCCTCCTCTTGGGCTCATCATCAATGAGCAGGTGTCCACTTACAAATGCTTACTCACACACATTTCATAGTTTGGTCCTGGGCTTTTCTACAGTGACAACTATTCGATTGATTGTTTTAATTGGTCATTTAGAATACTAGTGTCACGCTAGTCTCACTTTTTAGGATCATGCATATAGACACCTTGTATGGGCTTTTATCTTATCTATTGAAGTCATTTATCTCCCCTTGGTCCACATGCCAAGCATCTTCTTAAAGGTTCTCATAGTTGAGTTTTGGCATGGTCATTCTCACGAGGTTAATAAATTTTTGCCCTTGATTAACCATAACCCGAATCAATCACTTTGGTCCATATACCAAGTGTTTCCATGCACAAAGGGTCTCATAGTTGATGGTAGGAGCACTTACTCTCACGAGATTAATCAAGTACACACCTTGGTTAATCATAACCCGATTCAATTCCCATACACCGAGCATTCCATTTACGCCTTCCATGATACTACTCATCTTATTGTCACTCTTGCTAAGATCACTCACACAATCATTCTTCACAAACACTTTCTCCTTTTACCTTTATGTTTATAACACGCTCCCTTAGGATGTTAGTTTCCTCTTTTTTGAGATGCAAACTAATTAGACCTTAGATCAGAACCCATGCATGACAACCTTAGGTTGTTTTTTTTAGTCTCCCTCTTAACCTTTTTCTTCTTTTTTAATTAAAAATTATCATTTACAAATCCAAAAACATTTAATCATTATTTGAACTTATTTTATAACTTGCAAAAACACTCAACCAATCAAAACTCCCCCAAAGGGCATGTTATCTCCGTGCTACCGCGATACCTATCGTGCCTATTGCTAGAATACGTGCGTTAACGTCACCCACTAAAAAACACTAACAAACTAACATTTTCTAGAAGAACTATGGTGTTCTAATTCCTTCACTGGATACGTATGCAAAGGGTCAAGAAACCCTCACGAACGTACTAATAAAAAATCATTTCTTTCCCTTTAAGCAAGTATAGTTATAGATAAACACACTCTTAGAGACAAACAAATAAAATGGATCCCGTTGAGTACAACGGATGTGAGGGGTGATAATACCTTCCCCTCGTATAAACGACTCCCTTACCCTTTTCTCTTGGTCGCAAGACCATCTTATCCATCCCCTTGTGGTTTTCTCGATATTTCCCCTTCCTTCGGGATAAATAAAGTTCAGTGGCGGCTCTGTGTTTTCTGCCTAGCTTCACCCTTGTACTAGTTACTATGATTATAATTGGTCTATAGACTGCTACTAGGATTAGGGTAGGTATTTTATCACTATGGTGACTGGGAGTGAGATGACGATTTCTCATATATAGGAGATTCCTAGGTAGAAGTTGCATTGGGTATTGATTAAGTGATAAGTTGTAAACTGGGATTGTTTAGGCTTAGAATTATTACTACTGATAGTGGATTTCCTTCCTGACTTGGTAGCCCCCAAAATAGGTGAGTTGCACTGAACTAGGTTAACATTCGATTGTGTTCTTTATCATTCTTCATTTAAATTTTGCATATTATTTCATTTTGATATTGTTATTCAGTATGTCTCCAAATGTTGTAACATTTGTCATGACATCATGTTCTGATGTTGCAAACATCAGTATGAGCATGGTGTGTACCAGTGCCAGAAGTTTAATTGACATTAGTGCAGGCACCCTAGTCTGTCTATTGGGTGAGCTTCAGGGATATTTTTTGTACTTTTTGGCTATTGGAAGGCTAGGATGATAGCCTTCTTGGATTCAATATGACAACCCAATTTTATTTATTAGATATATATATTTTATTTATTCGTTATATATTATAATAATTAATTATTTGTTTAACATTGTGAATAAATGATCATTTGATGTATGTTGTATGTGATGGGTTAGTCGGATTGAGATCGTCGAACTATTGGGTTAGCATTAGTAATAATGTCGATTATGATGGAATTATTTTATTAAGTGAGAATTGTAGAAAATAGTAGAATAATAAAAGTAATTGGGCCTAAATGTGAAAATGTGATGAGTAAATGTGGGGAGGTGTTAGTAAGCCCATTAGTGGTTACTAGAGTTAGTATTTTGTAAGGGTTTAATAAAAAGATAAAGTAGAGTTAGTAAGGGAAAAAGAGAAAAATGGAAAAAGTAGAGAAAAGAGAAAAGGAGAAAGAGGATAAGAGAACCCTAAGGGAAGATTCTAAGAGTTTATCGATAATCAAGGTAAGGATTTGTTTTTACTTAAGCATTGGGATTGTATGATGATGTATGATGGGTATAATCATATTTAGGATACAAATTTATCAATTGTTAGGTTTTGGTAATTGTAGGTTCTGAATGATAAACCTTGATATGTAATTATTAATTGTGTTTTGATTTTGTGGTTGATGAATACATGTTAGATATAGGTTATTATACCTTAAATCATAGAAAATTGGATGTTAGAATGTGTTTTAAGTGAAGAAATTGCATAGGGAATCATTCAGTCTGTGCAGAATTTTTTTGCAGATCGCAGAGTTCGCTTAGCGAAATAAGTTCGCCTAGAAAAGTAGTATGGGAACATAATTTTTGTAAAAACTTCAAAAATTCATGATTTTCAACCGTAGCTTCGTTTGGGTCCATGTTCGAAGCATTAGAAAGCTAGCTCAATTTTATTTTCAATAAAAATACTTTTGTTACCAATAGGTGATTTAATCCTTGTATGGTTGTGTAAAGTAACATGTATATGTGTTATGTGTATTAATGATTGGTGTTTGATTGTAACGATGTTTTGTACACCATTTATTATATGTTTTGAGGATGTTTTTGGGAAAGGATACTATGAATATGAATTTTATGTGAATAATTCATGAGTATGTGTATGTATGTGCAAATGTGTTGTAATTCAAGTGTGATGAATTATTGAAGATATGCATGGATGTTAAGATTAGAGAATGGTCTTAATTGCATACGATTGTTATAATTGTACATGCATCATTTGTTGTCAAGAGGCATGCTTGTTAGTTCTGAGGGAGCTAGTGACTTGTCCCAAACCTAGAGAGGAGTTTGAAAGCTTAGAGGACAGACTTTTTGTGTGTTATTGGTCTAGAGGATGGACCTGATTTAAAGTTAAAAACGAATAAAAATAACAATGATTGATTCGACTTGCATGAATATTTCATTTTAATTGCATTGAGTCATATTATATTTATGTTTGTAATATGAAGTTGTGTGGATTAAGTGAAATTGATGTTTTAGTGCAACCGTGAAATTCTGAGTGTGTAATCGTGAATTATATGATTTTAATTGGGTGATGCTTTGTTTTATATAGCATATGTGGCGTGAGAATATTATTCATATGCATGTATGCTATACATTATATATTTTTATATGATTTGGATAATTATGTGAATTTTCACCCTTCTGTTGGAATGATGTTTTATACGATATCGCTCAGGCAAGAGTGAAGCTGAAGAGGCTATCTTTATTTTATTTTTGTATTTATGGATTTTGAGTCATACTCTGGTCATGTAACACGGGAAATATTTTTCATTCATGTTTTTAAGAGATACCATGTATACTCTATTTTACTTGTTTTTCATATTCTAAGTTATGTGGTGATTTGGATTTTATGCCTAAGATATTTCAATGAAGGATTTGATTATGAGACTTCATTATTGATTGTTCGAATAGGAATTATTCCGCTGCTACATGCTATATGAGAAAGTGATATGAAAAGCATGAATTTAAATAAGTGTTAATTGAGCATGATAGGAGTTTGTCATGTATGGAGTATTTGTGACACCCTTAAGTGGTATACATGTTATATTTACTCTGATTTATGACGTGATATTCTATGGGGTTTTAGAGGGTGTTACATTAGTGGTATCAGAGCATAGTTATTCAGTTGACCAAGTTGTTAATGTGTTTATTCCCGTTTATATTCGATATGTGTATGTGACACTATCGGTATTATTCGTTCTAATGAGAATTTGTTGTTGGAAATAATCAGAACAATGGTTGGAGACAAGAATGACGATGCTACTATTGAAGCTTTGGCAATGATGGCTGGAGCGATTGGGCAGAATAAACATGTCAACAATAATGCTGGAAATAACAAAGATGATTATGAGTTTCGTGCTTTGGGAAAGTTTCAGAGAAACAATCCGCCAATTTTCAAAGAAGCGCATGAACCTGATAAAGAACAGGTATGGCTGAAAGCGATTGAGAAGATCTTTCGAGTCATAAACTATTCTTATGCACATAAGGTGCAGTTTATCACCCATATTCTTGAGAAGGAAGCCGGGGAATGATGGGGTAACACTAGCCAGAGGTTTGAAGAAGAAGAATCTGAGGTTACTTGGACTGTTTTCAGAGAAGCATTTCTGGAGAAGTATTTTCCTGAAAATGTGCGTGGAAAGAAGGAAATTGAGTTACTTGAGATAAAGTAGGGTAACTCAATTTTGGTAGAGTATGTTGCAAGGTTTGAAGAGCTGGTTAATTTTGTCCTCATTACAAAACTGAAAATGCTGAGAGATCCAAATGTCTTAAGTTTGTGAATGGTTTGAGGCATTTGATCAAGCAAGCCATGGGTCACCAGTATATTACACGATTTTATGAGTTTGTTACCAAGAGTATTATCTATGATGAAGATATTAGAGATTGTTCTACTCACTGTAAGAGTGTGAATGAGAAGAAGGGAAAGGTTCAATTTAGAGGAAAGTCGTATGTGACTCCTGCTAATAAGGGGAAATATAAAGCTAGTGATAACAAGAATCTAAGTGGGGGAGGAGATCCTGCTTTGGTTAAGTGTTATAAGTATGGTGTTGAAGGAAATTGTGCTCCTGAGTGCACAAGTACTGAGCAGAAATATTTCAAGTGTGGCAAACTAGGCCATAAGGCTTATGAGTGCAAGGGAGGTGTGGATGTGTCTTGCTACAATTATGGTGAGCAAGAGCACATTAGTACCAAGTGTGACAAATTAAAGAATGGGAAATCTGGAGGAAAAGTGTTTGCTCTATCAGGTACTGGGACTACTGTTGAAGAGAGGTTAATCATAGGTACGTGCTTCATTGTTGGTACACCTTTGATTGCTATAATTGATACTGGAGAGACACATTCTTTTATTTCTTTGGATTGTTTTAAGAGATTAAATCTCGAGTTATATGTTATGAATGGAAGTATGGTTATTGATACTCCTTTTATGGGTTCAGTGACTAGTTCATATGTGTGTTTGAACTGTCCATTGAGTATTTATGGTAGAGATTTTGGAGTTGACTTAGTGTGTCTTCTGCTAGATCAACTTAATGTTATCCTTGTGATGAATTGGTTAAAGTCAACCGTGTTTATATCAGCTGTTTTGCTAAGACAATTATTTTTATTGAACCTGAGAAGGAAGAAGACTTATTTATGTCTGCTAAATAAGTGAACGAGTCGGTGCAAGATGGCATTAGGATGTTTATGTTGATGGTAACTTTGGATATTAGTAGAAAAAGAGCGATTGGTGATTTAACAGTAGTTCGTGATTTTCTAGAGGTATTTCCTGAAGAGATAAGTGATTTACCGCCGGAACATGAAGTAGAGTTTATGATCGACTTAGTTCCAGATACTAGTCTAGTATCAATGGCTCCATATCGGATGTTAGCATTGGAATTGAAAGAGTTAAAGAATCAAATTGAAGATCTTCTTGAGAAGAGAGTTATTCGTCTGAGTGTGTCACCGTGGGTTCACCAATCTTATTGGTTAGGAAGAAAGAGGGTACTATGAGGTTTTATATGGATTATAGACAACTGAACAAGGTGACTATCAAGAATAAGTATCCACTTCCGATGATTGATGACCTGATGGATCAGTTGGTTGGTGCAAGTGTGTTTAGTAAGATATATTTGAGATCTAGGTATCATTAAATTCGTGTGAAGGATGAAGATATTCAGAAGACTACTTTTAGAACGAGGTATGGTCACTATGAGTATTCTGTGATGCCGTTCAGTGTGACCAATGCACATGGTGTATTCATGGAGTACATGAATAGGATTTTACATCCGTATTTGGACAAGTTTGTGGTTGTTTTCATTGATGATATATTGATCTATTTGAAGAGTGAAGAATATCAGGCTGAACATGCTGATATACTTAAAGTGCATGATAGGAATTATCTGACGCATGATTTAGAGTTGGGTGATGTTGTGTTTGTATTAAAGCTTTCGAGGCATTATTTGTTCGGATCGAGATTCGAAGTATTTAGTGATTATAAGAGTTTGAAATATATCTTTGACCAGAAGGAATATAATATAAGGCAGAGGAGATTGTTATAATTTCTGAAGGATTATGATTTTGGTTTGAATTACCATCCATGTAAAGCAAACGTAGTAGCTGATGCATTGAGTAGGAAATCTTTGCATATGTCGATGTTGATGGTACGAGAGTTATAAATGATTGAACAATTTCAAGATATGAGTTTTATTTATGAATAGACTTCTTTTGGAGTTAAACTTGGTATGTTGAAGCTTACTAGTGGAATTCTTGACGAGATTCGGGAAGGTCAGAAATCTGATTTGCGTTTGGTGGATCGGTTGACTTTGATTAATCAAGGTCGATGTGGTGACTTTTGAATTGATGAAAATGGAATAATGAGATATAGTGATAGAGTTTGTGTGTTGGATATAGCTGAGTAGAAAAAGAGTATCCTTGAAGAAGGGCATCGTAGTGGATTGAGTACTCATTCGGGTGCTACGAAGATGTATCAGGACTTAAGAAAAATATTTTTATGGTCCGATATGACGAAATAAATTATGGAGTTTGTGTATTCTTGTTTGACTAGTCAGAAGTCAAAGATTGAACATCAGAAACTGTCAGGTTTGATGCAACAATTATCTATTCCTGAGTGGAAATGGGATAGTATATCGATGAATTTCGTGTCCGATTTACTCAGAACATCGAAGAATTGTGAGGCTATTTGGGTTATTATGGATAGATTGATGAAATATGCTCACTTTATTCCAATGATAATAGATTACCCATTGGAGAATGTTGTACCCCAAAATTTTTCCTCCCATTTTTACTCAAAGCATGCTCCTAGAGATCCTCAATTGCTCAAGGTTGACCAAGAATTGACCAGACAAATTCTCCTCCTAAGCAACGAACCTCTAGCTAGGGTTTCACTTTTCATCAAGATGTGTGAGCTCCAAAAGTCCCAAATGTTTTCCATGGTCCTATTATGCCTTAAAGATTGTCCATGACAAATTTCATTCCTCCCACTACAAGTTTGCTCATTCAATTGCCTAAATACTTGAAAATCAATGGTGTTAGGTCAAAAGTCAAATGTGGCCCATATACAGTCAAATATCAAGATTTTTGGTCAACATAAATTTTTTTAAGTGATGTCCATCATTTGATCAAGGGTTGATCATGATTCCTCAAGAAATGCTCCTAATCTATCAAAAGTCAAAAATTGCTAAATTAGGGTTTCTATAGGAAAAGTCAACTAAACTTTAACCAAGCATAACTTCCACATACTTCATCCATTTCACCCTAACCAAAGCTCATATTGAATATAATATCATTCCTTACAACTCCTCTTCATCCCTCAAGTCCAATAAACGCACCATTTAAAAGATACAAGCTCATACATTACAGGTCATTTCCAGAAAGTCAACAAAAGTCACTTTTCGCCAAGACCTTTTACATCAAGATAAAATCTTCAAATACAAAATTTATCAAAAGAGGGATTTAAGTAGGCATCTTGGGCGTTCCAAAAAGTCCAAGATCATCATAATGAGATCAAAATTGAGAAAGTTATCTCTTGCCCAAGTTGGGAAAATTTGGAAAATTTCAAGAAAAGTGCATTGAGCAAATTTGAACTTTTAAGGCAATGACATAACTTTTTGTACTTCAAAAAGTTTCATGACCTCATGAAGAGCCCCTAATCTCATTTTTACCATCCCTTGCATTTTTTACTTATTTTGTACATATTTATTTTAATTTATTTCAAATAAATATAAAATAAAATGTATAAAATAATTAGAAGTAGGCCTTGGCATGTGGGATGATGTTTTGAACAGCTTAGAGGCCCATGAATTTCGTGCTAGCATGTCCAAGTTCATCCAAATTCAAAAAGGGACAAAATTCCATACCTTTGGCAAAGTTACAATATTTTGTTTATGGCTCTTAAAGAACATGATCAAGGTTGTTTAAACCATTGCCTTCTTGTCCCCTCCCTCCTCTCTATATAAAGAAAACATTAGAAAGCATTGGAAACAGATACATAGACCGGAAGGAGCCACACAAAATTGCAAAGAATTGTCAAAAAACGTGAATTTTGAAAAAGCAAATTCCATCCTTTCTCAATCCAAACCAAGCCAGCCATTCATTCCCTGAAGGTCCCAAGAGTGATTCCCAAGCCTTAAACAAGTTCAACTCACGCATAGTTGCCCTCATCCGATCATCCTATTTTGGTAAAAAATTTGGATCTCAAACTTGTTTAATTCATAATTTAAATCCTTTTTAATTGCATATTCATGTTGTTATCATTGCTTGTGAGCATCCTAACGTGTTTCATGTAAGTTACAAGGCCATATCACTAAACAAGATTGTTAGGGTTTGGAAATATGTAAGCTTCGGACTCGATGATACAAACACTTTCAGTCCAACCTAAGACCATGGTTGAGTTTGTAGCCTAGGTTTTATGGGGGGTAGCCGAAGTTTCTAGGCTTGAAGCGTCGTATTTTACAGGTTTCATTTCGCCGGAGAAGACAACGGTCAACCACCGTGAGGGGTGGTTTGACCCTCCCTGTGTTGACGTGGCCATAAGCCGTTTCATGATTGGCCCATTTAAAATATTAGGACTCACCAGTAGCGCGTGTTTGATTTAAGTAATTATTGCTTTATTTTGTATATTATGTTATAGTTTTATTCTTATTAATAAATGATCAGATAGCTCAGCTGGAAATGAAGCATGTATGTGAGGGAGATGACCTGGGTTCGAGCCCCAGGTCCAACATTTTTCATTTTCTTAACATATTTCTGCAAATCACATGCGTTACCCAGCCAGGAGCATACCATTCGCCTCCAAATCACAATCATCAGATCCTACCTGATCTAAATCCAAGGGTGTCAAGCGCGCAGGTCACCATGTACCCTTAAAGCTTCGCCTCACTGGATCCAAAAGTGTTGGGCTTTTCTTCAGTTTGGGTCTACGAAACTCCATTTCAGCACCCCCCCCCCCCCCCCCAATTTCTATCTATCCTGGCCCATTTTGCAATTTCTTTTATTACTTCGCTTTATTTCTTTTTTTTTTTAATTTGTTTATTTCTCCTTCACTTATTTAATTAGTATAATATAATAATAAAAACCACAAAAAAATAGAATTAGATTTTTTTAATTAAACTAATTTTTGAAATTAATTATTAATTCAATTTTAACTTTTTTTTTAATTTAAAATAATTTAGAACTTAGGTTTTAATTTATATTCAATTTAATTTCTTTTCATAATAAAAACAATAAATAAGTTCTTAATTAATTTCATCTTCTAATTAGACATTAGGATAATTAACTTAATTATTTTCTTAGATAAAAAAAGAACAAACAAATAAGCAAAAATATTTTCTTTTAGGGTTTTTAGACATACTTTCAATCTTTCACGCGTTATTTATTTTTCGCATTTTTACCTTATTGTAACTGCATATTGGTATGTAATAACTAATTAGGACTTTTATCCGCTTTCTTTATTTTTCTTCCCCCAATTTTTATACATTGTAAATCCCCTCCCCGAAGCCATGTAATAGTGTAGGTTTATACTTCCGCACTTTATATTCTGTACATATTTACTGCTAGTAACTAGGATTGCATGACAAGATTGAAAAACAAAAACGTTAGCAAACCTAAATGCGCAAGATAAATAACTGAAATTGCACATGTGCACCTCTAGGGTATCCCACTTCGGTTGCCTTCACAAAAACGGTCACAATTCTCGAAATATGAGAAGTTTTAGTGGTTGTCCTCTAGTTTGAAAGATCACAAGTCCCTCGATGACCCTTTCGATGTTGCCTCGGTTAAAAGTGATCTTAGAAACTTTAGGATAATTACTAAAATTTCTTGCCAAGTTGCCTTCGTGACCGTAACGTCCTTTCGATTAGCCCTGAAACATCCAACGACTAGGGCTGCCTACTCAATAATAGTAGGATTGAGCTGTCTAAAGGATAGGAGGAAAAGAATAACCTTTTTTCGAGTATAAAGTAGATAACTGTTAGAAGTTTGCTCAAAACATTTCGCACTTACACAAATGCTACTTTTCAAAAATATTTTTCAAAACACTTTGTATACTTTCTCCACTATCCCGAGAAACATTACAAAGTTCACCATACTAAGGCATTTTCAAATACACAAAGCACAAATGTATTTCAGAATGAGCAAAACTCTAAGAGCCTGTAGAAAACTACAGATGGAAAGGGTGCTAACACCTTCCCTTTCCATAATCTACCCCCCTACTCAGAAAACTCTCGAAAAGATCTTGTTCTGTTCTTTTCACCCTTTCCTTTGTTGGATAAAAGAAAAGTCGGTGGCGACTCTTGCTTACCGCAACATTTGTGAATACAAAATTCAAAACCAGTATTAAACAGTCGGTTTTGCCACCGTATCACAGAACTGGCGACTCTGCTGGGGATAATATAAAAAGTGGGGTTACCTTAAGAGTTAGTTCATTTTAAAACTGTGTATTTGCTTGCTTTATCTTTGGAGGGTTGTTTGGGTTGTTATTATAGATCCTCACCCGGATCTGGGGGCATCTTTTTAGGTAAACAACATAAGATCATGGAGATTATACGGCATAGACCGATATGGTTGAAGCGATAGCTGTGTTGGTGTGACACTTTGGTTGGTACCAGTATCCCTTGTGTTGAATCGAGGATAGTATGGGGCCGCCGCATGATGTTGTGAAGCACTAATGGAACTTAGAACCTTAGTTGAACAAACATGGCCATTAGAAAGTAGTGATATAGCCGGCCTCGGTGTAAATCTAGGGATTGGTTGATACTCGATGCTACACTTATTGAGATCGGGATTTCGAGATGTTTCGGCTGCAAGAAAAGATAGCTAAGATGAAATAATGCTCGATAAAGAAAGATCAGTGATATTGAGACTTCTTAAAACCCGGTTACTTTTCTAAGACAAGTTGAACCAACTAAAACTTCAAGAGGGTATTTACCTATAAACTCCATGCAAGCCTAAACCTAAGGTCTTGTGTATTTTGCTTGTGTATGATTAGTTTCTTTAAATATGACATCATGCATTATAACATCCATTTTTCATTACACTGACCATTTCAAGGACCAAGGGAATTTATCTTTGTTATGTTTTGCAGATCATGGCTTCCGCTCGTAGAAATACTATCCGGATCAGCTTTGTAAGAATACCTCTCCAATTCAAAGAGCCAGTATCATGGGTTCTTGATACTTCCTCTTTCACCAAGAAATATGATCGGCTTCTCAATCTAGTTACCTCGGGCTTTGATGAGAAGATGATGAGTGTACTCTTTCAATTCTTTGACCCTAAACACCATTGCTTCACTTTCCCAGACTATCAACTGGTACCCACCATGGAAGAATTCTCTCAAATATTGGGTATACTTATTCTTAATCAGATGCATTTCACCGGTTTAGAAGAGGAACCAAATCCAAAAGTCATTGCAACATCTTTGCATCTGAAACGGTCCGATATTGTATCCACCTGGGAAACAAGAAGTGGAGTCAAGGGTTTCCTAGTCAAATTTCTATTAGAGAAGGCTCAGCTGTTTTGGGATGATTTAGATTTCCAAGCTTTTGAGGAGGCTCTGGCCCTTCTAATCTATGGTTTAGTGTTGTTCCCTAATCCAGACTTACTCATAGATGTGAATGTTATCAAGGTTTTACTCTCTCGTAACCTTATGCATACTCTACTCGGAGACATCTTGTATACCCCCCACACTCGCACCATGAAGAGAAAAGGGATTCTTATGTGTTGCATGTCATTGATGTCAAGGTGGTTTATTTCACACCTCCCTAAATCAGTATTGAAGAATGAAGAAGGTTTGGGTCATTCGCGAAGGATAATGTCGCTTTCTCACTCAGATATTCTCTGGTATTCTTGATCTATAGGAGATATTTCTGTCATTGACCGCTGCGATGAATTCCCTAATGTCCCACTACTTGGCATTATGGGAGGAATGACTTATAATCCTTCTATGGCTTTGCGACAATTTGGTTATGCTCAAAGGGATGGTCCCCACGATATGCTTATCCAAGGCATTATGTTTAACTACGAGGATGATTTTCAAGGGTATCGTCAGAGGTTTATACGAGCTTGGGGCATGGTAAACAAATTTGATACCAAGACCTTGGGGCATAAGACTTCCATACCTATGGAACCTTATCTCAAATGGGTACGAGCTCGCGCTCAGAACCTCATAATTCGATATATATCCATCTTACCAGTGGGTGTGGAGCCCATCACTGAAAGAGATGTTCCTTATACAGTTTTCCATCCTTACATGCCCACTGATCTTAAAGAGCTGCAGAGATCCTGGATTCAGTTGAAGAAAGAAAGTGATACCTTTAGAGACCATTTCTATGTCAATGAGAAGAAAGTGTTGGAGCTTACGAAGCAACTTCACGAAGAAAAAGTCTTAATGTCTATCTCGGAACGAAGAGGAAGCGCCCATGGGAAACCTGATTTCTTGGATTTTAGAATTTTTCAATTGTAAGCCTAAAAGGAAATTGTATTTTGAATTCTACTAATAAAATCTTTGTTTCATTTTGGTTCACAAATTTAAATTTCCCGAAGTACTTGAAAATATTGCATACATATATCATACATATCATTGCATGAACAGGTTCCAGGACAAGCTTCTTATCTTCTTCGCTGTTTATTTTAGCAATGGCTCTTGAACAAACAAATAGGGAGCTTCAGGCATAAAATGCCCAATTCCAAGAAATGTTCCTAAATCTGGCTAAGGGACAAGAAGATTTGAAAGCTCTGATTCTCAAAGACAAGAAGAAGAAAAAGAGGCCAGTGGGTGTTCTGAATATGGTAAGAAGGTTCAAAGGACCAGTGAAGCAAGTTTCAGAGCTCGCAACTCTGTTGAGAGAGAGAGAGAGAGAGAGAGAGAGAGAGAGAGAGAGAGAGAGAGAGAGAGAGAGAGAGAGAGAGAGAGAGAGAGAGAGAGAGAGAGAGAATCAGGAAGGAGAGCCAAGAGAAGAAAACCTCAGTCCAAGGGATTCTGAAGAAGATGAAGCTGATTACACCGAGGAACAATGCCCTCCAGCTGATGATAAGTACAAACAGCTGGAAGACCGTCTCAACACCATGGAATTTCAGAGGGTACCTGGCCTGGATTTCAAAGAGATAAGGTTAGTTTCTGGAGTGGTTATCCCGCAAAAGTTCAAAGTGCCAGAATTTTCTAAATATGATGGGGTCTCATGCCCTAAGCTGCATCTCAAATCTTATGTCAGGAAGATTCAGCCGCACACTACTGACAGGAACTTGTGGGTGCATTTATTTCAAGACAACCTATCAGGGACTCAATTAGAGTGGTTCTATCAGTTGGAGGGAACCAACATCCGTAACTGGGAAGACCTGGCTGCTGCTTTCTACAAGCAGTGCCAATATAATGCTGACCTTGCTCCAACCCGTATGCAACTTCAGAGCATATCTATAGGTTCCAGTGAGGGCTTTAAAGATTATGCCCAAAAATGGAGAGACCTTGCAGGAAGAGTCCAGCCTCCTCTTTCTGACCGGGAGCTGGTTGAAATGTTCTTGGGCATGTTATTCGGGCCGTTATTTAACCATCTGATTGGAAGTTCTTCTGTTGGGTTTACTGAGTTGATCTTGACAGGAGAAAGAGTGGAAGCTGGCATTAAAAGTGGTAAGATTCAAAGAGATGCCTCTTCAAGTGCAAGAAAGAGGCCTCTCATGGGAAAGAAAGAGGTCAATTTTATTTACAACCAGAGAAGTCGGGGCAGAACCGAACACCGTCCAACGGTGGGAGCTATAATGATATCCAAACCTACAGCTACTCAACAACAGAACAATCAGTCCAAAATGGATAAGACAAGAAGACAATTTACCCAGATTAATATGACCTTGTCTTAAGTTTTACCACATTTTCTGAAATCCAATCCGGTTACCCTGAAAGAGGATCCCAAAAACCCCCAACACTACATCTCCTTACTACAATTCAAATGCTCGGTGTGCTTACCATTTTGAAAGTCCAGGCCGTGATACAAATGACTGTTGGGCTTTGAAGAACAAGGTGCAAGATTTGATTAAGGAAAAGGAGATTGAATTCGACGCTCCTGAGACCCCTAATGTTATAACCGCCCATATGCCCAAGCACGACCGTTGTATTAATGATATTGATGATGACATGTTTGTCGTTTCTGTTGATGAACTAGCTACTCCACTCCTGACTATTAAAAAGAATCTTTTGCAAGCCGTTTATTTCTAGGTTGTGGTGAATGTTGCCACGTATGTTTGTCTCTACCTAATGGTTTCCATTTGTTGAAAGAAGGTGTTCAGCGCCTGATGGATGATAAAGAAATTATGTTTGAGAAGACTCCAGTTATAAGGACTCCGTGTGAAGATGTTTCTATCATTACCATTTCCTCCAATCCTCCCAAGGTCTCCTCGAAAAGACCTGTCAGGATTACATTTGTTCTGAAAGTTGCTCCTTTGTTGATAAGTTTTCCTGGACCTATACCGTATTCCTCGGATAAAGCTGTTCCCTGGAATTGTGGAGCTGGCGTCTATTACCATGGCGTCAAGCAAGATTTGCTGGTTGTTAAAGACAAAGATGCTGAAGACTCTGATCCTGACATTAGTGACATTGCCGGGACCAGCAAAATTACCAAAAGCGGAAGGATGTTCTCTCCCGAGATCTCTCCTAAAACTGTTGCTACTCTTGTGATCATCCTTGTTGCTCCTGCTACTACTCCTCTTACTACCCCTGTGATTACTCCTGTTGTCATTCCTGTCAGTATTCCCATTGCCACTCCTACTGTTAGTCCTACTATTATCCCTGCTACCGAGTCGGCCGAGACTCGGGGCAAAGAGGTATTGGTTGAGCCTGTCCGAATGAAGGTACATCCAGAATCCATTCCTGAGGCTTCTAAAAAGGAGATGGAAGAGATATTGAAAATAATCAAGAAAAGTGATTACAATGTCGTAGAGAAATTGGGGCAAACCCCTTCAAAAACCTCAATGCTGGCCCTACTGTTGTAATCTGAAGCCCATGCCAAGGCTTTAGTAAAATTTCTTAAGTCTTCCCATTTGCCTCAGGAGACCTCCATTGATCAATTCGAGAATTGTGTGGCTAGTTTGACATCTGACAATGGCCTGAGATTCTTTGATGCATACCTCACTCCCAAGGGAAGGAAACACAATGATGCCCTACATGTCTCCATTGAGTGCAGGGGCACTACATTAGCCCATGTTCTGGTAGATACAGGTTCATCACTAAATGTCTTACCCAAGAACGCTCTAGACAGGTTGGATTGCAAACGGCTCACACGAAAACCCAGTAACATTATGGTGAGGGCCTTCGACGGTTCTAAAAAAATAGTGCATGGGGAGGTGGATATCCTTATCAAAGTGGGTACTCAGACTTTTAATTCCACTTTTATGTGATGGACATCCGCCCATCTTACTCCTGTTTATTGGGTCGACCCTGGATCCATTGGGATGGTACTGTGACTTCCACCCTACATCAGATGCTGAAGTACCCAGTCAATGGGAAGATTATCACAGTTCATGGGGAGGAGGAGTACATGGTGAGCCACCTGAACTCTTTCAGGTACATTGAAATGGACGGTGAGTTCATTGAGACCCCCTGTCAGAACTTTGAGGAGGTTCCACAGACCGTTGCTGCAACCAAGACCACTGTATGTGTTCCAAAGATTACCAGGCCTCCGTTGAAAATGGCTTCTCTCAAGGATGCAAAGCAGTATTTGAAGAAGATGGGTGTACAACTTGGGGCCAACTTCCGGATATTCCCTACAAATCTGACAAATTTGGTTTGGCTTTTACTTCAGGGGCCCAGAAAGTTGTTCGTCGTGCTCGTGCCGGGGGACCACCTTTACGGATCAGCAACCATGGAGTCAATGCCCTGGAAGACAGTGATAGTGATTATGACCTGGAAAAGTGGATCTTCCCAACCATCAGCGGTGGACTCAGCAATTGGGAGGCAAAAGACTTTGTGCCCATTACTTTTATTCAAGAGTAATTTGTCTTTTTTGTTTTTGAGGAAATGTAATATTTGAACAATTGAAACATTAAAGCCTTATGTCTTACCCGAAGCACAATGGTATATCTTTGAGGGTCATTACTTCATTTTCATATGTCATCAATAAAACATTGGACGTTTCACATACAAATTTTACGCTCTTTGTTTTTCTTTTTTGCCTTTTTACTTTATCAAAAATATACAGCTATGCTCTTACACACACTTACATATCAAACTGCAGATCCACATCCACTCTGGATCCCATTGATAACGGTTCTGCTATTTCTCATTATGACTTTAAAAATCTGATCTACCAAGCCGAGGAAGAAGGTGGGGAAGATTGTGAGGTACCAGGAGAGCTGGCCAAACTGTTACAACAGGAAGAAAAGACAATACAGCCTCATGAGGAACCAGTTGAGACAGTGAACTTGGGTACTGAAGAGGATAAAAAAGAAGTCAAGATAGGTGCCGATCTGGAGCATAGTGTCAAACAGCGGTTAATATAGATGCTACATGACTATGTTGAGGTTTTTTCCTGGTCATACGAAGACATGTCGGGACTTGACACCGATATTGTGGTTCATCGCCTACATACAAAAGAGGATTGCCCTCCAGTGAAATAGAAGGTTCATCGTATGCGGTCGGATATGTCAAAAAAGATCAAGGTTGAAGTCATGAAACAGTTTAATGTCAGTTTCTTAGCTTTCACATCTTATCCACAATGGGTCGCCAATGTTGTTCGGGTACCTAAAAAGGACGGTAAGGTACATATGTGTGTGGATTATTGAGACCTGAATAGGGCAAGCCCCAAGGATGACTTTCTGCTTCCCCATATTGATGTTCTAGTTGACAAAACCACACAACATAAAGTTTTCTCCTTCATGGATGATTTCTCCGGATACAATCAGATCAAAATGGCACCTAAGGACATGGAAAAAATGACCTTTGTCACACAATTGGGCACTTTCTGCTATAAAGTCATGCCTTTTGGACTAAAGAACGTCGGGGAAACCTATCAACATGCCATGGTAGCTTTGTTTCATGATATGATCCATCATGAGATAGAGGTCTACGTGGATGATATGATATCCAGGTCTCAGACTGAAGAGGAACACCTTGATCACCTACAAAAGCTATTTGACAGGATGAAAAAAAACAAACTGAGGTTGAATCCGAATAAGTGCACCTTCGGAGTAAGATCAGGTAAGCTCTTAGATTTCGTTGTCAGCGGAAAAGGTATTGAGGTAGAACCTACAAAGGTCAAAGCTATACAAGAAATGCCAACTCCTTGCGCTAAGAAGGAAGTTAGGGGATTCTTAGGACGTCTAAACTACATAGCCATATTCATTTCACATCTGACCGCTACTTGTGAGTTAATATTCAAATTACTGAACAAAGATCAAGCAGTGAAGTGGAATGACGATTGCAAGTATCCTTTTTACAAAATCAAGGAATATCTCCAAGAGCCTCCAATTTTGATGCCACCAGTTGAAGGAAGACCTCTGATCATGTACTTAACAATATTAGAGAACTCAACGGGGTGTGTGTTGGGGCAGCATGACGAGTCTGGTCGAAAAGAGCATGCAATATACTACCTTAGAAAAAAGTTTACCGACTGTGAAACAAGATACTCACTGCTCAAGAAAACTTATTGTGTTTTAGCATGGGATACTCGCCGACTAAGAGAGTATATGTTGACTCACACTACCTTGTTAATATCTAAAATGGATCCTATGAAGTACATCTTTGAGAAGCCTGCTCTCTCCGGAAGAATAGCAAGATGGCAAATGATCCTGACCGAATACGACATTCAATATACAACCCAGAAGGCCATTAAGGGAAGTGTACTAGCTGATAATTTCACTCATCAGGCTGTGGACGACTACCAATCCATGAATTTTGAGTTCCCAGATGAGAACATCATGTTAGTAACTGATTGTTAAGAGCCTGGACCAGATGAAGGACCTAAAAAAGGATCCCGATGGACTATGGTTTTTGATGGAGCATCCAACGCTCTTGGAAATGGCATCGGCATTGTGATCATATCTCCTGAGGGCTGTCATACTCCTTTCACTGCCAGGCTATGTTTGAACTGTACCAACAACATGGCTGAGTATGAAGCATGTATCATGGGTCTCAAAGCTGCAATCGATTTAAGGATCAAGTTCTTAAGTGTGCTTGGAGACTCGGCTTTGGTAATCAGCCAGATCAAAGGAGAATGGGACACGAAGCATCCAAATCTCATCCCGTACAAAGAGCATATGTTGACACTAATCCCATACTTTGAAGAAATTACTTTTGAGCATTTTCCACGAGAGGAAAATTAACTAGCGGGCGTGCTAGCTACGATGTCATCCATGTTCAAGGTTAGGTGGGATAATGAGGCTCCTCAGGTCACCATTGAAAGGATGGATGAGCCAGTATACTGTCACGAGATTGGTACTGAAGAAGTAGTGGACAAGCCTTGGTTCCATGAAGTCAAAAGATATATCAAACCCAAGAGTATCCTAAGGGAGCTTCAGTAAATGATAAGAAGGTTCTCTGTTAAGTTCTTCCTCAGTAACGGGATCCTCTACAAGTGCAACCACGACTCTACCTTTCTTCGGTGTGTAGACAAGAGTGAGGCAGAAAGGATTATGGCTTATTTACATGAAGGTACCTTTGGCACCCACTCTAGTGGGCACTCAATGGCTAAAAAGATCCTACGGGAAGGATACTAATGGTCTTCCATAGAGGCAGACTATTATCAGCATTCACGGACTTGTCACAAATGTCAGATCTATATCGACAAGGTACATGTGCCTCCGGTTACTCTGAATTTCTTGACTGCTACTTGGCCATTCGCAATGTGGGGCATCGATATGATTGGGGAAATCAGACCTACAGCTTCTAATGGGCACCGCTTTATCCTGGTTGCCATTGATTACTTCACGAAGTGGGTCGAAGAAGCTTCCTTTGCTTCTGTTACCAAGAACTTTGTGGCCCGATTCGTCAAACACAATCGTATCTGTCAGTATGGTATTCCAAAAAGAACCATTACAGATAATGGTACCAATCTCAACAACACTATGATCACCGAGCTCTGCATGCAATTCAGGATTCAACATCATAACTTTTCTCCTTATCGGTCGAAGATGAATGGCGCTGTTGAAGCTGCTAACAAAAATATCAAGAGAATCATACAGATATGACAGTGACATAAAAAGATTGGCATGAGATGTTACCATTTTCTCTTCATGGTTACCGCACCATAATGCGCACATCACCGAGGGGAACTCCTTTCTCTTTGGTATACGGTATGGAGGATGTCCTGCCCATTGAGGTCCAAATTCCTTGATTGACGAGAAGAGGCTCGCGGCTCTCTGTCATGGTCAGATGTACCAAAAACATATGATCAAAGCTTTTAACAAGAAAGTCAAACGTCAGGTATATCAGGCTGGTCATATGGTAATCAAGCGCATCATACTGCCGCAAGGTGATCCCAGGGGAAAATGAACTCCCACATACGAAGGGCCATTTGTAATCAAGAACATATTTTCTGGTGGAGCCATGATCCTAACCACTATAGACAGTGACGACCTTCCACACCCGGTAAATGCGGACATAGTTAAAGGATACTACGCATAAACAAAGATCCGCTAGGTCGAGTGGCCTAGGGAAATATTAGGGCATCCCGGAGAACCAAAACGTTTCGGGAAAAAATTAGGGATATACATAAAAAAAATATGTACACCTAGCAAGTCGAAAACCTAAAAAGGAGGCTTGGGCAAAAAAGGGTATCCCGTGGACTGAAAACCCGAAAGGGCGGTCCAGGAAAAAGTTATGGATTTAAAGCGTATAACTATGTCCCGTTGGATCACATTACAGCCAATATTCAGTATCAATTATAAAGCTCAAGTGGTACTAATCAATCCAATCAGCTTCGAACAAGCAGCGAAAGGGATGAGACGCTCAAAGACATAAAGGCAATAACAGAATGGGAATCTAATGAGATTATTTCACATAGTTGACTTTATTTGTATACTATTTTTGTATAATTTCCATTCTTACGACAACATTCTCTTACTAGGATGTCTGTCTCCTTGTACAAAAACGCTTATTTCAAGTTAATACAAAACTATTCCCGTTGAAAGTGTAAAACTTCTGTTTTTATTTTTCTGTTTTGTGTGCGAAAACGTACAGTGATTATTTTTGAACATATGCATTTGAATGTGATTACTGCTTACAAATACACGCATATAAAACAAAAAGACAATTGCTAATGACTTTAAGAAACTGGACAATATTTAAGGGCCATTCATAAGATCCCCGCATATGTCTTCCCCGACAGATACCTTCTCCAGCAGGTATAGAGTAAGGGGAATTCTACTACAAGGTCACTGCCATATTCTCAGCATGTAGCCTATTGATTCCAGTTGTTCTCACATCCCCGGCAGAGCGAAAATCTCCAATTACTGCTCCAAAATCCCCTAGTGAAGTCGCTAAGCTTCTCAAGATTCCCCTACAGGATTTCAACAAAATCCCCAAGTAGCTTATGGAGTTCACCTTCCGTAACAGAGTTTTATAAATCTCAAGTAGTTTATAAAGCCTTATCCCCAACAGAGTTTATTTCTCTAGCTACAAAAGTTCATCCCCCAGCGGAGTTTATTTCTCCAAATTGGTGAAATATTCCAACAGAACTCTTCCCCTCAATAAAATCATTCTTGAACAGAAGTCGAAGATCCCCGGCGGAGAAAGGGAATCTCCAACTAAACTATCTCCATTCATTATCCCCAGCGAAAATTTAAGAATCCCTCTCTTCACTCATCAACAGAAGTCCGAGATTCAGTTTTCTGGTACTCTTCAACAGCGATCAGGGATTTATTTTCCCAGACAAAGATATTGCGCAACAACATTACATGTTCATACATCATGGCATGTGCATACAAATACATATATCACAATCTCATATATTTTGGGAACATCATGCAATTCATACATCATGACATCGCATGAAACTGATTTTACCTTTTCAGGTTAAATTAGCAGACAGACAAACACTATCAACTTTTACAGCAGGTCAAAGATTAATGCCCAAAACCAGACGGGGAAACTATCTACACGACCAAGTGGTATGAACTCCCGAAACAAGACGGGTTTACTAACAAATACAACAGGACACAGATTAATGCCTAAAACCATAGGGGAAACTATCTATGTGACCAGCAAAACAAGTTCCATATTAATACATGTAACAAGCCAGGAGAACTATCTGTGGACAATCGACTGTGGATTAATACTTGTTACAAGCCAGGAAAACAATCTACATGAAGAGATTGAAGATTAATACCTGTAACAAGCCAAGAAAACTATCTTTCTTTCTCAGGTCAGAGATTAATACCTGTAACAAGCCAGGATAACTATCTCATCAATCGACAATTTTCAAGTTCCAGATTAATACCTGTAACAAGCCAGGAGAACTATCTATGGACGACCGACTGTGGATTAATACCTGAAATACGCCAGGACAACTATCTCAACAACCGATAATTTTCAAATTCTAGATTAATACCTGAAACTAGACAGGACAACTATCTCTGAACAAGATGATTATAGATTAACACCTGAAACCAGACATGAAAGCTATCTACATGACTAGACAAAGCAATCTTACACGGGTTCCTTCTCAGCATTCAGATGAAGTCTAACACGGACTCATCATGAAACACCCCTACATAGGCTTTTTCTAATACATTTCTAGATAATGTTTAATTTCGTTATCCCTAGCAAGTTACTGTGAAGCATGGATTTCAACCAGAAAGCAGCAAACTTTTATCTCTCCAGACCAGAGATAAATCCTCAGTAGAGCCTTGGACAACTGAAGTTCCTAGACTCTATTCCCCACAGAGTTTTCCTCAAGCAGGAGAACAGCATAAACCCACATTCCCCAGCGGACTCCTTCTCAGACAGCAGGAACAGGAACCCCCAAAGGGACCATGTGTGAAATCAGCATCTGCTTTAGACGACATTCTTAAGCCTATCTCTGATGACTCTCAGTCATCTTCTCCAAATCGAATCTGTAAGCCCGTTCCTGACATCATCAACCAATAATATTACTTCATGTGAGTGCAAATTTCTGGGCACTCTAGTGTTCAATCATCTTCCACCTTCAGATCACGAAAGGCAGACAAGCCAATCTAAATCTTTAGGTTTAAGAAGATTGAACAGGGGCAGCTGTTGTACCCAAAAATTTACCCTCCTATTTTTACTCAAAGCATGCTCCTAGAGATCCTCAATTGCTTAAGGTTGACCAGGAACTGACCAGACAAATTCTCCTCCTAAGCAATGAACCTCTAGATAAGGTTTCACTTTTCAACAAGATGTGTGAGCTCCTAAGGTCCCAAATGTTTTCCATGGTCCTATTATGCCTCCAAGATTGTCCGTGACAAATTTCATGCCTCCCACTACAAGTTTGCTCATTCAATTGCCCAAATACTTGAAAATTAATGGTGCTAGGTCAAAAGTCAACTGTGGCTCATATACAGTCAAATATCAAATTTTTTGGTCAACATCAACATTTTGAAGTGATGCCCATCATTTGATCAATGGTTGATCATGATTCCTCAAGAAATGCTCCTAATCTATCAAAAGTCAAAAATTGTTAAATTAGGGTTTCTATAGGAAAAGTTAACTAAACTTTGACCAGGCATAACTTCCACATAATTCATCCATTTCTCCACAAAAAAGCTCATATTGAAGAGAATCCCACTCCCTACATCTTATCTTCAGCCCTCAAGTCCATGAAATGCACCATTTGAAAGATATAAGCTCATACATTACAGGTCATTTTCAAAAAGTCAACAAAAGTCACTTTTTCCAAAGACCTTTTACATCAAGATAAAATCTTCAAATACAAAAATTGATCAAAATAGGTATTGAAATAGACATCCCGGGCTTTCCAAAAAGTTAAAGATCATCATCATGAGATCAAAATTGAGCAAGTTATGGCTTGCCCAAATTGGGAAAATTTAGAAAATTTCAAGAAAAGTGCATTGAGCAAATTTGAACTTTTAAGGCAATAACATAACTTTTTGGACTTCAAACACTTTCATGACCTCATGAAGATCCCCTAATCTCATTTTCACCATGCCTTGCATTTTTTACTTATTTTGTACATATTTACTTTAATTTATTTCAAATAAATATAAAATAAAATGTATAAAATGATTAGAAGTAGGCCTTGGCATGTGGGCTGATGTTTTGAACAACTTAGAGGCCCATGAATTTAGTTCTAGCATGTCCAAGTTCATCCAAATTCAAAAAGGGACAAAATTCCACACCTTTGGCAAAGTTACAATATTTTGTTTATGGATCTTAAAGAACATGATCAAGGTGGTTTAAACCATTGCCTTCTTGTCCCCTCCATCCTCTCTATATAAAGAACACATTAGCAAGCATTAGAAACAGATACACAGCCTGTAAGGAGCCACACAAAATTGCAAAGAATTGTCAAAAAACGTGAATTTTGAAAAAGCAAATTCCAGCCTTTCTCAATCCAAACCAAGCCAGCCATTCATTCCCTGTAGGTCCCAAGAGTGATTCTCAGGTGTTGTACCCCAAAATTTACCCTCTCACTTATCAATAATATGCTCACAAGATCTCCTTTGGCTTAATTTTGCAGTAGGTTTGATCAGCTCAAGACATCTCCTTAAGCACTGATGACATAAATTAGGGTTTTAGTTTGCACAAGGATTTTTGAACTTCCAATGCCCCATATGACTTTCATGGATCATCATGGACCCTCAATATTGCTCATATCAAGTTTCAAGCTTTGGATCATATTTTTGCTCAGTCAATTGATCAGTTGACCTAAAAATCAGTTGTATTGGGGAAAAAGTCAACTATGGCTAATTTACAGTCAAACTTCATATTTTTTTATACAAATAAACATTTTAAACTCATAAGTATCACTTGGTCAAGTTTGGACCATAATTCCTTAAGAAATTTGATCAAATATTCAAAAGGGCAAAATGGTCAAAATAAGGGTTTTGACTGGGAAAGGGCAATTTTTGATTTTTGACCTAGCAAATGGTCAATTGGTTTGAAGCATGATTTCAAGAGTTTACTTGCATCATTTTGACCTAATGAAATGGCTAAAAACATTGCAAGTCCAATGGATTGACAAATGAATTTTACAGTCAACTGATCAAAAGTCAATTGTATACTGAAAAGTCAAACTTTGACTTTTTGGTCAAAATTCAATGTCAAAGATCAAAATTCATCAAAACATGTCAAAATATGAAACTTATTAATCAAGAAATCCAAAATTCAAGATTTCATTTTGAAAAGTTAAAATTTCTAAACTTAGAAATTTTCCTAAGTGTTGGAAATTTCTTATTTTTTCATAACTTTGAGAAATTTTTTTACCATGATGCAAGGTGATTCAAGAGAAACTTCCAACATGAAAGTTGTATATCTCCATGAAATATACAACTTTTCTTCATACAACTTCTTCCAAAAGTTCTTGGATCTCAAATTATAATTTTAAGAATACATGGTCATGAAACAAAACACTTAGTGAAATTTTGCCCTAATTTGGTCAGGGTTTTGACCCAACTCCATGTCACTTTTTCATATAGTTCCAAGGGGAATCTTCAAAATCAATTCAAATATTGCTTGTAGAGCATATTTCAAGCTTTTCAAAATGTCCCAGGACTCCTTGAGATCATTTTTGAGTAAGGAGAATCGAAGAGATGAAGTTAGGGTTTTATCACTTGAATTTCAAGGCATTTTGTGATGAACAAAATTCAAATTCAAAGTTATGCTACATAAACTCTACTTTGAAGGCCTCAAACTTGTTAGTAACTCCATAATTAATTGCTTTCACAACTGTTAGAGGTCTCATTTCAAGCATTCAATGCAAGGCCATGCTTTATATCCATTTTAGGAAGAAAGTGCACAATGCCATTTTGATAAAGTGACTTTTTGCACAAAACTTGTTATTGAGCTTTGCACTTTCCCTTTTCTGATCATACATGTCTTATAACACCATAGAAACTTGTTATACACTTACAATCACTCAGCCCATGGTTGTACCTCCTCTAGAAACTTGTTTTCCCATTTATCTTCAAAATCAAGTAACCTAGTAAATAGCTTGTAACTTGTACTTATGACTTTGAAAACTACTCCAACCCTTTGGCTTATACATACACAAACCATTTGCCACAAAACAGACGGATGCTTAAGCCCTGAAAAGACCTATAACACATAATCACCAAAAACACTTCAAAACTTGTCATTTTTGAGTTTTGAAGCCAATCTTCAAATCTACTCGTGCGTTTCTTGGACTTTTGATTTCAAAAGTTTATAAATAACATACACAAACAATGCCAACCCCTGCAGCAGCACTGTAACACCTCCATCATCATCCACCATTTTCAAAAACACAGCTTTGCACTTGGACTTCTCCAGAACTCCTCAGGCACTTTCAGCTCAAGCTAAGCATCCCTTTAGCTTCCTGGGAACTTGAGGAAGCTAACCCAATCATTGGAACTCACTGAAAGCTGCTCAAACTTCAAACCCGATACCATCTTGAAAGGTAAGTTTTCTAACTTTGGAACTTTTCATACATGCATCATCAATGGTTTATTTGTTAATGAAACATGTAGATATCATTGCCCTAAAGTTAACCATGTTCATAGTTTTCATTCATTTTGTTTGAGCTTAGAGAATTTTAAGATTGAAATTTCTAAGATTTTTAGGGCTCAGATTAGGACCAATGAAATTCATGTTTGTCTTTGATCTATAGTTTTAATGCTTTACATTTCTGAAATCGTGAGGAAATTTGCTACAAGTTTCATGTTTACAGTTTTCATTTTTGTTGAGGATTGATTGAGTTACAGAGCTTCTGGCTGGGCGTGAGGTTGAAGATGAAGTTGGCCTCAGGAACGTGTTTGCCATATATATTTATAGTTTGATTTATATAAACGAATGTATAGCCACCCTAGTGGTAGAAGCGCGCGCCTGTAACCAGAGGGACCTTGTATTGAGCCCCAGTGGTACCTTTTTTATTTTTTCCATTTTTTCCATACATTCTGACTCTTTTTTGGCATGCGCTGGGCCTCCTTGGGCCTTGTTGTTTTTGTTTTTACTTTCCCCCCTGTTTCACTTATACAGCCCCTGGCCCATTTTATTTTTTTTCTTATTTTCATTTTTTTTTCTAAATTATTTTTCTAATATTAAAAAATCATAAAAAATATAAAAATAGTAAATTTATATTTTGACATAGTTTATTTATTTTCTCTCACAAAAATTATTTTATTTAATTAATACTTTATTTATTTTACTAATTATCTTTGTAAATTTAATTAAAAATAGGTTTTAGTTATTTTCTTTTACACCATTAAAATATATTATTTTAAAACAAAAAAGGACCAAAAATATTTTATAATACTATAATTTATTTTCAAGACAAAAATACCAAAAAAATACTTTTCTTAAACTTAATTTCCTTTTAATCATTTAATAGATGTAGGGTTTTATTGAAAATCTTTTCTTAGTAAATTTAGGTTTTACTTTTCCCTTTAATTAATTAGGTTAAAATCAAAACCCATTTTCGCTAAAAAAATCCAAACAAATATCCATTTTCTTCACATTTGCATTCTTGTATATTTATTCATTATGTACATTATTTGTTTCAATTCTTGTATAAATTCAATATAGTTGTCATAGATTAATTAGGTTTATTTTCTTATAATCCCCATTTATAATTTGTACTCCCCCCTCCCACAAGTATTGTAATAGTATAGTAAATTTTAAATTCCGCAATTTATCGCTTTATATACAATTGCTAGTAATTAGGGTTTGTATGGAAAGACTAAAACCAATCAAATAAAAAACCCTAATCAAAGACAAAATCAAGCATGAAAAACAATACACTTGCACACAAGCACCCCCTAGGGTAAATCCACTTGGTTGCCTTTACAAAATGGCCATATTACGCATGTGAGGTATCGTAGCAAAAACAAATAAAATATAAGATCATAGTCCCTCGATGACGCTATCTAAGTTGCCTTTCAAATGATCTTAGGTTATACGATGACCGACGCCCGTCCCGTTTACATCCAAAGATAGGGTTACTTACCAAATCAATGGTAAGATAACAATGTCAAAGGAAAAGAAAATGAACAATAAAGAATTTTGAGTAGGTAGAATACTCCTAATTACTTGCTCAACTTCAAAACATCCTTGCTATTTTCAAAAGAAAACACCAACACTTTCAAAACCTCTTACAAACTTGAAAACATTTTCAAAAGATCAAACATCTTTGTATACATTCTTACAAACGAGAATCATTACAAAGATTGCCTAAACAATGTCTTCTTTACAAAATACTTTCAAAAACCACATAAAGCACAATTTCAAACAAAAGCAAGTGATCTAGCAAGTAACTAAGAGACCATAGAAAACCATGGATGAAAAGGGTGCTAATACCTCCCCTTTTGATAATCTACCCCCCGAACTCAAGAAATAATCTCAAAGGTCTTTCCTGTGCTTTTTCACCTTTCCTTTTGGATAAAAGAAAAGTCGGTGGCGACTCTTGCTAACCGCAACATTTTTGATCAAACCCAAAAAACTCAAGTCAGTTCTCCCACCGTATCACAGAACTGGCGACTCTGCTGGGGAATAGTCTAAAAGTGGGGTTACCTTAGAGTTAGATCACATTTACTTGCTTTCATTGTTTGTCTTGTTCGCTTTACATTATGGTTTGGGTTTAAATCCTCTACCCGGATTTGGGATACCTTATTGGTAAGTAGCAATACGTTGTGGAAACTATGAGGGGTATACCGACATGGTCTAAGTATTAGCTACGATAGTGAGTGTGATACAGTGGCAGAACTGACTGTTTGATACTGGTTTGTGTTTTGCGTTTTTTATTCGCAAAATGTCGCGGTAAGCAAGAGTCGCCACCGACTTTTATTTCATCCAACCGGAAAGGAAAAAAGTATAGAAAAAAATCCTTTTTCGAGATGTTTCTGAGTATGGGGGGTAGATTATAGAAAGGGGAGGTTTTGGAACCCTTTCTATCTATGGTTTTCCATAGGCTCTTAAGTACTTGCTCATCTTTTGGAAATTGCTTGTGTATGTGCTTTATTTTTTGAAAAAATGTTTTTCTTCGTGATAACTGTTGTATCAGTCCTCAAAGGTGTGACGAAGTTGTTTTGAAATGTGTAAATGTGAAAAGTTTTGATTTGAGCAAGTACCTACTAGCATCTACCTACTCGAAAAAGATTGTTTCTATTCTTGTTTCCTTTAGACAGCACTATCCTACTATTGAGAAATAGGTAGCACCGTCGTTGGAATTTGTACGGGTCAATTCAAAAGGGACGTACGATCACTAAAGAAATGTTAGGATACCTTAGTAATAACCCTAGAGTCTTAAGATCATATTCGAGGCAACATTCGAATGAGACATTTGATCTTTTTTATACAGGAGGGCAACCACTAAGACACCCTATGATTAATAATCGTTTACCGAAGGCAACCGAAGTGAGAGTATACCCTAAGAGTGATATGTGAGAGTGATTTGTTTCAGTTCTTTATCTTTGTACATTCGGGTTTTCTAACTGTATTAATTTGTCATGCATTCTTATCATACAATCCTATTAGCATACATCTAGACAGTTAAATATTTACAGGAATTAAAAATGCGAGAAAGTAAATCTACGCTATTACAAGGCTTTGGGGAGGGGGATTAATTACATAGCCAAAACTCCCGGGGATTTAACAGTAAAATGAAAACCCTAAGTTAACTATTACAAACCATGAACAGTTACAAAAATATTGGCAAAATAATTAAGAAGCGCATGGCGAATTAAATGCGAGGATGATTATAAAACCTAGAAAAATCTAATTTGAGAAAAAAGTATATTTTTGGATTTTTTTATTGAGGAAAATATTTAATTGCAAATTAATTAAACCTAATTTCTAATTGTTTTTAAATTATGAAAGAAATTAAAGTTGCCCTAAATTAATTAAACTAATTAATTAAAAAAACATTTATTAAGAAAATAAATCTTTTTTTTTGTGATTTTTGATTGGCTAACTTAATAAAATAATTTTTGTGTTGATTTTAAAAAAAAAACAAGATAATTAAAGAGAAGGATTAAAGAAAAATAGTAGAAATAACCAAAGGGGCCTGCTGTCAGCAGATCTGGTTGGAGATGGATTCAGAAGATGAGGACCATCAGAAGATGAGGTGCGCTGGATCTGGTTCTGGCTGGTGGACCCAACAGATGATGACCCTCAGAAGATGAGGTGCGCTGGATCTGGTTCTGGCTGATGGTGACCCTCAAAAGATGAGGTGCACTGGATCTGGTTCTGACTGATGGATCCAGAAGATGAGGTGCGCTAGATCTGGTTCTGGCTGATGGTGACCCTCAGAAGATGAGGTGCGCTGGATCTGGTTCTGACTGATGGATCCAGAAGATGAGGTGCGCTGGATCTGGTTCTAGATGATGGATCCAGAAGATGATGACCCTCAGAAGGTGTATGTGCTGGCTCTAGTGAAAACAATGGAGAAAATGTCAAAAGCTCACGCCTGGGATCGAACCCAGGACATGAGCTTCTAATTTCCTTCCTTTGACCAAATGCGTTGGATGTTAACTTGTTAATATAATAAAAACAAATAATATATCAGAAAAACAAGTTTCTGGCCAGAATAACGCGCCAGAATTTAAACCAGCCACTCAGGTTGTGACACGCTGTTGTCTTCTTCCCTGGAACTATCGTTTTAGGCTCTGAACATTTACCTACAGACGCATGACTGTTGCTGAAACCTGTGTCAATCAAGAATCAAGCACGTGCAATATAAATTCAATTGGGGACCATGGATCAACTGGGTTTAAAACTTTGATCATCATGGTACCCATTACCAGGCCTAATTTTGCTTAGATCACGAAACCCCTAATTGGAACACAAAACCCTAACAATGGCAAAAGCTTGTTCCTGCACTGTAGATTAAATCAAACGATCCAGAAACATTTCAAACATGATGATGAACACAAATATGTAACTTAAACATGCTAAATATGCAAGAATTACAGTAATCGAATTTGGATAATTGTGCAAACCGTGAGAGTGGTAGGAAGTGATTCTGGACGTGTAGGGGACATGGGAGTGATTCGAATACCTTCCTAGGATGTACTGGGATAGATTGTTGGCCTTGAATTGCTCTCAAAGGTCCTCTATACTGAAATCAGAATCTCACTTTTTGTCAAGATTGTTGAGTTTTGTTCTAACCGTTTCACGTCTCTCACCTTTCTTTCTTGCCTTGGTTGCGTTCTCTATATGTACTAGAGTGAATTAGGGTTGTAAAAACCACTAGTATCTTTACAAATTTTGAAGATTTGATTTGGTTTTCATGGTGTATGATATCCTTCCAAATTTGGCCTAATCATGCTCTTTTTGTACCAATTTCCCTTGATTCGAATTGATCTTGCAAGCTCAGCATATCTTGGTTGCTAACTTGTCAAAAAAACAAATCAAATCATATCTTTTATAATTTTCATCATTTATTTGATTTAATTCACTTTTTAATTAATGAAAAATCAAAATAAATTGAAAAATGAAGCAAATAATTTGTGCATAACTATTTGAGTCGTGTACCACATTATGATTGAGGTGCAAGCTTAAAAAGTTGGGTCCATTTAGCAAAGAAATGCAAATTTGAGCACATTTGACTTTTGGCAATTTTGCAAAAATGGTCAACTTGGCCAATGCATAACTCTCTCAATTTTGACCCTAGAGAGGTGTTCTTTGACTTTTTATAAATATTAGGATGTCCTCTAAGCAACCCTTTTTTTTTAATCTCAATTGAGTCTTCCATGTTCATGTATGAAGCTTTGACCCAAAAGGTGTTTTTGTTGGCTTTTCAAAATGACCTATAATGTCAAAATTTATATCTTTTTGTGAGTGCATGTTCTGAACTTGGGAGATGAAGATGAATTTTAGGGAATTTCATCTTCTTCAAAATGAACTTTTGATGGGTCATTTCTGATAAAGCATGAGAAAGTTACGTTTGGTCAAAGTTGAGTTGACTTTTCTTACAAACCCTAATTTAGCAACTTTTGGGTTTTTATGAATTGTGAGCAATCCTTGAAGAATCATGATCAAACCTTGATCAAATGATGAATAATACTTCAAAATTAGGATGTTGACCAAAAATCTTGAAGTTTGACTGTATGTGGGCCACAATTGACTTTTGACCTAGTATAGTTGATTTTCAAGCATTTGAGCAATTGACTGAGCAAACTTCTTCTGCAAGACTTGAAACTTGACATGGATGATCTTGAGAACATATTAGGACAATGGTGAGAATTTGAGTACTTTGTGGTTCACACATCTTGATGAAGATGGAAACCCTAATTTGAGATAGATTGCCTTAAGAGAGAGTTTGTCTGGTTAACTCTTGACCATCCTTGAGCAATTTGGGGACCTCATTTGACATTTGTTGAGAAATATGGGAGGGAAAATTTTGGGGTACAACAGCTGCCCCTGTTAAATCTTCTTAAACCTGAGGATGTAGATTGGCTCGTCTTCATTTCGTGATTTGAAGGTGGAAGATGATTGAACACTAGAGTATCCATAAATTTGCACTCACATGAAGTGATACATGATTTATGATATTAGGAATGGGCTTATAGATTCCATCTGAAGAAGTGTCGATCGCATAAGAAATTCCTTTGCGAGAACCGTATACCTGTTGTTCAGGAGGACTTCGCTGGGGAATGTTGGTCTCTGTCTTGAGAGAAATAGAGTTTTAGGAGCTTCAGTTGTCCGCTACTCTATTGGGGAATAACTCCGGTTTGGGAAGCGGAAATGAACTACATATCTGGTCGGGGTATATGCTGCACCGCGACTTTCTGGGGAACTGTGAAATCAATTGTGTTTGATCGATTCCCGGTCTTACAGTGTTGTGGACTGCAGTCTGGGGATAAGAGAGGAAGAACCCGGATAGTAAGGTTATGAGAAGGAACCTGGATAATAAGGTTACCTTGATATGAAAGCTTGGATAGTAGGGCTGTGAGAAGGAACCTGGATGGTAGGGTTACTTCAATATGAAAGCTGGGATAGTAGGGCTGTGAGAAGGAACCTGGATGGTAGGGTTACTTCGATATGAAAGCCCAGATAGTAAGGCTGCTGAGAAGGAACCTGGATAGTATGGTTACTTTGATATGAAAGCCTGGATAGTAGGGCTGCTGAGAAGGAACCTGGATAGTAGGGTTACTTTGATATGAAAGCCTGGATAGTAGGGTTGTTGAGAAGGAACCTGGATAGTAGGTTTGCTTAGATATGAAAGCCTGGATAGTAGGGCTGCTGAGAAGGAACCTGGATAGTAGGGCTGCTGAGAAGGAACCTGGATAGTAGGGTTACTTCGATATTAAAGCCTGGATAGTAGGGTTGCTGAGAAGGAACCTGGATAGTAGGGTTACTTAGATATGAAAGCCTGGATAATAGGGTTATGAGAAGGAACCTGGATAGTAGGGTTGCTTCGATATGAAATCCTAGATAGTAGGGCTGCTGAGAAGGAACCTGGATGGTAGGGTTACTTCGATATGAAAGCCTGGATAGTAGGGCTGCTGAGAAGGAACCTGGATAGTAGGGTTACTTCGATATGAAAGCCTGGATAGTAGGGCTGCTGAGAAGGAACCTGGATAGTATGGTTACTTCGAGATGAAAGCCTAGATAGTAGGGGTGTTGAGAAGGAACCTGAATAGTAGGGTTACTTCGATACGAGTTTGGGTAAAACTGCATAGGGAACCTGGGTAAGGTTGCTTTTGTCGCACCGATGATTACTCTGTTTAGCTTCGAGTGTTGATCATGGACTTGCTAGAAATTGTTGATAATAATTGTCTTTCCTGAAAGAAATACAGGGTTAGTTATGCGCGATGCATGAGATGCATTGTATGATGATGTTCTCAACATAAATGAGACTATGTTATATGTAATGTATGCATATGTCATGATGCATGAACATGAAATGTTGACGTAATAAACTGAACCCGGGAAAATAAATCTCTGACTGCTGTTTGGAGAGTATGAGAAGTGGTATTCTTGACTACTGTAACAAAAACATAGTTCCTCTACTTCTGTTGGGGATGTTGAACAAAGATGACTATGTTGGGAATTTACCCCTCGTTTACGGATATTCTGCCGGAAGAGACCCTGTCTGTGGATAATTCTGCGGGGAATAACTCTATTGGAGAGAAAATACTCTGTTGATAGATCTACTGATTTGGAGAAATAAACTCCACCGGGGATGAATTTCGTTACTGGTGATAGTGAATTCTGTTGGAGATTGAATTTCTGCTTGTGAGAGAAATAAACTTTGCTTGGGGAAAAATTTACCGACTCGCTCGCGATTGTAAACCTCAGCTAGGGGGAAGCTATGTCTTGTTTGGGAAAGCTAACATCACTATCTTTGGATACTTTTTTACTCTGTAGGGAGTGCATGTACCACTATTCATGTTCTCAAGCTGGCTTTATCCCAGTACCTGGTGGGTAGAGTAACTGTAAGGTTTTGGACATTTCTTATTTTTCCTGTTTCTGGAATTACGAGTAATTGTCTTTTGTTTCTTATGTAAATATTTATGAGTAACGATCATTTTCAAATGCATATATCAAAAATGAATCATTGGACGTTCTTGCAAAACAAAACAGAAAAAAGAAAAACAAATCGAAATTTCTTGTGAAAATGAATTGTATTGATTTTTGAAGCTGACCCATAATAGGCGTTTTGTACAAAGAGGCTGACGTGCTAGTAAGAGAACGCCGCTGAAAGACAGAAATTATACAATTTGTGTGAAATAAATAAAAACAACTATGTGAAACAATCCCATTAGGTTCCAACTCTGCTATTGCCTTTATATTTTCAAGCGTCTCATCACTTTGCTTGCTTGGTCGAAGGTGGATCAGATTGATTGGCGCCGTCTGAGCTTGATAGTCGATACTGAAGTCTGGTTGCAAGATGATCCAATGAGACATAGTGTTACGCTTCAATCCATAATTTTTGCCTGGACCGCCCTTTCGGGTTTTCAGTCCATCGGGATACCCTTTTTTCCCAAGTCGCCTTTTCTGGTTTTCGACTTGCTAGGTGTACAATTTTTTTCATTTTCATCCCTTACTTTTTCCCGAACCCTTTTGGTTCGTCGGGAAGCCCTTATTTTTTCCTAGGCCAGTCAACCTAGAGGGTCTTTGATTATGCGTAGTATCTTTTCACTATGTCTGCATTGACGGGGTGAGGAAGGTTCTTAACCACAAATGGCCCTTCGTATGTGGGGGTCCATTTTCCCCTGGGATCACCTTGCGGTAGTATGATGCGCTTGATCACTAGATCCCCGACTTGATATTCTCGTCGTCTGACTTTCTTGTTAAAAGCCTTGATCATTCGTTTTTGATACGTCTGACCATGACAGATAGCAGTAAGTCTCTTTTCATCTATTAGATTCAACTAATCAAGTCGGGTTTGGATCCAGTCGTCTTTGTTCAAACTCGCATCCTTCATAATCCTAAGAGAGGGTATCTAGACTTCAATGGCTAGGACTGCCTCCATGCCATATATCAAAGAGTAGGGTGTTGCCCCTGTCAATGTCCGTGCTGAGGTATGGTACCCATTAAGAGAGAATGGTAACATCTCGTGCCAGTCTTTGTATGTCACTGTCATCTTTTGCACAATCTTCTTGATGTTCTTGTTAGCCGCTTCGACAACTCCATTCATCTTCGGCCGGTAGGGAGAAGGGTTATGATGCTGAATCTTGAACTGCTTGCAGAGCTCGATGATCATTGTGTTAATGAGATTTGTATCATTATCAGTAATAATCCTCTCTCGGACACCATATTGACAGATCAGATTGTGTCGGATGAACCGCGCCACGACGTTCTTGGTTACTGTAGCAAAGGAAGCTGCCTCAACCCACTTCGTAAAATAATCAATGGCTACCAGAATGAAGCGATGCCCGTTAGACGCAGTAGGTCTGATCTCGCCAATCATGTCGATGCCCCACATTGCAAAAGGCCAAGGAGCGGTCAAAACATTCATGGGAACCGGAGGTACATGCACCTTATCAGCATAGATTTGGCACTTATGACAAGTTTAAGAGTGCTGATAACAATCGGCTTCTATAGTGGACCAATAATATCCTGCCTGTAGGATTTTCTTCGCCATGGTACGTCCACTGGAATGAGTTCCGAAGGTACCTTCATGTAACTCTACCATGATCCTTTCTGCCTCGCTCTTGTCTACACACCGCAATAAGGTTGAATCATGGTTACACTTATAGAGAATTCCATTACTGATGAATAACTTCGTAGCGAACCTTCTTAGAAACTTCTTATCATTAACAGATGCCCCCTCGGGGTATTCTTGAGCCTCAAGATACCTCTTTACCTCATGAAACTAGGGTTTATCTGCTACCTCTTCAGTCTCAATGTCACAGCAGTGTGCGGGTTCATCCAACCTATAAATGGTAATTTGGGGAGCTTCATTGTCCCACCTAACCTTGAACATGGAAGACATGGTAGCTTGCGTGTTCGCCAACTTGTTCTCTTCTCGTGGGAAATGTTCAAAGGTTATCTCCTCAAAGTGTGGGAGCAATGTCAGTACATACTCTTTGTAAGGAATAAAATTCGGGTGCTTCGTATCCCACTCGTCTTTGATCTGACTTATCACCAGAGCGGAATCTCCAAATACACTCAAGAACTTAATCCTCAGGTCAATAGCAGCTCGAGTACCCATGATACACGCTTCATACTCCGCCATATTGTTGGTGCAGTTAAAACATGAACGGGCGATGAACGGGGTATGACAGCCCTCGGGAGATATAATTACAGCGCCAATGCCATTACCCAATGTGTTCGAGGCTCCATCAAAATACATATACCATCGGGATCCCTCCTCGGGTCCTTCATCCGGTCCAGGTTCTTCGCAGTCGGTTACCAACATAATATTCTCATCTGGGAACTCGAAATCCATGGACTGGTAGTCATCCACGGCTTGATGCGCCAAATGATCCACCAATACACTCCCCTTGATTGCTTTTTGGGTTGTGTATTAGATGTCGTACTCGGTTAAGATCATCTGCCATCTTGCTATCCTTCCGGAGAGAGCGGGCTTCTCGAAAATATACTTGATCGGATCCATATTTGATATCAACAAGGTAGTGTGAGTCAGCATATACTATCTCAGTCGGCGAGCAGCCCATGCCAAAGCGCAGCAAGTTTTCTCGAGCAATGAGTATCAGGTCTCACAGTCGATAAACTTTTTGCTAAGGTAATAAATGGCGTGCTCTTTTCGACCAGACTCGTCATACCGCCCCAACACACACCCCATTGAATTGTCTAGCACTATCAAGTATAATATCAAAGGTCTTCCTTCAACTGGAGACATCAAAATTTGTGGTTCTTGAAGGTATTCCTTGATTCTTTCGAAAGCGGCCTGGCATTCATCATTCCACCTTACCACTTGATCTTTCTTCAGCAGCTTGAAGATTGGCTCATAAGTAGAAGTCAGATGTGAAATGAACCTGGCGATGTAATTCAGACGTCCCAAGAAACCTCTAACTTCTTTTTCTGTGCGGGGAGACGACATCTCTTGTATGGCTTTTACCTTTGCAGGGTCCACCTGAATAGCTTTGTCACTGACAATGAAACCCAGAAGCTTTCCAGACCTTACCCCGAAGGTACACTTGTTCGGATTCAACCTTAGCTTGTACGTCTTCAACCTATTAAACAATTTCTGGAGATGATCAAGGTGCTCTTCCTCAGTCTGGGACCTGGCTATCATGTCAACAACATAAACCTCGATCTCGTGGTGAATCATATCATGGAACAAAGCGACCATGGCGTGCTGATAAGTTTCCCCAACATTCTTCAACCCAAAAGGCATTACCTTGTAACAGAAGGTGCCCCACTGTGTAACAAGGGTTGTCTTCTCCATATCCTCAAGAGCCATCTTGATCTGGTTATATCAGGAAAAACCATCCAGGAAGGAGAAGATCTTGTGATGCGCGATGTTGTCGACTAGAACATCAATGTGAGGAAGTGGGAAGTCATCCTTGGGGCTTGCCCTGTTCAGATCTCTGTAGTCCACACACATCCGTACCTTACCGTCCTTCTTAGGTACCGGAACGGTGTTGGCAACCCATTATGGATAAGAAGTGACAGCTAAGAATCCTGCGTTGAACGTTTTCATGACCCCAGCTTTGATTTTCTCTGACATTTCAAGGCGTATACGGCGGACCTTCTGCTTTACCGGAGGGCAGTCTTCTTTAGTCGGCAGGCGATGTACCACAATATCAGTGTCCAAACCAGGCATGTCTTCATAGGACCAAGCGAATATCTCAACATAGTCGTGTAGCATTTATATTAACCGTTGTTTGATGCTAGGCTCCAGATTCGCACCTATTTTAACCTCTTTCATGTCTTCCTCTGTACCCAAATTCACTGACTCAACTGGCTCCTCATCAGGCTGTATGGCCCTTTCTTCTTGTTGTAATAGTCTAGCAAGTTCTCCAGGCACCTCACAATCGTCCTCACCTTAGTCCTCGACTTGGTTGATCGGATATTTGAAGTCATAACTAGCAGTAGCAGAGCTGTTATCAATGGGATCCAGGGTGGATATGGATCTGCAGTATGATACGTGAGTGTGTGTAAGAGAATAACTGTTTTGATAAAGTGAGAAACAGGAAAGAAAAACAAGGAGCGCAAAATTTGTAATGTAAGAAACGCCCAATGCTTTATTAATGATATATGAAATGACAAATAATAAGCCCTCATAAGCAAAGCCAAGGTGCCTCGGGAAAGGCACCAGGCCATAAAGTTTCAAACTGTTTATTACAAATCTTAAAACAAAAGTCAATTACTGCAAAATGAAAGAAACTGGTATGAAGTCCTTCGCCGTCCAGTTATTCGGTCCACCGTTGGTTGTTGGGTAGATCCAGCTATCGATGTCTGAATCTTCTTCACTGTCCTCAATTGCATTAACACCCCGATTGCTGATGTGCAGAGGGGGTCTTCCAATCCGTGCGTGCCTAACAGCCCTTTGAGCCCATGTAGTAAAGCCCAAACCAAATTTGTCAGTTTTGTGAGTGAAATCATGGAGCCGACCCTAATTGGTACACCCACCTTCTTCAACTACAGCCTTGGCATCCTTGAGAGAATCCATCTTCAGCTGAGGTTTGTTTGTAGTAACTTCAGTTGACGCCAAAGTCTGAGGGACCTCTTCGAAGTTCTGACAAAGAGTTTCTATGAATTCCCCGTCCATCTCTACATGGCGGAAGGAATTGAGATGACTCACCATATACCTTCTTCACCTCGCACAGTGACAATCTTCCCATTCACCTGATACTTCAGCATTTGATGGAGTGTGGAAATAAATGCCCCAGTCTTATGGATCCAAGGACGACCCATCAAGCAAGAATATGATGGCTTAATATCCATTACGTATAAGGTGGACCAAAAAGTCTGAGAATCCACTTTGACAGGGATGTACACCTCCCCGTGCACCATTCTCTTTGATCCGTCAAAAGCCCTTACCACAATGTTACTAGGCTTTAGAGTCAACCCCTTGCAATCCAAACGGTCCAACGCCTTTTTCGGCAGAACATTCAGCGAAGACCCGGTATCTACCAGCACATGTGCCATAGTGGTGCCCCTGCACTCAATCAAGATATGCAGAGCATTATTATGATTCCTCCCATTCGGTGTCAGATCCGCATCTGAAAAACCTAGCCCATTGTCAGCATTCAGACTGGCCACACAATCTTTGAACTGATCTGCTGAAGTTTCCTACGGCACGTGCGCAGTCTTGAGAAATGCAATCAAAGCCTTCGCATGGGCTTTAGAACACAACAGCAGAGACAACATGGAGATCTTTTGACAGGGTCTTCCCCAGCTGCTCGACCATATTGTAGTCACTCTTCTTGATAATTTTCAGTATTTCCTCTATTTCTTGTTTAGAGGCTTCCACAACGATTTTTTTAGGTGCCTCCGTCCGGGCAGGCTCACCTATAATTTCCTTGCCCCGAGTCCCAGATGGCTCAGCAGCAGGGGTGATAACTGGGGTAAGAACAAGAATAGTAGCAGGTGTAATAACTGGAGTAGGAACAGGAGAAATGTCAGGAGTGCTGGTTGGAGCAGTAGTTGGAATAACAGTAGGCTTGATGATCTTCGGAGTAATCTCAGGAGAGAAGACCCTTCCACTTCGGGTAACCTTACTGGTCGCGACAATATTACTGACATCAGTATCAAATTCTTCATTCTTCAGATCTTTCTTAATACCATGATAGTACACATCAACACCATAATGCCATGGGACAGCCTTGTCTGAGGTGTACGGGACGGGTCCAGGAACAGTGATTATCAACGGAGCAATTCTTTGAACAGGTGTAATCCTAACAGGTTTTCTCGAGGAAACCTTGGAAGGATTGGCGGAAATGGTTATAATGGCGACGTCTTCAATGGGAAAATCAGGGATCATAGTCTTCTCGAACAAAATTTCTTTATTATCCATCAGGCGCTGAACACCTGACTTCAACAAACGGCAACCGGAATGCAGAATCGAACACATGTGGCAACTTTCACCATAACCCGGAAATAAACCTACCAACAACAAATTCTTCTTAACAGTCATAAGAGGAGTGGAAATTTCTTCAACAGAGGTCACAAACAAATTAGTGTCAACAACACTAACTCCACGACCATGTTTGGGCATGGGAGCAGTTATAACATTCGGATTTTCTGGAGCATCGAACTCTATCTCCTTGGCTTCGAGCAAGTCTTGTACTTTGTTTCTCAGGGCCCAAAAATCATTTGTATTGTGGCCTAGACTCTTAGAATGGCAGGCGCACCGCGTGTTGGGATTGTATCTGGGAGAAGTAGTGTTTGGATTCTTGGATGCCTCTCTCAAGGTTGCCAAGTTGGATTTCAACAGGTGAGGTAACACTTCGTCCAAGGTCATGTTGATGCGGGTAAACTACCGTTGTGGTCTTTCCACACTTTGTTGATTGTTTCATTGTGGAACAACTGCGGGTCTTGGTATCACTACAACATTTACTGTTTGACGGTGTTCATATCTGCTTTGGCCCATCGGGCTATAGACTGCACTAGCTTCCTTCTTACGAGCAAAAGGTTTCTTTAATAAACTTGAAGAGGCATCCTTCTGTATCTTACCACTCTGAATTCCCAGTTCTACTTTTTCTCCGGTCAAAATCAGCTCAGTGAAACCAGATGACGAACTGTCAATCAAGTGATTGAAAAATGGACCAGATAGCGTCCCCAGAAACATGTCAACCAACTCCCTATCAGATAACGGGGGTTGAACTCTTCCAGCTAAGTCTCTCCATTTCTGAGCATAGTCCTTAAAACCTTCACCTTCACCCATGGACATACTCTATAGTTGAGTACGAGTGGGAGCAAGCTCGGCATTATACTGATACTGCTTGTAGAAAGCAGCAACAAGATCTTCCCAGTTTCGGACACTGGCTCCCTCCAATTGGTAGAACCATTCAAGCTGAGTCCCTGACAAACTATCTTGAAATAAATGCACCCACAAATTTCTATCAACTGTGTGGGGTTGAATCTTCCTGACATACGAGCGAAGATGGAGTTTTGGGCAGGACACCCCAGCATACTTGGCAAAAACTGGAGCTTTGAACTTCTGAGGGATAAGCACTCTCGATACCAGTCCCAATTCTCCAAAATCCAACCCCAGGTATCTTCTGAACTTCCATAGCACTCAAACGGTCTTCTAGCTGCTTGTATCTATCCTCAGAAGGAGGATATTGCTCATCGTCGTAATCAGTATCATCGTCAGAAACTGCAGGACTAGGGTCCTTTTCCCTTTCTTGGTTTTCCCCTTCTTTGGACGAGGCGGTCAGATCAACTTGTTTCCTCAACCTTTCTCCGAATCTTCTACCCATATTTAGAATACCAGTATTCTTCTTCTTCTTCTCTTTCAGAACAAGGGCCTTTAAATCCTCTTGCCCTTTAGCCATACTTATGAACATTTGTTGGAACTGGGCGTTCTGCTCCTGAAGATCTTTGATGGCTTGATCAGAAGACATTTCTGCTTAAATAAACAGCGAAGAAGATGACAAACCTGTAGGGGTACCTGTAATGATGTGTATGATAATGGGATGCACATGTAATGATTTCAAAGACTTTGGGAAATTTAAATTTGCAAACCAAAATAAACAGAACTTTATTAGCTTAAATTTGAAAGGTTCAAAATGCCTTTTAAGGCGTTACAAAGAAGTAAATAAAACAAATCTTAAAACTAGAAAAGCAAAATCAAAAGTCCCATGGACGCTTCCTCTTTGTGCTGATAGAGTCATTAATCACTCTTTCTTCCTCGAGCTGCCTGGTGAGCTTCAAAACCTTCCTTTCTTGCTCATGGAACTGCTCCCGGTAAGTATCCCGCTTATTCTTCAGCTGAATCCAAGATCTTTGTAACTCCCCAAGATCAGTGGGCATGTAAGGATAGAGAACCGTGTAAGTAATACCGTCTTCAGTAGTGGGATCCACAATCACTGGTAATACGGCCGCATAAGGCATCATAAGCTTCTAGGCACGAGCTCAGACTCATTGGAGGTAAGGCTGCATAGGAAGAGAAGTCTTTGGTCCCAACTCTTCGGGGTCAGATCTGTTTACCATGCCCCAAGCTCGTATGAACCTCCGACGGTGCTCCTTAACATCATCCTTATAGTCGAATACAATGTCCTCGAGAAGTAACTCATGGGGACCATCTCTTCGAGCACGACCAAATTGTCGCAAAGCTAGGCAAGGATTGTAAGTTATACCCCCTCTGATACCAAGTAATGGGACATTAGGGTACCCCCCACAACGGTCAATAACAACAGTCTCTTCTATAGCCCGGGAACACCAAAGAATATCTGTATGAGCGAGTGACATTATCCTGTGCGACCAACCCAAACCTTCTTTGTTCTTCAGCATAGACTTAGGGAGGTGATAAATAAACCACCTCGACAACAAGGGAATGTAGCACATAAGAGTCCCTCTTCTCCTCATAGTACGAGTATGGAGAGCATGCAAGATATCTCCAAGCAAGGTAGGCATTGGGTTTCGAGAAAGGAATATCTTGACAGTATTCACATCTACAAAGGAGTCCGGATTAGGAAATAGAACTAAACCATAGATAAGAAGAGCCAAGACATCCTCAAAAGCCTGAAAATCCAAATCATCCCAAAATACCTGAGCCTGGTCTATCAGAAATTTGGCTAAAAAACCCTCGACTCTGCTTCGAGTTTCCCAATTGGATACCACACCGGCCCGTTTTAAATGCAAAGCTGAGGCAATGTCTTTTGGCCTAGGAACTTCTTCCATACCTGTGAAGGGTACCTGTTCAAGAATGGATATGCCAAATAAATGAGAGAATTCTTCTAAGGTGGGTACCAGCTGGTAATCTGGAAAGGTGAAGCAGTGATGCTTGGGATCGAAGAACTGAAATAGTACGCTCATCATCTGTTCATCAAGGTTTGAAGTAACCAGGTTGAGAAGTTGACCGTGTCTCTTAATGAAAGTAGAAGTTTCAGAAACTCTTGATGCTAGCTCTTTAAGTTCGGTAGGTATTTGCACAAAGTTGATTTGGATGGTATTTCTATGCACGGAAGCCATGATCTGCAAAACAGAACAAAGATAAATTCCCTTGGTCTTTGAAATGGTTAGTGTAATGAAGCATGAATGCCATGTTATGATGCATGATGTCATGATAAACCACAGGTATAGCAAACACAAATATTGCAAACACAGTCAAATCACACAAAGCCCTTAGGTTTAAGGCTTGCATGAGGTCGAAGGTGTTGTACCCCAAAAATTTCCCTCCCATATTCTTCAAGGTTTGACAAAAATGATTCTCAAATGGCTCAAGATTTGCTCAAGGATTGCACAGTCAAACCACCTCCTAAGCCAGTCAAAATTAGGGTTTTGGTTCCTTCAATGAATTTTGGGTTTTCAATGGTTCAATCAAGTCTCATATGCCTATATACATCCTCAAGCACCTACATGCCAAGTCTCAAGACTCACAGTGCCAAATTGCACAGTCAAAAGTTCCATTTGACCCACAGTCAACTACAGGGGCAAAATGGTCATTTTGCAGTCAAAAGTCAAATTTTTTGGTCAACATCTTATTTTGAGCCCACAATCATCATTTGATCAAGTCTTGATCATGATTCCACAAAGATAGCTCAAAAATCATCAAGATGCAAGAAGTTACTATTTTTTGACAGCAGAAAAGTCAACTGTATCTTGACCAGGGCATAACTTTTTCATGGTTCATCAGAAAAATCCCATCCAATGCTCATTTTGAAGGGGATGATATTTCCTACAACTCATCTCCACATTCCAAGTCCAATAAATGCTCTCATAAAAAGTTATCAATTTCTACATTATATGTCAAATTCAGAAGTCAACAAAAATGCACTTTAAGTCAAAGACCATAACTTGAGATTGGTACATCCAAATGACATGGGACCAAAGGCATTGGTTAGAGGACTTCAATACCTTTCCAAAATGTCCAAGAACATGTTCATATGATCAAAATTGAGCAATATATGCATTGGAGAAGTTGGGAAATTTTTGTGAATTTGCAAAAGTCAACTTTGCTCAAAACACCTTGTTTTTGCTAATGGGCCTCAAATTTCTTCTTGAAACTTTATCCATGGCCTATACACGACCCATCAAGCTTAATTGAATTATTTTCTTATTTTTTATTAATTAATTGGATTTTTAATCAATATTAATTCATTTAATTAATTTAAATTGTAGGAAATATATAGATTTGATTTTTCAATCTTTTTGTGAAGCAAGAATGACCTAATCATGCTGGCAATTTCGTGTATCAATCAAGGATATCAAAAACTCCAAAGATGGCAACTTTCTTCAATCAAAAAGATTCAAAAAGATTTGATTTTCAATCAAATATTCAAATCATTATTCAATGGATCTTTGCTCAAGGATTTGACCTAAATTCACTCCCCTATAAGTACACAAGCCAACCCTATTCATGCATACGTGAAATCTCTGCAGAAAAGCCATAACCACATTCAAAAAATTCAAGAAAAACTCAAAATTATTTTCTGTATTCTAGCACGATTCAAAGACTTTTATTGATTCTAATACACTGCAGGGGATCCCAGGAACGTGTAGCAATCAAAACCAAGCCCTAAAGCTCAAGAAATCATCATTTACAGTCGCACGGTTTGCTACTTTTTTCCATAATCGTAATTCATGATTCATGCATCATTAACATGATTTCTTGTTTGTTTTGTGTTGCTAGAGACCTCATGAAGCTATTGGCATAGTTTAATTGAATTAAAACGCACAGAATCACAAGATGCCTTTGATAAATTCTAGGGTTCTTAAGCTTCTAAAATTGGGGCTTTACAGTACAGGAAAAATTAAGCTTCATAAGACCCATGGTTAGAATCGTTAAGACCAGACGAATCCAAGGGGACCATCGCGAAACATTTATATAAACTATAGAGCTATTCGCTATTTTTCGTCGTTGCAGGTTGTGGGGGTTAAAAACCCCCGCTATCTAACATGTTTTTACAGGAACAAACGAGGAAGACGAAGGACGTGTAAGCCTCTGAGTGGACAATTCAAAATACGCGTGTTTTTGTTTGTCTTTCAGCATATGCATTGATTTTTAAATATTATAATTGATTGTTATTATATTATCAAACGCGTGCAAACGGCTTGGTGGATGATGCGCTGGCTGGTAATCATTGGGACCTGGGTTCGATTCCCAGGTCCCCCAAAACACTTCTATTATTTTTCTTTACAGGTTCATATGCAGCTTTCCAACAAGATGCCCACCATGCACTTTCACATCCCAGGCGCCAAGTGGCCACAAGCATGAATCTGATGGTCCAAAGATGGATGACCATCATGCTCCTAGTCAACCCACACGTAGACAATCAAAAAGGTCAAACGGACTGGAAGCTTAATGGGCTTGAAGATTGCTAACAAACCTCCATATTGGGCCATCACCCCCCCTGGTTTATTATCCCTTTTTATTTTATTTTCCATTTTATTTTCTTTTATTAATTATTATTATTATTATTTAATTAACTCATAAATAAATTATTTTCATAATAAAATCAAAAAACTAAAATATTTTTATTATTATTAATTTCACCTTTAATTTATTATTTTTGTAAATAAATGTAATTAATTAATTTTGTCTTTTTTAAATTAGGTTAACTTTAATTATTTTCATAACAAATAACATAAATTAGAATTAGGGTTTTCTTGACAATTTAATTTCTTTTTTATTTATTTCATTAAAAACATAAAAAACTAAAAAATACTTTTTTTCTTTTAATTAATTAATTGATTAGTTTTAGGGTTAATTTAATTAAGTACAAAAAGGACCAAAAATTCATTCTTTTCTCAAAAAGGGTCAAAACCCTAAAGACGTCCCTGATTTAATTTCTTTTCGCGCATATTAAATTTTTAATCATATTTATGTAATTGTTCCGAGGATGTAATAGCGTAATTAGGAATTTTTATCGCTTTCTTTTATTTTCTCGCAATTTAATTTTTCCAAGGGTTTGTTTTTGGCGATGTAAATACCCGACGCCTTGTAATAGCGTAGATTTACTTTCCGCAATTTATTTTCCGCACAATTATTAACTGCTATGCATGACAAGACTTGTTCTCAAAATAAAATCAAAACGTAGCTCACAATAACATGTGCAAAGATAATTTAACTGAATCCTGACACACTCGCACATGCCACTCCTAGGGTACGCCTCACTTGGTTGCCTCGACGTGGTCATTGAGTATAGGGTGTTTTAGAGGTCGCCCTCCTGTCTAAAGATCCAAGTTGCCTCGAAACGGTTTCCTCGGATAAAAATAATCTAGGACATTAGGGTTACCGCTAAGGCGTCCTACTATTGCTTTGGTGACCACATGTCCCTATAATCGAATTGACCCGAAAACTCTAACGACGGTGCTACCTACTTCTCAATAGTGGGATAGTACTGTCTAAAGGACATTTACACAGCTTAATTTCTTTTGAGTAGGTAGAGGTTCTAAGGTACTTGCTCTTTCAAAACAAAAATACTTTTCGCACCTACACTTTTCTGACAAAAGTTTTCAAACAGACACTTCATACACTCTTGAGGACAGATACAAGAGTTAAAACGAAGTTTTCAAACAAACTTTTTCAAAACCCACAAACACAAGAAAAGCAAAAAATTTTGAAAACATAGTGACCAAGTACCTAAGAGCCCGTGGATAACCACGGATAGAAAGGGTGCTAACACCTTCCCTTTCTATAATCTACCTCCCGAACCGAGAAACATCTCGAAAAGGAATTTTGCTGTGCTTTTGTCCTTTCCTTGTTGGAGAAAATAAAAGACGGTGGCGACTCTTGCTTACCGCGACATTTCGCGAACCATCATTCCAAAACAGTCAGCTCTATTTCCACCGATCACAGAACTGGCGACTCTGCTGGGGATGATTTAATAAGTGAGGTGTACCTTAGGATTAGATCATTCTATGTTTTCAATTGAATGCTTTAATATTGTGGGCTTGTATCGGAGTTTTATGATCCTAACCCGGATCTGGGGATACCCTTTAGAAGTAGCAACAAACTGTGAGGGAACTGTGCGGGGTATACCGACATGGTTGAAGCAGTTGCTACGTTGATGTGGCACTTTGGTGAGTACCGGTAACCCTTGAGTCAAGTCAAGGAGAGTACGGGGCCGCCGCGTGGTGTCGTGAAGCATCAACTGACCTTAGAACCTTACTTGACCATCCTGGCCTCTTTAGGGGTAGTGAGATGACCAACTTTGGTGCAGTCCGAAGTTGGTAGATACTCGATACTACACTCATTGAGGGTTGTTTTCTTGGAATATTTTGGTCGCCAGTTAAGTGGCTAAATCAAAACAATGAACATAGAAAACAATCCAATGATATTGAGCTCCTTAGAACCCGGTTACTATCTCTAGGACAGGTTTTGAGCCAACTAACTCCAAGAGGGTACTTACCTACGAACTCCATGTCGGCCTAAACTTAAGGCTATATGTGTGACTTGTGTGCTTTTAAACTTGAACTACTTGCACATTCTTGTTATCTGACAGCACGAGTTCCTTGCAGGTTTTGTTTACAGTCCTTATCCAATAATTTGGACTCATAGCAGGGCTTGCTTACCTCACCTCACATGCATATCATAACATCATAACATCATAACATTGCATACATCCTGCATAAGGACTAACCCATTTCAAGGATCTCAAGGGTTTGTGATGCAGGTCATGATGAACCAACTGTCTAGCAAGGGGTAAAGGGGATTTATTTTCCTCTAACCAAGGTTGTCCAGAAATCCAAGCACGATAACTTGAGTCAGGGGCTATGACCCACTCGATATGGTGAGCCTTGACTCTTGAAGAAGGACTCTCAGCAACATGAAGTTCCTTCAGTCAAGCTAATAAATTCAAATGCTAACAAATTTCCTTGTTTACCCCGCGAGATCCTTGAAAACATTGCATACATATACCATACATATTATTGCATAACAGGTCTCCCAGTACAGGTTGCTTATCTTCTTCGCTGTTTATTTCAACAATGGCTTTCCAACCAGACAACCAGGATCCTCATACTCAAGAGACTCAGTTCAGTGAAATCTTCCTAAGCCTATCCAAGGGGCAGGAAGAGTTGAGAACACTCCTCATGGGGAATTTGGTCAAGAGAAGTCCTGAAGACGATAAGGACGAACGGCTGAAACGTCTGCAAGCTGAGGTAGATGCAATGAGAACCCAGATGCTGGGGCAGATGACTCTTATCCAAGGCTTAGCTCGGGAACAAGAAGAGTTGAGAGCCATGATCAACCTACTTCATCAAGACAGATACAATAGTATGAACCAAACCGTTAAGGCTGGGGATCAAATCAGTAATCATCCTCCAAGAAGACAAGAGTTCGGTATGGTGAAGAATGGACCTCTCCAAGTTGCTACTACAAGGGTCCAACAACAACCTCACCAAAAACAACAGTGTAGTTGTTTAGTTATTGGCTTGCATTTTTGGTAAAACCAGGTGTGTGTGTGTGAATGTCATGACTAATGTCATAACATTCTAGTTTAGTATGTACTGATTCATTAGGTACCTTTGCAGAAAAATATTGTCATACAGGTGCTGCTGTTTATAAGTGTGTATTTGAGCATTTTGCAAAAAGATCACATTTACCTAAATCAGTAGACAGGTTTTCAGATGTCATAACAAATGTTAAGACATCCTGTTCTGAACTAACAGTTATGCAGTTTGGGTAATTCTGAGTTTTTTCAGGATTATGACTCAGTCTTTCCAGAACAGAAAATGTCGTGGACTTGGGGTTAACCTAGCTCAACCCTAACCTGGTTGATAAAGTCCTGTGACCTAGTCTTAAGGTCAAACGGAATTAACCCTAGCTTTTTGTGGAAACCCTAACTGAAGATGCAGCTGCTATATATTCAACAGAGCTGCTGTTTTGGAATCAATCCCTTTTTTGATAGAAGATCATTTAGAAGCTGTATAGTTTTAACTATTGTAATCCAAGCAATTATCATTGTGATAAGTGACTTGGAATAGGTTTTAATTGTAAGGGTTGTGTATCACTCAAAGCTTTGAAGTAAGAGTGTTTGTATATCTCTTGACTAAAGCTTTGAAGCAAAGTCAAGTTAGGTTTGTGTATCACTCAAAGCTGTGAAGCAAGAGTGTTTATGTTGCTTGATTAAAAAGCTGTGAAGCATAATCAAGTGTATGTTTTGAAGAGTGTCTTCATCAATTCATTAGTCAAATTGTTTTATGTATCACTGCTGTGATTGAGGGGGAGTGAGTAGGAACTCAGGTTTAAGTTGTACTTAGATTGAAGTTGCATTGGGTAGGTCTTAAGTGAAGGAGATAAACTGGTTGGTTTATTCCTGAATTAATATCTCTTATAGTGGATTTCCTCCCTGGCTTGGTAGCCCCCAGAGTAGGTGTTGTTGCACACTGAACTGGGTAAACAATTGATTGTGTTCTTTACTGTTTTTGTATTTACTGTCTTATAGAAAGTCAGATACGGTGTCATAACATTGAACGTGACATTGAGTATCTGCATCCAGAATTTCAATTGGCATCAGAGCAGACACCCTGCCTGTATTACTGGGTGAGATATAGGGATATCACTTTCTGGCACTATGGACAAAGAATGAGTTTTTGGAAATAGACCACCCATTCTGGATGGAACAAATTATGACTACTGGAAACCTCGTATGATTGCCTTCTTAAAATCTCTGGACAAAAAGGCTTGGAGAGCTGCTGACAAAGGATGGATCCATCCCACCATAACTGAGAAAGATGGGACAATCAGTCTGAAGCCTGAGGAAGATTGGAGTAAAGAAGAAGATGAGTTAGCCCTGGGAAATTCCAAAGCTTTAAATGCCTTGTTCAATGGAATTGATAGAAACATTTTCAGACTAGTACATCAATATGAATTGGCCAAGGAAGTTTGGGACACTCTCAAAACTACTCATGAGGGCACTTCCAAAGTGAAAATGTCAAGGCTTCAGATGTTGACTACCAAGTTTGAGAATCTAAAAATGATGGAAGATGAAACCATTCATGAGTTTCACATGAACATCTTGGAGATTGCCAACACCTCAGGAGCACTGGGAGAAAAGATGTCAGAAGAAAAATTGGTGAGAAAGATTCTCATATCCTTGCCTAAAAGATTTGCTATGAAGGTAACTGCCATAGAGGAAGCCCAGGACATCAGCAAGTTGAAAGTGGATGAACTAATTGGGTCTCTTCAGAATTTTGAGATGGGGATCACTGAAAATGGTGACAAGAAGAACAAGAGCATAGCACTTGTATCCAACACTGATGTTGAAAACAAGGAGGATGAAGAAGAAAATATTTCAGAAGCTATAGCCATGCTTGGAAGACAGTTCAACAAACTCATCAAAAGAATAGATCCAAAGTCAAGGTCTAATGTTTATAACATTCCCTCTGACAATGACAGTTCCAGCAGAAGACCAAGGTCAGAAGAGAAGGGAAATCAAGGCAGAGGAATTCAATGCCATGGTTGTGAAGGATATGGGCATATTCGAGCTGAGTGTCCTACCTTTCTTAAGAAACAAAAGAAAGGAATGACTGTTACTTGGTCTGACTGTGATTCAGAAAGTAATTCTGAAGAAGAATCTGCCAAACTAGTTACTGCTTTAACTGGTGTTTGTACCTTTGAAAGTGACACTAGTGATGAAGAAGTGACATTTGAAGAACTGGATGATACCTACAAGAAATTGTGTATCAGAAGTGCTGAAGTCTGTGTGCAGAATGAGAAACAATCAAAACTCATCATAAAGCTGGAGGCTGAAAAAAGGGCAGACCTTGAAACTATAAGTCATCTAGAAGGGGAAGTTCAATTGCTGAACTCACAACTGAACCAAATGACCAAATCTGTCAAGATGCTGACTAATGGAACAGACAAATTGGAAGAGATTCTTCAAGTTGGACAAAATGTGGGAAACAAATCTGGACTAGGATTTGTGGAAGCTAAGAAATCTGGTGCAGACAAGAAGATCAGACCTGTTAAACAAATGTCAAAGCAGATGTCTCAACACAACTCTCAACATCAGATACAGAGATATATGAAGAAAAAGTACCAAAGATGGAGATGTCATCATTGTGGGAAGTATGGCCACATAAAGCCTTTCTGCTTCAAATTGCATGGATACCCTAATCAAAACTCAGGTGTTAAACCTAAGTCAAAAAGGGTACCACATACTCCTCAATGGAAGAAAAAGGCTACTGCCCTGATAGCCCACACTTCCCTGAGAGTCTCTGCAAGGGAAGGCTGGTACTTTGACAGTGGGTGCTCTAAGCACATGACTGGAATAAAGAACATTCTCAATCATGTTAAACCTCACACCACTAGTTATGTGACCTTTGGAGATGGTGCTAAAGTTGAAATCAAAGGAGTTGGTAATTTGGACTGCCCTGAAGTTCCAGATCTAAATGAAGTTCTATTGGTAAAAGGCCTGACTGCTATTCTCATTAGTATCAGTCAATTGTGTGATCTAGGATTCAAGGTCATCTTCTCAAAATCTGAATGTCTAGTAATTAATGAAAAACTAGAAGTGGTAATGAAAGGAATCAGATCTAAAGATAACTGTTACTTGTGGCATCCTGAGAACCCTAATAACTCCACTATGTGTTTCATTACCAAAGAAGAAAAAGAGATGAAACTGTGGCACCATAAGCTTGGGCATCTTCATCTAGGAAGAATGAAAAGAACTATCTCTATGGAAGCAGTCAGAAGGATTCCAAGACTGCAAATTGATAAAAGGAGGGTTTGTGGTGAACTTCAGATTGAAAGGCTTGGTAAAAAGAGACATGTCTATGATGTGGTGAATAAACTTGAAGAAGGATGTGTGGTCAGAACCAGAAGTAATCATGACAAAAAATTTGGAAACAACAAGTTTAATAAATTCTGTTTTCCAAAAAAAATGAGTCATGAAGTCTCCTCTCCTATAACTCATCATCAAAATGGAGTTGACAAAAAGAAAAATAGGAACATACATGAATCTGCCAGAGCTATGATTCATGTCAAAAGAATGCCTTCCCAACTCTGTGCTTAAATAGTTGCAGCTGGTAGTAGTTGTTCTCAAAATATCTGGACAAAACAGATGCTCACTGAGTATAATGTCTCACAAGATGTTGTGACATTGTATTGTGACAATCTGAATACAATCAATATTTCCAAGAACCCTATTCAGCATAGCAGGACCAAGCACATTGACCTTGTAGAGAAGAAGACAATTAAACTGGAACATGGTGTCATCAAGCTTCAGCTAGCTGATTCTTCTACCAAGGCTCTTGTTGGAAATCAACTTGAAAACTTGAGGGGCAAGATGGGTATTTGCCAACGTGAAAAATTATAGCAATTAATTTTGCTTAAAACAAGGGTTGAAGGAGTTATTTGTGTTGAGTCTATTTTTAGTAGGTTAATCATATGTCTTTCCAACTCCTTCAAATTTGTTAGACTCTCATTTGCCTCCTACCTCTCTCGTCTTTGCAACATATTCCTTTCTCTCAATCAAAGTTTTCGCTCAAATTGCTACTGGTACTCTAAGTCAATCAAAATGTCTCAAACATCATCTTCAACCAAGAAGACCACTTCATCTTCATCATCTGACCAAGATTCTCGAGCAATCACCACATGCATAGATTCTGATGTCCTGGAGATCACCCCTCTCAGAGAAATGGCAACTGACCCCTCCAAAGTCAAAAAGCTGAGAACTAGGCATGCAGGAAGAGCTCAAGCTACTGCCTCTGGTAATCCTTCTCATCCTTCTTCCTCTGTTTCAAATAGGGAAGGATCAGTTCAAGTTCATCAAGCAATTGCTAGGCTTGTGACAAGTATACTAAGCGGAAACCAATATGTACCGGGGATTTATGTCCCATTAAATCAATAAGCAAGCCCAAATGTGGATGTCTCTGAGAATGTAGATGTCTCTGAGAATGTTGTGACACAAAATGACAACATTCAGAACCCTTCAGAAAAGACTGCTGATCCACCTATCATTGATGTGGATGAGGAATACTCAGATAATGATCTGATTGCTAATGTAAACCCTAGCATATCTAGGAGAATGATGAAAAGAAAGGGTAATCAGAATGATGCAAAATGTATGTCCAAAGATAAACCTGCTGTTAAGAAATCCAAGGCTGAAGGCAAGGCTGGGGTAGAATCTGTGAAAACTGGTCAGTCCAAAGGGAAGGTGAAAGCCCAGGTGTATACTGGTAGACAACCAATGACAAAGAAGAGAAAAGAACCTGAATCTTCTGATTATGATGAGGAATCATAGTTTGAGATTGATGCTGAAGAAATTCCTATCAGAAGGAAACTGCCCTCCAGCAAAATTGCTAGAGTTCCTGAAGTCCCAACAGACAACATCTCTTTTCACCATCCTGACAATGCAAACAGATGGAAGTATGTTTGCTTGAAGAGAATAGCTTTAGAAAGAGAGCTAAACAATGATGCCATGGAGTGCAAGGACATCATGGACCTGATTAAGAATGCTGGACTGATGAAGACAGTGATAAAATTTATCAAGTGTTATGAAAATCTGGTCAAGGAGTTTGAAAATTCTGGCTGCAGATACTCAATGTCACGTCCAATGTTATGACACCGTATCTGACTTACTATATGACAGTAAATACAAAAGCAGTAAAGAACACAGTCAATTGTTTACCCAGTTCGGTGTGCAACAACACCTACTCTGGGGGCTACCAAGCCAGGGAGAGAATCCACTATAAGAGATGTTAATTCAGGAATAAACCAACCAGTTTATCTCCTTCACTTAAGACCTACCCAATGCAATTCTAATCTAAGTACAACTTAAACCTGAGTACCAACTCACTCCCCCTCAATCACAGCAGTGATACATAAACTAATTTGACTCAATAATTGATGAAGACACTCTTCAAAAACAAACACTTGATTAAGCTTCACAGCTTTTTAATCAAGCAACACAATCACTCGTGCTTCACAGCTTTGAGTGATGCACACAACTAACTTGACTCTGCTTCACAGCTTTAGTCAAGGGACATTAAAACACTCTTGCTTCAAAGCTTAGAGTTCTACACAACCCTTACAATCGAAACCTATTCCAAGGCACTTATCACAATGATAATTGCTTGGAGTACAATAAACAAATCTATACAGATTACAAAATTGATCTTCTAATCAATCAGCAGGGATGTCTTGAAAAACAGCAGCTCTGTTGAATATATAGCAGCTGCAACTTCAGTTAGGGTTTCCAAAAACCTAGGGTTGATTCCGTTTGACCTAAAGACCAGGTCACAGGACTTTATTAACCAGGTTAGGATTGAGCTAGGTTACTCCTCAGAAAACGCAGGATTCTGTTCAGAAAGGACTGAGTTATTTCCTGAAAAAACTCAGACTTATCCAATCCTGCAATCCTGTTAGTTCAGAACAGGATGTCATAACATCTGTTATGACATCTGAGAAAACCTGTCTACTGATTTAGCAAAATGTGATCATTTTGCAAACATGCTCAGATACACACTTATAAACATCAGTATTTGAATTACAATATTTTTCTGCACATGTACCTAATGAGTTAGTACAACCTGAACTAGAATGTTATGACATCAGTCATGACATTCACACATACACTTGGGATTTACCAAAAATGCAAGCCAATACCTAAACACCTACAAACTCCCCCTTTGGCAGATTTTTGGCTAAAGTCCCTAAACAATCAGAGATAGATAGCAGCAGAAATAAGTGACAGCAGAAAAATAGAACACAAAATGTTAAGTACTAATTAAGTAAGTACTAAAATATTCTCCCCCTCTTTAGCCACAAATGGGCCAAAGTTACATGTTCATAAAATTATACAGTTATCCAAAACAAAATAATGAGATCAGCAGCAGACAACAGCAGAACACACTTCCAAACTCCACCAGCAACACCACCAAGCAGCAATCAACCTTCAAGCACTGTCATCAGACTCAGAGGAGCTAGTTTCTTCAATGTTGAGCTGTCCTTCAGCTTCTATACCTTCTTCCCTTCTGCTTTCTTCAGCTTCCTCCTTTTCTAGCCTGGCAATTAGAGCTTCTAGGGTCCTTTTTCTAGCATCCAGATCTTTGCAAGTTTCTTTTAAAACAGCTATGACATATGATGTCTTGGACTGGGTCTTTGCAGACGATGTCTCAGCTGATGTTATGACAATGTCTGGAGCATGAGATCCCTGAAACAGTTTGTAGTGCAGGCCAAGGGCAGGAGCTCTTTTGCAGACTGTATCTCTTGCTACAAGGATGTCAGGGTATTGTGCAAGGATGATTCCACAAAGGAGGGAGGGAAAGGCAATTGGTCCTTTGACAACATAACTGCCAGCATGCTTCAAAGTTTGTTCAAAGATGTACCTTCCATAGTCAAAGGCAGTCTTGGTTCCTACAGCATAGATAAATCTCCCCAATCCTGTGGAGATGGTTGATTTGTGATTTGTAGGCACCCAGTTTGCTGCACCTATTTTATGCAAGATGGCAAATTTCATGCTGAGTTTACTAGCATTCAGCTTCCCTTTCAATGGCCAGCACTTTACTTGCCTGGCTGTGATGGTTAGACACACTTCATTGTCAGTTGCCTCTAGATCAGGACAGTCCTTATTTGTTCTTCCAAGAAACTTGTTGATTTCTGATGGAGAGAACTTGACTCTTCTTCCTCTAACAAACACACTCTTAAAGTCAGCTGACCTCCCATCAGCACAATCATTTGACAAGTTCACTACAAACTCCTTAACCAGATTTTCATAACATTTGTTAAACTTCATCACTGTCTTCATTAGCCCAGCATTCCTGATCAGATCCATGATGTCTTTGCACTCCAAGGCATCATTGTTGAGTTCTCTCTCCAAGGCTATTCTCTTTAAGCAAACATACTTCCATCTGTTTGCATTGTCAGGATGATGAAAGGAGATGTTGTCTGTTGGCACTTCAGGCACTCTAGCAATCTTGCTGGAGGGGAGCTTCCTTCTGATGGGAGTTTCTTCAATATCAATCTCAAATTCTGATTCATCATCAGAATCAGAAGTTTCAAGTTCTTTACTTTTCTTAGAGATTGGTTGTCTAGCAGTCTGCACTTGTGCCTTCTTCCCTTTTGTCTGAATACTTTTCTCAGCCATCCCTTCAGCCTTGGATTTCTTAGCATCAGGTTTAACATTCTGACTACTCTTTCTTTTCATCAATCTCCTAGCAATGTTAGGGTTCACATTAGCAATCAGTTCATTATCTGAGTAATCTTCATCCACATCAATGATAGGTGGATCAGCAGCCTTTTCAGAGGGGTTCTGAATGTTGTCTTTTGGTGTCACAACATCCTCAGTGACATCTACATTTTCAGAACCTTCCACATTTGGACTTTCTGATTGATTCAAAGGGATAGAAATCCCTGGTACAGATTGGTTGCCACTCAGAATGCTAGTAACCAGCCTAGCAATAGCTTGGTGTACTTGAACTGATCCTTCTCTATTAGGTATAGAAGACGAAGGATGAGAAGAATTACCAGAGGTTGTAGCTTGAGCTCTTCCTGCATGTCTGGTTCTGAGCTTTTTGACTCTGGCTGGGTCAGTTGCCATCTCCCTGAGAGGAGTGACCTCAAGAACTTCAGATTCTATGCATGTAGTGATTGCCCTAGAATCTTGATCAGATGATGACGATGATGAGGAAGACGAAGCCGCCATGGTGGAAGACGATGTCTGAGACATTTTGTTTAACTTTGAGTAATAGTAGCAGTTTGAGAAAAATCTTTGATTGGGAGGAGGAAACAGGTTGCAAGGATGAGAGAGGTAGGGAGTAAAAGGGAGTCTCTTCAACTTCTTAAGGCTTTTGAAGGAATTGTGAATGAATATGATTAACCCACTAAATATAGACTTAATAAAATTAATCCCTTCAACCCTTGTTTTCAGCAAAACTAATTGCTATAATTTCTCATGTTGGTGAATACCCAACCTGCCCCTCAAATTTTCAAGTTTATTTCCAACAAGCGCCTTGGTAGAAGAATCAGTCAGCTGAAGTTTAGAGAAACTATGTTCCAGTTTAAATGACTTCTTCTCTTCAAAGTCAATAGGGTTCAAGGAAATGTTGAATGTTTTCAGATTATCACAACATAATGTCACAACATCTTGTGTAACATTGTACTCAGGGAGCATCTGTTTTGACCAGATGTTTTGAGAACATAATTTATGAGACTTGTTCTTTCCAACATCCTTGTCAAGATGACTTAAGGTTCTGACAACACATTCTTCTTCAAGTTTATTTGCCACGTCACATATATTATCAGCCTGTAGTTTTGGAGTTCTTCTGACAGCTTCCATAGGAATAGCTCTTTTCATTCTTCCAAGCTTATGCTGCCACTGTTTCATCTCTTTTTCTTCTTTGATGATTTGACTCATAGTGGAGATATCAGTGTTCTCAGGCTGCCACACATAACAGTTATCTTTGGATTTGATTCCTCTCATTACAACATCTAGTTTTTCATTAAATACTAGACATTCAGATCTTGAGAAGTTGACCATGAATCCTAGATCACATAATTGACTGATGCTAATGAGATTAGTAGTCAACCCTTTTACCAGCAGTACCTTATTCAGACTTGGAACTCCAGGACAGTTCAATTTACCAACTCCTTTGACTTCACCTTTAGCACCATCTCCAAAGGTCACAAAACTGGTGGTGTGAGGCATAACATTATTGAGGAGATTTTTGAATCCAGTCATGTGTCTGGAACATCCACTGTCAAAGTACCAATCTTCCTTTGCAGAGGCCCTCAGGGAAGTGTGAGCTATCAGTGCAGTAGCCTTTTTCTTCCATTGAGGAGCATGTGGTACCTTTTTAGACTTAGGTTTGACATCTGAGTTCTGATTAGGATATCCATGTAGTCTGAAGCAGAAGGGCTTTATGTGACCATATTTCCCACAATGATGACATCTCCATCTTTGGTACCTCTTCTTCATATGTCTCTGTCCCTGATGTTGAGAGTAATGTTGAGACATCCGTTTTGACATTTGCTTACCAGTACCAGATTTCTTTGCTTCCATAAATCCTAGTCCAGATTTATTTCCCACATTTTGTCCAACCTGAAGGATCTCTTCCAATTTGTCTGTTCCATTGGTCAACATCTTGACAGATTTGGTCATTTGATTCAGTTGTGAGTTCAGCAGTTAAACTTCTCCTTCTAAATGACTTATAGTTTCAAGATTTGCCCTCTTTTCAGCCTCCAGCTTTATAATGAGTTTTGATTGTTTCTCATTCTGCACACAAACTTCAGCACTTCTGATACACAATTTCTTGTAGGTATCAGGCAGTTCTTCAAATGTCACTTCTTCATCACTAGTGTCACTTTCAGAAGTACAAACACTAGTTAGGGCAGTAACTAGTTTGGCAGATTCTTCTTCAGAATTACTTTCTGAATCATAGTCAGACCAAGTAACAGTCATTCCTTTCTTTTGCTTCTTAAGAAAGGTAGGACATTCAGCTCGAATATGTCCATATCCTTCACATCCATGGCATTGAATACCTCTGCCTTGGTTTCCCTTATCTTCTGACCTTGGTCTTCTGCTGGAACTGTCAATGTCAGAAGGAATGTTATGAACATTAGACCTTGACTTTGGGTCCATTCTTTTGATGAGCCTGTTGAACTGTCTTCCAAGCATGGCAATAGCTTCTGATATGTTTTCTTCTTCATCCTCCTTGTATTCAACATCAGTGTTGGATACAAGTGCTATGCTTTTGTTCTTCTTGTCACCATTATCAGTGATCCCCATCTCAAAAGTCTGAAGAGACCCAATAAGTTCATCCACTTTCAACTTGCCAATGTCCTGGGCTTCCTCTATGGCAGTTACCTTCATTGCAAATCTTTTAGGCAAGGATCTGAGAATCTTCCTCACCAGCTTTTCTTCTGACATTTTTTCTCCCAGTGCTCCTGAGGTGTTGGCAATCTCCAAGATGTTCATGTGAAACTCATGAATGGTTTCATCTTCCATCATTTTTAGATTCTCAAATTTGGTAGTCAACATCTGAAGCCTTGACATTTTTACTTTGGAAGTTACCTCATGAGTAGTTTTGAGAGTGTCCCAAACTTCCTTGGCCAGTTCATATTGATGTACTAGTCTGAAGATGTTTCTATCAATTCCATTGAACAAGGCATTTAAAGCTTTTGAATTTCCCAGAGCTAACTCATCTTCTTCTTTACTCCAATCTTCCTCAGGCTTCAGACTGATTGTCCCATCTCTCTCAGTTATGGTGGGATGAATCCATCCTTTGTCAGCAGCTCTCCAAGCCTTTTTGTCCAGAGATTTTAGGAAGGAAATCATACGAGGTTTCCAGTAGTCATAATTGGTTCCATCCAGAATGGGTGGTCTATTTCCAAAAACTCCTTCTTTGTCCATAGTGCCAGAAAGTGATATCCCTAGATCTCACCCAGTAATACAGGCAGGGTGCCTGCTCTGATGCCAATTGAAAATTCTGGCTGCAGATACTCAATGTCACGTCCAATGTTATGACACCGTATCTGACTTACTATATGACAGTAAATACAAAAGCAGTAAAGAACACAGTCAATTGTTTACCCAGTTCGGTGTGCAACAACACCTACTCTGGGGGCTACCAAGCCAGGGAGAGAATCCACTATAAGAGATGTTAATTCAGGAATAAACCAACCAGTTTATCTCCTTCACTTAAGACCTACCCAATGCAATTCTAATCTAAGTACAACTTAAACCTGAGTACCAACTCACTCCCCCTCAATCACAGCAGTGATACATAAACTAATTTGACTCAATAATTGATGAAGACACTCTTCAAAAACAAACACTTGATTAAGCTTCACAGCTTTTTAATCAAGCAACACAATCACTCGTGCTTCACAGCTTTGAGTGATGCACACAACTAACTTGACTCTGCTTCACAGCTTTAGTCAAGGGACATTCAAACACTCTTGCTTCAAAGCTTAGAGTGCTACACAACCCTTACAATCGAAACCTATTCCAAGGCACTTATCACAATGATAATTGCTTGGAGTACAATAAACAAATCTATACAGATTACAAAATTGATCTTCTAATCAATCAGCAGGGATGTCTTGAAAAACAGCAGCTCTGTTGAATATATAGCAGCTGCAACTTCAGTTAGGGTTTCCAAAAACCTAGGGTTGATTCCGTTTGACCTAAAGACCAGGTCACAGGACTTTATTAACCAGGTTAGGATTGAGCTAGGTTACTCCTCAGAAAACACAGGATTCTGTTCAGAAAGGACTGAGTTATTTCCTGAAAAAACTCAGACTTATCCAATCCTGCAATCCTGTTAGTTCAGAACAGGATGTCATAACATCTGTTATGACATCTGAGAAAACCTGTCTACTGATTTAGCAAAATGTGATCATTTTGCAAACATGCTCAGATACACACTTATAAATATCAGTATTTGAATTACAATATTTTTCTGCACATGTACCTAATGAGTTAGTACAACCTGAACTAGAATGTTATGACATCAGTCATGACATTCACACATACACTTGGGATTTACCAAAAATGCAAGCCAATACCTAAACACCTACAGAGTTCATAGTTAACTTGTCTAATGAATGTGCTGATGGAAGGTCAGCTGACTTTGAAAGTGTTTATGTTAGAGGAAGAAGGGTTAATTTCTCTCCATCAGAAATTAACAAATTTCTTGGAAGATCTAATGAGGATTGTCCTGAACTGGAAGTCACTGACAATGAAGTTTGTCAAACCATCACAGCAAGACAAGTGAAGTGTTGGACCTTGAAAGGCAAGCTGAATGCCAGCAAACTTAGCATGAAATTTGCCATCCTGCACAAGATTGGTGCAGCCAACTAGGTCCCTACAAACCATAAATCAACTATCTCCACAGGATTTGGGAGATTTATTTATGCTGTGGGAACCAAGACTGCTTTTGACTATGGCAGGTATATTTTTGAACAAACTTTAAAACATGCTGGTAGTTATGCTGTCAAAGGCCCAATCGCCTTTCCCTCCCTCCTTTGTGGAATTATCCTTGCACAATACCCTGATATCCTGGTGGCAAGAGATACTGCTTGCAAAAGAGCTCCTGCTCTTGGGTTACACTACAAGCTGTTTCAGGGATCTCATGCTCCTGATATTGTCATAACATCAGCTGAGACATCTTCTGTGAAGACTCAGTCCAAAACATCTGATGTTATAGCTGTATTGAAAGAGACCTGCAAAGAGCTGGAAGCTAGAAAAAAGTCCCTAGAAAACCTAATTGCCAGGTTAGAAAAGGAGGAAGTTGAAGGAAACAGAAGGGAAGAGGGTGTAGAAGCTGAAGATCATCTCAATACTGAAGAAACTAGCTCCTCTAAGTCTGATGACAATGCTTAAAGGTTGGTGGAGTTGCTGATTGGTGGAGTTGATGCTGGTCCCTGGTGGAGTTTGCAAAGTGTGTTCAGTTTTTTGTCTTGTTATGTAACTTTTTCTGGATGACTGTATAAATTTTAAGAACTTGTATCTTTGGCCCATTTGTGGCTAAAGAGGGGGAGATATATTTTGGTTCTTAATTAGACATTCTATTTTTCTGCAGTCATTTCTTTCTGCTGCTATCTATCTCTGATTGCTTAGGGTCTTTAGCCAAAAATCTGCCAAAGGGGGAGTTTGTATTTGTTTAGTTATTGGCTTGCATTTTTGGTAAAACCAGGTGTGTGTGTGTGAATGTCATGACTGATGTCATAACATTCAAGTTTAGTATGTACTGATTCATTAGGTACCTTTGCAGAAAAATATTGTCATACAGGTGCTGCTGTTTATAAGTGTGTATCTGAGCATTTTGCAAAAAGATCACATTTACCTAAATCAGTAGACAGGTTTTTAGATGTCATAACAAATGTTAAGACATCATGTTCTGAACTAACAGTTATACAGTTTGGGTAATTCTGAGTTTTTTCAGGATTATGACTCAGTCTTTCCAGAACAGAAAATGTCGTGAACTTGGGGTTAACCTAGCTCAACCCTAACCTGGTTGATAAAGTCCTGTGACCTAGTCTTAAGGTCAAACGGAATTAACCCTAGCTTTTTGTGGAAAACCTAACTGAAGATGCAGCTGCTATATATTCAACAGAGCTGCTGTTTTGGAATCAATCCCTTTTTTGATAGAAGATCATTTAGAAGTTGTATAGTTTTAACTATTGTAATCCAAGCAATTATCATTGTGATAAGTGACTTGGAATAGGTTTTAATTGTAAGGGTTGTGTATCACTCAAAGCTTTGAAGTAAGAGTGTTTGTATGTCTCTTGACTAAAGCTTTGAAGCAAAGTCAAGTTAGGTTTGTGTATCACTCAAAGCTGTGAAGCAAGAGTGTTTGTGTTGCTTGATTAAAAAGCTGTGAAGCATAATCAAGTGTATGTTTTGAAGAGTGTCTTCATCAATTCATTAGTCAAATTGTTTTATGTATCACTGTTGTGATTGAGGGGGTGTGAGTAGGAACTCAGGTTTAAGTTGTACTTAGATTGAAGTTGCATTGGGTAGGTCTTAAGTGAAGGAGATAAACTGGTTGGTTTATTCCTGAATTAATATCTCTTATAGTGGATTTCCTCCCTGGCTTGGTAGCCCCCAGAGTAGGTGTTGTTGCACACTGAACTGGGTAAACAATTGACTGTGTTCTTTACTGTTTTTGTATTTACTGTCTTATAGAAAGTCAGATACGGTGTCATAACATTGAACGTGACATTGAGTATCTGCAGCCAGAATTTCAATCAGGATGATCAAAGTAAGCCAAACAAGCCCAGGAGGCAATTTACCAAGATCAACATGTCACTGACTCAAGCGCTACAACACATGTTGAAGACAGGGCTGGTTACATTAAAGGCTCCTCCCCGGAACCCGAATACTTCCGCTCCTACCTATCATCCCAATGAAAGGTATGCATACCACTCTGACAGTCCGGGACATGACACAAACGACTGTTGGAGTCTGAAGAACAAGATCCAAGACCTGATTGATGCCAAGGAGATCAAGTTTGACCCTCTGGAGACTCCAAACATAACCACTGCTCATATGATGAATCATTGAAAGCTTTTGTTCATTAGAATTTTCAATTTGTAATTTTCTTTTGATTGTTCGAACATTTACTCATGTCAAACTTTATTACTTTATTAATGCATCGCATATGTCTGTTTTGAACCAATCCATTCGTATTCACTATATTCAAATTGCTTTCATTGTTTTGTGATGTTCAATTCTCGATTAAAAAAAGTTCTAAGCCTTTTGAGGGAGGATGACGAAAACGATACCAGGATCTTTACAGTATGCTTTTGAACAGACCCCGCTGACGATGTACAGGCATTGTTTCAAATCCTAAACAGTGGAGTTATAAGGAAGATAATCCCTAGTCAACCCCTTTGAGCCTAAGAAGTTGGAGTTTTTCTTTTCACAAATTAAAACCCTTAATCACAACCCGGGGAAGGGTAGTTTTCTCAGTTGATCCCGGTGCACAATGAATGGCGTCAAAGAAGTCCTTCCGAGACAAAAAGACAATGATGGTTCCCTATAATCGTCAGGACAGGCAGTCGTTATCTTTCAAAACAAAAGCCTAATAAGTCAAAACCTATGAAGGAGACTTACAAAACTGGGGCATCCCGCTGACTGTAATCACAAAAGAAACAGTTCAGGCAAAAAGACAGGGATAATAAAATCAAAAAAGAAAGAGGTCCTGCAAACTCTTATAAAAATGTCTGCCTGTTCAAAATAAATTGTCAGTATCCAAACCATCACCGGAATATCAGAGCAAAGACTCAAACAAGATCTAATGCACGATTAGCTGAGTTTAGGATTGAAGAACATCACGAAGAGCGGGTGGGTACAAATAAAATTTTAGCCTTTATCCTTTGTTTCTTAAACCGTGAACCAGGCCACGTTATAACCCTTAAAAAGTCCTAGCTGAAGCATGGGTTAGTTCGAAAGCATACTGTTACGAAAGGTATCCTGACTCCTGTAGGACTTGCTGAAAATCCTGAGTTGACATTACATTTTATAAAAATTCGCTTGTTTTATTGAAAACTGCATTTTCAAAAAACTTCAAGACAGACATAAGCTTTGCATTCTTAAAATAACATTGTTTGCATATGACTATTTGTTCAACAACTGAGAAATTCGTACGACGAATATCTAGTGAACAAAAACCTTCTTAACAAAAGGATCACATCAAATGGAAAAAACACTTCCAATCAAGGGGCATGGCATGATCATTGTCCATCATCTGGGGAAGTCCAGTCAAGATTCAAGGAATCTCTCAGAACGCCAAATAGCCAGGGGCAAATCTCCGCCTGAGTCACTTGGGGCATTGGACATGAATTCCAGCAACGAATCTTGCATGATCAAACATCTTCTGGTAGTAATGCAACACAACGCTACCGACAGTGACAACTCCATGCACTCTGAGAACGTGGACATAGTCAAAAAAAGTACTACGCATAATCAAAGACCCGCTAGGTCGATTGGCCTAGGCAAAAATAAGGGCTTCCCGGCGAACCAAAAGGGTTCGGGAAAAATAAGGGATGAAAATGAAAAATCTGTACACCCGGCAAGTCGAAAACCTGAAAAGGCGGCTTGGGCAAAAAAGGGTATCCCGATGGACTGAAAACCCGAAAGGGCGGTCCAGGAAAAAGTTAGGGATCAAAGCGTACGACTATGTCTCGTCATCTCGTCACTTGCCTACCAAAAGAGGATTTGTCAATCGGCAGTTATCCAGCACCTCATAGGCCTTCTTCTCTCGCAGAAACTGGGGCAATAAGAATTGTCCGAACTGTACAAGTTGTTCTGTTCTCCAGGTACCAAGGTAGGTTCAGCTGAAGAATATGACCAAGATAACTTCACTCCCCTCAGAGTAAGACAAGATTCGGCAATACTCTCCCCAAGCAAAGTTGGTCTCCCATCAGCCCTAAAAAGGCAGAGTATCCCCAGCAAATCAGCAATACTCTCCCCCGAGCAGAGTTGGTCTACTGTCAGCCTTAAAGAAGTTGGGTATCCCCAGAAGATCTTAATATTCTCCAGCAGAGTATAAAGATATTCCTCAGCAAGCATACCCGACAGTCCTAATATTCCTCCATGAAATATAAGATTGTTCCCTGGCGGAATACAGACCCCCCAAGGGAGCCATTTCCCAGCACAGTCTGAAAAGTTTCCCCAGGAGAGTTGAATCATCTTCCCCAGTAGATTCTGAAAGCTTGTCTCCTGTAGAGTACAAATGCATCTCCCCAACCATATTCAAAGGTTATCCCCCACCAGAGTCTAACCGGGTTATCCTCAGCAGTTGCAACGGAAAGATCGTCCTCAGCAAAGTTCTTCCTGACCCCAGTGGAGTTCATCAAGATCCCCAACAGAGCTTATCAATGGAATCCCCAGCGGAGTTCTCATTAAAATCTCAGCGAAGCATCTCTTCCCACAGAGTAATTCCCCGCAGAGTAATCTCTTCACCAGTTTATTCCCCAACGGAGTCATCCTCTCCTACAGGTTATTCGTGCAATCATCTTCGTTCATCATCCCCAGCGGAAACGAAGAATCCTACTCTTCAAAATCAGCCCAGGATTTAACTTCCCGGCATCTGTCAAGGATTTATTTTCCCAGACGAAAATACATTCATAAGCATATCACAGTTCACATCTCCTATTTACATACATGATAAAGTGCATACGACACGATCTCATTTTGAGAACATCATGATATCATGCATCTCATACATCATGACATTGCATACAACTAACTCTTTACCTTTTCAGGAAAGAACGATCAACAGATAAAAGTCATTACCTTTTGAGGTAGTAATCATCCCTGATTCCTTCATCATCCTGCTGAGGTAGTAGTCGTCCCTGATTCCTTCATCATCCTGCTGAGGTAGTAATCATCCTAGATTCCTTTGTCATCCTGCTGAGGTAGTAATCGTCCAAGATTCCTTCATCATCTATTTGGAGTAGCAATCGTCTCAGATTCCTTCATCACATCATTATCAAGAAAACCTTTTGAAGTTCCAGATTCGATACCTGTATCTAGCCAGGGCATATCTGTGAGCGATTGATTGTAGATCTATACTTGTAACTAGCCAGGAAAGTTATCTACATAAAGAGTTTGAAGATCAACACCTGTAACAGGCCAGGAAATTATCTTTCATTCTCATGTCAGAGGTCTACACCTGTATCCAGCCAGGAAAGCTATCTCGACCAACCTTTTGAAGTTCCAGATTCGATACCTGTATCTAGCCAGGGCATATCTGTGAGCGATTGATTGTAGATCTATACCTGTATCTAGCCAGGAAAGTTATCTAAATGAAGAGTTTGAAGATCAACACCTGTAACAGGCCAGGAAATTATCTTTCATTCTCAGGTCAGAGATCTACACCTGTATCCAGCCAGGAAAGCTATCTCGACCAACCTTTTGAAGTTCCAGATTCGATACCTGTATCTAGCCAGGGTATATCTGTGAGCAATTGATTGTAGATCTATACCTGTATCTAGCCAGGAAAGTTATCTACATGAAGAGATTGAAGATCAACACCTGTAACAGGCCAGGAAATTATCTTTCATTCTCAGGTCAGAGGTCTACACCTGTATCCAGCCAGGAAAGCTACCTCGACCAACCTTTGTTAAGTTCCAGATTTGATACCTGTATCTAGCCAGGGCATATCTGTGAGCGATTGATTGTAGATCTATACCTGTATCAGGCCAGGAAAGTATCTACATGAAGAGATTGAAGATCAACACCTGTAACAGGCCAGGAAATTATCTTTCATTCTCAGGTCAGAGGTCTACACTTGTATCCATCCAGGAAAGCTATCTCGACCAACCTTTGTTAAGTTCCAGATTCGATACCTGTATCTAGCCAGGGCATATCTGTGAGTGATTGATTGTAGATCTATACCTGTATCTATCCAGGAAAGTATCTACATGAAGAGATTGAAGATCAACACCTGTAACAGGCCAGGAAATTATCTTTCATTCTCAGGTCAGAGGTCTACACCTATATCCAGCCAGGAAAGCTGTCTCTACCAACCTTTTGAAGTTCCAGATTTGATACCTGTATCTAGCCAGGGCATATTTGTGAGCGATTGATTGCAGATCTATACCTGTATCTAGCCAGGAAAGTAATCTACATGAAGAGTTTGAAGATCAACACCTGTAACAGGCCATGAAATTATCTTTCATTCTCAGGTCAGAGGTCTACACCTGTATCCAGCCAGGAAAGCTATCTCGACCAACCTTTTGAAGTTCCATATTCGATACCTGTATCTAGCCAGGGCATATCTGTGAGCGATTGATTGTAGATTTATACCTGTATCTAGCCAGGAAAGTTATCTACATGTGGAGATTGAAGATCAATACCTGTATCTAGCCAGGAAGTTATCTTTCATTCTCAAGTCAGAGGTCTACACCTGTATCCAGCCAGGAAAGCTATCTCGACCAACCTTTTTAAGTTCCAGATCAACGCCTGTATCTAGCCAGGAAGTATCTGTGGACGATTGACTGTAGGTCTATACCTGTAACTAGCCAGGAAAGTATCTACATGATGAGATTGAAAATCAACACCTGAAACTAGCCAGGAAATCATCTTTCTTTCTCAGGTTAGAGAGTAATATCTGAAACCAGACAGGTAAACTATCTCATCTGCCAACCTACGATTCAACAAACATCTCCAGATGGCATCTTTAAGCCCATCTCCACAACTATCCATTACTTTCCAAATGGCATCTATAAGCCCATTCCTGACGAGAGTCTGTCACAATCTCCAGATGGCATCTATAAGCCCATTCTCCTATCCATCATCTCTCCAAATGGCATCTGTAAGCCCATTCCCGACATCACATTGCTGATACTACACTATGCGAGTGCAAATTTCTGGGCACTTTAGTGTTCAATCATCTTCCACCTTCGGATCACGAAAGGCACGTAAGCCAATCTACATCCTCAGGTTTAAGAAGATTGAACAGGGGCAACTGTTGTAGCCCAAAATTTTCCCTCCCATATTCTTCAAGGTTTGACAAAACTGATTCTCAAATGGCTCAAGATTTGCTCAAGGATTACACAGTCAAACCACCTCCTAAGCCAGTCAAAATTAGGGTTTTGGTTCCTTCAATGAATTTGGGGTTTTCAATGGGTCAATCAAGTCTCATATGCCTATATACATCCTCAAGCACCTACATGCCAAGTCTCAAGACTCACAGTGCCAAATTGCACAGTCAAAAGTTCCATTTGACCCACAGTCAACTGTAGGGGCAAAATGGTCATTTTGCAGTCAAAAGTCAAATTTTTTGGTCAACATCTTATTTTGAGCCCACAATCATCATTTGATCAAGTCTTGATCATGATTCCACAAAGATAGCTCAAAAATCATCAAGATGCAAGAAGTTACTATTTTTGGACAGTAGAAAAGTCAAATGTATCTTGACTAGGGCATAACTTTTTCATGGTTCATCAGAAAAATCCCATCCAATGCTCATTTTGAAGGGGATGACATTTCCTACAACTCATCTTCACATTACAAGTTCAAGAAATGCTCTCATAAAAAGTTATCAATTTCTACATTATAGGTCAAATTCAAAAGTCAACAAAATTGCACTTTAAGTCAAAGACCATAACTTGAGATTGGTAAATCCAAATGACATGGGACAAAAGGCATTGGTTAGAGGACTTCAAGACCTTTCCAAAATGTCCAAGAACATGTTCATATGATCAAAATTGAGCAAGATATGCATTGGAGAAGTTGAGAAATTTTTGTGAATTTGCAAAAGTCAACTTTGCTCAAAACACCTTGTTTTTGCTAATGGGACTCAAATTTCTTCTTGAAACTTTATCCATGGCCTATACACGACCCATCAAGCTTAATTGAATTATTTTCTTATTTTTTATTAATTAATTGGATTTTTAATCAATATTAATTCATTTAATTAATTTAAATTGTAGGAAATATAAAGATTTGATTTTTCAATCTTTTTGTGAAGCAAGAATGACCTAATCATGCTGGCAATTTGGTGTATCAATCAAGGATATCAAAAACTCCAAAGATGGAAACTTCAATCAAAAAGATTAAAAAATATTTGATTTTCAATCAAATATTCAAATCATTATTCAATGGATCTTGGCTCAAGGATTTGACCTAAATTCAGTCCCCTATAAGTACATAAGCCAACCCTATTCATGCATACATGAAATCTCTGCAGAAAAGCCATAACCACATTCAAAAAATTCAAGAAAAACTCAAAACTGTTTTCTGCATTCTAGCACGATTCAAAGACTTTTATTGATTCTAATACACTGCAGGGGATCCCAGGAACGTGTAGCAATCAAAACCAGGCCCTAAAGTTCAAGAAATCATCATTTATAGTCGCACGGTTTGCTATTTTTCCATAATCGTAATTCATGATTCATGCATCATTAACATGATTTCTTGTTTGTTTTGTGTTGCTAGAGACCTCATGAAGCTATTGGCATAGTTTAATTGAATTAAAACGCACAGAATTACAAGATGCCATTGATAAATTCTAGGGTTCTTAAGCTTCTAAAATTGGGGCTTTACAGTACAGGAAAAATTAAGCTTCATAAGACCCATGGTTAGAATCGTTGAGACCAGACGAATCCAAGGGGACCATCGCGAAACATTTATATAAACTATAGAGATATTCGCTATTTTTCGTTGTTGCAGGTTGTGGGGGTTAAAAACCCCCGCTATCTAACATGTTTTTACAGGCACAAACGAGGAAGACGAAGGACGTGTAAGCCTCTGAGTGGACAATTCAAAATACGCGTGTTTTTGTTTGTCTTTCAGCATATGCATTTATTTTTAAATATTATAATTGATTGTTATTATATTATCAAACGCGTGCAAACGGCTTGGTGGATGATGCGCTGGCTGGTAATCATTGGGACCTGGGTTCGATTCCCAGGTCCCCCAAAACACTTCTATTATTTTTCTTTACAGGTTCATATGCAGCTTTCCAACAAGATGCCCACCATGCACTTTCACATCCCAGGCGCCAAGTGGCCACAAGCATGAATCTGATGGTCCAGAGATGGATGACCATCATGCTCCTGGTCAACCCACGCGTAGACAATCAAAAAGGTCAAACGGACTGGAAGCTTAATGGGCTTGAAGATTGCTAACAAACCTCCATATTGGGCCATCACCCCCCCTGGTTTATTATCCCTTTTTATTTTCTTTTCCATTTTATTTTCTTTTATTAATTATTATTATTATTATTTAATTAACTCATAAATAAATTATTTTCATAATAAAATCAGAAAACTAAAATATTTTTATTATTATTAATTTCACCTTTAATTTATTATTTTTGTAAATAAATGTAATTAATTAATTTTGTCTTTTTTTTAATTAGGTTAACTTTAATTATTTTCATAACAAATAACATAAATTAGAATTAGGGTTTTCTTGACAATTTAATTTCTTTTTTATTTATTTCATTAAAAACATAAAAAACTAAAAAATACTTTTTTTCTTTTAATTAATTAATTGATTAGTTTTAGGGTTAATTTAATTAAGTACAAAAAGGACCAAAAATTCATTCTTTTCTCAAAAACGGTCAAAACCCTAAGGACGTTCCCGATTTAATTTCTTTTCGCGCATATTAAAATTTTGATCAGATTTATGTAATTGTCCTGAGGATGTAATAGCGTAATTAGGACTTTTTATCGCTTTCTTTTATTTTCTCGCAATTTAATTTTTCCAAGGGTTTGTTTTTGGCGATGTAAATACCCGACGCCTTGTAATAGTGTAAATTTACTTTCCGCAATTTATTTTCCGCACAATTATTAACTGCTATGCATGACAAGACTTGTTCTCAAAATAAAATCAAAATGTAGCTCACAATAACATGTGCAAAGATAATTTAACTGAATCCTGACACACTCGCACATGCCACTCCTAGGGTACGCCTCACTTGGTTGCCTCGACGTGGTCATTGAGTATAGGGTGTTTTAGAGGTCGCCCTCTTGTCTAAAGATCCAAGTTGCCTCGAAACGGTTGCCTCGGATAAAAAGGATCTAGGACATTAGGGCTACCGCTAAGGCGTCCTACTATTGCTTTGGTGACCACATGTCCCTATAATCGAATTGACACGAAAACTCCAACGACGGTGCTACCTACTTCTCAATAGTGGGATAGTACTGTCTAAAGGACATTTACACAGCTTAATTTCTTTTTAGTAGGTAGAGGTTCTAAGGTACTTTCTCTTTCAAAACAAAAATACTTTTCGCACCTACACTTTTCTGACAAAAGTTTTCAAACAGGCACTTCATACACTCTTGAGGACAGATACAAGAGTTAAAACGAAGTTTTCAAACAAACTTTTTCAAAACCCACAAACACAAGAAAAGCAAACATTTTTGAAAACATAGTGAGCAAGTACCTAAGAGCCCGTGGATAACCACAGATAGAAAGGGTGCTAAAACCTTCCCTTTCTATAATCTACCTCCCGAACCGAGAAACATCTCGAAAAGGAATTTTGCTGTGCTTTTGTCCTTTCCTTGTTGGAGAAAATAAAAGACGGTAGCGACTCTTGCTTACCGCGACATTTCGCAAACCAGCATTCCAAAACAGTCAGTTCTATTTCCACCGATCACAGAAGGTAATACCCTCTTAAAGTTAAGTTGGTTCAACCTGTCCTAGAAAAGTAACCGGGTTCTAGAGGATCTCAATATCACTAACCATCCTCCATCGGTCATGGTTTCAGCTCACGCAATCTTTTCTTGCGACCGAAATTATTCCGAGAGTATGATCTTAATGAGTGTAGTATCGAGTATCAACTAGTTCTTAGCTCTACACCAAGGCCGGCTATCTCACTACTTTCTAATGGCCATGTTGGGAAATTAAAGGTTCTAAGGTCAGTTGATTCTTAATGACACCACGTGGCGGCCCCGTATTCTCCTCGTTTCTCCACAAGGGATACCGGTACCAACCAAAGTGCTACACCAACGTAGCTACTACTTCAACCATATCGGTCTACACCATACAGTTCCCTCACAGTCTATTGCTACTTACCTAAAAGGTATTTTGTAGATCCGGGTGTAGGATCTATAGTAACCCTAAAAAAACCCTTAAAAGTAAAGCAAACAAAGCAATCAAGAGAAGCAATTATGATGACCTAGATCCTAAGGTATACCCCACTTATAAACTCCCCAGCAGAGTCTCCAGTTCTGTGTTACGGTGGCAGAACCGACTGTTTCATACTGGTTTGCGTTTTTCATTTTTTATTCGCAAAATGTCGCGGTAAGCAAGAGTCGCCACCGACTTTTATTTCATCCAACCGGAAAGGAAAAAAGTACAGAAAAAAAATCCTTTTTCGAGATGTTTCTGAGTACGGGGGGTAGATTATAGAAAGGGAAGGTGTTGGCACCCTTTCTATCCATGGTTTTCCATGGGCTCTTAGGTACTTTCTCATCTTTTTGAAATTGCTTGTGTATGTGCTTTGTTTTTGAAAAAAATAATTCTTCGTGATAACCCTTGTATCAATCCTCAAAGGTGTGACGAAATTGTTTTTTGAAAGTTGTTTTAAAATGTGTAAGTGTGAAAAGTTTTGATTTGAGAAAGTACCTACTAGCATCTACCTACTCAAAAAAGATCGTTTCTATTCTTGTTTCCTTTAGACAGCGTTATCCTACTATTGAGAAATAGGTAGCACCATCATTGTAATTTGTACGGGTCAATTCAAAAGGGACGTACGATCACTAAAGCAATGTTAGGATACCTTAGTAATAACCCTAGAGTCTTAAGATCATATTCGAGGCAACATTTCCGAGGCAACATTCGAATAGGACATTTGATCTTTTTTAGACAGGAGGGCAACCACTAAGACACCCTATGCTTAATGATCGTTTACCGAAGGCAACCGAAGTGAGAGTATACCCTAAGAGTGATATGTGCGAGTGATTTGTTTCAGTTATTTATCTTTGCACATTAGGGTTTTCTAACTGTATTAATTTGTCATGCATTCTTATCATACAATCCTATTAGCATACATCTAGACAGTTAAATATTTGCAGGAATTAAAAATGTGAGAAAGTAAATCTACACTATTACAAGGCTTCGGGGAGGGGATTAATTACATAGCCAAAGAACCCAGGGATTTAATAGTAAAATGAAAACCCTAAATTGACTATTAGAAACCATGAACAGTTACAAAAATATTGACAAAATAATTAAGAAGCGTGCGGCGAATTAAATGCGAGGACGATTATAAAACCTAGAAAAATCTAATTTGAGAAAAAGTGCTTTTTTGGATTTTTTTGTTGAGGAAAATATTTAATTACAAATTAATTAAACCTAATTTCTAATTGTTATTAAATTATGAAAGAAATTAAAGTTGCCCTAAATTAATTAAACTAATTAATTAAAAAACATTTATTAAGAAAATAAATCTTTTTTTTTTGTGATTTTTGATTGGCTAACTTAATAAAATAATTTTTGTGTTGAATTTAAAAAAAAAACAAGATAATTAAAGAGAAGGAATTAAAGAAAAATAGTAGAAATAACCAAAGGGGCCTGCTGTCAGCAGATCTAGATGGAGATGGATTTAGAAGATGAGGACCCTCAGAAGATGAGGTGCGTTGGATCTGGTTCTGGCTGATGGACCCAGCAAATGATGACCCTTAGAAGATGAGGTGCGCTGGATCTGGTTCTGGCTGATGGTGACCCTTAGAAGATGAGGTGCGCTGGATCTGGTTTTGACTGATGGATCCAGAAGATGAGGTGCGCTGGATCTGGTTCTGACTGATGGATCCAGAAGATGAGGTGTGCTGGATCTGGTTCTGGCTGATGGTGACCCTCAGAAGATGAGGTGCACTGGATCTGGTTCTGACTGATGGATCCAGAAGATGAGGTGCGCTGGATCTGGTTCTAAATGATGGATCTAGAAGATGATGACCCTTAGAAGGTGTATGTGCTGGCTCTGGTGAAAACAATGGAGAAAATGTCAAAAGCTCACGCCTGGGATCGAACCCAGGACATGAGCTTCTGATTTCCTTCCTCTGACCAACTGCGCTGGATGTTAACTTGTTAATATAATAAAAACAAATAATATATCAGAAAAACAAGTTTTTGGCCAGAATAATGCGCCAGAATTTAAACCAGCCATTCAGGTTGTGATACGCTGTTGTCTTCTTCCCTGGAACCGTCGTTTTAGGCTCTGAACATTTACCTATAGACGCAGGTCTGTTGCTGAAACTTGTGTCAATCAAGAATCAAGCACGTGCAATATAAATTCAATTGGGGACCATGGATCAACTGGGTTTGAAACTCTGATCATCATGGTACCCATTACCAGGCCTAATTTTGCTTAGATCACGAAACCCCAAATTGGAACATGAAACCCTAACAATGGAAAAAGCTTGTTCCTGCACTGTAGATTAAATTAAACGATCCAGAAACATTGCAAACATGATGATGGATAATTGTGCAAAACGTGAGAGTGGTAGGAAGTGATTCTGGACGTGTAGGGGACCTGAGAGTGATTGGAATAGCTTCCTGGGATGTCCTGGGATAGATTGTTGGCCTTGAATTGCTCTCAAAGGTCCTCTATCCTGAAATTAGAATCTCACTTTTTTTCAAGATTGTTGAGTTTTGTTCTAACTGTTCCACGCCTCTCACCTTTCTTTCTTGCCTTGGTTGCATTCTCTATATGTACAAGAGTGAATTAGGGTTGTAAAAACCACTAGTATCTTTACAAATTTTGAAGATTTGATTTTGTTTTCATGGTGTATGATATCCTTCCAAATTTTTCCTAATCATTCTCTTTTTGTACCAATTGTCATTGATTCGAATTGATCTTGCAAGCTCAGCATATCTTGGTTACTAACCTGTCAAAAAAACAAATCAAACCATATCTTTGATAATTTTCATCATTTATTTGATTTAATTCACTTTTTAATTAATGAAAAATCAAAATAAATTGAAAAATGAAGCAAATAATTTGTGGATAAGTATTTGAGTCATGGACCACATTATGAATGAGGTGCAAGCATAAAAAGTTGGGCCCATTTAGCAAAGAAATGCAAATTTGAGCACATTTGACTTTTGGCAATTTTGCAAAAATGGTCAACTTGGCCAATGCATAACTCTCTCAATTTTGACCCTAGAGAGGTGTTCTTAGACTTTTTAGAAAGCTTAGGATGTCCTATATGCAACCCTTTTGGTTTCATCTTAATTGAGTCTTCCATGTTCATGTATGAAGCTTTGACCCAAAAGGTGTTTTTGTTGACTTTTCAAAATGACCTATAATGTCAAAATTCATATCTTTTTGTGAGTGCATGTTCTGAAATTGGGAGCTGAAGATGAATTGTAGGGAATTGCATCCTCTTCAAAATTAACTTTGGATGGGTCATTTATGATAAAGCATGAGAAATTTACGCTTGGTCAAAGTTATGTTGACTTTTCCTACAAACCCTAATTTAGCAACTTTTGGGTTTTGATGAATTGTGAGAAATCCTTGAGGAATCATGATTAACCCTTGATCAAATGATGAATAATACTTCAAAATGAGGATGTTGACCAAAAATATTGAAGTTTGACTGTATGTGGGCCACAATTGACTTTTGACCTAGTATAGTTGATTTTCAGGCATTTGAGCAATTGACTGAGCAAACTTCTTCTGCAAGGCTTGAAACTTGACATGGATGATCTTGATAACATATTAGGACAATGGTGAGAATTTTTATTCCTTTGTGGTTCACACATCTTGATGAAGATGGAAACCCTAATTTGAGATAGACTGCATTAGGAGAGAGTTTGTCTGGTCAACTCTTGACCTTCCTTGAACAATTTGGGGACCTCACTTGACATTTGTTGAGAAATATGGGAGGGCAAATTTTGGGGTACAACAGCGAGACATATTTGTGGGTACCGGTAGCCCTTGAGTTAATCAAGGAGAATACGGGGCCGCTGAGTGATGTCATGAAGCACTAATGAACTTTTAGAATCTTTACTTTACCAACTTGGCCTTTAGGGCGTAGTGAGATGACCGAATTTGGTGCAGTCCGAAGTTGGTAGATACTCGATACTACACTCATTGAGGTTTGGTTTTTTGGGATATTTTGGTCGCCATTAAAGAGGCTTGTGCTGAAACAATGACCAAGGAAACAAACCGGTGATATTGAGCTCCTTAGAACCTGGTTACTATTGCTATGACAGGTTTGAGCCAACTAAACTTCAAGAGGGTACTTACCTATGAGACTCCATGAAAGCATAAACCTAAGAACTTATTTGCTTTGTTTGTGTATATTTACTTGTACATAACATCATAAACATCATAACATCATACTCACATTCACTAACCATTTCAAGGATCTTGGGATTTACTTTTGTTCTGTTTTGTAGGACATGGATTCTATTCACAGAAAAACCATTCAAGTCAGTCTTGTAAGGTCCCTCCACAACTTAAGGATCTAGCTTCAAGGATTCCAGAAAATTCTCCATTCACCGAGAGACATGGTCGCCTACTCAACTTGGTCACTTCCAACACTGAAGAAGACATGATGAAGGTGCTCTTTCAGTTCTTTGATCCTTTACACCATTGCTTCACATTTCCCAATTATAAACTTGTGCCAACTTTGGAAGAATTCTCCCAACTCTTGAGGATTCCCATTCTCAACCAACTATCTTTCAACAGTACGGAAAGAGACCCAAAGCTAGAAGAGATTGCTCAAGCTCTACACTTGCCATCATCTAATGTCACAACTAATTGGGAAACAAGGAGTGGTGTCAAAGGTTTCTTAGCAAAGTTCTTGTTTGAGAAAGCCAGAAACTGTTGGAACTCTTTGGATTTGAAAGCCTTTGAGTAAATTGTGGCTCTCCTCGTCTATGGGATGGTTTTGTTTACAAATCCTGACCAACTCATAGATGTGAACGCCGTAAAAATCTTCATATCCCGCAACCCAGTGCCTACTTTGCTAGGGGACATTCTACATTCTTTTCACACTCACCTATGAGTAAAAGAGGTGTCCTTATGTGTTTCCCTCCTCTCTTGGCAAGATGGTTTATTTCGCATCTTCCCCAATCTGTATTAAAGAACGAGCAAGGTTCAAGGTGGTCACAGAGGTTGATGACGCTCAAACATTTATACATCCATTGGTGTTCCCGATCTATAGAGAATGTTACTATTGTCGAACGTTGTGGAGAATTCCTTAATGTCCCTTTACTTGGAATTAGGGGAGGTATCACCTACAACCCCTGCTTAGCCTTAAGACAGTTTGGTTACGCCCAAAGGGATGGCCCTAATGAGATGCTCATTCAAGGTTTGGTATTTGACCACGAGAACGACGATCAAGGTCTTCGCCAGATATTTATCCGAGCTTGGAGGATGTTGAACAAGGTAGATAGAAAGACACTGGGGCATAAGAATTCCATCCCTCTTGAGCCTTACCTCAAATGGGTACGAACTCGTGCTCAGAGTCTTATGATGCCATATCCCTCCATTCTCCCGGTAATCATTGAGCCTGTTATGGAAGGGGATGTTACATACACCATCCTACATCCTGACATGCCCACCTCTCTTGAAGACTTAAAAAGAGATTGGATACAACTCAAGGGGGAGCGAGATAATTTTGAAGACCAATTATATGCTAGCGAGAAGATGGTTTTGGAACTCACTAAGAAACTTCATGAGTAGAGGAACCTGAATGCATATATCGCACCAAAGAGGATGCGTACTACCTTTTTATCTTAGAGTTTTTGTATTTATTTTGCCCAAGGAGGCATTTATGTACTCAAGCTTTAAATTATTAATATAATGTGTGTTTCCTTTTTGTCTAAAACAAATTTGAATCTTTAAAATCCTTTAAATCATTGCATATGCATTTACCATTCATCATAACATAAACAGGTTTCTTGCAACAAGTCTCCTCATCTTTCTACTGTTTATTTCAGTAAGATGGATCTCGAGCAAACGGTGAAGGACCTCCAAGCACAAAATTACCAGTTTCAATAGATGTTCTTAAATCTAGCCAAAGGATAGAAAGAGTTGAAGACCTTGCTGGTTGAAGAGAAAAAGAAGAAAGCAGCCGAAATTATAAATATGGGAAGAAGATTCCAAGGGAAAGGAATAAGGACCCTGGATTTTGCAACGTCATCTGGTGAGAAAGACAATCAAGATGGGAAAGGCAAGGAAGCAGTTGTTCAGCCAGATTCAGAAAAGGAAGAAGAAGATTATTCTGAAGAACAATATCCTCCAGCCGACGATAAGTATAAGCATCTGGAAGAACGGTTAAGCGCAATGGAAATTCAAAAAGCACCTGGATTGGACTTTGAGGAGTTGGGTCTAGTATCTGGGATTGTCATTCCCCCAAAATTCAAAGCACCTGTGTTCACCAAATATGACGGAGTTTCATGTCCCAAAATGCATCTTTGGTCCTATGTGAGGAAAATCCAGCCCCATACTGCTGACAAGGATTTATAGGTACACTTCTTCCAAGACAGTCTGTCAGGAACTCAACTTGATTAGTTTTATCAATTAGAAAGAGCCAATGTTCATAATTGGGAAGATCTGGCTGCTGCCTTTTACAAACAATACCAATACAACATTGATCTTACGCCCACCCGTACTCAACTCTAGAGTATGGCCATGGTTTCAAGTGAAGGCTTTAAAGATTATGCACAAAAGTGGAGGGACTTAGCAGGAAGAGTCCAGCCACCCTTATCTGAAAGAGAATTAGTAGACATGTTCTTGGGCACCTTGTTCGGTCCTTTCTTCACCCACTTAATTGGGAGTTCATCGGCAGGTTTTACTAAATTGATATTGATCGGAGAAAGGGTGGAAGCCGGGATAAATAATGGGAAGATTCAAAAAGATGCATCCTCTGCTATTGTAAGAAAACCATTCATTAGAAAGAAAGAAGTTGTTGGTGTATATCCTCATAGAAATCAAGATATGGTTGAACGCCGTCCAATGGTGGGGGCTGTCATGATCCCTAAACCCGCACCTGCTCAGCAAAGAAGCAACCAACCAAGAACGGAAAGACCAGTTAGACAGTTCACTTGAATTAATATGACACTATCTCAAGTATTGCCACATTTGTTAAGATCCAATCTAGTGACTTTGAAAGAAGCTCAAAAGAACCCTAACACAACCTCTCCTCACTATCCTCCTAATGCCCGTTGCGCATACCATTCTGAGAGTCCTGACCATGACACTAACAACTGTTGGGCTCTGAAGAACAAAGTAAAAGACCTTCTTGAAGCCAAAGAGATCGAATTTGACGCTCCATAAATTCCCAATGTAATCACTACCCCTATGCCTAAGCACGATTGTAATATCAACGCCGTTGAGAAAGATGTGTTTGTTACTTCAGTTGATGAACTTGTGACCCCACTCCTGACTATCAAAAAGAAATTGTTGAATGCTGGTGTATTCCCAGGCTGTGATGAAAGCTGTCATTTCTGTTTATCCTCACCAACCATTTTTCCGTTGTTAAAAGAAGACGTCCAATGCCTAATAGATAACAAGGAGATTTTGTCCGAGAAGACTTCAATTCCAACTGTTTCTTATAATGATGTTTCCATCGTGACCATTTCCGACAATTCTTCCAGGGTCTCCACCAAAAGACCCGTTAGAATTACATCAGTTCCTAAAGTAGCTTCGTTGATAATTACCATGCCTGGAACAATCCCGTATTCATCAGACAAAACCGTCCCATGGAATTATGGAGGTGATGTCCACTACCACGGTATCAAGCAAGATTGGCCAACTGCTGAAGATTCAAGCTCTGAGAAAGTTGACTCTGATATCAGTAATATCGTAGGGACTAGTAAGATCACTCGAAGTGGAAGGGTTTTCTCTCCATAAATTGCTCCTCCAAAAGCTATTTCTGGACCTGTAATCATTCCTGTTGTTGTTGCTCCTCCAAAGGCTATTCCCAGTCCTACAATCATCTCTACTAATACTCATGTTGATAAAGCTGTTGCAATCCCTGTTATCACCCCTACTGACATTTCTGCTGCCGAGTCAATCGAGACTCGAGGTAAAGGTATTCTGGTTGAGCCTGTCCGGATGAAGGCACCATCAGTAGCTATCCCTGAGACTTCCCGAAAAGAGATGGAGGAAATTCTAAAGATCATAAAAAGAAGCGACTACAATGTAGTTGAGCAACTGGGGCAAACTCCATCAAAAATTTCCATGTTGGCTTTATTATTATGTTCTGAGGCTCATGCAAAAGCCTTGGTAAAATTCCTCAAAACTTCCCATGTACCCCAAGAAACATCTGCCGACCAGTTCCAAGACTGCCTGTCCAGCTTGACTGCAAATAATGGTTTAGGTTTTTTAGATGTTGATTTAACGCCAAGAGGGAGGAAGCATAATGAGGCATTGCATGTCTCAGTCGAATGCAGAGGCACGACCTTGGTTCATGTTTTGATGGACACTGGTTCGTCTCTGAATGTGTTGCCTAAAAATGCTCTTGATAGGCTTGACGGTGAAGGATTGACATTGAAACCGAGCAACATAGTAGTGAGGGCCTTTGACGGCTCAAAAAGGATGGTGCATAGGGAAGTGGACATCCCCATAAAAGTTGGAACCCAAACATTTGATTCAACTTTTTATGTAATGGATATTCGCCCTTCATATTCCTGCTTATTAGGCCGACCATGGATTCACAATGCTGGTGTCGTTACTTCTACATTGCATCAAATGCTAAAATATCCAATTCAAGGGAAAATTATCACCGTTCATGGAGAAGAAGAGTATATGGTCAGCCATCTAAATTCCTTTAGATATGTGTAACTAGATGGTGAATTTATTGAAACTCCATTCCAGCACTTTGAAGAATTCCACAGACTGTGGCAGTAACCAAGGCTGTGTCTCAAGTCCCCAAGATTACAAGGCCTCCACTCAAGATGTCGTCTTTGAAAGATGCCAAGGCAATGATAGAAGAAGGTGAGTTCACTATTTGGGGTCAACTCACAGATATCCCATATAAATCTGACAAATTCGGTTTTGGTTTCACTTCAGGAGCCCAGAAAGCAGTACGTCGTGCTCGTGCCGGAGGACCACCCTTGAAGATCAGCAACCACCAAGCCAACATAGTAGAGGACGATGAAGACAGCTACAACCTAGAGGATTGGATTTTCCCAACTGTTAGTGGAGGGCTCAGCAACTGGGAAGCTAGAGATTTCATCCCGATCACTTTTATCCCAGAGTAATTTGTCTTTAAATTTTGTCGGATCTATAATATTAAAACAATTCAGACTCTTAAAACCTTGTGCCTTACCCGAGGCACAATGGTCCATTTCTAAGGGTTATTATCTCATTTCCATACGTCATCAATGAATCATGGACGTTTTTGCATACAAACTTTGTGCTCATTATTTTTCTTTTACATTTTCATTTCTTTAAAAGATAGCTATACTCTTACACACACTCACACTCACAATGCAGGTCTACATCCATTCAGGATCCCATGGGTAACGGTTCTACTATGGCCTTTTGTGACTCTGAAAATCTAATCTTCCAAGCCGAAGATGAAAGTGGTGAAGATTGTGAAGTACCAGGGGAACTCGCCAGGTTACTACAACAAGAAGAGAGGACCATTCAGCCCCACGAGGAACCAGTGGATACAATCAACCTAGGTACCGAAGAAGACAAAAGAGAAGTAAATGTGGGTGCCAATTTGGAACCCAGTGTCAAAGAGCGTCTGATTCAGTTACTACACGATTATGTTGAAGTCTTTTCTTGGTCGTATGAAGACATGCTAGGACTTGATGCAGATATTGTAGTACATCGTCTACCTACAAAAGAGGATTGCCCACCGGTAAAATAAAAGGTCCGTCAAATGCAACCAAACATGTCAGAGAAGATCAAAGCAGAAGTCATGAAACAATTCAATACCAGATTCTTGGCCATCACCTCCTATCCACAATGGGTTGCCAATGTTGTTCCCGTGCCTAAAAAGGAAGGCAAGGTACGAATGTGCGTGGACTAAAGAGATTTGAATAGGGAAAGCCCTAAAGATGATTTCCCACTTCCCCACATTGATATTCTAGTTGACAATACGGCACATCACAAAGCGTTTTCCTTCATGGATGGTTTCTCAGGCTACAACCAAATCAAAATGGCGCTTGAGGACATGGAGAAAACAACCTTTGTCACGTAATGGGGGACATTCTGCAACAAGGTTATGCCATTCGGACTGAAGAATGCTGGGGCAACCTATCAACGTGCCATGGTAGCTCTATTTGACGACATGATACATCACGAAATAGAGGTCTATGTGGACGACATGATAGCAAGATCTCAAACAGAAGAAGAGCATCTTGATCACTTGCAGAAATTATTTGAGAGGCTAAAGAAATACAAGCTGAGGTTGAATCCAAATAAATGCACATTTGGGGTGAGGCCTGGTAAACTCCTAGGCTTTGTCATCAGCAATAAAGGAATTGAAGTAGATCCTACCAAGGTGAAAGTGATACAAGAGATGCCTGCTCCTCGTACTGAGAAGGAAGTCAGAGGATTCTTGGGACGTTTGAACTACATTGCCAAATTCATTTCTCACCTGACAACTACTTGTGAACCAATCTTCAAATTACTGAAGAAATATCAAGTAGTCAAATGGAATGACGAGTGCCAAACTGCTTTCGATAAGATCAAAGAGTATTTACAAGAGCCTCCTGTTTTGATGCCACCAGTCGAGGGAAGACCATTGATCATGTTTCTAACTGTTTTGGAAATCTCAATGGGGTGTATGTTGGGGCAGCATGACGAGTCTGGCCAAAAAGAGCATGCTATTTATTACTTGAGAAAAAAGTTTACCGATTGTGAAACAAGATATTCACTGCTCGAGAAAACTTGTTGCGCTCTGGCATGGGCTGCTCGCCGGCTAAGACAGTATATGCTGACCCATACTACCTTATTGATATCCAAAATGGATCCAATAAAATACATCTTCGAGAAGCCTGCCCTTTCTGGGAGAATAGCGAGATGGCAGATGATCTTGACGGAATATGACATACAATATATTACCCATAAAGCAATAAAGGGCAGTGTACTAGCTGATCACCTGGCTCACCAAGCTATGGAAGACTACCAGTCCATGAAGTTTGAATTCCCAGATGAAGACATCATGACGGTAAATAACCATGAAGAATTTAGACCATATGACGGACCTGAACAAGGATCCCGATGGACCCTGGTTTTTGATGGGACATCCAACGCACTCGGCAACGGTATAGGTGTTGTACTCATATCTCCTGAAGGATGTCATACTCCCTTTACGGAAAGAATCTGCTTCAATTGTACAAATAACATGGCAGAATATGGAGTGTGCATTTTTGGTCTCAAAGCTGTCAAAGATTTGGCGATCAAAAGCTTAAATGTATTCTGAGATTCAGCTTTGGTCATCAACCAGATCAAAGGGAAATGGGACACCAAACACCCTAACCTTATCCCTTACAAAGAACATGTGTTGACATTGATCCCACATTTAGAGAAGATTACCTTTGAGCATTTCCCACGAGAAGAAAACCAGCTAGCATACGCACTATCCACAATGTCATCCATGTTTAAAATTAAATGGGATAATGAGGCTCCCCAGATCACCATTGAACGAATGGATGAACCAGCTCACTGTCACGAGATTAATACTGAAGAAAAAGTGGACCAGCCTTAGTTTCACGAAGTTGAGAGGTATCTCGAGGCTCAAGAATACCCGGAAGAAGCTTCAGTCAATGATAAGAAGTTCTTAAGGAGATTCTCTGCTAAGTTCTTCCTTAGTAATGGCGTTCTCTACAAACGCAACCATGACTGTTTTGCTCCGTTGCGTAGACAAGGTTGAGGCGGAAAAGATCATGGATGAGTTACATGAGGGCACTTTTGGCACCCATTCCAGTGGGCATACGATGGAAAAGAAGATCCTACGGGCAGGCTATTAATGGTCTACCATGGAAGTAGATTGCTATCAACACTCTCGAACCTGCCATAAGTTACAGATCTATGCTGATAAGATGCAGAAACCTCTGGTTCCTCTAAATGTCTTGATGGCTCCTTGGCCCTTTGCTATGTGGAGTATCAATATGATTTGTGAAATCAAGCCAACAGCCTCTAATGGACACCGCTTCATCTTAGTGGCCATTGACTATTTTACAAAGTGGGTTGAGGCAGCCTCTTTCACTTCTGTCACCAAGAATGTGGTAGCCCGATTCATTAAATAGAATCTCATTTGTCGGTATGGTATCCCAGAGAGCATCATCACAAACAATGGTACGAATCTAAACAATACTATGATCACCGCCCTGTGCGAGCAATTCAAGATCCAGCATCACAATTCTTCCCCTTACCGACCAAAGATGAATGGTGTTGTCGAAGCCGCAAATAAGAACATCAAAAAGATCATACAGAAAATGACAGTCACATACAAAGACTGGAATGAGATGCTACCATTCACTCTCCACGGGTATCGTACCACGGAACGCGCATCAACTGGGGCAACACCCTACTCTCTGGTATACGGCATGGAGGTTGTCTTTCCTATTAAGGTCCAGATCCCCTCTCTGAGAATTATGAAGGACGCAGGGCTGAATGAAGAAGATTGGATCCAAACTCGTCTTGATCAACTAAACTTGATTGATGAGAAAAGGCTTACTACTGTCTGTCATGGTCAGATGTATCAAAAACGGATGATCAAGGATTTTAATAAAAAGGTCAGACGCCAAGTATATCAAGTCGGGATTTGGTGATCAAACGTATCATACTGCCGCAAGGTGATCCCAGGGGAAAATGGACCCCTACATACAAAGGACCATTTGTAATCAAAAGCATATTCTCGGGTGGAGCAATGATCTTGACCACCATGGATGGTGACGACCTGCCACACCCCGTGAATGCAGATAGTCAAAAGATACTACGCATAAGAGACCTGCTAGGTTGACACACCTAGGAAAAACAAGGGCATCCCGGCGAACCAAACGGGTTCTAAACTTAGAAATTTTTCTAAATGTTGGAAATTTCTTATTTTTTCATAACTTTGAGCAAAATTTTCACCATGATGCAAGGTGATTCAAGAGAAACTTCCAACATGAAAGTTGTAGATATCCATGAAATCTACAACTTTTCTTCACACAACTTCTTCCAAAAGTTCTTGGATATCAAGTTATAATTTTAAGAATACATGGTCATGAAACAAAACACTTAGTGAAATGTTTCCCTAATTTGGTTAGGATTTTGACCCAACTCCATTGCCATTTTTCATATAGTTCCAAGGGGAATCTTCAAAATAAATTCAAATATGGGTTGTAGAGAACATTGCAAGATTTCCAAAATGTCCAATAACTCCTTGAGATCATTTTTAAGTAGGGAGAATCGAAGAGATGAAGTTAGGGTTTTATCACTTGAATTTCAAGGCATTTTGTGATGAACAAAATTCAAATTCAAAGTTATGCTACATAAACTCTACTTTACAGGCCTCAAACTTGTTAGGCACTCCACAATCAATTGTTTGCACAGCTGTTAGAGGTCTCATTTTAAGCATCCAGTGCAAGGCCATGCTTTATATCCATTTTGGGAAGAAAATGCACATTGCCATTTTGATAAAGTGACTTTTTGCACAAAACTTGTTCTTGAGCTTTGAAATTTCCCTTTTCTGATCATACATGTCTTATAACACAAGAGAAACTTGTTAGACACTTACAATCACTCAGCCCATGCTTGTACCTCCTCTTGAAACTTGTTTTCTCAATTTTCTTCAAAATCAAGTAACCTAGAAAATAGCTTGTAACTTGTACTTATGACTTTCAAAACCACTCCAACCCTTTTGCTTATACATACACAAACCATTTGACACAAAACGGACGAATGCTTAAGCCCTAAAAATATCTAGAACACAGAATCACCAAAAACACTTCAAAACTTGTCATTTTTGAGTTTTGAAGCCAATATTCAAATCTACTCGTGCGTCTCTTGGCCTTTTGCTTTCAAAAGTTTCTAAATAACATACACAAACAATCCCAACCCCTGTAGCACCACTGTAACACCTCCATCATTGTTGTACCCCAAAATTTTCCCTCCCATATTCTTCAAAGTTTTGACAAGCATCATCTCAATTTGCTCAAATCTACTCAAGGGCTGCACAGTCAAACCATCCTCCTAAGCCAGTCAAAATTAGGGTTTTGGTTCTTGCAAGGAGGTTGAGGTTTTCAAGGGCTCAATCAAGTCCTATATGCCTATACACATTGTCAAGTTTCAAGGCTCACAAGGTCAAGTTGCAGAGTCAAAAAACCCTAATTGCTTCACAATCAACTGTAGGGGCAAAATGGTCATTTGGCAGTCAAAAGTCAAAATTTTTGGTCAACATCTTATTTTGAAGCCACAATCATCATTTGATCAAGTCTTGATCATAATTCCACAAGAATGGCTCAAAAATCATCAAGATGCAAAAGTTTCTATTTTTGGACAGCTGAAAAGTCAACTGTAACTTGACCAAGGCATAACTTTTCCATGGTTCATCAGAAAAATCCCATCCAATGCTCATTTTTAAGGGGATGACATTTCCTATAACTCATCTTCACATTCACAGTCCAAGAAATGCTCTCACAAAAAGTTATCAATTTCAACATTATAGGTCATTTTCAAAAGTCAACAAAAAGGAATTTTAAGTGAAAGACCATAACTTGAGATTGGTAACTCAAAATGACATGGGACCAAAGGCATTGGTTAGAGGACTTCAAGACCTTTCCAAAATGTCCAAGAACATGTTCATATGATCAAAATTGAGCAAGATATGCATTAGAGAAGTTGGGAAATTTTTGTGAAATGGCAAAAGTCAACTATCCTTGAAACTTCAATTTTTGACAAAAGGGCCCACTTTTTTCCACTTGGTTCAGCCTTGTCATGCCACCCACGTGTCCCATGACCCATTACAAGACCAAAAATTTATTTCTTCATTTTTATTTAATTTTTATGGATTTAATTCACTTTAATCCATAATAATTCAAATAAAAATCAAAAAATGAGTTAAATGGTATCTTTGAGTTTTGAATGACTTTTATATGTCATGAATCACATACCAAATTCGTGCCAAGCCTATTATGAGCATGAAATTCAAATTTTGAACAAAAGTGGCAAGTTCTTTAATGGTGGTCATGGCAAAATCCAAAACTTCATTGCAAGGGTTAAAGGCTCACATTATTGCTTGATTCTCATTCATAGACATATATGCAAATGCTCCAGACCAAGAACACGAGCTAGAAACCTCTGAGGCAGCAAAACAAAATTCAAAAATTCCGAAGAAAAGTGTGAAACTGAAACCTCACTTGCAGCATAATTCAAACCTTCCTCTTGATCAAAACACATTCCTTACACCCCCAGGAATCATTTGCAGCCAAGAACGAGCCAAAAACCTCAAGAACTCGTGCTACACAAGTCATACGGTTTACCTTCTTTTTCAAAATCACAATCATCCATTCATGCGTTTTTAACACTTTTTATTGATTGCATTGTGCTCGCAGGATCCATACGAAGCTTTCCATATAATTCAATTTGATTATGATGCTCTAACATGAAAGTTACCATTGTTGAGTTCTAGGTTTTCAAAGCTTGTGATTTGGGGCTTTTGCCATATTGTAAAATCAGAACTCCAAACATACATGGCTGAAACCGGCGTGATGAGGCGAATCTAAGACATACCTCGCGCCCAATTTATATTGCACGAGCGCCTAGTCGCTATTTTTAAATGCTTTCATTTTGTGGGGGTTTAAAACCCCCGCTATGTGTTTTATATTTTTACAGGAAATGAAGAAGATGACTGCGTGTTGCCATATGATTGGTGGATTTGAATATAGCGCCCTTTTTCTTTTTGGTTTAGCATATAGTGTGTTTATTGGATATTATGTTTTTTTCTTATTATTCTAACAAACGTGCACACTTGGTTCAGTGGCTGAAGGCGTGGCTAGGCATCACTGGGACCTGGGTTCGATTCCTAGGTCCCCCAATATTTGTTTCATATTTTTCACACTCCAATCCTATGTAGATTCACAACTGTGTCCCACCATGGAGTCCAGCGCATCAGTCAGCCAAGTGTCTCCCAGTGCAAATCCAAGGGCCAAGAAGTGAGGAGCACCATGCTCAGGAGTCAACACACGCGCACTCAATCCAGAAAGTCAAACCAAGTTGGCTTCTGAATGGGCCTCACAATTCTATGCATACCCTCATTCCTGGCCCAAACCCCCCCTGGATTTGCTTTTTCTTTTTTTATTATTTTGTCATTTTATTTTTTTATTTGCTTTATTTTATTTCTTATTCTTTTTCTTATTAACAATTAACCAATTAATATTTTTTATAAAAAAAACAAAAAGAACTAATATCATTACTTTATTAATTTCATTTAGGTAATTATTTTTTTAATTAAATACTAATAAATTGAATTAATTATTAATTAGGCAACTTTAACTTTTTTTTAATAATTAAAATAAGTTTAGAATTAGGTTTTTATTAACTTTTAATTTTAATTCCTTTATTTTGTTTTCATTAAAAAACATAAAAAATACAAAAAAAAAAATTCTTTTAATAAATTAATTAATTAGATTAGGCTTTATTTAATTAATTGCATTTAATTCAAAAAAGACAAAAAATTCAATTTCTTTTCTTAAAAGGGTCAAAACCCTTAGAACATTCCCGATTAATTTTTATTCGCGCGCATTTATTTTATTTTGATTATTATGTAATTGCTTCCAAGAATGTAATAGTAATTAGGTTTACCGCTTTATTTAATTTCTTGTACTTATTTACCAAAACAGGTCTTTGTATTTTTTGGTGATGTATAGACCCGCGCCTTGTAATAGCGTAGAATTTATATTTCCGCAATTTACTTTCCGCACCCCTAACTGTTAAATGCATGAAAGAATGTATGTAGATAAAATTAATCCGTAGCTCACAAATAACATGTACAAAAACATTAACTGAAAAACAACACACATGCACATGCCACCCCTAGGGTACGCCTCACTGGTTGCCTCGAAACGTGGTCATCAAGTATAGGGTGTCTTAGAGGTCGCCCTTCTGTCCAAAAGATCCAGTTGCCTCGAAACCGTCGCCTCGGATAAAAGGATCTAGGACATTAGGGTTACTTCTAAGGTATCCTACCATTGCTTTGGTGATCACACTGTCCCTATAATCGAATTGACCCGGACAACTCCAACGATGGTGCTACCTACCTCTCAATGGTGGGATAGCACTATCTAAAGGACTCTTACACAGCTTAATTCCTTAGGGTAGGTAGATGACTCATGGGTACTTGCTCTTTTCAAAACAAACAAAATACTTTCCACACCTTACACTTTCAAAAAAGGTTTTCAAACAAATACTTCATACACTCTTGAGGACTGATACAAGAGTTACCTAGAAGTTTTCAAACGAACTTTTTCAAAACCCACACACACTTGAAAAGCAAACAATTTTGAAAACATAAGAGCAAGTACCTAAGAGCCCGTGGATAACCACGGATAGAAAGGGTGCTAACACCTTCCCTTTCTATAAATCTACCTCCCGAACCGAGAAACATTCTCATAAGGAATTTTGTTGTGCTTTTGTCCTTTCCATGTTGGAGAACATAAAAGACGGTGGCGACTCTTGCTTCCGCGACATTTCGCGAAACCAGCTTTAAACAGTCAGTTCTATTTCCACCGATCACAGAACTGGCGAATCTGCTGGGGACTTATAAAGTGAGGTGTACCTTAGGATTAGACCACTCTTATGTTTTCAATTGAATGCCTTGTTTGCTTTAAAATTGTGGGCCTGTCTTGGAGTTTCATAGATCCTAACCCGGATCTGGGGGATACCTTTTAGAAAGTAGCAACAAACTGTGAGGGAACTGTGCGGGGTATACCGACACGGTTGAAGCAGTTTGCTACGTTGATGTGGCACTTTGGTGAGTACCGGTAACCCTTGAGTCAAGTCAAGAAGAGTACGGAGCCGTCGCGTGGTGTCGTGAAGCATCAACTGACCTTAGGAACCTTACTTGACCATCCTGGCCTCTTTAGGGGTAGTGAGATGACTGACTTTGGTGCAGTCCGAAGTTGGTTGATACTCGATACTACACTCATTGAGGGTTGTTTTCTTGGAATATTTTGATCGCCAGTTCAGTGGCTAAATCAAAACAATGAACACAGAAAACAACCCAATGATATTGAGCTCCTTAGAACCCGGTTACTTTTGATAGGACAGGTTTTTAAGCCCACCAACTTCAAGAGGGTAGTACCCCAAACTTCATGCTGGCCTGAACTCTAAGGGTTGTCTTGTGTGACTTGTGTGCCTTCAAACTTGACTACTTGCATGCTTGTTATCTGACACACGGGTTCCTCGCAGGTTTTGTTTACAGTCCTTAATCCGGACTCATAACAGGGTTTACCTACATTACTCCACGCATAGCATAACATCATACCATTGCATACATCCTGCATAGGGACTAATCCATTTCAAGGATCTCAAGGGTCTGTGATGCAGGTCATGATGAATCAAATGTCTAGCAAGGGGCAAAGGGGATTTATTTTCCTCTAGCCAAGGTTGTCAGGGGCTATGACCCACTCGATATGGTGAGCCTTGACCCTTGAAGAAGGACTCTCGACAACATGAAAATCCTTCAATCAAGCAACCGGATTCAAATTCTAACAAGCTTCTCTGTTTACCCCGCGAGACCCTTGAAAACATCGCATGCATACATATATATCATTGCATTACAGGTACTCTTTTCCACAGGTTTCTTAATTTTCTCCGCTGTTTATTTCAGCCATCATCATGAATCCTGAATCATCCAATGAACAAGCTATCAAGGCCCTCCAGGCCCAGAACACCCAGTTCCAGGAGCTGGTCATGAGCTTAGCACAAGGACAACAGGAATTGAAGACTCTGCTCTTGAAAAAGAAGAAGAAGAGGACTGTTTTGTTCAACCCTAGACGCAGATCTGGGAATACACTGCAGAATGAAGCTGAGCGGACTACTCCATCTGTTGGGGAAGGCAGTCACCAAGAGGGAAGGGCTCCTAGTCCCGTAGTCCCTGACACCGAGACAGATTTCAATGACGAATAGTACCCTCCTGCCGAGGACCGGTACAAACAGCTGGAGGACAGGTTAAACGCTATGGAGATCCAACGAGTGCCTGGGTTAGATTTTGGAGACTTGGGGTTATCCTCTGGGGTGGTAATCCCACACAAGTTCAAGGCACCCGCCTTTGTAAAATACGACGGGGCTTCCTGTCCTAAGCTGCACCTCCGTTCATACGCAAGGAGGATCCAGCCCTACACGGCAGACAAGAATCTATGGATCCATTTCTTCCAGGAGAGTCTTTCAGGGACTCAGCTCGATTGGTTTTATCAGTTGGATGGAACCAGTATTCGTAACTGGGAGGACTTGGCAACTTCTTTTTATAAGCAGTATCAGTATAATGCCGACCTCGCTCCTACGCGTACCCAACTTCAGGGTATGTCACTTGGGACGAGTGAAGGTTTTAAGGAGTATGCGCAAAGGTGGAGAGATCTGGCTGGAAGGGTGCAGCCGCCTTTGACTGACCGTGAGCTCGTTGACATGTTCTTGGGGACCCTGTCTGGTCCCTTCTTCAACCATCTGATTGGGAATTCTTCTGCTGGGTTTACAGATTTGATCTTGACCGGGGAGAGGATTGAAGCTGGTATCAAGGCTGGAAAGATTCAAGAAGCTGCACCTGCTGATGCTCATAAAAATCCTTACAGTGGGAAGAAGGAGTCCAATGCTGTGCATAGTAAAAAGGGTCGCCATGATCAACATGTAGGGGCAACCCAGATCTTTAATCCCAGGCCTGCTCAACAAGGACAGGGGCAGCAACGTAAGGAGGTCGCACCAAAGAGACAGTTCATTAAGATCAACATGTCACTGGATCAAGCGCTACAGCAAATGTTGAAGGCAGGGCTGATTACGTTAAGGGCTCCTCTCCGGAATCCAAACACTTCTGCTCCCAACTATCATCCCAACGATAGGTGCACATACATTTCTGATAGCCCGGGGCATACTACAGACAACTGTTGGGCTCTGAAGAACAAGGTCCAAGACATGATTGACGCCAAAGAGATTCAGTTTGAAGCACCAGAGACTCCAAACATAATCACTGCTCCTTTGCCCAATCATTGAAGGATTTTGTTTATTTGAATTTCTGAGTTGTAATTTTTGCTTATACAAACAATTAATGTCATAGCAAAATCTTTTATTTCATTAATGCACTACATATGTCTGTTTTTGAATTAATCCAATTATTTTCACTATATTCAAATTGCTTTCATGTTTTTTGTGATGATCAACGCTCGATTAATAATTCTAAGCCTCTTGAGGGAGGATGAAGAAAACGATACCACGATCTACAATATGCTTTTGAACAGACCCCGCTGATGAGGTACAGGCATCGTTTCAATTCCTAAACACTGAAGTTATAAGGATGATAATCCCTCGTCAACCCCTTTGAGCCAAAGAAGTAGGAGTTTCCTTTTCGAAAATTAAAACCCTTAATCATAACCTGGGGCAGGGTAGTTCTCTCAGCTGATCCAAGTGCACAACGAATGGCACCAAAGAAATCCTTACAAAACAAAAGACAGTGATGGTTCCGAATGATCATAAAGACAGGCAGTCATCATTTCTCAAAATAAAAGCCCATTAAGTCAAAACCTATGAAAGAGACTTACAAAACCGGGGCATCCCGCTGACTGTAATCACAAAAGAAACAGTTCAGGCAAAAATAGGGATAACGAAATCAAAAAAGAAAGAGGTCCTACAAACCCTCAACACAAAAGGAAATGACTGCCTATTCAAAATAAACCGTCAGTATCTGAACCATCACTGGTATATCAAAGCAAAGACTCAAACAAGGTCTAACGCACGATCAGCGTAGTTTAGGTTTGAAGAACATCACGAAGAGCGGGTGGGTACAGATAAATTTGAGCCTTTATCCTTTGTTTCTCAAACCGTGAACCAGGCCACGTTATAACCCTTAAAAGTCCTAGCTGAAGCATGGGTTAGTTCGAAAGCATATTGTTACAAAGGTATCCTGACTCCTTAGGGCTTGCGGTAAAATAACGAGTTGACATCACAATTTTACAAAATTCACTTGTTTTTTTAAAAAAAGATGCATTTTCAAAAACTTCGAAACAAACATAAGCTTTGCATTTTAATATAACACTGCTTGCATATGACTATTTGTTTGAACAACATAGGAGTTCGCACGACGAATTTCTAAATGAACAAAAGCACCCCCAATCAAGGGGCACGGTATGATCATTGTCCATCATCGGGGGCAGTTAAGTCAAGATTCGGAGAATCTCTCAAAAGGCCAACCAACTTGGGGCAAACCTCCATCTAGATCACTTGGGGCATTGGACGATCAAACGAAGATCTTCTGGTAGTAGGGTAACGCAGCACTACTGACAGTGACAACTCCCTGCATCCTGAGAGCACGAACATAGTCGAAAAAATACTACGCAAAATCAAAGACCCGCTAGGTTGACACACCTAGGCAAAAATAAGGGCTTCCCGGCGAACCAAAAAGGTTCGGGCAAAAATAAGGGCTTCTCGGCGAACCAAAAAGGTTCGGGCAAAAATAAGGGCTTCCCGGCGAACCAAAAAGGTTCGGGCAAAAATAAGGGATGAAATGAAAAAATATGTACACCCGGCAAGTCGAAAACCTGAAAAGGCGGCTTGGGCAAAAATGGGTATCCCGGTGGACTGAAAACCTGAAAGGGCGGTCCAGGCAAAAGTTAGGGATGAAAAGCATACGACTATGTTCCGTCATCTCGTCACTTGCCTACCAGAAGAAGATTTGTCAACCGGCAGTCATCAAGCGCCTCCACAGGTATCTTCTCCCACAGAAACAGGGGCAATATGAGTTGTCTAAGCGATCTAGTTGCTCTGTCCACCAAGGTACCAAGGTAGGTTCGGCTGAAGAACGTAACCAAGATACCTCCACTCCCCACAGAGTAAGACAAGATTCAACAATACTCTCCCCCGAGCAGAGTTGGTCTCCCGTCAGCCCTGACAAGGTACAGTATCTCCAGCAAGTTAGCAACACTCTCCCCAAGCAGAGTTAGGCTACCGACATCCCTAAGGAAGTTGGGTACCCCCAGAAGATCTCAATATTCTCCAGTGGAGTATACAGATGTTCCTAAGCAAGCATCCCTGGCGGTCTTAATATAAGATTGTTCCCCGGCGGAATATCAGACACCCCAGTGGAGCCAATCTCCCCAGTACAGTCCAAAAAGTTTCCCCAGGAGAGTTGAATCAATATCCCCAGTAGATCCTGGAAGCTTATCCCCAGTAGATTCTGGAAGCTTAACCCCTGCAGAGCATGAACACGTCTCCCGGACTTTATTCAAAGGTTATTCCCCACCAGGGTATAACTGGGTTATCCTCAGCCAATTGCCACGGAAGGATCGTCCTCGGCGAAATTCTTCATATCCCCCAACGGAGTTATCATCAAAACCTCAACGAAGTATCTCTTCCCACAGAGTATTCCCCGCAGAGTAACCTCTTCATCAAGTTTATTCCCCAACAGTGTCATCTTCTCCTACCGGATTATTCTTGCAACCATCATCCCCAGCGGAAACAAAGAATTCTACTCTTCAACATCAGCCCAGGATTCAATTTCCCGGCATTCGTCAAGGATTTATTTTCCTAGACGAGAATACATTCATGAACATCACATCTTCATACATTATAGCATGCATACGCATCATACAACACAAATCTCATTTATTTTTGAGAACATCTTAAAATCATGCAGTTCATGCATCATGATACTGCATACAACTGATGTTTTGCCTTTTCAGGAAAAAGGTCAATCCAAAGACGATTACTATCAACTGTCGCAATTCCATATTCGATACCTGTATCTAGCCAGGGCATATCTATGAGCGATTGATTGTGGATTCGATACCTGTATCTAGCCAGGGCATATCTACATTAAAGAGATTGAAGAAATAGCTGGGAAATGCTCCAGACATGGATGTCATTCTTTTGCTTATTCAGATTTTCTCTTCAGAGATAGCTTAGAAATTCTCCAGATATGGATGCTATTCTTTTGCATATTCAAAGTATCAGATATAGCTGGGAAATGCTCCAGATATGGATGCTGTTCTTTTGCTTATTCAGATTTTCTCTTTAGAGATAGCTTAGAAATGCTCCAGATATGGATGCTATTCTTTTGATTATTCAAAGTATCAGATATAGCTGGGAAATGCTCCAGATATGGATGTTATTCTTTTGCTTATTCAGATTTTCTCTTCATAGATAGCTTAGAAATGCTCCAGAGATGGACGTTATTCTTTTGCTTATTCAAGAGTTTCCTTTCAGATATAGTTGGGAAATGCTCCAGATGTGGATGTTGTTCTTTTGCTTATTCAAATTTTCTCTTCAGAGATAGCTTAGAAATGCTCCAGATATGGATGCTATTCTTTTGCTTATTCAAAGTATCAGACATAGCTGGGAAATGCTCCAGATATGGATGCTGTTCTTTTGCTTATTCATATTTTTTCTTCAGAGATAGCTTAGAAATGCTCCAGAGATGGACGTTATTCTTTTGCTTATTCAAGAGTTTCCTTTCAGATATAGCTGGGAAATGCTCCAGATGTGGATGTTGTTCTTTTGCTTATTCAGATTTTCTTTTCAGAGATAGCTTAGAAATGCTCCAGATATGGATGTTATTCTTTTGCTTATTCAAAGTATCAGATATAGCTGGGAAATGCTCCAGATATGGATGCTGTTCTTTTGCTTATTCAGATTTTCTCTTCAGAGATAACTCAGAAATGCTCCAGAGATGGACGTTATTCTTTTGCTTATTCAAGAGTTTCCTTTCAGATATAGCTTGGAAATGCTCCAGATATGGATGTTGTTCTTTTGCTTATTCAGATTTTCTCTTCAGAGATAGCTTAGAAGTGCTCTAGAGATGGACGTTATTCTTTTGCTTATTCAAGAGTTTCCTTTCAGATATAGCTGGGAAATGCTCCAAATATGGACGCTATTCTTTTGCTTATTCAGAGTTCTTTTCAGAGATGGCTTAGAGATGCTCCTGACCCGGGCGCTATTCTATTGTTTATTCAGATTCAAACTCCTAAAGATAACTTAGAAATGCTCCAACCACGGATGCTATTCTATTGTTTATTCCAGATTTCTCTCCAGAGATAGCCTAGAGATGCTCCAGATCTGGATGCTGCTCTAATGCTTATTCAGACTTCCTGCTAGAAATAGTTCAGTTGTAACCCAGACATGGCGACATTCTGATACTTATTCAGATTTCCTTTGAGATATAGCTTAGAGATGCTCCGGACCCGGACGCTATTCTATTGCTTATTCAGATTCAAGATTCTAAAGACAACTTAGAGATGCTCCAGCCCGGATGCTATTCTATTGTTTAGTCCAGATTCATTCAAAAGACAGTCCAGATACGATCCAGATTCGGATGACATTTTGTCACTCATTCAAACACAGTATGGATATACCCCAGACGCGGCGGTCATTCTACTATTTATTCAGACGTCAGCAATAAGACACGGACTAGATATGCTCCAGACACGAAAGCCATTCTATTTCTTATTCGGACGCAGCTACCCATTACACTTCCAAATGGCATCTATAAGCCCATTCTCGACAAGGTTCTGTCACGCTTCCAGATGGCATCTATAAGCCCATCCTCCTATCCACCATCTCTCCAAATGACATCTGTAAGCCTATTCCCGCTATCACACTGCTGATACTCCACTATGTGAGTGCAAATTTCTGGGAACTTTAGTGTTCAATCATCTTCCACCTTCGGATCACGAAAGGCACGCAAGCCAATATACATCCTCAAGTCTAAGAAGATTGAACAGGGGCAACTGTTGTACCCCAAAATTTTCCCTCCCATATTCTTCAAAGTTTTGACAAGCATCATCTCAATTTGCTCAAGTCTACTCAAGGGCTGCACAGTCAAACCATCCTCCTAAGCCAGTCAAAATTAGGGTTTTGGTTCTTGCAAGGAAGTTGAGGTTTTCAAGGGCTCAATCAAGTCCTATATGCCTATACACATTGTCAAGCATCTACATGTCAAGTTTCAAGGCTCACAAGGTCAAGTTGCACAGTCAAAAAACCCTAATTGCTTCACAATCAACTGTAGGGGAAAAATGGTCATTTGGCAGTAAAAAGTCAAAAATTTTGGTCAACATCTTATTTTGAAGCCACAATCATCATTTGATCAAGTCTTGATCATAATTCCACAAGAATGGCTCAAAAATCATCAAGATGCAAAAGTTTCTATTTTTGGATAGCTGAAAAGTCAACTGTAACTTGACCAAGGCATAACTTTTTCATGGTTCATCATAAAAATCCCATCCAATGCTCATTTTGAAGGGGATGACATTTCCTACAACTCATCTTCACATTCCAAGTCCAAGAAATGCTCTCACAAAAAGTTATCAATTTCAACATTATAGGTCATTTTCAAAAGTCAACAAAAAGGCATTTTAAGTCAAAGACCATAACTTGAGATTGGTAACTCAAAATGACATGGGACCAAAGGAATTGGTTAGAGGACTTCAAGACCTTTCCAAAATGTCCAAGAACATGTTTATATGATCAAAATTGAGCAAGATATGCATTGGAGAAGTTGGGAAATTTTTGTGAAATGGCAAAAGTCAACTATCCTTGAAACATCAATTTTTGACAAAAGGGCCCACTGTTTTCCACTTGGTTCAGCCTTGTCATGCCACCCACGTGTCCCATGACCCATTACAAGACTAAACATTTATTTCTTCATTTTTATTTAATTTTTATGGATTTAATTCACTTTAATCCATAATAATTCAAATAAAAATCAAAAAATGAGTTAAATGGTATCTTTGAGTTTTGAATGACTTTTATATGTCATGAATCACATACCAAATTCGTGCCAAGCCTATTATGAGCATGGAATTCAAATTTTGAACAAAAATGGCAAGTTCTTTAATGGTGGTCATGGCAAAATCCAAAACTTCATTGCAAGGGTTAAAGGCTCACATTATTGCTTGATTCTCATTCATAGACATATATGCAAATGCTCCAGACCAAGAACACGAGCTAGAAACCTCTGAGGCAGCAAAACAAAATTCAAAAATTCCAAAGAAAAGTGTGAAACTGAAACCTCACTTGCAGCATAATTCAAACCTTCCTCTTGATCAAAACACATTCCTTACACCCCCAGGAATCATTTGCAGCCAAGAACGAGCCAAAAACCTCAAGAACTCGTGCTACACAAGTCATACGGTTTACCTTCTTTTTCAAAATCACAATCATCCATTCATGCGTTTTTAACACTTTTTATTAATTGCATTGTGCTCACAGGATCCATACGAAGCTTTCTATATAATTCAATTTGATTATGATGCTCTAACGTGAAAGTTACCATTGTTGAGTTCTAGGTTTTCAAAGCTTGTGATTTGGGGCTTTTGCCATATTGTAAAATCAGAACTCCAAACATACATGGCTGAAACCGGCGTGATGAGGCGAATCTAAGACATACCTCGCGCCCAATTTATATTGCACGAGCGCCTAGTCACTATTTTTAAATGCTTGCATTTTGTGGGGGGTTTAAAACCCCCGCTATGTGTTTTATATTTTTACAGGAAATGAAGAAGATGACTGCGTGTTACCATATGATTGGTGGATTTGAATATAGCGCCCTTTTTCTTTTTGGTTTAGCATATAGTGTATTTATTGGATATTATGTTTTTTTTCTTATTATTCTAACAAACGTGCACACTTGGTTCAGTGGCTGAAGGCGTGGCTAGGCATCACTAGGACCTGGGTTCGATTCCCAGGTCCCCCAATATTTGTTTCATATTTTTCACACTCCAATCCTATGCAGATTCACAACTGTGCCCCACCATGGAGTCCAGCGCATCAGTCAGCCAAGTGTCTCCTAGTGCAAATCCAAGGGCCAAGAAGTGAGGAGCACCATGCTCAGGAGTCAACACACGTGCACTCAATCTAGAAAGTCAAACCAAGCTGGCTTCTGAATGGGCCTCACAATTCTATGCATACCCTCATTCCTGGCCCAAACCCCCCTTGGGTTTGCTTTTTCTTTTTTTATTATTTTGTCATTTTATTTTTTTATTTGCTTTATTTTATTTCTTATTCTTTTTCTTATTAACAATTAAATAATTAATATTTTTTATAAAAAAAAAACAAAAAGAACTAATATCATTACTTTATTAATTTCATTTAGGTAATTATTTTTGTAATTAAATACTAATAAATTGAATTAATTATTAATTAGACAACTTTAACTTTTTTTTAATAATTAAAATAAGTTTAGAATTAGGTTTTTATTAACTTTTAATTTTAATTCCTTTATTTTGTTTTCATTAAAAAACATAAAAAATACAAAAAAAAAATTCTTTTAATAAATTAATTAATTAGATTAGGCTTTATTTAATTAATTGCATTTAATTCAAAAAAGACAAAAAATTCAATTTCTTTTCTTAAAAGGGTCAAAACCCTTAGAACATTCCCGATTAATTTTTATTCGCGCGCATTTATTTTATTTTGATTATTATGTAATTGCTTCCAAGAATGTAATAGTAATTAGGTTTACCGCTTTATTTAATTTCTCGTACTTATTTACCAAAACGGGGCTTTGTATTTTTTGGCGATGTATAGACCCGCGCCTTGTAATAGCGTAGAATTTATATTTCCGCAATTTACTTTCCGCACCCCTAACTGTTAAATGCATGAAAGAATGTATGTAGATAAAATTAATCCGTAGCTCACAAATAACATGTACAAAAACATTAACTGAAAAACAACACACATGCACATGCCACCCCTAGGGTACGCCTCACTGGTTGCCTCGAAACGTGGTCATCAAGTATAGGGTGTCTTAGAGGTCGCCCTTCTGTCCAAAAGATCCAGTTGCCTCGAAACAGTCGCCTCAGATAAAAGGATATAGGACATTAGGGTTACTTCTAAGGTATCCTACCATTCTTTGGTGATCACACTATCCCTATAATCGAATTGACCCGGACAACTCCAACGATGGTGCTACCTACCTCTCAATGGTGGGATAGCACTATCTAAAGGACTCTTACACAGCTTAATTCCTTATGGTAGGTAGATGACTCATGGGTACTTGCTCTTTTCAAAACAAACAAAATACTTTCCACACCTTACACTTTCAAAAAAGGTTTTCAAACAAATACTTCATACACTCTTGAGGACTGATACAAGAGTTACCTAGAAGTTTTCAAACAAACTTTTTCAAAACCCACACACTTGAAAAGCAAACAATTTTGAAAACATAAGAGCAAGTACCTAAGAGCCCGTGGATAACCACGGATAGAAAGGGTGCTAACACCTTCCCTTTCTATAAATCTACCTCCCGAATCGAGAAACATTCTCATAAGGAATTTTGTTGTGCTTTTGTCCTTTCCATGTTGGAGAACATAAAAGGCGGTGGCTATTCTTGCTTCCGCGACATTTCGCGAAACCAGCTTTAAACAGTCAGTTCTATTTCCACCGATCACAATCATCATCCACCATTTTCAAAAACAGAGCTTTGCACTTGGACTTCTCCAGAACTCCTCAGGCACTTTCAGCTTAAGCTAAGCATCCCTTTAGCTTCCTGGGAACTTGAGGAAGCTAACCCAATCATTGGAACTCACTGAAAGCTGCTCAAACGTCAAACCCGATACCCTCTTGCAAGGTAAGTTTTCTAACTTTGGAACTTTTCATACAGGCATCATCAATGATTTATTTGTGAATGAAACATGTAGATATCATTACCCTAAAGTTAACCATGTTCATAGTTTTCATTAATTTTGTTTGAGCTTAGAGAATTTTAAGATTGAAATTTCTGATATTTTTAGGGCTCAGATTAGGTCCAATGAAATTCATGTTTGTCTTTGATCTATAGTTTTAATACTTTACATTTCTGAAATCGTGAGGAAATTTGCTACAAGTTTCATGTTTACAGTTTCCATTTTTGTTGAGGATTGATTGAGTTACAGAGCTTCTGGCTAGGCGTGAGAATGAAGATGAAGTTGGCCTCAGGAACGTGTTTGCCATATATATTTATGGTTTGATTTATATAAACGGATGTATAGCCACCCCAGCGATAGAAGCGCGCGCCTGTAACCAGAGGGACCTGGGTTCGATTCCCAGTGTACCCTTTTGATTTTTTCCATTTTTTCCATACATTCTGACACTTTTTTGGCATGCGCTGGGCCTCCTTGGGCCTTGTTGTTTTTGTTTTTACTTTCTAACCCCCTGTTTCACTTATACAGCCCCTGGCCCATTTTATTTTTTTTTCTTATTTTCATTTTATTTATTTTCTGAATTATTTTTCTAATATTAAAAAATCATAAAAAATATGAAAATAGTAAATTTATATTTTGACATAGTTTATTCATTTTCTCTCACAAAAATTATTTTATTTAATCAATACTTTATTTATTTTACTAATTATCTTTGTAAATTTAATTAAAAATAAGTTTTAGTTATTTTCTTTTACACTATTAAAATATATTATTTTAAAACAAAAAAGGACCAAAAATATTTTATAATACTATAATTTATTTTCATGACAAAAATACCAAAAAAATACTTTTCTTAAACTTAATTTCCTTTTAATCAATTAATAGATGTAGGGTTTTATTGAAAATACCTTCTTAGTAAATTTAGGTTTTACTTTTCCCTTTAATTAATTAGGTTAAAATCAAAACCCATTTTCTCTAAAAAATCCAAACAAATATCCATTTTCTTCACATTTGCATTCTTGTATATTTATTCATTACGTACATCATTTGTTTCAATTCTTGTATAAATTCAGTATGGTTGTAATAGATTAATTAGGTTTATTTTCTTGCAATCCCCATTTACAATTTGTACTCCCCCCCTCCCACAAGTATTGTAATAGCGTAGTAAATTTTAAATTCCGTAATTTATCGCTTTATATACAATTGCTAGTAATTAAGGTTTGTATGGAAAGACTAAAATCGATAAAATAGAAAACCCTAATCAAAGGCAAAATCAAGCATGAAAAACAATACACTTGCACACAAGCACCCCTAGGGTAAATCCACTTGGTTGCCTTTACAAAATGGTCATATTACGCATGTGAGGTATCTTAGCAAAAACAAACAAAATATAAGATCATAGTCCCTCGATGAAGCTATCTAAGTTGCCTTTCAAATGATCTTAGTCCCTAAAAGAGAATGCTAAGATACCTTGCAACATTGCTAATCATGGTTATATGATGACCCACACCCATCCCATTTACATCCAAAGATAGGGTTACTTACCAAATCAATGGTAAGATAACAATGTCAAAGGAAAAGAAAATGAACAAGAAAGACTTTTGAGTAGGTAGAATACTCCTAATTACTTGCTCAACTTCAAAACATTCTTGCTATTTTCAAAAGAAAACACCTGCACTTTCAAAACCTCTTACAAACTTGAAAACATTTTCAAAAGATCAAACATCTTTGTACACATTCTTACGAACGAGAATCATTACAAAGATTGCCTAAACAATGGCCTCTTTACAAAATACTTTCAAAAACCACACAAAGCACAATTTCAAACAAAAGCAAGTGATCTAGCAAGTAACTAAGAGCCCATGGAAAACCATGGATGAAAAGGGTGCTAATAACTCCCTTTTTTATAATCTACCCCCCGAACTCAAGAAATAATCTCAAAGGTCTTTCCTGTGCTTTTTCACATTTCCTTTTGGATAAAAGAAAAGTCGGTGGCAACTCTTGCTATCCGCAACATTTGCGATCAAACGCAAAACACTCAAGCCAGTTCTCCCACTGTATCACAGAACTAGCGACTCTGTTGGGGAATATTCTAAAAGTGGGGTTACCTTAGAGTTAGATCACATTTACTTGCTTTCATTGTTTGTCTTGTTTGCTTTACATTATGGTTCTTTGTTTGGGTTTAAATCCTCTACCCGGATTTGGGATACCTTATAGGTAAGTAGCAATACGTTGTGGAATCTATGCGGGGTATACCGACATGGTCTAAGCAATAACTATGTTAGTGCGACATATTTGTGTGTACTGGTATCCCTTGAGTTAATAAAGGAGAATACGGGGCCGCTGAGTGATGTCATGAAGCCCTAATGAACTTTTAGAATCTTTACTTGACCAACTTGGGCTTTAGGGCGTAGTGAGATGACCGTCTTTGGTGCAGTCTGAAGTTCGTAGATACTTGATACTACACTCATTGAGGTTTGGTTTTTTAGGATATTTTGGTCACCATTAAAGAGGCTTGTGTTGAAACAATGACCAAGTAAACAAACCGGTGATATTGAGCTCCTTAGAACCCGATTACTATTGCTATGACAGGTTTGAGCCAACTAAACTTCAAGAGGGTACTTACCTATGAGACTCCATGCAAGCCTAAACCTAAGGACTTGTTTTCTTTGTTTATGTATATTTACTTGTATATAACATCATAAACATCATAACATCATACTCATATTCACTAACCATTTCAAGGATCTTGGGATTTACTTTTGTTCTGTTTTGTAGGACATGGATTTTATTCGTAGGAAAACATTCAAGTCAATCTTGTAAGGATCCCTCCACAACTTAAGGAGCTAGCTTCAAGGATTCCAGAAAATTCTCCATTCACCGAGAGACATGGTCGCCTACTCAACTTGGTCACTTCCAACACTAATGAAGACATGATGAAGATCCTCTTTTAGTTCTTTGATCCTTTACACCATTGCTTCACATTTCCCGATTATCAACTTGTGCCAACTTTGGAAGAATTCTCCCAACTCTTGAGGATTCCCATTCTCAATCAACTACCTTTCAACGGTACGGAAAGAGACCCAAAGCCAGAAGAGATTGCTCAAGCTCTACACTTGCAATCATCTGATGTCACAACTAATTGGTTTGATTTAAATAATTATTGCTTCATTTCATATATTATGTTGTAGTTTTATTCTTATAAATGAATGATCAGATATCTCAGATGGCAATGAAGCGTGTATGTGAGGGAGATGACCTGGGTTCGAGTCCCAGGTCCAACATTTTTCATTTTCTTAACATATTTCTGCAGATCACATGCGTTGCCCAGCCAAGAGCATACGATACGCCTCCAAATCACAATCATCAGATCTTACCTGATCTAAATCCAAGGGTGTCAAACGCGCAGATCACCATGTACCCTCAAAGCTTCGCCTCACTGGATCCAAAAGTGTTGGGCTTTTCTTTAGTTTGGGTCTACGAAATTCAGTTTCAGCACCCCTCCAATTTCTATCTATCCTAGCCCATTTTGCAATTTCTTTTATTACTTTGCTTTATTACTTTTTTTAATTTGTTTTTTCCCTTCATTTATTTAATTAGTATAATATAATAATAAAAACCACAAAAAATAGGATTAGTTTTTTTAATTAAACTAATTTTTGAAATTAATTATTAATTCAACTTTAACTTTTTTTTATAAATTTAAAATAATTTAGAACTTAGGTTTTAATTTATTTTCATAATAAAAACAATAAATAAATTCTTAATTAATTTCATCTTCTAATTAGACTTTAGGATAATTAACTTAATTATTTTCTTAGATAAAAAAAGAAAAAACAAATAAGCAAAAAGATTTTCTTTTAGGGTCTTTAGACGTACTTTCAATCTTTCGCGCGTTATTTATTTTTCGCATTTTTACATTATTGTAATTGCATACTAGTATGTAATAACTAATTAGGATTTTATCCGCTTTCTTTATTTTTCTTCCCCCAATTTATGTACATTGTAAATCCCCTCCCCGAAGCCATGTAATAGTGTAGGTTTATACTTCCGCACTTTATATTTTGTACATATTTACTGCTAGTAACTAGGATTGCATGAAAAGATTGAAAAACAAAAACGTTAGCAAACCTAAATGCGCATGATAAACAACTGAACACAATTGCACATGCGTGTAAGTATGAATTGCGCCTAAGAGGGGGGTGAATTAGGTGCTTTAAAATTTTTCGGGTTTTAGTGATGATGGATATTATTTTTCTGGTTTATGGTGAGTTTATGAAAGAGTAAAGTGCAGAAAAATAAAGAGACACAAGAGATATATCATGGTTTCCCTCACAGTCTGAGAGTACTCCAGTCCCCTTTCAACATGAAAGAGATTTTCTTATTGTGGCAAACTTAAAAAAGAACTACCCAAAACCAAGAACAATCCTCTTGGACCAAGAATAATCCTCTTGGATTTTTCACTATGTCAACAATGAGAACAATCCTCTCAAAGTGACTTTACTTGTATCCAACAATCCTGGAAAAACAAGATTTCAAAATCACTTGAACTTATTTTCAACAATCTTAAAAAATAAGCAAGTATAGCAATATTTGATTTGAGTGAGTTTGTGTATCAATGATAACTTTGAGTGATTTTATCAATGAATTGATCTTCTCTTCCAATAACAATAGTATACAATGACTCAAGATATATAATGCTCAAAGTTTTCTAGTTGACAATATGTGAAAGTGTGCAGAAAACTTGTGTATGAAAATGTATAACATCTTGAGTTTGATTTTTTAAAATTTAGAAAATATGATTGGAAGAGGTACTCAAAATGATTTTGAAAATGAGTATTTATATATTCATAGCACCCTTTTGAAACAGCATATAATTCTACAAATGAATCATGAACAGTTGCCAAGATTGAGTGAAAGGATTCCATGAAATGGTGTTATGAACAGGCATGAGTAAAGTTGTTATTTCTCAAAATCGTTCAGCATGCAATCGATTGCACCCTTGTGTAAATCGATTGCACGGGGTTTCAACAGCTAGAAATTCAAATATTTTGAGTGAGCAATCGATTACACAAGTGGGTAAATTAATTACACTTGAAGTCAGTAGAAAAAATTGATTTGAGAGCAATCGATTATACAAACATGCAAATCGATTGCACTTAGAAACATTAGCAAATGTTTTGAAAAATTGAAGCATGCAATCGATTGAGTAAAGGTTTGGAAAATATAAAATATTTCTTTTGACCACTGAGCTTCTATGTCTTAAGTTCAAAGTAAGTATTATCATTATACCTTGAAATTTGCTAAGTGCTTGAATCAAAGACTTTATCCACAGATGCTTTTAGCTTGATCAATAATTTTTGCCTTCTTGTCAAAATGGTTTGTCTTCATCAAAACAAAAGTGTATTTGAGAAGCTTGATTTTACAATGTGCACCTTTAGGGTATCCCACTTTGGTTGCCTTCGGAAAAACAATCACAATTCTCGAAACGTGGGACGTTTTAGTGGCTATCCTCTAGTTTGAAAGATCACAAGTCCCTCGATGACCCTTTCGATGTTGCCTCGGTTAAATGTGATCTTAGAAACTTTAGGATAGTTACTAAAATTTCTTGCCAAGTTGACTTCGTGATTGTAACGTCCCTTCGATTGTCCCTTAAACATCCAACGACTAGGGCTGCATACTCACTAATAGTAGGATAGCATTGTCTAAAGGATAGGAGAAAAAGAAAAACCTTTTTTCGAGTACAAAGCAGATAGCTGTTAGAAGTTTGCTCAAAACATTTTGCACTTACACAAATACTACTTTTCAAAAATATTTTTCAAAACACTTTGTATACTTTCTCCACTATCCCGAGAAATATTACAAAGTTCGCCATACTAAGGCATTTTCAAAACATTTTCAAATACACAAAGCACAAAGGTATTTCAGAATGAGCAAACCTCTAAGAGCCCGTAGAAAACTACGGATGGAAAGGGTGTTTCCATAATCTACCCCCCTTACTCCGAAAACTCTCGAAAAGGTATTTTTCTGTTCTTTTCGCCCTTTCCTTTGTTGGATAAAAGAAAAGTCAATGGCGACTCTTGCTTACTGCAACATTTGCAAATACAAAATGTAAAACAAGTATTAAACAGTCGATTCTGCCACTGTATCACAGAGAACTTATCAAAGTTGTACATTATGAGCATTGTCAGCTTTCACGATTTTCCGTTTAGCATTGTGTCAGATAAAGATCCGAGATTTAATTCAGATTTTCAGAGACTTCCAAAATGATTTAGGTATGAAGTTGCATTTGAGTTCTAATTATCATCTGCAGACAGATGGTCAGACTGAGAGGACGATTCAGTCACTTGAGGACCTTTTGAGAGCTTGTGTGTTGGAAAAAGGAGGTGCTTGGGATAATTGAATTTACTTACAATAACAGTTTCTATTCGAGTATCAGAATGGAACTGTTTGAAGCATTATATGGTAGGAGGTGTGGGACGCCATTGTGTTGGTATGAGTTAGGAGAGAGTGTTGTGGTTGGACCTGAGATAGTCCAGCAGACTATCGATAAGATTAAGAGGATTCAGGAGAAGATGAAGATTTCTCAGAGTCGTCAGAAAAGTTATCATGACCAGAGGAGGAAAGCACTTGAAGTCCAAAATAGTGATCTTGTGTTTTTGAGAGTTACTCTGATGACTGGAGTTGGTAGAGCTTTGAATTTGCAAAAGTTAACGCTGCATTTTATTGGTCCATACTAGATTTTAGAGAAGATTAGACATGTAGCCTATCAGATTACTTTGTTGTCGTTGCTTGTGAATCTTCATGATGTGTTTCATGTATCTCAATTGAGGAAATAAATTATGGATTTGTCTCATGTGGTCCAATTAGATGATGTACAAGTGAGAGATAACCTGACTATGGAGACATCACATATGCGGATAGAGGATCGGGAATTAAAGCAAATTTGAGGTAAAGAGATTTCTCTGGTGAAGGTAGCTTGGAGAGGACTAGCAGGTGGAAAATGAAGTTGGGAGCTCGAGAGTCAGATGAGGGAGTCATATCTTGATCTGTTCGTTTGAGGTAATTTTTTAGAGCGAAAATTCTTTTTAGTGGGGGAGAGTTGTAACACCCCAATTTTATTTATTAGATATATATACACACACATGTACACACACACATTATATATATATATATATATATATATATATATATATATATATATATATATATATATATATATATATATATATATATATATATATATATATATATATATATATATATATATATATATATAGTATTTATTAGTTAAATATTATATTAATTAATTATTTGTTTGACGTTGTGAATAAATGATTATTTGATGTATGTTGTATGTGATGGGTTAGTCGGGTTGAGATCATCGAACTGTTGGTTTAGCATTAGTAATAATGTCGATTTATGATGAAATTATTTTATTAAGTGAGAATTGTAGAATATAGTAGAATATTAAGTAATTGGTCCTAAATGTGAAAAGGTGATGAGTAAATATGGGGGTGTGTTAGTAAGCTCATTAGTGGTTACTAGAGTTAGTATTTTGTAAGGGTTTGATAAAAAAGAGAAAATAGAGTTAGTAAGGGAAAAAGAGAAAAAGGGCAAAAGTAGAGAAAGGAGAAAAGGAGAAAGAGGAGAAGAGAACCCTAAGGGAAGATTCAAATAATTTATCGACAATCAAGGTAAGGATGGGTTTTTACTTAATCATTGGGATTGTATGATGATGTATAATGGGTAGAATCATGTTTAGGATGCAAATTTATCAATTTTAAGGTTTTGGTAATTGTAGGTTTTGAATGATAAACCTTGATAAGTGATGATTAATTGTGTTTTGATGTTATGGTTGATGAATAAATGTTAGATATAGGTTATTATGCCTTAAATCATAGAAAATTGGATGTTAGAACGTGTTTTAAGTGAAGCAATCACACATGGAATCATTCTTTCTGCACAGAATTCTCTGCAGATTGCAGAGTTCGCTTAGCGAAATAAGTTCTCCTAGCGAAGTAGTCTGGGAGCAGAATTTTGGTAAAAACTTCAAAAATTCACAACCTTTTAACTATATCTTTGTTTGGGTTTGCGTTCGAAGCATTAGAAATCTAGCATAATTTTCTTTTCAATAAATATAGTTTTGTTAGTAGTAGGTGATTTAATCATTGTGTGGTTGTGTAAAATGACATGTATATGTGTTATGCGTATTAGTGATTGGTATTGGATTGTAACGATGTTTTGTACATTGTTTATTATGTTTGTGAAGATGTTTTGGTGCAGGGATACTATGAATATAAATTGTATATGAATAATTCATGAGTATGTGTATGTATGTGCAAATGTGTTGTAATTCAAGTGTGATGAATTATTAAAGATATGCATGGATGTTAAGATTAGAGAATGGTATTAATTGCATACGGTTGTTATAATTGTACATACATCATTTGTTGTCAAGAGACGTGCTTATTAGTTCCGAGGGAGCTAGTGACTTGTCCTAAACCTAGAGAGGGGTTTGAAAGCTTAGAGGACAAGCTTTTTGTGTGTTATTGGTATAGAGGACGAACCCGGTTTAAAGTAAAAACCTAATAAAAATAACAGTGATTGGTACCACATGCATGAGTATTGCATTTGAGTTGCATTGATTCATATTGTGTTTATGTTTGCAATATGAAGTTGTGTACATTAAGTGAAATTGACGTGTCAGTGCATCTATCAAATTATGAATGTGCAATCGTGAATAATATGATTTTAATTGGGTGATGTTTTGTTTTATATAGCATATGTGGTGTGAGAATATTATTTGTATGCATGTATGCTATACATTATATATCAATATATGATTTGGATAATTATGTGAATTTTCACCCTTCTAATGGAAGGATGTTTTATACGACATCGCTAGGTACTGAAGATTAGAGTTGCTTTAGCAAGAGTGAAGCTGAAGAGGCTATCTTTATTTTACTTTTGTGTTTGTGGATTTTGAGTCATGCTCTAGTCATGTAACATAGGGAACATTTTCGATTCATGTTTTAAGAGATACCCTGTACAATCTATTTTACTTGTTTTGCATATTCTGAGTTATATGGTGATTTGGCTTTTATGACTAAGATATTTCAATGAAGGGATTTGATTATCAGGATTCATTAATAATTGTTTGAATGAGAATTATTCCGCTGCTACATGTTATATGAGAAAGTGATATGAAAAGCATGAATTTAAATAAGTGTTAATTGAGCATGACAAGAGTTTATTGTGTATGAAGCATGTGTGACACTCTTAAGTGATATGCATGTTATATTTACTCTGATTTATAACGTAATATTTTGCGGGATTTTAGAGGGTGTTACATATGGTGCTTATGTGGGTATACTAGGGTTGTTGTTGATATTGTTGCTTTCACAACTACTGATGGTTGTGTTGATATTATAACTACTGATGGTTGTAATGGTGCTGATGACAACTACTGATGGTTGTCTTTCATAACTACTAATGGTTGTGTTGTTGTGATAACAACTACTGATGGTTGTATGTGTGTTGATGTTGTTATAACTAATGATGGTTGTATTTATGCATGATGTCCTACTCGATGTTCTGACATCTTTCCTAGAATATGTTGAGGCTATTTTTATTTGTCTTCTGTTGCATATGCCTCTGATGAAAGAACTTTGGCAGTTCATAGTTTGTGTTTCTGGTGTTAAGGCTTAAAAAGGATATGTTCTTGGAAGCCATAATAGGTTGGGTTATTTCTTATCTATGTCTTGAGAATTGATAAAGATCTGTCTGGATGATAAGGATGTATGATATGGCCAAAGTTTCTTGGGATTCTCTCAAGATATCTCTTAGGGGCATCTAAGGTGTAGATATCCAGTTTTTACATCTTATCCTGAAAAGCTTGAAGAAGAAAGATGATGAAATCATGTCATGACCTCTCATGAATTCACTGGTTATATCAAATGCTTTCATTTCTTTGGGAGAAGATCTGTTAGAAGATAAGCTGGTTTGGAAAATTCTCATGTGACTTATCAAGAGAGGTGACTTGAAGATGACAGTCTATGTATAAGTTCAAATTATCAGTTGTTGGGAGTAAGATGAAGGGGAGAGTGTTATGATCTGGTTTCTGTTGAAGGATTATCCTATGATGGTGTGTATCTTAGGAGGTAATTTCAACCAGATACTGAAGAGAATGGATAGTAGGTCAAGTCCAAATGTCTAGAACATCTGTTATGACATCAGCATTAAAAAGGTGCTCTTTATAACTTGACCTGATCTAAGTGTTAATCATGTTGTTGGATCTACAAAGCCTGGTCTAGAGCTTCTAGTGAAGAAGTTTGTCAACAAGAATATAACTTGCATCTACAAGATGAAAAGGAAGAATGAGAAAATAAGCTGAGTCAATGATGTTAAATCAGAAGTGCCTTATCATCATAACAAACATCATGTTTTTCAAGCTAAAGGCTTAATCTTGCATTGAAGATGTCACTCTTGTGATACTCTTTGAGGTACATCAGATTCTTCTATGTCATGAGTGAATGGTTCTCTCAAAAAGATATTCTCAACCTAAGAAATAACCTAGCAGTGGTTAAAATTCAAAGGAGCAAAAGAAGATAGGAATCCTGACAGTGATTGGGCTAGTCACATGTTTGAACTTAGAAACTGGTTGGTGAACATTATGTATCATTCTACCAGTTGTGTTTCTTTGGTACGGTGGCCAAAAATGAAGGTGCTGAAGAACTGGATATTTCAGGATTCTCATGTCTATATGATGATCTCCTTGATTAAAGGTCTGACATCTAATATGATGAGCTGTTTCATTTTTGTGATCAAGGTCTTGATGTGAATAAATGATCACTAATGGAAAGAATGACATTTAGATAAGGACATTTTATATTAAGATCTATCTTGAATATCCAAGGAAGTCGAAGTGAAGATGTCACAATAGAAGTTGCAACTTCCATCTGCTGCAATTATTCTAAAAACTTCCTTTTGTGAATCTCATAAAGTCTAGTTGCAAGGTGAGAGTGTTGTTGAACTAAGGTATGATGTTGTGATGTTTGTTGATTATATTGGTGAACTTTAGGAATATAAAGATCAAATTTATTGAAATTATCAAAAGTCTTTATCAACTTCTACTGATGGAAGTTGGAGTTCATAAGGTGTTAAGTGAAAGTGCTTTGAGTGGTCTTTAGAAAGCAAAATCATGTATCTTTGAAGTCTTCAAAGATCTCTATGGGTCCCAACTGTATTAAATGAATATCTTTATTTTCTTTTACTGATATTAAAACCTATAAGAGATGATTCTGTGATAAAGAAATGGCATCATGTTGAACCGAATGTTGGGATATCATCTCATGAAACTGATACTCCAAAGTAGAAGCCTCTGATTTGCTGCAGACACCTAATCATAAATTTCTCAAGTCAGCTAGAGTTCAGGAGTTTTATCCAGAGGACTAGATTATACGGAGTTAGGTCTGAGAAGGGATCTACATTTTTATAGCTAAATTTGTTGCTATCTTGCATTCAAAATTTAAGGAGACCTTATTAGGCATAGTTTGGAATGAAGCTATTGACACGTTATGTACTTTCAAGAACAAATCTGATGAATTTGGTTTTATTTAAGGAATATTGTCCTTAGGAAGCAGTCTTGTCTCCTGAATCAACCAAATTTTGTTTGTATCCTAGTCTTCACTAAGGACAAGTATAATGCTGAAGGAAACTATTGCTCTCTAGTGTTTTGCATACAATGTCAAAAAGGATGTCATGACATTGTACTATGGAAAGTTGGTTATAGTCAGTGTAATCGAGTTTGCAAGTTTGACTTGACAAAGCTCGTTGATACTGGCCTTAGTTCTATCAATAATCTTGCTGCAAGTAAAGGTATTCTCCTTATCTTGGGATCTTTGGAATGATTCTATGAGACAAACTTAGTTAGTCCTTGGATGCAAGTCATATTGAAACCTTGAAGGGTGTTTTTGGGAAATTTTTCTGCTATTGGGTCAATAATAGCATATGTGGCGTGTAAACTTTATTGTCCAATATTATATGGTTGTAGTTAGTCTAGATTGTGTCAGTTAGAGTTTTGTTTTCCAATAGTCAAAGCTTGGGAAAAGTAGAAGAAAAAGAGAATGTCTCTCTCTTGTGGTGAGTGGTGCATTGATAATAAGAGTAACTACACTTGCTTCAAAAATGCTCCCATTGAGTGACTATTTGATATAGGCAAGGTAACCTCTCTCTCTCTCTCTGTTTAAGAATCAGTCCATATAAGCTAAGTTTCAAGAGGAACAAATCATGGCATAAAGCTGATGTTATAAAGCTTCATTTTCTGGAAGCTAAAGAGGATAAGAGGATGAATTTAGAGAAAAATATATTGTTGAGTTATTTACTAGTGTATCCATGTCATGTGTGTGTAGTATTATATCTCGTATAACATTTGATAGTGGCAAGGAGTGCAGAAAAGTATTTTTGACGAGGGTAAAAAGTAAGGAAATCCTAAAAAATAACAAGCAGTGTGTGTGCGTTTCACCAGTTTTTTGTTATTGTTCTGTCTCCATTACTGGTGTATGTTTTGTGTTTCTTTTGGTTGGTTTTCTTTAGTGCTTCAGTTGTGTCCTTGTATGCCTTCTATGTTTCCCGTGTTTACATTTACTCTATTTCTTTTTGTCAAGATTTTGGCTAAAAGGGGACAGTAAAGTGTTGTGTTTAGTGTTGTGTTCTTACGTTATATCACATGTCTTGACATGTTGATTAACATTGTGATAAGACTGTGCTACTACTAAGGGGGAGTAGTGTTGTATAGTTGCAATATGCTTGTGTGCTTCTGCTACTGCTAAAGTGTTTTCTGGTGTGCATAGATATTGAACCAGATGTTCTAACATTCTGTTTATGTGTGAACTTGAATAGCTCACGTGTGTTGCTCTGTGGGAATGAATCTCAGATGTGTAAACTTGGATAGCTCATGCAGGTCATTTGGGTTTTCCTTAGTTTTGGTGATTTTTCTGGTAGGGTTTCTAGTGACAGAGGGAGAAATAAATCTAGGATAATCAAGTCTAACGTTTTGCCCTGTTTGTGGTTTTATTCCTCTCTTCTAGATTTTTGTGCTAAGATTGTTTTAGCCAAAATTTGGCAAAGGGGGAGATTCTTAGTACCATGATTTTATGGTTGGCTAAAATTTGGCAAAAAATGGTTGGTCATAACATGTCTATTGTTATGTGATTCTTTAACCAGATGTCGAAGGCAATGTTATGACATCTTGGTATGGTACAGTCGGTGCTGTTGTTTGGTATTTTTTTGACAGATTTAATTTAATTTTTTAAGATTCCTTTTGGATATATCTCAGTTATTTTCATAGGTCAAGAAGATGAAATATGGAACAAGTGAATCAAACCTCCATTAGCATTAAAGTTTCTAAATTTGATTGTTGAGACAATTAGGAAACTTGAAGATTTGTTCCAAGATTTAAGGAGAGATTTTCTGTAGAAACCAACATATGGATCGAGGAATAATTGAGCTGAGAATTCGAATCCCGTGGATAGATGGAGCTTATAAAAGGAAGACCAAGACCTAGGGAAAAGTAGTTCTTGTTTTGTTTAGTTAAAAATAAAGGTTTAGGCTTTGAGAGTCACGTGTGTTCTTTGTGGTGTAAGTCGTCCATTGTATCTTTTAATACATTGTGGAAGACATAGTGTTATCACTAAAAAGCCTTTTGGTAATGAGTTGAGTATTGTTCTTGGTTGAAGCTTATAAGCAAAACCAGGTATTGTTCTTAGTTAAGAGTCTCAACTAGGTATTAAATTTGAAGTGTAATCTTCTATTGGGTTTATCCTTGTACTAGTTATTGTGATTGTAACAGGTCTATAGACTGCCACTGGGATTGAGATAGGTCTTTTATCACTGTGGTGATTGGAAGTGAGATGACGATTTCTCATATCTAGGAGGTTCCTAGGTAGAAGTTGCAAAGGATATGGATTAAGTGATAAGTTGTAAATTGGGATTGTTTAGGATTAGAATTAATACTATTGATAGTGGATTTCCTTTTTGGCTTGGTAGCCCCCAGAGTAGGTGAGTTACACCGAACTGGGTTAATAATCGACTGTGTTCTTTATCATTCAGCATAGTGTTTTAGTTTGATATTGTTATTTAGTCTGTCTATAGATGTTGTAATATTTGTCCTGGCATCATGTTCTAATGTTGCAAACATCGGTATGAGCATGATGTGTACCAGTGCATGAATTTCAAATATTATCCCACTTCACAATAAAGCCCGACTACGAATACTTTAATAATAATGTCCTTATGTTTAATGGAATGTCATGGTTAAGTCACACTTAACATTTCATTAAACATACTAGCTATTCTAGGGACTTTATTATTTTGGAAAAACAAACATAATAAAAAAAATTCTTTTATTACTTATAAATAATTCAATACAAGTACCAAGTTCTAATAAAACTATTAGCGTCTAGGGCTTATACCAACAATTGGTACGTCAGATATAAAATTATAGCTCCTCCAGGAGGAAATATGTCAGGAAGGTGTTAACTGCAAAGGTAAAATCTCATGGCCTCTCCATAGCCGTGCGGAGGGGACCAGTGTCCGTAATCATTTTATCTAACAATGATGCCATTAGAGTCCATCCTCATGACGATGAACCCATGGTGATCTTGGTACAATACAGTAATTGGGATATCAAGCGAGTATTGATAGATTCAGGAAGTTTTACGTACATCCTATTTTTGAGCACCTTCCAAAAGCTTCCACTCCATCCCGGAAGCATTAAGGCATTCCAGGGTTGTATAGTAGGCTTATCCGGTGAGCATCTGCATGTAAGGGGTCAAATAACGCTGGAAAAGAACTATGGCACAAAAGCAGATTCCAAGGCAATCAAAGTCAATTACCTCGAGGTGGACGGTTTATTAACCTATAACATCATCATTGGAAGAATGACCATCAATTTGTTAGGGACTATTATATCCACTCACTACCTGGTCTTGAAATACGTGTTACCCAGCAGGCGAGTCGAACGGTCTGAGGGTACCATGAAATTTCCCAGGGATGTTATTAGAGTGTCTTGGTGATGCATAAAGAGGGTTTCAACTATAATTTTAAGGCAATTATCATGAACAAACCTAAAATCCCATAGCTTGTTCTTGTTATGAAAGTCTTCACTAATTGATGATGAATGAACAATAATACTGGAATCTTCTAAAATATATAGGACACATATTTTAGACCCTTTAATAATGATCATTTCATCATGCGAAAATTTCAACACCCCACGCTCAACTCTAGTGCAATAGCCTAGATCATTAAACATGCGTATGGACAATAAATTTAGCTTGCATTTTGGAACATACCTCACATTGTTTAGAAGAAACTCACGATCATCGATCATTTTAAGTCAGACCGTACCAATACCACGAACCATTCAAGCCTTATTATAACCAAGGTGAACTACCACACCTTGCTTCAACTTAAAAATCTCAAATTATTCTTTTCTTGGACACATATGATAAGAGAAACCCAAGTCTATGACCCAACTATCTTCAGTCTCAAAACTCGATACCACCAGTGCATCATCATTCTCATAACCATCCTCGTGTAAGGCAAACACAACTTGAACAAAATCATCATTGACCTTTCTCTCAGGATAATCTTTCATGAAGTGATTAGTTTTCTAACAATTAAAACATTTTACCTTTTACTTATCAAACCTCTTTAGTTTGGAAGTTCCTTCACTACTATCACCAATTTTCAAATCTTTCTCCTTTAAATAATCTTTGGATTTCACCGCCATCTAGACTTCATCTAAAGTATAGTACATTTCTTACCATAAAAAGAGCATCCTTAAAGGGCTTAAAGGATTTGGATAATGAGTTCAACAAGAGTAGAGCCTTATCTTCATCATTAGTCTTCACCTCAATATTCTCAAGATCATCAATAATCTTGTGAAATTATGAAAATTTATCCACTATAAAATTTTTCTCCATCATTTCTCCATCATATACAATAATTCAAGTTTTGCCCATATCGAAGTAGTAGTCTAATCTCTGGTGACTTCTCTTATAACTTTATCCCCGAGGCACAAGATATCGACACTTCTGGCCTTATCCACCATCTTGTTCTTCTCTACATTACTAAGGCGTGCAGGCATCAATGCATCGCCCTTCAAAACTTCAATACACTTCTCTTGAGTTAAAATTGCTTTCATCTTCACATTCCATAACCCAAAATTATTGTCTCCAGAACAATTTGCAATCTCCCATTTAACCATGATGCTCACTTGTAAACAATATCCCTTTTCCCCACTGTGAACGCCATTTGTTATGAAAATGATAAGGCTCTCACACCAAGAAATTTGATGTGTAGGGAGAAAGAACAATAGCAACCAAAATAAATGACCTTTAGCAATAATAATCAATATGATAGTGAATTTTGCAGAATAAGATAAAATAAGTCGAAAAACACAAAAGGTTTGTTTACCCAGTTCGATCAAATGATCTACGTCTGGGGGAGAGGTGCAAAATCCCTATCAAATATATTTTTTGCATCTCTCCAAATTGGGAGAATTTGGAGGGAAGATGAATGTTTGTTTTTTAAAAAATTATTATATTTACTAAAATATCTCTAGTTTAATTTTAATATTTTAAAATTATTTATTTTCTTTCATCTTACTGCTTTTTTTGTGTGTGATTTTTCTCTATTACTTCTGTCAATTTATTATAATTGTTGTCCGCTTTCATACTTAACATAAATTATAATCACCACATTTGTTTATAATTTTTTAATTTATTTATGTTTATTTTTTAATTTTATTATGTATATTATTATATTTTCTTTTATATAAAATAAGTTTTTTTTCCAGTTATTTTCTTTTGTGTAATTTTGTTACCTATTCTGTTATATTTTCTTTTATATTAAATTAATTATTTCTTTTAATTTGTGTTTAAGTTATCGTTATAATTGTTTTTTTCATTAATATTTAATTAAATGTTATTTTATATATATTTTTATTATATGATTCATCACAATTTAAAAGTTGTTATCAACACATACTTTAATTTGTGTGAAAGTTATAAAAGTTGTTATCAACACATATTTTAATTTGTATGAGAGTTATAATTCATAATCCATAATCCGAATCAAATTTATTCAATTTTTTTAATGTTGTGTGGTAAATTATAACATTTTTAATCACTCAATATTAGAAATTTTATTATAAAAAAAATATCATCAATTTTTCACCTTTGAATATCATATCACTTATATAATATCATAAGAATAAACAAGTAAATTATTAATAAAATCTCTCTCCTTCCCTCGTGAACCAAATATATTTTTAATTAAAAATTTTTGCCTTTGCTCCCCTCTTTTGAACCAAACATATCTAGAATTTAAAAAAATATCTCCCCTCCCATCCCCTCCCTTCTCCTCTATTAAATTTCCTTATCTCCACTCTCTCTCATTTAAACTAAACATACCCTGAAAATTAAAGGAGTCATTGATTTAGTTTGATTGTTGAATCATATATACTATTGAATTAGTAGAAGCCGATTAATATTATAAAAAATTGAAGAACCGACGTTTTTGAAAAATCAACAAGTCAAATGCGTGTTAGACAAACCAATGCTGTTTGATCATTTTTAAAAATATATATAATTAAATATAATTAGCCCATAAAATTATTAATATTGTAATATATAGATGCTGGATGAAATAAAGCCTTAGACACTATATGGCTCTAGTCTTCTTGCTCATTTGTAGGTTATATCGTTGTGATCACTTTGTGCGGTTTGTTTTTTGGTTATTGAATTGAAAATTAGATTTTATTCAAAATTTATTTAAAATGATTTTTTCTTATAGGTAGATGCCGTTAAGACAGTATGTGGCTAAAGGCACACCAAATTTTTTCTTTCCTTTAATATAAACATTAGATGATATCTAATTATATTTATTAAGTTGGTGTAGAAATAGTCATGAGTTAGTGTAAAGTCCAAACACCTAATAATATAATTATATAGTAAACTTTTAAAAGAATTATTATTGATTTATCACCTATATTTTCACTTTATTAAAAATATTGAAGATTGTGAAATTATCACATATATTTTAATTTATTTATTTATAAATTAGAAAAAGTTTAACATCGCAAATTCGACTACTGTTACAATTTTAAATGAAAACTCATTATTGATTTATCACCAATATTTTAATTTAATTTTAAAAATATTATTTTAGAAGAAAAAAATATTCTCATTTGATTTATAACCTATATTTGATTAAAAATTTTGAAAAAACCTGAAAGTATTACCTATATTTTAATGTAGTTGATTTATTTATTTGCAAAATTTTTATTTTTACAAATTTTACCATTGTGATTATTTTAAATAAATTATACTACTGTTATAATATTTTATTAATTGTGACTCCTCTTGAATATTGTGAAATTAAAAAGTTTAATTCTTAATTTTTTATTTATTTATTTTCGATATGAAGTTATCATTTTTGTAAATAGTATATAGAAAAATATTTTAATATTATTACAATATTATAATTTATTTAACATAGTCACAATGGTAAACTTTGTAAATAAAGAAATCGATGAAATTAAAATATTGTTAATACTTTCATATCTTCTAAATACTTTTAATCAAATATATGTGATAATTTAAATGAAAATATTTTTTATTTTTAAAAGAAATATTTTTATGTAAATAAAAATATCTATGATAAATTAACAATCTAATTTACTTAAAATGGTCATAAAAGTAGAATTTGATTAAATGATAATTTCCTAAATTGTAAATAAATAAATTCATCAACTTAAAATATAAGTAATAATTTCAAATTCTTCAACATTTTTAATCAAGTGAAAATATAAGTGATAAATAAATAAAGTTATACACTTTAGACAAGTCTATTTTAATAAAATAAATAACATCACAACTTCTCCCAACAATAAAAAAAATATAAAATATAAATTTTTTTTTTTGAAATAGATATAAAGGATGAACAGAGTTTTAAAAAAACATGTACACGAGAATATGAAGAAAAAAAAGATAAAATTGATATTTTAATGATAAAATTAAATACTATATAAAAAATGATTTTGATAAGATTCTATTTTTATGAAAATTTCAAATATTAAATATTAAACATAATAGAAAAGATTTAATAAAGTGTTCTTTATATGAAATAAATAAAACTTAAACGTTAATTAAATTTGATGAATGATATTGATAGTTTTCGTTTCTCACAAATGATATAAGTTCTCACCAGATATGCTTTATATATAGTGTTCATTACTTATGTGTTACAAGTTCTGAAGATTATTAAGACGAGGTTCTGCTTAACAAATTTTGATGATCCGAAGAAAATAAATTCTTACAATCAAGTGCTGAAGTCTCTGAAGAACAAGGTTCTATGTAACAAGTTCTGAAGACTCAAAGACTTAGGTTCTAAGGTTCATTAGAAAGATTCTTCTACAACAAGCTTCAACGTTCAACATTCAAATATCTGAAGCCTCTAAAGATAAGAAGAAAGTTCAAATGGTTAACATGTAATGTTGTGCAAAAGGTACATAAAGTGTATGTGACCTCTATCCTCTAGGGTGGTGTAAGGACGATCTTTTATACTGTATTGACATCCACTCTCATTGTGACCGTTGGAAACAAACAACTGAATTTACAGTTATCTTTCTTCACTTAACGAATTTTTGTTTACAAGCTTAATAGAAAAATATTATTCAGAGGAAAAGGGGGAAAGCTATCACTGAACAGTGACATGATACAAAAATATTATTTTATACTATCTAAACTCTTAAACCTTATTCTATCTGTTGGGAACTAATCATTGGTGCAGGAAAAGTCTATTATATCCTCACAACGTCTCTCTCTGTCAAGGACTATAAAAGAAGATAAATTGCTAGTTAGCGGTTTAATCGTTGCCATTGGCCAACAAGCTTTATCATGTGGAAGGAAAGTAGTGGACTCTGAAGATGTTAAAGTTGCAATACTATATATACTGAAGAACACTAAAAGAAGAGAGAAAGGAAAGAAAGAAGATTTCAACAAGATGTCATTCAACTATCATCAAATGCATCTTAGATGAAACAGAAGAAGCAAGGAGTTGTTATTCGTAGCTTGCTCAACAAGAAGATGAAGAAGAACACTACAAGATGATACTCAACTTCTGATCATATACATCTTTGTATAGCATTATAATGAATACTAGAGTTGTTGCTCAGATAGTGTTATTGTTCGTATCTCTTCATGTAAATTGTTTTGACACTTGAATTGTTGCTCGTAGAAGTGTTAAACAATATGTGCTTAAATTTTGTGTAATCTACTTAGAAGAAGAAACCATGTTGTGATACGGTAGCAGAACCGAATGTTATACTGGTTTGCGTTTTTTGTTCGCAAATGTCGCGGTAAGCAAGAGTCGCCACCGACTTTTATTTCATCCAACTAAGGAAAAGGAAAAAGAACAGAAAAAAACATTTTTCGAGAATATTTCTGAGTACGGGGGGTAAAATATAGAAAGGGAAGGTGTTAGCACCCTTTCTATCTGTGGTTTTCCACGGGATCTTAGGTACTTGCTCATTTTTTAAAATTGCTTGTGTGTGTTTGTTTGGAAAAGTTTTGTTTACTTCATGATAACTCTTGTATCGGTCCTCAAGGGTGTGACGAAGTTGTTTTGAAAACTGTTTTGAAAACTGTTTTGAAAAGTGTTTGTGTGAAAATTTTTGTTTGAGCAAGTACCTAGGAACTAATCTACCTACTCGAAAAAGGTCTGTTTATTTTCCTTTAAACAGCACTATTCTATTATTAAGGAATAAGTAGCACCGTCATTGGAATTTTAAAGGGACGTTCGAAGGGACGAAATGGTCTCTGAAGGTAACAAGTAGAGATACCTTAGCATTTCGAAGGGACTATCGTCATAATATCAATTTGTAGGAAACTCGAGGGACAAATACGTGCTATGATCTTTATGACGATTTTGAATCGTGGGTCATTGCCAAGGTATCCCTACATTCGAGGGACACGACCATCATTTTCGATGCAACAGAATGGAGTAAACCCTAGGAGTGAACATGTGCAACAGTGTGCTTTTTTCAGTTATATTTATCTTGCAGTTTAGTGATCTACGATTGATTCATTAATCATACGCCTAGGTTGCTAACAATTATATACAAGCATACAAAATATAAAAGCGAGAAAGTAAAGGTCCAACGCTATTACAAGGCTTTGGGGTAGATACATAAAGAATTGACTGAAAGCAAAATGCAGAAATAAAACCCTAATTAAGCTATTACAAACCGGGCACAGTTACATCAATAGTAAAAATTAATCGTACGACGAAAATAATTACGCGCGAGAATTAAGAACCGGAGAAAATATTCAAACCCTAAAAAACCCTAATTTGATCATTGAAAATATTTTTTGGATTTTTTATGAAAAAAGATCTGAATTTAATCTAACTTTTCTAATTAATTTTAATTAATGAAAAGTAAATTAAAGTTGATGAAATTAATTTATTTACAATAATTAATTTATTTAAAAAAACTAAGTTCTATTTTTGTGGTTTTGATTTTATGATTTTATGAAAAAAATTGATTAAAAATAATTAAACTAAATAATTATTTACCGTGGTTTTTAGTAAACAACCGCTGATCCTCCAAAAAGGAAAGTCTTTTTGGTTACTCGCGGGATCGATCAGATTGATCCCATAACATATGCTAACTTTTATGCTGGTTTGATGTAAAAATAAATATCTAGGAAGAACACACGTTCGACCAAAGATAAGATGCTTGTGGTTTTGGAAAGTAAGAAAGTGAATAGAAATGCAGGTAAAGATGCAGGAAAAGTAACTTTGCAAAATAAGATCAAAGCAATGTAAAAAAGACTTTATTAATGAAAAGTGGTGTTTTTAACGTACATTTCTCAATTTATCCTTTCACACACAACGGGTACTTGGACAATATTTGAGTAACTAGCACAATGGGTTGAACACCCGGAAATACTACACAAACTTCCCAGTTTTATACTAAAATCAAGTAACTGTCGAGGGTGGCTTGGCTTCTAGGATGAAGACAAGTGTCTTCTGCATGTCCCTCGACCCCTATCTTCCTTCCACGTCGCTTTCCCTTAACTGCTGGCGAACTGCATTTCCCTTCAATCTTCAAATTCAAATATCCTTCGCCTTTGGTGCTGACACGAAGGTTTGTTCCTCTAGTCGAAGGCCACTGGACTTTTCCCGTCGAAGGCCTGATGGTGAGGTTCGGTCGAAGATCAATTTGTAACTTAGCTATTTCCTCTAAGTTTTTTCCAGCTTGGCTTTATCTGCTCTATTTTGGTCCATGGGGCCAATATATAGTAGGTGTCGAATTCAAGAGCCAACAAATTGCCCCCTAAGAATGCCTGTTTCGACGTCGAGAGAAACATTCATTTTTTGACATTCCCATTCACCACCTGTCTTTTTGCCCAACAAGCTTTGACGTGCACTTTTCATCTTCCAACAGCTGCCATACTCAGAACCATCATTACTCTTTTCCCAATACATCTTTTCAATCAGCCATTACCATGCTGCCATTATGACCATTACTCCTAGAACCTAGGCAAGCATGTCAAATGTTTCCCATCATCTGCACGATTATTTCTTTGCAGCTTGCCACGTGCCCCACTACGTCCATAGCATTAAATGGCTTTGACGAGACACATTTCCCTTTGGACACTATAAATAGCCTTGAACCTTCTCTTTTGGAAATTTCACAACACTTAGCATTTTTATCTCCTTTGCAGAAAAAAACCTTACACCGTCATCTTCGTTCCTTACTTTTTCATAACAATGGCTTCCTTTCTAACGCTCCCAACAACCCCAAACCTAAGAATGTGACTGATGTACAACGTCAACCAGAAATCTTCCCCACAAACTCTTCTCCTGCTTCGACTGAGGGGCCACGTTTCTTTTCTGAACCCATGACTAGAGAATGGCATGAGGTATATGATTCCCAGCTCCTCATCCCTGTTAGATATCATGAGACTCTATATGCCATGTCTGTACCTCTATCTACATGCGTCGAAGATCCCATGAAGAATCGTGCTTTCTCCCCCACTCACCCCAGGCTCAAACCCATAGGCTGTATGAAGAAGCCCAGGAACGATCCTGAGGATGCTACTCCAGCTAACCAGTAACACGCTCAGACAAAGGAGGACATTAACCTTCAATTCATGAACAAAGGGAACAGGATCTTTCGATCGTACCCTAGTCTCTCTTATGAGTATTCAGACTGGCTTAATAAGATAGAGAAGGCGCAAACCCCAGTTTAGAAGGAAATGGGGATTTACGATTTGGTGATGCTGTCGAAGACATGGTTGTCTTATTGCCCTCTTATGTTGGTGTCTTCGTTATATTTTTGGGACAGTGCCCACTTCACATTTCACCTTCCTTGTGGAATGGTGACTCCAACTCTCTTCGACATAGCAGCAATCACCGGCCTTCGACAAACTGGTGACTACTTCGATCTAGAGGACTTATCTGAAGATACCATTGGGTTTTCAGCTACAAAGCCCACATACACCACATTCATCAACCATTTTCATGATAAATCTTGTAGTACTGTGTCGGAGGTTAAACACATAGCTCTCTTGGCTATGTGGCTGTCTCGATTCGTCTTCTGCACCAAGTCACTTCAAGTGACTAAGAAGATGCTCACGCTCGCAACGCAGCTTCATCACGGCTATCCTCTTTGCTTGGCTGAATTGATTCTGGCCAATCTGTATGAGTCCATCAGCAATGGTGTGACTCAACTCAAAGTCATAGGAGACAGGGCAAGCTTGCTCCTTTCTGGCCCTTTTTGACTTCTTCAACTTTGGCTCAACGCCACCTTCGAATCTTTTCTCCCCCAAAAGAATACGATAAACGAAGAAGCCCCAGAAATTTTGAACAGGAGGGTCGAAGGCACCAGGCTAGCTTTGCTGGCTCCGACTGACGAAGGTCAGCAATTTCAAAAGGCCTTTACCAGCTTTGTGATGATGTTTGCAGAGCGCAAAAATTTTGTTTCGACCATGGCTCCCTTCGCCAGTCGAAAGGTTGGCCCGGAATGGTTTACCAGGCCATTTCCTTCAGCTGATGAGGAAGACTTGGAGGACGAATATGTGGCCATTTGGGAGTCGTTTCTTAGACCAAGAATAATGCCACTGAGATTCAAGAGTTCGAAGAATCAATTAAGTTTTATTGCGTATCAACCGAATCTTGTCTCTCGACAATTCGGTATTGTCCAGTCACTCCCATCTCCTATTTACTTTCGAGAAAACTGATATTATTTTATAATGCAGATTACTCACAGGATGCTGCTACCAAGCACATTGGTAGGTACGTTGGTCGGACCGTACTGACTCTGTTTGACTTCACTCTCAATTTCATGTGTTCGCCCAATTTTGAGGGGTGGTGGAGACAGTATTATAATGAGGAATTCTTCGACGAGAAGGATTTCGCCCACCACCTTTGCGAGGCATTCAAACTGGTCCTTGACAAGATTAAGAAAGGTAATATTTTCTTTCTTTTTATTTCCTTGTCTTAGATTCAATCATTCGATGTCACCTTATATTTGTTTCTTGTATAGTTGTCAAGAGGACCAGCATAAAAAAGGCTGCTGAAAGCACTAAAGGGGGAGACTCTTCTGTTAACACTTCTCCAAAGGTATTTACTTTCTACTGTACCTTTCTCCTTTTCTATTTTCTGATACAAATGTTGATGTCTTCGACTCTTATCTTTCTAGATGTTCAGAAAACCACTCCCAAGAAAAGGAAGGTTCAGGAAATCGAAATCTCTAGTGATGAAGAAGAGGAGTCTCCTCCTGTTCCTCTAAAGAGACAAAAATTGAATAAAGCAGTCCCGCACCTGAGCCTCGTCCCAAAACGAAAATTAAAATTATAGCTACCAAATCAAGGCCTCCTCCTGTAGTCATCAGAGAACCTACTGAGCAAGAGGTAGCTGCTAGGCTAAAAAACCCTAGTGAAAGCGACAATTCCAGCCCTGGTGTTGAAGTTCCTCTTCAGGTATTTACTTCGACATACATCTGCTTACTTCCTGAACTAACCCCCTTTTTCATAAGAATTCTGAGAATAACATTTCTTAATCTTCAGGATACTTCCGGCACTTCGAAACAAGCTCCCACTCCTATCGAGGGATCTGCCACTCTGCTGAATAGTGAGGGAGATCCCACTTATAGGCCTTCTCCAGCAAAAGGCTCCTTTGTTAGCTCCACTGATGAGGTGAACCAAACTTCTGGGCCTCCATATGAGACCATAGAGGAAACAAACGAAGAAGGCTCTGTAGGCGAACAGGAAGAAACTAGGGCTCCTCTAGGTGATGCACAAGAAGGCGAAGAGGAGGAGGATATTGATGTCGTAGCTGTAAAAGAAAGGGAAAATATGCTGGAGGGGGAAAATCAGGATGAAAGAATTCCAGATGCTGATGGCATAGAAGGCTCTACTGAAGGGGCCCAAAATTTGACGAACACTGAAACTTCCCATATTCCAACACAGGTGGTTAATGTGGCTACTGCCACTAATGAGGGTGCCCCTTCGATAGGGTCTCAAACCAAAGAAGCTTTGGCCTTGATGAAACAGCAAAATCCTCTGGGCTACTTGACTTCCATTCTCGAAGGGCGAGAAAGTTCTTCTGACCATAGTGTCTCGACTGCGTCCGGAAAGTCCACCTCAAGATCTCCTCTTGATGAGGCACTTCAGAAGGTTAAAGCACAAATTTTCAAAAGAGACTTAATGCTAACCTTGGAGGGAGAACCTATTTCTCCTTCCTTCCTGAAGACCACCTTGAGGGCTGTTGATCTCCTCATTGCTTCTCCAGACGTAGCCAGCGTCATTCTGGATTTAACTTCCATTATTGACCAAGTGTCAGCGGACTACAATCATCGAAGGACTCTTGTTCGCGAGATCAAAGAGGCCAGCGGCCATGTAGCTGCTGCTTGGCATACTGCTATTAAATCAGCTTCCAAAGTAAAAGAACTGTCGAAGGCTCAAGAAGCTAGGCAGAAAGAAGATGAGGAGATCGATCGAGGCACGACTAAATTGAAGGCGCAGATCAGAGAATTGGAAGGTAAAATTGCCGCCAATGATAAAAGGAAGGAATAGCTTCTTGCCACTAATACTGAGTCTGAAAGCCAGGAGGAACTTGCTGAAGGGTTGAAGCATGCTGATCGAGCCCAAATGCTTGATGCTAAACTTGAAACCCTTCATCAGTCGAAGGCTCTTTGCGAACGGCGTCTGGAATTGCAGAGGATTAAATACCTTCAGATCAAGGCCAATCCCCCCTTTTGAATTCCGTCTATATATTTGCATAATCACTTATTGTAATGACTCAGCCATTTTGGCAATTTTTAATGAAATTTAAATTTCCATTTTGGCTTTTAGCTTATTTCGATCGTGACTATACTTTGTCTATTTTAACCTCTTGAAGCATAGGTCTATACTTTTTCAAGTATTTACCGTTTACTCTTAGAATCCTTTGATTTTCACTTAACTCCTTGATTTCATAGGCTCCTCCAAAGAAAGTTTGGATAATTTTGAAATATCCTTCCCACTTAGGGGACCATTTTCCCATAGTTCTATCTTTTCGATCCATTGGAAGAATTACCTTCCATACTAAATCCTCAGGCAAAAATGCCTTAGTCTTTAATTTTCGATTATAGGATTTCTCGACCCGTTTCTTTTGTAATCTTAAGAGGTCTAAGGCTTTAAACCTTTCCGCATCCAAATCCACCAATTCTTCTAACATCATATTCCAATAAACTTCAGAAGGATTATCCTGATGTCTTTGAACCCTCGTTGACTGTAGACAAATTTCTACTGGCAATACTGCATCATGACCATAAGTTAGGCGAAATGGTGTTGTTCCTGTAGCCTCTTTAGGCGAGGTTCGACAAGCCCATAGAACTTGATCCAACGTCTTATGCCAATTTATTGGTTTCTTTCCCACGTGTTTCTTTATTAAACTGATTACTACCTTATTTGCTGCTTCGACTTGGCCGTTAGCTTGTGCATAATAAGGTGTAGATGTTAACAGTTTGAATCCCATTTCTGTAGCAAATTCTTGCATTTTTTGACCAGTAAAGACTGATCCTTGATCTGACGTTATTGTCTCAGGGGTTCCAAATCTATATAATGTACTTTTGAATAAATTCAATGACATTTTCTTGGTCTACATTGACTAAAGGAATTGCTTCGATCCATTTAGTAAAATAATAAATGCCCACCAATATGTATTTCTGGCTTTTAGAGGATGTTGGTCGAATATCTCCAATAAGATCTAAAGCCCAACCTCTAAAAGGCCAAGGTTTCACAATCGAATGAAGTTCGCTTGCCGGTACATGCTGGATGCCTGTGTGCACTTGACATTCTTGACATCCTTTTGCAAACTCAATACAATCTTTTAACATAGTTTGCCAATACAGTCTTTGTCGAAACAACAGCCATTTCATCTTATGGCCTACTTGATGTGCTCCACATGCCCCAGAGTGTGTAGTCGAAAGAGCTATGTATGCTTCAGTTTTGTTTAGGCATTTCAGCAGCACACCTTCAGGTGTTTTCTTGAACAATTCATTTCCCATTAGTATATAGCTTAGTTCCCTATACTTTATCTTTCGCTCTGTCGAAGCCACTGGATTTTGTAAATAATCCACTATAGGCTTTCTCCAATCTTGTTCTGTTAGATTGTCTATGAACGAAATCTCAAAGTTTTCGTGATCAGTGTATCCCAACGTTGTTATTTCCAAATCTATTTGAGATAACTTAGTGGATGCTACTCTTCCTCTAACTTCGATTGCTTGTTGTAGTTTTTCTTTCAAAACTTTATACCTGGAAGCGATCTATGCTAAATCATTAGCCACTTGATTTTCCAATTTGGGTATATGTCGAATGTTATCCACTTCGAAGTTTTTCAACAAACGCCTGGCTATTACGAAATACATGACAAGATTTTCTCTTATGCATTTGTATTCTTTCGTAACTTGTTTTAGGACTAACTCTGAGTCTCCCATTATTTCGACTCGAGTTGCCCCCAATTCCAACAAGATTTCAAGGCCTACGATTAAAGCTTCATATTCAGCCTCATTATTTGAACAATCTCCAACGATCTTGTACTTAATTGTTGTTGGAATTTTGTTTGGAGAAATAATGAGAACCCCCACTCCAGTTTCGTCTTTATGACTAGAACCGTTGAAGTATAACTTCCAAGGTTCAATATCCAAATAATTTATTGATTCTTCTGTTATTGAGTGGTCAACTATAAAGTATGCTACCACTTGACCTTTCACAGCCTTGAGAGGCATAAAGGTTAATGAATACTTAGTTAATGCAAGTGCCCATTTGCCAATTCTGCTGTGCAAAATGGGTTTCGACAACATATATTTGAAAACATCAAAATGAGACGAAACATAAACATTAACTGGTTTAATATATTGCTTGAGTTTTGTACATGAAAAGTAAAGACATAAACATAGTTTTTCAACTTCGTTATATCTAGTTTCCGCATCATTTAAAACTCTGCTGAGGTAGTAAATGGGTCTTTCGACACCATTCTCTTCCTCTTGAGCTAACATGCTCCCTAAGGTTTTATCAGATGCAGATATGTACAACCTCATACTCCCATCTCTACAAGGAGGTACCAGAATTGGTGGCTTGATGAGGTACTCTTTGACTTTGTCGAAGGCCTCTTGCTGTTCTTGCCCCCATTCAAATCCTCCTTTGCTGAGTCGAAGTAGTGGTGAGATGGCTTGCGTTTTCCCACTGAGGTTGGATATAAATCTCCTTAGGAAATTTATCTTCCCAAGTAGAGACTGCAATTCCTTCTTGTTGGTTGGCGCTTTGGCTTCCAAAGTAACTTTGGTCTTATTCTGGTTTATCTCGATTCCCTTTTTATGGACCACAAAGCCTAAGAAGTCCCCTGCTTTGACACCAAAAGTGCACTTCATAGGATTCATTTTCATACCATAGCGCCTCATCCTCTCAAAGGATTGTCGAAGATGATCCATGTGAGCCTGCCCTGAAACAGATTTGGCAACAATATCATCAATGTAAATCTGCATAAAAGTCTCAATGAAATCATGGAAGATATAATTCATTGCTCTTTGATATGTTGCCCCTGCGTTTTTTAGGCCAAAAGGCATCACTACCCATTCGTAAGTGCCTAAGGCCCCAGGGCAATAGAAAGCTGTTTTTGACACATCTTCTTCAGCAATAAAAATCTGATTATATCTGGAGTATCCGTCAAGCATACTCATGTACTCAAAACCAGCGGCAAAATCGACAAGCATTTCCGCCACAAGCATTGTATATTCATCTTTGGGTGTTGCAGCATTCAGATCTCTGAAGTCAATGCACACCCTTAAAGTACCATTTTTCTTTATAACGGGTACAATATTTGCAATCCATTCGACATACCTGGTCGTTTGGATGAACTTGCACCTCAGCAGTCTTTCGACTTCCATTTTTATTTTCGATAGAATCTCCGGTGCAAAGTGCCTTGGAGTTTGCTTGACAGGCTTCTTTCTAGGTTTTGTTGGTAATTGAAGTTCCATCAAGCTTCTGTCGAGACGAGGCATTTCGTCATAATCCCATGCAAAGCAAACCTTGAACTCTTTTAACAATTGGATCATTTCGACCCTGAGTTCTGGATCTATCTTTGCGCTGATATACGTTGGCTTTTTTATCGGACCTACGCCTAGATTTACTTCTTCTAAGGGGTCTTGTGCTAGAATTCTAACATTATCTGCCAACGAATCTTTTTCAAAACCCAGAGGTTCATCATCATAAATGGCGTCTAACCTCTGATTTCGCACTTCTTTCTCTTCCAAGTCAGGAGGTTCTGGGTCGAAATCTTTCCCAGGGCCTTCTTGGGAAGATACATGTTCATTGGCTTCACGAGCCATGTACTTAACTTCAGCCTCTAAAGCCGCTATCATTCTATTTTCGGCTACATATACCGAAATATTTTGTAGAGATTGTGACTCAGTCATTATCACCAAACTCACTTCCCCAGCCTGTTGGTCGTATATCATCAACTCCTCCATAGTCGATGATTAACAAGTCCTCTCTATCCCACTGAAAATGGTAGTCAGAGTGTAGATAAAGAGAGCAGAAGGCGTTGGGTGCTAGAGTTAGATCAGATTCAGGAGGGTTACATGGCCCTATATGATCCAAATTCTTGTCCAAGCTATTCTTCCCGATGTTGTTAACTTCGCCTAGGTAGTATATTTGATCTGCCTCGATGTTTTCCATGATACCATCAGGACGCCATACCGTGACCCTCTAATGCATCGAGGATGGCACTTCACCGATGCCATGTATCCACTCTCGACCCAAGAGCAGATTATAGTTTGGTTTTGCTGAGATCACCATAAACATGGTGGGTCGAAGGATTGATCCCACCTTGAGATCTAGTTGTATGACTCCCATTGTGGTTCCAATGCCTCCTTTCATAATTGGAGAGGACCATGTTGTGGGGCTTGATGTCTGCATCCCCTTTTCCTAGTTTTTCCAGCATAGATTATGGAATTATGTTTATGGTTGCTCCACAATCAACCCGGATTTTATTTATAGTCACTTCCCCTATATTCGCTCTGATGAATATGGGCTTGAGGTGATTTTTCATCGCCTCAGTTGGTGGCTCGAAGAAAGCGTTCTGCTCTTCCATGCAGCCATTATTCATTACATAGTAACACATTGGCCTATGTCTGGCCATTTCTTGTTCGACCATCAACTCAGTTTGCTCAACTTCGACCTGACGATTATATTCCCTAGGCAACACCAATATGACGTTCACCATGATGTCTAAAGTATCGTCAGAGTCAGAGTCACCTTCATCATTCGACCCACATTCTTCTGGCCACGCCAGAGGTTTCCTGTCCAGAGGTTTTCTTTGCTTTATTTGCACGTTGGTGCTAGCCTCTGGGTGAGGCTCTGTTGCAGCCTCTTTTTCGGCCTTTTGCCGTCTTTGGAATCTTCGCCATTATGAATGAGACATGGTATTCTTCCCTTTGTAATTGCTCGATATGTGCGGAATTTTATTTAATGTAGTTGCATGGTACTCTTTTCTGTAATCCAGGGAAGAACCCCTTGGCACATCGAACGTTCGCCACTTTTCTTCATTGGGCCTTTTTCTGCCCATAGTGTTAAGCCAAGTACCTACAGGTACATTAGTTGGAGGCTTATAAGTTGGTGGCCTCCTTACCTGGTTCATGGGTCCTCTTTGATGTCCCCTCCTGGGATCGTATCTTTCTTCTGGATCCATTTTTGGTTGAGCATTGCTGCCCCACTTTGCCTTTACTACTCTCATACCTTGTATGTGTTCTGCAGCTTTCTTGTCGAAGATAGAACTGTGTTGTACCCCAAAATTTTCCCTCTCATTTTATCAATATTTCCCATCACAAGACTCTTTGAATTCCAGACAGGATTAGGGTTTGCTCTGCTCAAGACATCTCCTCGCACTAATGACCTAAATTAGGGTTTGAGTTTGCACAAGGAATTTTGGACTTCTAATGCTCAATATGACTTTCATGCTTCATGTTGGACTTATAAGATTGTTCATACCAAGTTTCAGGCCTTGAATCAAACTTTTGCCCTGTCAGTTGGACAGCTGACCTAGAAATCAACTGTATTGGGGAAAAAGTCAATTATGGCCAATTTACAGTCAAACCTCATAAATTTTGATCCACATCAACATTCTATGCTCCTATGAACCATTTGATCAAGTTTGGACCACAGCTCCTCAAGAAATTTGATCAGATCATCAAAAGGGCAAAATGGTCATTTTTAGGGTTTTGACTGCACAAGGGCAATTTCTGATTTTTTTAACCTAGCCAATGGCAAATTAGGTTCAAGCATGGATTCAAGGACTCAATGGCATCATCTTGACCTATTCACAAGGTTCAAAAGATCTCAATTGCATTGGATTGACAGATGAATTTTTCAATCAATTGATCAAAATTTGACTGTACACCGAAAAGTACAACCTTTGACTTTTTGGACAAAATCAAGTTCCAAGGGTCATTTTTCATCAAGATATGTCAAAACATGAAACTTGTTCATCAAGAAACCCAATTTTGCAAATTAGGGTTTAAGTTTGAAAAATTTTCATAACTTAGAATTTTTCTAAGTTATGAAATTTTCTTAATTTTTCCCAACTTTGCCCAACATTTTCACCATGATGAAATTGGATTCAAACAAAACTTCCAACATCAAAGTTGTAGTACTCCACAAAATCTACAACTTTTATTCACAAAGTTTTCTCAAAAGAAGCTTGGATCTTAAGTTATGATTTTTGGAATAAGGGTCCATGAAACTTTTAACTTAGTGAAATTTTGCCCTAGTTTAGGCAGGATTTTGACCCATCTTCATGACAATTTTTCATATAGTTCCACTTGGAATATAAAAATGCATTTCAAAGATGGATTATAGAGCATGTTACAAAATTTCCAAAATGTCCAAGAACTCTCCAAAATCATTTGTGGTTAGGGAGAATCGAAGGCTTGAAGTTGGCAAAAACTCACTTTTGATCCATGGCATTTTCTTAGTGATACAAGTTGCAAACTCTAATCAGCCTTGTTTGTACTTGATTACAGGTCCCAAAATCCTTCCATACTCAATAATTAAATGTAAATCCATTGGTTTGAGGCTTTGTTCTGGTCATGGGAAGATTACACAAGAGATTAATCCTTAAATAGCAAAAAGGCAACATTGCCATTTTTGTCAAATTTACTTTATGTCAAATAGAATCCTTGAGCCTTGAACAAGATCTTGTACAACACACAATATCCACAAACTGAGGGGGCCAATACCACAAAGTGAAAGATGATAGATAGCCTATACAGGCCTGTCTTGCATCATGGCTTACTTTTGCTTAAAATACAAGAAACTTGTCAAATACACCACAACTTAAACATCTGAGAGAACCAACCCTTGCAAGATTTTGAAACAAGTTTTGTGCATTCCCTTGATCCAGAAACACGAGCCATTGAGCCCTAAAACTTTCCAAAACACAAAATCACCTCCCTCTTGCAAAACAGGGAAGCTTCTGCACTTTGAGTTCTATCTCACAAGTTGCTCGTGCGTTTTGCCCCAAACTTGTTCCAATACATTCCATATAACCTATCCAAGCTATCCCAACCCTTAGACACTGACTGTAACTCCATTTGCAAGCTTCACCATTTCTGTTTTCAGCTTGTGCAGGTTGAGTTCTATAAGTTTGTTCAAGCATATTCAAAGCAAGCTATGCTTGGGGAAGGTCAGAGGAAGTTCAAGCAAGCTCCCAAACATCTCAGGCCTCACTGAAAAGCTCCACATTGCCATACACGAGTTCAACTGAAACAGGTTTTTGTCAACTTCCTATCTCTCTATTTAGGAATCATTAGGCTTAGGTTTGTGAATAAAAAATGTAGTACTCATAGCCATGAAGCTGTACATATGCTCAGTTTTCATTTAAGTTAAACGTGTTAAGAGAATTTGATTCATGAACATCCTGAAAAAGTTAGGTTAAAAATTAGGGCCAGAGAAATTCTCTCTGGTCTTTGAGAGTTAGATTAAGTTTCTTATATGGTTGAAATCGTCTTGAAAAATGCTACAACTTTGATGTTATGAGTTTTTGCATTAGAGCACGTATGCAGGATCTGGATATTTTATATAGGCGCGCGTATTTTTGAGCCAAGGTTGAAGGTGAAGCTTGGAATTCGACTGGGCTTTTGCTTCTTGTTTTTGGCACCCCTGCATTACTGACTGCACCCCCCTGGCCCATTTCTTTATTTGTTTATATTTTTCTATTTATTTTTTCATTTCTGATTTTATTTTATATTTTCTAAACATAAAAAATACCAAAAATATTTTTATAAATTTTCACATTTATTTTTGCATTTTTATTTTATTTTTCTAACATGAAAATAATTTTTAATTAGTATATATTTTTATTTCTCTTTAATAAAAAACAAATAAATATTTTAGAGATATTATATATTTTTATTTTATTACTTATACTTATAAAGTAATATTTTTCCACATGTTTTTATTTCTTAAAAATCTTTGTATATATTTATAGTTATTTTCTTGTACATAAAATAATTAATTAAATATATATTATCTTAAAACAAAAAAACTAGGGTTTCAACCCTTATTAAAGAATAATATTTTTTCTAATATTTTTATTTCTTGACACTTGTATATATTCTTTATGTTTTTTATTATACATAAATAAATAATGTTAATAAATATATTTTCTTAAAACAAAAGTTAGGGTTTTATCCTTAACTAGAAAATAATAACTTTTTTTCAATACATTAAATATTTTATTTTTGCATACATAAAAATAAACAAAAAAAACATTTTTGCATATTCATAATATTTTGTATATTCATTCAATTGACCATTTAAATACTTGCCTTATTTGTACCATTTATTCAATTTGCATGTAATAGTAAATATTAGGGTTTTAATTTCTTGCAAAATAATCCTCATTCAAAAATTGTATCCCCCTCCCCATATCAATGTTGTAATAGCTTAGGTTTATTTTACGCACTTTATGCTTTCAAATATGCCATGTTAGAGATTAGGGTTTGTATACAAAAATCCAAAATCAAAACAAATAGCTTGACTAATACAAAGACAAAAAGCATGTAAATTGACAACACAATGCACACATGCACCCCTAGGGTTTCATCCACTTGTTGCCTTTAAAATGGCCATGTTATGCATGTTGAGTATCTTGGAAAAACAAAAACAAAACAAAAAGATCATAGTCCCTCGATGATGCTATCTTGGTTGCCTATACAAAATGATCTAGTCCCTCAAAAATTGCTAAAGATACTTGGCAATATTGCTATCATGGTCAATACGATGATCCGTGCCTGTCCTGTTTAACATCCTAATACAAGGTTGTTTACCAAATGCAATGGTAAAACAACATTTTCAAAAGGGTTAAAAACGTATATGAAAGATCTTTGAGTAAAGTAGGGTAGACAACTCTTAGTTACTTGATCAAAACTTGCAAAAAACATCCTTGCTATTTTCAAACACACATCACAACACAATTTCAAAACATTTCCCAAAACAAACTTTCAAAACATTGAAACATCTTTTCAAAAGACAATACACCTTTGTATACATTCAAACAAGAATCATTGCAAAGGTTTCCACAATGATGGCCTCTTTTCAAAACATTTTCAAAACCACACACAAAGCACCATTTCAAACAATTGGAAAAGTAAAGCAAGTGATCTAAACAAGTAACTAAGAGCCCATGGATAACCATGGATGAAAAGGGTGCTTGCACCTTCCCTTTTCATAATCTACCCCCCGAACCCAAGAAAACATCTCAAAGGTCTTTCCTGTGCTTTTTGACCTTTCCTTTGGATAAAACAAAAAGTCGGTGGCGATTCTTGCTAAACCGAAACATTTGCAAACACAAACGCAAAATACCAAGTCAGTTCTCCCACCGTATCACAGAACTGGAGACTCTGCTGGGGAACTATCTAAAAGTGGGGTTACCTTAGGGTTTATATCACCTTTACATGCTTACTTTGTTTGCTTCGATTGCTTTACATTTGGTTCTATTGTTTGGGCTTGAATCCTCTACCCAGATTTGGGAAACATTCATAGGTAAATAGCAATATGTTGTGGAAACTGTGTGGGGTATACCGACATGGTTAAAGCAAAGCTATATTAGTGTGACATATTTGTGGGTACCGGTAGCCTTTGAGTCAATCAAAGAGAATACGGGGCCGTTGAGTGATGTCATGAAGCACTAATGGACTTTTAGAACCTTTACTTGACCATCTTGGCCTTTTTAGGGGTAGTGAGATGACCGACTTTGGTGCAGTCCGAAGTTTGTAGATACTCGATACTACACTCATTGAGGGTTATTTTCTTGGAATATTTCGGTCACCAGTAAAGTGGCTAAACTGAAATAATGAACACATAAAATAATCCGGTGATATTGAGCTCCTTAGAACCCGGTTACTATTTATTGGACAGGTTGAGCCAACTAAACTTCAAGAGGGTACTTACGTATGAAACCCCATGCAAGCCTGAAACTAGGATCTTATGTGATTTGCTTGTACATATACTTGTGCATACATCATGAACATCATGAAGCATCATATGCATCCACTAACCATTTCAAGGGTTTGGATCTTCATCTTTGTTCTTGTTTTGTAGGTAATGGAATCACTTCGTAGGAAAACTATTCAGGTCAACCTTGTGAGAATCCCTCCTCTACTCAAGGAGCTTACTTCCAAGATTCCAAAGAATTGTCCCTTAAGTGAAAGACATGGTAGACTTCTCAACTTGGTCAACTCCAACATTGAAGAATACCTGGTGAAAGTTCTCTTCCAGTTCTTTGACCCCCTACACCATTGCTTTACATTTCTTGATTACCAACTAGTACCTACTTTGGAGGAATTGTCTCAACTCCTGAGGATTCCTATTCTCCATCAACTACCCTACAACGGTGCGAAAAGAGAACCAAAGCCTGAAGATGTTGCTCAAGCCTTACACTTGCAACCATCTGATATCAAAGGTCATTGGGAAACCAGAAGTGGTGTCAAGGGTTTCTTGGCAAAGTTTCTGTTTGAGAAGGCACAAGACTGCTGGAATTCTCTAGATCTGCAAGCTTTTGAAGAGATTATAACACTTCTAATCTATGGGTTGGTCTTGTTCCCAAACCCTGATCATCTTATAGATGTGAATGCTGTCAAAATTTTCATATCTCAGAATCCTGTGCCTACATTGCTTGGGGACATCCTCCACTCATTTTACACACGAACAATGAGGAAAAGAGGTGTTCTCATGTGTTGTACTCCTCTTCTAGCAAGGTGGTTTACTTCTCACCTTCCCCAGTCAGTCTTGAAGAAAGAACAAGGCTTGAGGTGGTCGCAACGATTGATGACTCTTACACATTCTGATGTTCATTGGTGTTCTCAGTCCAAAGAAAATGTCATCATCATTGATCGTTGTGGGGAATTCCCTAATGTCCCACTATTTGGTATTAGGGGGGGGGGGGAATTACCTACAACCCCTGGTTGGCCCTGAGACAATTTGGGTATGCCCGTAGGGATGGCCCTCATGACATGCTGATTCTAGACTTGGTTTTTGACTTCGACAACGAAACTCAAGGACTTCGACAAAGGTTTATCCGAGCATGGAGGATGCCCAACAAAGTGGACAGTAAGACCCTGGGACACAAGAATTCCATCCCCTTGAGCCTTACCTCAAGTGGGTACGAACCCGCGCCCAGATTCTTATGATGCCTTACCCCTACATTATGCCTATGATCAAAGAGCCTGTTATGGAAGGAGAGGTTCCATACACCCTCCTACATCCTGACATGCCAACATCATTGGAAGAATTGCAAAAGAGTTGGATATAGCTTAATGAAGAACTGAATACTTTTGAAGCCAACTTCTACGCCAGTGAGAAAAAGGTTTTGGAACTTACTCGTCGACTTCACGAAGAGCAGAATCTCAACACCTACATAGCACCGAATAGGATGCTCAATGTCTTTTTGCATTAGAATTTTGTATTATATTGCCCATGGGGCAGTTATGTACTAACGAAGTTCTTCTTATTAATATGACGTGTGTTCTTTTTGTTTGCAACAAATTTGAATTTCTGAATCCTTGAATGAATTACATGAATACATATCATTCATCATATGCATAAACAGGTATGCACACCAGGTTTCCTTATCTCTCTGCTGTTTATTTCAACAAGATGGATATAGAGCAGACGGTCAAAGATCTACAAGCACATAATTTGCAGTTCCAACAACTCCTCATGACCTTGGCAAAGGGTTAAGAGGACCTTAAAGCACTGTTAGAGAAGTAAAAAGAAAAATAAAAGGAGAAAAAGAAAAAGAAAAGAGTTGGTGTGGCCACTATGGGAAGAAGATTTGAGAACCAAGCTAGAAGAATCATGGATTTCCCCTCGACGTCTGATGAAGGGGTTGGCAAAGTAAAGGGAGCTACAGTGCCCTTCGAGTCTGAAGAAGAGGAAGAAGAAGAAGAGGATGAAGATTACTCTGAGCAGCAGTACCCTCCTGCAGACGATAAGTATAAGAATTTGGAAGATCGGCTGGCAGCCATGGAGGTACAAAGAGTACCTGGGCTGGATTTCGAAGAGCTAGGGTTGGTTGCTGGGATTGTGATTCCCCCTAAATTCAGGGTTCCTACATTTGCTAAATACGATGGTTTGTGTTGTCCGAAGATGCATCTACGGTCTTACGTCAGAAAGATCCAACCTCATTCTTCTGATAAGGATCTATGGGTCCACTTTTTTCAAGATAGTTTGTCGGGTACACAATTGGATTGGTTCTACCAGCTTGAAAGATATGATGTACATAACTGGGAGGATTTGGATGCTGCCTTCTACAGACAATACCAATATAATGTAGATTTAGAACCTACTCGTACTCAACTACAGAGTATGGGTATGGTCTCTAATGAAGGCTTTAAGGAGTATGCCCAGAAGTGGCGGGACTTGGCTGGAAGGGTGCAGCCACCATTGTCTGAAAGAGAACTTGTTGACATGTTTTTGGGGACTTTGTCAGGTCCATTTTTCAATCACTTGATCGGGAGCTCATCTTCTGGGTTCACCGAACTAATTCTGACTGGTGAAAGAGTCGAAGCCGGCATTAAGAGCGGTAAAATTCAGAAGGATGCATCTTCTTCCGCTGCTATCAAGAAAACCTTTTCAGCCAAGAAAGAGGTCTCAACTATTTACTCCCAGAGAAATCAAGGAAGATTCAAGCGCCGACCAGCCGTAGGGGCTGTGATGATTCAGAATTCCGCAGCCGATCAATCTCGAAGCAGTCAACCCAGAACCAACCAACCAAGAGGGGGAAGGCCTGATAGATAATTCACCAAAATAAACATGACGCCTGCCCAGGTTCTCCCTCATCTCTTGAAGTTAAACCATACAACCTTGAGGGAGCCGCCACAAAATCCAAATACAACTTCTCTTTTTTACCATGCCAACGCTAAATGCGCTTACCATTCAGACAACATAGGGTACATTACCAACAATTGTTGGGCCCTCATAAACAAGATCCAAGATTTAATAGATGCCAAGGAGGTAGAGTTTGACGCACCTGAAAAACCTAATGTGATATCTGCTCCAATGCCAAAACATGGTCACAATGTCCATGATATGGTAGGAGATCTTTATGTTGCTGCTGTTGAAGACTTAATGACTCCATTGCCAATGATCAAGATGAATCTGTTGAAAGCCGGGATTTTCCCAGGCTGTGAAAAAGATTGTTACCTTTGTTCGACCTTGCAATCCGACTGTCCGCTATTGAAGTCAGGCATCCAATGCCTGATGGATAGTCAAGAAATCCTCTTCAAGAAAACTCATGTTACTCCTGTTACTTCAATCAATGATGTTGCTATAATCACCATTTCCGACAATCTTTCCAAGGTCTCCAAAAGACTTGTTAAGATTACACCCGATCCAAAGTTTGTACCTCTGAAGATAACAATGCCGGGGCCTATCCCATACAAGTCCAACAAGACAATACCGTGGAATTATGGAGGAGAGATCTTCTACCATGGTGTTAAGAAGATCGAATCAGTTAAAGACAATTCCGATGAAGACACTCCTGACATAGGAAATATTGCGGGGACAAGTAAGATCACTTGTAGCAGAAGAATCTTCTCTCCGGAGATTGCTCCTCCAAAGGCAATCTTCGGACCCTCAAGTGCTCCTAAGGTTACTCCTGTGCCAGTCAAGATATCTGTGCGAAGTCCAGTCATTGAAGAAATTGTTACTCCCGAAGATGTACCCTCTGCTGTTACTGCTGATAAAGGTAAGGGGATCCAAGAAGTGCCCATCGGGACGAAGGCTCAGCCTTTGGTCATTCCCAAAACCACCCAAAAGGAAATGGAGGAGATTTTAAAAATAATTAAGAAGAGCGACTATGATGTCGTAGAGCAGCTGGGGCAAACCCCTTTAAAAATCTCTATGTTGGCCCTATTACTCTGTTCCGAGGCTCATGCCAAAGCCTTGATCAAATTCCTAAAGACGGTGCACGTGCCTCAAGAAACCTCTGCGGATCAGTTTTAAGAGTGTGTAGCTAGCCTTACAGCCGACAATGGTCTTGGCTTCTCTGATGCTGATCTAACATCTAAAGGAAGAAAGCATAATGATGCGCTACATGTCTCGGTGGAATGCAGAGGGACCACACTTGCTCACGTTCTGGTTGATACCGGATCATCTTTAAATGTCCTGCCAAAGAAAGCATTTGACAGATTGGACTGTGAAGGTTTAACTTTAAAGCCCAACAATATTATTGTAAGAGCCTTTGACGGTTCTAAGCGGATGGTCCACGGGGAGGTGGACATCCCAATTAAAGTGGGTACTGAAACTTTTCACTCCATATTTTATGTCATGGATATTCGTTCCTCCTACTCTTGCTTGTTAGGAAGACCGTGGATTCATCATGTTGGGGCCGTTACGTCCACCCTGCATCAGAAGCTTAAGTACCCAGTCCAGGGGAAAATTGTGACAGTTCGTGGCGAGGAGGAGTATATGATAAGCCATCTGAATTCATTTTGCTATGTTGAATTAGATGGTGAATTCATCGAGACCCCCTTTCAGCACTTTGAAGAGGTTTCTCCTGAAGTTGCGGTAGCCAAGACATTAACTTCTGTGCCCATCATTACCAAACCTGTGTCCCAGATGTCATCCCTTAAAGATGCGAAGGCTGTGATCAAGGAAGGAGGAAGCATAATATAGGGTCAACTGCCAGATTTTCCTTACAAAAAAGATAAGTTTGGCTTGGGTTTCACTGCTGCTAGTTAGAAGGCTATGCGTTGCTCCCGGGCTGGAGGACCACCATTAAAGATCACTCATCATGGAGTTCATGCTTTAGAGGATGATGGAAAAGAAAGCAATTTTGAAGACTGGATCTTTCCAACTATTGAAGGAGGACTGAACAACTAGGAGGCGAAAGACTTCGTTCCCATTACTTTCATCAATCAGTAATTTATCTTTTGAACATTTTCCGTTGGTCTGTAATAATTTTAAAATAATTCGTACTCTTTTTGCCTTGTGCCTTACCCGGGGCATATAGGTCCATTTGTAAGGGTTTTGATTCTTCATCGTCATATGCCATTTTTAATGAATCATGGATGTTTTCATATATAAACTTTTGTGTTCATTTTCTTTCTTTTTACATTTTATTTTGTATAAAGTTGGCTATCCCTTACACACACCCACACTCACAAAATGCAGGTACTCGTCCACTCCGGATTCCATGAGTAACAATTCTACTATGGCCTTCAGTGACTCTGAAGATCTGGTTAATCATGCCGAGTACGAAGGTGATGAAGATTGTGAAGTGCTTGGAGAGTTAGCTAGATTATTGCAACAGGAGGAAAGAGCTATTCTACCTCACGAGGAGTTGTTAGAGACTATCAACTTGGGAACAGAGGAAGACATAAAAGAGGTCAAAGTGGGTGCCAACCTAGAACCAAATGTCAAGGAGCGTTTAGTTCAGCTGTTGAATGAATATGTTGAGATCTTTGCCTGGTCCTACGAAAACATGCCAACACTGGATACAGATATTGTGGTTCACCGTCTCCCTACAAGAGAAGATTGTCCACCAATCAAACAGAAAGTCCGCCGAATAAGGCCCGACATGTCTGAAAAGATCAAAGCTGAAGTGATGAAGCAGTTCAATGTTGGCTTCCTTGCTGTTACTTCCTATCCATAATGGGTGGCTAAAATTGTGCCCGTGCCTAAGAAGGACGGCAAAGTCAGAATGTGCATGGATTACAAAGACTTAAACAGGGCTAGCCTTAAAGACGACTTTCCACTACTGCACGTTGACATCTTGTTTGACAATACAGCTCAACATAAGGTATTCTCTTTCATGGATGGATTTTCAGGGTACAACCAGATCAAAATGTCCCCCGAAGACATGGATAAGACTACTTTTGTTACGCAGTGGGGTACCTTCTGCTATAAAGTGATGCCATTCGGACTGAAGAATGTCGGGGCAACCTATCAACGAGCCATGGTAGCTTTGTTTTATGACATGATACATCATGAGATTGAAGTCTATGTAGACGACATGATAGCCCGTTCACAAACAGAAGAAGAACACCTCGACCATCTACAAAAGCTGTTTGTCATATTAAAGGAATATAAGCTCAGACTGAACCCTAACAAGTGCACTTTCGGAGTCAAGTCCGGTAAACTCTTGGGATTCATCGTCAGCAACAAAGGCATTGAGGTCGATCCTGCCAAAGTCAAAGCTATACAAGAAATGCCTGCCCCTTGCAATGAGAAGGAGGTCAAAGGTTTCTTGGGATGCCTAAACTACATTGCAAGGTTCATCTCTCACCTAACATCTACCTGTGAACCAATCTTCAAGTTGTTGAAGAAAGATCAGGTGGTTAAATGGAATGATGACTGTCAATTTGCTTTCGATAAAATCAAGGAGTATTTGCTGGAACCTCCTATCTTGATGCCACCCGTCGAAGGAAGACCTTTAATCATGTATCTGACTGTCCTGGAGAATTCAATGGGGTGCGTATTGGGCCAACATGACGAGTCTAGCCGAAAAGAGCATGCCATTTATTACCTTAGCAAAAAGTTTACCGACTGTGAGACTCGCTACTCACTGCTCGAGAAAACTTGTTGCGCTTTGGTATGGGCTACTCGCCGGCTAAGGCAGTATATGTTGACACATACCACTTTACTGATCTCTAAGATGGATCTGATCAAGTACATCTTCGAGAAGCCTGCTCTATCCGGAAGAATCGCTAGATGGCAGATGATCCTCACCGAATATGATATACAGTATACAACCCAAAAAGCTATAAAGGGGAGTGTGCTAGATGATCATTTGGCCCATCAAGCTGTCGAAGATTACCAGTCTATGAGGTTTGACTTTCCCGACGAGGATATCATGACCTTGAGGAACATTGAAGAAAACAGACAGTATGACGGACCTAAACAAGGATCCCGATGGACTCTATACTTTGATGGCGCCTCCAACGCACATGGAAACGGTATCAGAGCGGTACTTATCTCTCCAGAAGGTTTCCATACACCTTTCACCGCTAGACTCTGCTTCAGTTGCACCAACAACATGGCCGAATATGAAGCTTGTATCTTTGGTCTCAAGGCCTCTATTGACTTGGGAATAAAATCTTTGATTGTATTTGGGGAATCAACTTTAGTTATCAGTCAAACCAGGGGAGAGTGGGATACTAAACATCCAAACCTCATCCCTTAAAAAGAACATGTCCTGACATTGTTACCACACTTTGAGCAGATTACCTTCGAACACTTCCCGCGAGAAGACAATCAGTTGGCAGATGCGCTATCTACAATGTCATCCATGTTTAAACTTAACTGGGATAATGAGGCACCTCAAATCACCATTGAACGAATGGACGAACCTGCACATTGTCACAAGATTAATACCGAAGAAGTGGTGGATCGACCGTGGTTTCATGACGTCAAAAGGTATCTCGAAGCACAAGAATACCCTGAAGGAGCTTCAGTCAACGACAAAAAGTTCTTAAGGAGGTTCGCGGCCAAGTTCTTCCTAAGTAATGGTATCCTATACAAGTGTAATCATGATTGCATTCTGCTCTGTTGTATGGATAAGGTTGAAGCTGAGCAGATCATGGCTGAACTACACAATGGCACCTTTGGCACCCATTCAAGCGGTCATACGATGGCTAAGAAGATTCTACGGGCAGGCTATTACTGGTATACCAAGGAAGCGGATTGTCATCAACATTCCCGTACTTGTCACAAATGCCAAATCTATGCGGACAAGGTACATATTCCTCCAGTTCCTCTCAATTTCTTAACGGCTCCTTGGCCATTCGCGATGTGGGGAATCGACATGATTTGAGAGATCAAGCCTACAACATCCAATGGACACCGTTTCATCCTGGTGGCCATTGATTACTTTACCAAGTGGGTTGAAGCAGCGTCCTTCGCATCCGTTACAAAGAATGTGGTTGCCCGCTTCATCCACAGAACCTCATATGCCGGTATGGTATCCCCGACCGTATCATCACTGACAACGGTACAAATTTAAACAATACTATGACCACCGCTTTGTGTGAGCAGTTCAAGATTCAACATCACAATTCATCTCCCTATCGGCCTAAGATGAACGGTGTTGTCGAAGCTGCGAACAAAAATATCAAGAAGATCATTCAAAATATGACAGTCACCTACAAGGACTGGCACGAGATGTTACCGTTTTCTCTGCACGGGTACCGTACCACGGCATGCACTTCAACTAGGGAAACACCCTTTTCTTTGGTATACGGCATGGAGGCTGTTTTACCCATCGAGGTTCTGATTCCCTCCTTGAAAATCATGAAAGATGCTGGTTTGAGTGAAGACGATTGGATTCAAACCCGACTTGATAAACTTAACTTGATTGACGAAAAGCGACTTACTGCTATTTGTCATGGTTAGGCGTATCAAAAACGTATGATCAAGGCCTTCAACAAGAAAGTCAAGAGACAAGTATATCAAGTCGGGGACCTTGTAATCAAGCGAATCATCTTGCCACAAAGTGATCCTAGGGGCAAATGGACTCCTACTTACGAAGGACCATTTGTGATCAAGAACATCTTTTCTGGTGGGGCTATGATTCTAACCACCATGGACGGCGACGATCTGCCGCACCCTGCGAACGCAGACATAGTCAAAAGATACTACGCATAAACGACCCGACAAGTTGAAAACCCGAAAGGGAGACTTGGGCAAAAATGGGCATCCCGGTGAATCGAAAACCCGAAAGGGTAGTTCAGGCAAATATTAGGGATAAATAAAAAAATCTGTACACCCGACAAGTGGAAAACCCGAAAGGGCGACTTGGGCAAAAAAGGGTTTCCCGATGGATCGAGAACCCGAAAGGGCGATCTAGGCAAAAGTTCGGGAATTAAAGCGTATGACTATGTCTCGTCGGATCACTTTAAGGACAATCTCTTCACGGATAAGCTCCAGGTTTCCGATTAATCCAATCATCTGCGGACGAAGCAACGAATGGACAAGATACTCAGAGTTACGAAGGCTATAACAGAATGAGAACCCCATGGAATTATTACACATAGCCATCTTTCTTTTGTATAAATTTTTTCTCAATTTTATGACAATATTCTCTTACTAGGATGTTTGTCTCCTTTGTACAAAATACTTACACAAAGTTAATACAAAGATACTTCAAAAGTGCAGAAATTTGTTTGCCTTTTCTTTCTTTTTACACTTATGTTTTATTTGAAAACGTCCAATGATTTATTAAATGAGCATATGCATTGGAATATAATCACTGCTTACTAAATAAAACGAAATGAGAAAGAATAGTTACTGATAGGATGAAAGTATAGGAAGATGTCTTTAGGCTATTCCAGGAGGAGTCCCCTGTAGCACATCATCCATATCCCCAGCGGAGTTAAGTCAAAAATCCCCATCATGGTTGAGTTTTCAAATTCCCAATCCTCAGCGGAGCAAAACTTTCAACTTTAAACCCTCCGAGAAGATGAAAATTTCTTCCCAAACGAAGCCAAACCTTCAGCCTTCGAACACCGATGGAGAGCATCCAATTTCCTCCATTGTCCCTGAAAAGTCTCTTTAAAACCAGATAATTCCCCATAGAGTTATTCTTCCCCAGTGAAGTCGCCACGATCAAATCGGCACGTCATTAAGATCCCTAGCGGAAAGGAAACTCTGATCTACTAATCCCCAGCGGAAACCATTCAGTTTTCCCCTGATACCCCCCAACGGAACAAAGATTCTCATTCTTGAAGTCCACAGTAGATTGGCCTACAACCCAAACTCCTGATCTCCCCCAGCAGTTTGGCTTCTCCCCACAGAGGTTGTCAAAGATCTTGAGTCTCCAGCAGTGGTCATGGATTTATTTTCCCGGAAAACAGTCAAAGATTTTATTATCTCCAGCAGTGGTCATGGATTTATTTTCCCCGACAGCAGTCAAAGATTTTATTATCTCCAGCTATCCAGGATTTATTTTCCTCATCAAAACATGCACATACATTACATTCATAAATCATGAACATTGATAAAACACATATATTGCATCATACATTTCATGAAACATAGCATTTGTGTTTCAGTTGACCTTTTACCCTTTTCAGGATAAAATTAACAGCTACCTAAAACAGATGTTCAAAGCTCAGAAAACGGCTTAGAGAGGCTCTAAACATGGATGCTCTCCTGTTTGCTTATTCAAATCAAGGGGGAGATTCCTGTTCCAGTTATGAAACCTGGATTCGACCAGATTTTATCTAGACTATACCGAAGCCCGGAGATCGACCAGAAAATAGTAGAATCCCCTGCAAGTTCTTCTGAATTCTGGATGTTGACCAGATAAGAAGTGAAGTATCATGAAGCCTGGATGTTGAGCAGATAGCAATACAAGACTGTGAAGCCTGGATGTTGACCAGATAATAGTAAGGTATATTGTGAAGCTTGGACGTTGACCAAATAACAGTTTACTCAGCCAATTACTTTGAAACTCGGGTTCAACCGGATATTAGTAGGCCCAAAAATCAAAGGGAAAACCGGAGGCGACCGGATAACCATTTTGATTTTCTTCTGAAGCCTGGATGTTGACCAGATAAGAAGTGAAGTATCGTGAAGCCTGGATGTTGACCAGATAGCAATACAAGACTGTGAAGCCTGGATGTTGACCAGATAACAGTAAGGTATACTGTGAAGCTTGGATGTTGACCAAATAACAGTTTACTCGGCCAATTACTTTGAAACCCGGATTCAACCGGATATTAGTAGGCCCAAAATCAAAGGGAAAACCGAAGGCGACCAGATAACCACTTGATTTCCCTCTGAAGCCTGGATGTTGACCAGATAGGAAGTAAAGACTTTGAAGCCTGGGTGTTGACCACATAGCAGTTCACTGTCACCTCTTCAACCAAGAGATGACTTTCCAGTAGAATAATAGACGACTGAAGCTCTATTTCTACCACGATAGAAACTAGCATTCCCCCGGCATAGTCATCCTCAACAACAGGTATGCGGGCTCTCGCAAAGGAATCTCTTATGCGATCACTTTCTTGGATGGCATCTTTAAGCCTATATCCGACGATATTCAATCACATCTCCAAATGGCATCTTTAAGCCCATTCCCTCAACTACTCTGACGAGTGCAAATTTACGGGCACTCTAGTGTCCAATCTTCTTTTACCTTCAAGTCACGAAAGGCGAACTCGCCAATCTAACTCTTCAGGTTCAAGAAGATTGAACAGGGGAAGCTATTGTACCCCAAAATTTTCCCTCTCATTTTATTAATATTTCCCATCACAAGACTCTTTGAATTCCAGACAGGATTAGGGTTTGCTTTGCTCAAGACATCTCCTTGCACTGATGACCTAAATTAAGGTTTGAGTTTGCACAAGGAATTTTGGACTTCTAATGCTCAATATGACTTTCATGCTTCATGTTGGACTTATAATATTGTTCACACCAAGTTTCAGGCCTTGAATCAAACTTTTGCCCAGTCAATTGGACAGTTGACCTATAAATCAGCTGTATTGGGGAAAAATTCAACTATGGGAAATTTACAGTCAAACCTCATAAATTTTGATCCATATCAACATTCTAGGCTCCTATGAACCATTTTATCAAGTTTGGACCACAACTCCTCAAGAAATTTGATCAGATCATCAAAAGGGCAAAATGGTCATTTTTAGGGTTTTGACTGCACAAGGGCAATTTCTGATTTTTTTTAACCTAGCCAATGGAAAATTAGGTTCAATCATGGATTCAAGGACTCAATGGAATCATCTTGACCTATTCACAAGGTTCAAAAGATCTCAATTGTATTGGATTGACAGATGAATTTTTCAGTCAACTGATCAAAATTTGACTGTACACTGAAAAGTCAAACTTTGACTTTTTGGTCAAAATCAAGTGCCAAGGGTCATTTTTCATCAAGATATGTCAAAAAATGAAACTTGTTCATCAAGAAACCCAATTTTGCAAATTAGGGTTTAAGTTTGAAAAAATTTCATAACTTAGAATTTTTCTAAGTTATGAAATTTTCTTAATTCTTCCCAACATTTTCATCATGATGCAATTGGATTCTAACAAAACTTCCAACATGAAAGTTGTAGTCCTCCATAAAGTGTATAACTTTGATTCACAAAGTTTTCTCAAAAGAAGCTTGGATCTCAAGTTATGATTTTTGGAATAAGGGTCCATGAAACTTTTAACTTAGTGAAATTTTGCCCTATTTTAGGCAGGATTTTGACCCATCTTCATGACCATTTTTCATATAGTTCCACTTGGAATCTCAAAATTCATTTCAAAGATGGATTGTAGATCATGTTACAAGCTTTCCAAAATGTCCAAGAACTCTCTAAAATCATTTTTTGTTATGGAGAATCGAAGGCTTGAAGTTGGAAAAAACTCACTTTTGATCCATGGCATTTTCTTAGTGATACAAGTTGCAAACTCTAATCAGCCTTGTTTGTACTTGATTACAGGTCCAAAAACCCTTCCATACTCAATAATTAAATGCAAATCCATTGGTTTGAGGCTTTGTTCTGGTCATGGGAGAATGACACAAGAGATTAATCCTTAAATAGCAAAAAGGTAACATTGCCATTTTTGTCAAATTTGCTTTATGTCAAATAGAATCCTTGAGCCTTGAACAAGATCTTGTAAAGCATACAATATCCACAAACTGAGGGGGCCAAGACCACAAAGTGCAAGCTGATAGATAGCCTGTACAGGCCTGTCTTGCATCATGGCTTACTTTTGCTTAAAATACAAGAAACTTGTCAAATACACCACAACTTAAACATCTGAGAGAACCAACCCTTGCAAGATTTTGAAACAAGTTTTGTGCATTCCCTTGAGCCAGAAACACGAGCCATTGAGCCCTATAACCTTCCAAAACACAAAATCACTTCCCTCTTGCAAAACAGGGAAGCTTCTGCACTTTGAGTTCTATCTCACAAGTTGCTCGTGCGTTTTGCCCCAAACTTGTTCCAATACATTCCATATAACCTATCCAAGCTATCCCAACCCTTAGACACTGATTGTAACTCCATTTGCAAGCTTCACCATTTCTGTTTTCAGCTTGTGCAGGTTGAGTTCTACAAGCTTGTTCAAGCACATTCAAAGCAAGCTAGGCATTGGGGAAGGTCAGAGGAAGTTCAAGCAAGCTCCCAAACATCTCAGGCCTCACTAAAAATCTCCACATTGCTATACACGAGTTCAACTGAAACAGGTTTTTGTCAACTTCCTATCTCTCTATTTAGGAATCATTAGGCTTAGGTTTGTGAATAAAAAATGTAGTACTCATAGCCATGAAGCTGTACATATGCTCAGTTTTCATTTAAGTTAAATGTGTTAAGAGAATTTGATTCATGAACATCCTGAAAAAGTTAGGTTAAAAATTAGGGCCAGAGAAATTCTCTCTGGTCTTTGAGAGGTAGATTAAGTTTCTTATATGGTTGAAATCGTCTTGAAAAATGCTACAACTTTGATGTTATGAGTTTTTGCATTAGAGCGCGTATGTAGGATCTGGATATTTTGTACAGGCGCACGTATTTTTAAGCCAAGGTTGAAGATGAAGCTTGGAATTGGGCTGGGCTTTTGCTTCTTGTTTTTGGCACCTCCTGCATTGTTGACTGCACCCCACTGGCCCATTTCTTTATTTGTTTATATTTTTCTATTTATTTTTCATTTCTGATTTTATTTTATATTTTCTAAACATAAAAAATACCAAAAATATTTTTATAAATTTTCACATTTATTTTTTCATTTTTATTTTATTTTTCTAACATGAAAATAATTTTTAATTAGTATATATTTTTATTTCTCTTTAATAAAAAACAAATAAATATTTTAGAGATATTATATATTTTTATTTTATTACTTATACATATAAAATAATATTTTTCCACATGTTTTTATTTCTTAAAAATCTTTGTATATATTTATAGTTATTTTCTTGTACATAAAATAATTAATATAATATATATTATCTTAAAACAAAAAAAACTAGGGTTTCCATCCTTATTAAAGAATAATATTTTTTCTAATATTTTTATTTCTTGACACTTGTATATATTCTTTATGTTTTTTATTATACATAAATAAATAATGTTAATAAATATATTTTCTTAAAACAAAAGTTAGGGTTTTATCCTTAACTAGAAAATCATAACCTTTTTTCAATACATTAAAGATTTTATTTTTGCATACATAAAATAAACAAAAAAAATATTTTTGCATATTCATAATATTTTGTATATTCATTCAATTGACCATTTAAATACTTGCCTATTTACTTATTTGTACCATTTATTCAATTTGGATGTAATAGTAAATATTAGGGTTTTGATTTCTTGCAAAATAATCCCCATTCAAAAATTGTATCCACCTCCCCATATCAATGTTGTAATAGCTTAGGTTTATTTTTCGCACTTTATGCTTTCAAATATGCCATGTTAGAGATTAGGGTTTGTGATCGGTGGATCTGGAACTTACTGTTTAACGCTGGTTCGCGAAATGTCGCGGAAGCAAGAGTCGCCACCGTCTTTTATTTTCTCCAACATGGACAGGACAAAAGCACAGCAAAATTCCTTATGAGATTGTCTCTCGGTTCGGGAGGTAGATTTATAGAAAGGGAAGGTGTTAGCACCCTTTCTATCCATGGTTATCCATGGGCTCTTAGATACTTGCTCATTGTATTTTCAAAAGGTTGGCTTTTCAATTGTGAGTGAGTTTGAAAAAGTTTCGTTTAAAGATTTCAAATCGACTCTTGTATCAGTCCTCAAGAGTGTTTGAAAAGTTGTTTTTGAAAGCTTTTTGAAAAGTGTCGGTGTGAAAAGAGTTTTGTTTGTTTTTGAATAGAGCAAGTATCTATGAGTCATCTACCTACTCTAAGGAATTAGGCTGTGTAAATGTCCTTAAGGTAGTGCCATCCCACCATTGAGAGGTAGGTAGCACCACCGTTGGAGGTGTTCGGGTCAATTCGATTAAGGGACATGTGTGGTCACCAGAGCAACAGTAGGACACCTTAGAAGCTACCCTTATGCCATGGGGCATTGACATAAGGACTTACTAAAACGTCTTATACTCGAAGACCACGTTTCGAGGGGCAAGGCAACAGTGAGGCGTACCCTAAGAGTGGTGTGTGAATTTGTGTGTTGTTTTCAGTTATGTCTTATCTTAATCATGCATTGGGTGAGCTACGCTTTGATTTTATTTGGGCCATTCATTCTTTCATGCCAAGTTTTAGCAGTTTTAAGGGTGCGGAAATTAAAGTGCGGAAAATAAAGTCCTACGCTATTACAAGGCGCGGGTCTATACATCGCCAAATTAACAAAGACCCATTTTTAATGAAAATGCGGAAAGTAAATAAATTTCCTAATTACTATTACAAGGCTTTGAGAAATTACATTATTTAAAAGAAAAAAGAATAAACGTACGAAAAGAAATTAGAATCGAATGTTCGAGGGCGTTGGACCCTTTAAAGAAATTAAATGAAATCAAAACTTAATTAATTATTTAATAAAGAAAAGAAGTTATTTTTTTATGGTTTTTTTGGTATTTTATGAAATAAAGAAAATTAAAATTAAAATTAGAAGTTAAAGGAAACCCTAGTTCTAAGTTATTTTTTAATTGTTAAAGAAAAATATTTAAGTTTTAACCTAATTTACCCTAATTAATTACTTACATGTTTATTTACAAAATTAATTAATAATTAATAATAATAATAATAAGAAGAAATTATTTATTAAGATAAAGAATAAAAAAGCTAAAAAACCTAATTTCTACATATTTTAGTTATTTAAGAAAACATTAAAATTTTAACCTAATTTTACTAAGTTGATTATTAAAAATTTATTTACAAAAATATTAAGGAATTAAATATTAAATAAACATATTTTATTTTTTTTTATTTCTGATTTTTGTGTTATGAAAATTATTTTGTGAATTGAAAGAAAACAATTAAAAAAACAATTAAAAGAATAAAAAGGAAAAACAAAGAAAGAAAAAAAAATTAAAAGATTGAGCAAACCCTGGGGGTGTCTGGACCCAAAGGGAGGTTTTTGAAGCAATTAGGCCCAGAAATGTAAGAAGCACATTTGACTTTCAGTGATCACGTGGGAAGCAGTTGACTAACGCGTATGGTGATCTTCACATCCTGGCCATCAGATTGAAGCCCCTGGACACTTGGCAGGCACAAGCCTACGCGCACATGGTGGACCACTGGAGGGAAATTGTACCTGAACACGTTACAATAAAAATTATTGAGAATATGGGGGACCTGGGAATCGAACCCAGGTCCCAGTACCTGCAAGCCAGCGCATCAACCATCCAAGCTATTGAGCCTCTTTGTTATTATTATGGGACATGAGTAATATATGAGAAAACAAACGCTATTGGCAGAAAACAAAAATCACGCGCGAATATTCAAACCATCCAGTCATGCTTTGACACGCCAGCTTCATCTCCTCCATCTGCCTGTAAACAAAAACGAATAGCGGGGGTTTTAAACCCCCACTAACTGCAAAACCTGAAAATAGCGATTAGCACATAGATCAATATAAATTGGGCGTGATGTGTGAGTTCAATTCGTTTGGATGTCACGAATCCATTGGTACCAGTTTAAAGGGCTAATTTTTCCAGATGAAGAAACCCCTCTTTCAAAGTTTCTGAAACCCTAAAGTGCATTAATGGTGGATCACGATACAGGCCTTGTTAGTTCAATCAAAGGATACCATTAGCTTCAGAACACTCATGTTAGTATAAATCAATGGTTAAAAATCACAAATAATGCATGGAAAATGAAACACGATTATGAAAAATTTTGTAAAAATTAAGACTTTGTTCTACCAATTCCTTGAGTATGGAGGGCTGGTTTTGATTGTAATAGTTTCCTGGATGTCTTGGCAAGGTTTTGGAATACTTTTGCAGCCTTGAAGCGTCCCCTAACTAGGTTTTCAGTTTTCAATATTTTGTGAAAAAGTGCAATGTTGTTCTTTGATTCCTGCGCAGCTTCTCTGTCTAATGCTTTAGGTTTCAATTGTGCTTATGTATGTGAATGAATTAGGTTAAAAAAACCAGCCTATAATCCATGCATTGATGATTTGGAGATTGGATTTTCAATGAGATCAATTTCAATCTTTTTCAATCCTTTTTTATGCCAATCATTGCCAATCATGTAGAATCTTTCCCTTTTGAGTGATGCACGAAATATTGAGCACATAATGAGTGAATTTTCCGCACAAAAAGATTTGAAAGGTGTTATTTGCTATTTTTTCATATTTAATTTTAATTAAGTGAATTAATAATAATAAAAATTCAAATAATTAATCAAAAATGAGAAAATAACTCCCTTGGAGGTCAATGGGTCGTGCATAGCCTTTGGGTAATGATTCATGGAAGAATTTGTGACCCATTAGCATTTTTGAACCCTTTTGTGCAAAGTTGACTTTTCAAAATTCCCAAAAATTTCCCAACTTATACAAGGCATATCTTGCTCAATTTTTAAGCTTTGATCATGTTCTTGGACATTTTGGAAAGGACTTGAAGTCCTCTAACCAATGTCTTTGGTCCCATGTCATTTTGACTTACCAATCTCAAGTTATGGTCTTTGACTTAAAGTGCCTTTTTGTTGACTTTTGAAAATGACCTATAATGTTGAGATTGATAACTTTTTGTGAGAGCATTTCTTGGACTTGAAGTGTGAAGATGAGTTGTAGGAAATGTCATTCTCTTCAAAATGAGATTTGGATGAAATTTTTCTGACAAACCATGAAGAAGTTATGCCCTGGTCAATTTGCAGTTGACTTTTTCAACTGTCCAAAAATAGAAACTTTTGCATCTTGAGACTTTTTGAAGCATGCTTTGAGAATCATGATTAAGAATTGATCAAATGATGATTGTGGCTTCAAAATTATATGTTGACCCAAAATTTTGACTTTTGACTGTCAAATGACCATTTTGCCCCTGCAGTTGACTATGGAGCATTTAGGGTTTTTGACTGTGCAATTTGATGTTGTGAGTCTTGAAACTTGGCATATGGATACTTGACAATGTATGTAGGCATGTGGGACTTGTTTGGACCCTTGGAAACTTCAATTTCTTTGCCAGAACCAAAACCCTAATTTTGACTGTTAGGAGGCAATTGGACTGTGCAACCCTTGGGAGATTTTGAAGCATGATCTTAGCAAACCTTGAAGAATATGGGAGGGAAAATTTTGGGTTACAACAGGGTTTCTATGCAAAAATCCAAAATCAAAACAAATAGCTTGACTAATACAAAGACAAAAAGCATGTAAATTGACAACACAATGCACACATGCACCCCTAGGGTTTCATCTACTTGTTGCCTTTAAAATGGCCATGTTATGCATGTTGAGTATCTTGGGAAAACAAAAACAAAACAAAAAGATCATAGTCCCTCGATGACGCTATCTTGGTTGCCTATACAAAATGATCTAGTCCCTCAAAAATTGCTAAAGATACTTGGTAATATTGCTATCATGGTCAATACGATGACCCGCGCCTGTCCTGTTTAACATCCTAATACAAGGTTGTTTACCAAATGCAATGGTAAAGCAACACTGTCAAAAGGTTTAAAAACGTATAGGAAAGATCTTTGAGTAAAGTAGGGTAGACAACTCTTAGTTACTCGATCAAAACTTGCAAAAAACATCCTTGCTATTTTCAAACACACATCACAACACAATTTCAAAACATTTCCCAAAACAAACTTTCAAAACTTTCAAAACATTGAAACATCTTTTCAAAAGACAATACACCTTTGTATACATTCAAACAAGAATCATTACAAAGGTTGCCACAATGATGGCCTCTTTTCAAAACATTTTCAAAACCACACACAAAGCACCATTTCAAACAATTGGAAAAGCAAAGCAAGTGATCTAAACAAGTAACTAAGAGCCCATGGATAACCACGGATCAAAGGGGTGCTTGCACCTTCCCTTTTCATAATCTACCCCCTGAACCCAAGAAAACATCTCAAAGGTCTTTCCTGTGCTTTTTGACCTTTCCTATGGATAAAACAAAAAGTCGGTGGCGACTCTTGCTAAACCGAAACATTTGTGAACACAAACGCAAAATACCAAGTCAGTTCTCCCACCGTATCACAAACTGCATCTGGGACACAACATTACTTCAGACTTTTTCTTCTGGCATCGATGTAAAAACTCTGCCAGATCCTCATTTTCTTTAGGAAATGCGGTTTTGTTCACTTCCTCCTGTCGAATAGCCTCTTCTGAAGCCTTGGCATCAGATACTTCAACCATGTTGACCTCCATGTTGCTCTTGGCAACGAGGTTCATTTTCTGCATTTTGGCCTCCAAGTTCTCTGTCGAACCTTTCACGGCGGCCAAGTAAGAACCTGTAGTGGACCTTCTGTTGGAGCTTTCAGCAACTCCTTTGTTTCTGTTTGGGTCTTCAGTAACCCTTTTGCTCGAGCCTCTAACAACTCCTTTACTCAGGTTCAGGCCTTCAGTGGCCTTTTTGTTTGAGCCTTGGGCAGCCAATTTGTTCAGGTTTAGGCCTTCAGTGGCCTTCCTTACTCCTTCAATAGTTTTCATGGATATGTTTCTAGTAAAACTGCCAAAGACGGGCTTGTTAACGAAGTCTTCAAAGAATTCAACCATATGAATGCCGACTGGCTCAGCATAATGTGCCTCCATCTGCAGCGGGTTTGCGTCAATTTTCATTGTTGGCTTATCAGTGAACTTTAGCCTTCCTTCTTTAAGTGCTTGTTGAACAAGATCCCTGAAAAGAAAACATTGTGAGGTTTTATGGCCCAGAAAATTGTGGTATTTACAAAAACCTCTTTTCTTTCTATGTTCTAAAGGAGGCACCTTTACCCCTGGGGGCACTACCATTTGGACATCTTTGACTAATAAATCAAATATTTCATCACATTTAAATATGTCAAAACTATATGTTTTCTTAGGTAATTTGTCACTGTTTCTTTCAGACTCTACAGGATTCTTCCCATTTGATGGCACTAGCAATTTACAAGAATATGGCCGTCCTTGTTTTAATTCTGCTAAATCTATCTCGCCTTCTTCGACATCTATAGGATCACTAGATTTCTATGGATCGTCATCATCCATTTCGACATAGGCTACTCTTTCTCTTCGATGAGTTTTGGTCGCCTTAGCCTTTTTGGCTTTAAGGTGTTCTACTTGTCGAACTCTATCGGCCAACTGGGCCATGTCTCTCAAGTATTGGGTATCTAACTTTTTCCCAATGGAATAATCCAGGCCCCCTGCTGCCATTTCGACCAATTCATGTTCAGGAACTTGGGTAAAGCATCTGGATTTAAGCAGTCGAAACCGATTTAGATACTCATCTATTGGCTCGGTGAATCTTCTCTTCACACTTGCCAATTCTTTTAGACTTATTTTGGTCTGTCCCATGTAAAATTGTTGATGGAACAATCTTTCCAATTGATTCCAATTGTGGATCGAATTGGCTGGGAGGGTAGTGAACCAAGTAAAAGCATTTTTTGTTAGAGAACTTGAGAAATATTTAATCCTAAGGTTATTGTTGTTTGTTATTTCCCCAGCCTCTATCAAATATCTCGCCACATGTTCGACAGTAGATTCTGTCGTATCCCTTGAGAATTTGGTAAACTTGGGAACTTTTCCCCTAGGGGGTAAGTCTGTTTGTAGAATATATTCTAACAATGGGGATGTGAAGTTTGGTCTGTGAAAAACCAGGTTCATCCCATTCTGAATCATAATCCTTTCGATCATGGCCGTCAAATTATTGTTTGTTCCATAATTTTGGCGTCGAACTTGCTGTATCAATTCATCATCATTTTGGTTCCTATTCACCATAATCACTCCTTGAAGGATTTCTCTAGGGATTGGTGGGGGATTTCGAGGTATTTCGACCCTAGGTTGTCCTATTTCTACTCTAGGGATCTGAGGATTTTAATTAACAGTCAAATCCTCTTCCATGATTACCCCTTGGTTTACTATTATTGGTATTCTTTGGGGTTGTCGAATAGTTTGGGGTACCCCAAAGAATTCAGCCATGCGCGTCATTTGCGCTGCCATTTGTTGATTTGACTGGGTAGTATTTTGAATTAGGGGGTTCAGCACTGTACTTAAAGTTTGTGCCAACATTTGCACCATATCATGGTTGCTTTCGTCCATATGTTGCCGCAAAATTGTTGTAGAAGCATTTGTGAGGCTTAGTATTGCATGTGATGGTCCTCCTAAAATCTGGTTTCTACCCAAATTTTCCATATTGGCTCCAGATCCCTGTAATGGTGATGACGCACTCACCAAAGGTTCTGAAAAAGTAGACGCAGCGTTCATAAGGCTAGCCATTTCAGTGGTTGGCATGCCATATGGTTGTTCTCGACCCATCCAGGCTGTCGAGAATCCTGGGGGAATGTATGGTTGAGATCCTGGATTTTCCCTTGGTGGGGGCGTTCCTAAAGAACCTCTAGGACCCACATACGAAAGTAAGGGTCCTGTTTGATTTGTGGTTAACGTTGGTACTGAACCAACAGAAATTGAGATATTTTCTCCAACGGTAGTCATAATCGTTGTTCCAGTAGTATTTGGTGGAGGTATTTCTCCATGATTTGGCTCATTAGCCATTCTACTTTCGCTATTTCTCTTCCTAACAGTACACTCGTTGGTTATTCTACCACTTCTTAATAACATGCAACGCTGTATACTTATAAAAGGAAAGCAGTAACATGAACAAATAGATGATAAAAACTAGCCCTTGGTGGGGGCGTTCCTAAAGAACCTCTAGGACCCACATACGAAAGTAAGGGTCCTGTTTGATTTGTGGTTAATGTTGGTACTGAACCAACATCAATTGAGATATTTTCTCCAACGGTAGTCATAATCGTTGTTCCAGTAGTATTTGGTGGAGGTATTTCTCCATGATTTGGCTCATTAGCCATTCTACTTTCGCTATTTCTCTTCCTAACATTACACTCGTTGGTTATTCTACCACTTCTTAATAACATGCAACGCTGTATACTTATAAAAGGAAAGCAGTAACATGAACAAATAGATGATAAAAACTAGCAACGTCCTATCAGATGTGCCAATTTTTTTACCGTGGTTTTTGGTAAACAACCGCTGATCCTCCAAAAAGGAGAGTCCTTTTGGTTACTCGCGGGATCGATCAGATTGATTCCAGAACATATGCTAACTTTTATGCTGGTTTGATGTAAAAATAGATATCTAGGAAGAACGTACGTTCGACCAAAGATAAGATGCTTATGGTTTTGGAAAGTAAGAAAGTGAATAGAAATACAGGTAAAGATGCAGGAAAAGTAACTTTGCAAAATAAGATCAAAGCAATGTAAAAAAGACTTTATTAATGAAAAGTGGTGTTTCCAACGTACATTTCTCAGTTTATCCTTTCACACACAGTGGGTACTTGGATAATATTTGAGTAACTAACACAATAGGTTGAACACCCAGAAACTGTACACAAACTTCCTAGTTTTATACTAAAATCAAGTAACTGTTGAGGGTGGCTTGGCTTCTAGGATAAAGACAAGTGTCTTCTGCATGTCCCTCGACCCCTATCTTCCTGCCCCGTCGCTTTCCCTTAACTGCTGGCGAACTGCATTTCCCTCCAATCTTCAAATTCAAATATCCTTCGCCTTTGGTGCTGACACGAAGGTTTGCTCCTCTAGTCGAAGGCCACAGGACTTTTCCCGTCGAAGGCCTGATGGTGAGGTTCGGTCGAAGATCAATTTGTAACTTAGCTATTTCCTCTAAGTTTTTTCCAGCTTGGCTTTATCTGCTCTATTTTGGTCCGTGGGGCCAATATATAGTAGGTGTCGAATTCAAGAGCCAACAATAATGAAAATAAATAAAAAACTAGAAAAGATTAGAAATTAGGCCTGGGGGGGGGGGGGTGTAGGCCCATATGGAGGATGTGCTACAGAAATCTGTCAAAAATCCCAGTCTAAGTGCCCAAGGCAAACGTTGGATTCAGTGGGGATGTGTTATGAGAGTCCACCGTGTGGCTTCTTTCCCAAGGCGTTAGATCTCGCATTGCTTGATCTGATGGTAATGCATTTGAGGCGTATGGTGATCTCTTGGAGGTGAAGCGTACTAGATCTGGAACAAATGAAGTGTAAAATAAGAAAATGTTGAGGCCTGGGATCGAACCCAGGTCCTCCCTCTCAAATAACTCACCCTTGACCATTTGTTCTGGAGCGCTTGTTTGTACGTATAATAACACAATTAGAATATAAGGTTAATTAAATGCACAGCCCAGAAAAGCGTGTGTGAATTCAAATCGGCCAGTGAGGGTTGGCCACCTCATCGTCTCTTTCACTGCTCTGTTGTGTTAGGTAACATACTTTTACCTACAACATATTTCCGTCACTATAAGATGTAGTGACAGATTTGGTTCGTAGCTATAAACCTGTGTTACTCAAGAACATGATACATACAATATAAATCACAAACAATATAAGAGATCAATCAAGAATTTCATCCTGAGTCCATTGATACCCAAAATTCCCTCCAATTTGTCCTGAAAACAAGAACCCCAATTTCAAGCTTCCAAACCCTAATAATGGCATAATCTAATTCATGCACTGAAACTCAAATTATACTATTCAAACATCTTCATATGATGATCATGAACACGGAAATATATTCTAATAGCATGTAAAATGCGTGAATGGGCACAATCAAGATTGAAGGAAAAACGATCAAATTGTGAGTATCTGGAAGTAAATGGGGATGCCTTGATGCGTGGAATTGATACTGTTGGATTTAGAAGGCGTCCAGGAACGTGTTACCGGCCTTGAAACTGCTTGAAATGGCCTGTAATTGAAAATATGATTCTCACTTTTTTGCAAAAAAAATCAATGTTGTTCTTGATGTTTTAACCTAGCTGCGCACGAAAATCTCTGCCTCTAGCGTTAGTCTACTCTTGTATATATGTGAGGATCAAATTAAGCTCATAAAATTGGAATGAATCCAAAGAATAATGACTTTCAATTCTTGCATCCAATCTTTCCAAATGTAGAGATTTCTTCTCTTTTCCACCTTGCACGAATCGTTTTCCACTATACAGCCTATTTTGATTGTGATTCACTTAAAAATCCAATCAAAACAAATCTTTACTATTTTCAAATCATTTATTTGATTAAATTTGGATTTTAAATAATTAAAAATCAAAATAAATCAAATAAATAAATAAAAGATGCATGGAGTAGTTCATGGGTCGTGGACCATGTTAGGAGTAAGATACAAGCATAAAAAGTTGGGCCCACTTGCCAAAAATGCAATTTTGGGCACATTTGACTTTTGGCCATTTTCCAAAAATGGTCCACTTTGACAATGCATAACTCTTCCAATTTTAACCCTAGATAAGTGTTCTTGGACTTTTTAGAAATCTTAGGATGTCCCCCCTAAACAACCTTTTTGGTTTCATCTCAATTGGATCTTCCATGTTCATGTAAGAAGCTTTGACCCAAAAGGTGTTTTTGTTGACTTTTCAAAAAGACCTATAATGTAGAAATTCATATCTTTTTATGAGTGAATTTCTTGAACTTGAGGGCTGAAGATAAGTTGTAGGTAATTGAATTCCCTTCAAAATGAGCCTTGGATGAGAAATTTCTGACAAAGTATGAGAAAGTTATGATTGGTCAAAGTTTGGTTGACTTTTCCTAAGAAACCCTAATTTAGCAACTTTTGAGTTTTTATGAATTAGGAGCATTCCTTGAGGAATCATGATAAACCCTTGATCAAATGATGAATATCACTTCAAAATTTTGATGTTGACCAAAAATCTTGAATTTTGACTGTATGTGGGTCACAATTGACTTTTGACCTCATATAATCGATTCTTAAGCATCTGAGCAGTTGACTGAGCAAACTTCTTGTGCAAGGCTTGAAATTTGACATGGGGGGTCTTAAGAACATATTAGGACTATGGAGAGCATATGAGGCCTTTGGAGCTCATCCATCTTAATGTAAATGGAAACCCTAGTTGGAGGTTCATTGCTTTAGGAGGGAGTTTGTCTAGTCAACTCTTGGGCATCTCTAAGCAAGTTGAGTATCTCAATAAACATGTGTTGAGTAAAATGAGAGGGAAAATTTTGGGGTACAACAACTGCCCTTGTTCAATCTTCTTAAACCTGAGGATGTAGATTGGTCAGTCTGCCTTTCGTGATCTGAAGGTAGAAGAGGATTGAACACTAAAGTGCCCAGAAATTTGCACTCGCATGAAATAATGCTTGATTGGTGATATCGGGAATGGGATTACATATGCCATTTGGAAGTCAATAGAGAATCGTCGGATATGGGCTTAAAGATGCCATCTAGAAAAGATATTGGTTGCACAAAAGATTCCTTTGCAAGGATTCCTATACCTGCCGTTGAGGAGGACTTTGTTGGAGAATGTTAATTCACGTCTTGGGAAATAGAGGCTAGGAGCTTCGGTTGTCCATTACTCTACTGGGGAATTAACTCCTAATTGAGGAAGTGGAAGTGAATTGCATATCTGGTCAGGGTCCAGGCTGCGCAGCGACTTACTGGGGAAAGGTGAAATCGACTGTAACTGGTCGGGTATAGGTCTTACCGTGTTGTAAACTGTCGTTTGGAGATGAAAGAGAAGGAACCTGGATGGTAGGGTTACTTCGAAATGAAAGCCTGGATAGTAGGGCTATGAGAAGGAACCTGGATAGTAGGGTTACTTCGCGATGTAAGCCTGTATAGTAGGGCTATGAGAAGGAACCTGGATAGTAGGGTTACTTCAAAGTGAAAGCCTGGATGGTAGGGCTTATTGGAAGAAACCTGGATAGTAGGGTTACTTCGAGATGAAAGCCTGAATAGTAGGGATGTGAGAAGGAACCTGGATGGTAGGGTTACTTCAAGGTGAAAGCTTGGATGGTAGGGCTTATTGGAAGAAACCTGGATAGTAGGGCTATGAGAAGGAACCTGGATAATAGGTTTACTTTGAGATGAAATCCTGGATAGTAAGGCTATGAGAAGGAACCTGGATAGTAGGGTTACTTCGGGATGAAAGCCTGGATAGTAGGGCTATGAGAAGGAACCTAGATAGTAGGGTTACTTCGGGATGAAAGCTTGGATGGTAGGGCTTATAGGAAGAAACCTGGATAGTAGGGTTACTTCAAAATGAAAGCCTGGATGGTAGGGCTTACGGGAAGAAACCTAGAGAGTAGGGTTACTTCGAGATGAAAGCCTGGATAGTAGGGCTGTGAGAAGGAACCTGGATAGTAGGGTTACTTCAAGGTGAAAGCCTGGATGGTAGGGCTTATGGGAAGAAACCTAGATAGTAGGATTACTTCAAAGTGATAGTGTAGATTAGTTAACCCATTTGGTTTCGGTAACCGAGTTTCCATTAACCGTCTGCATACGTGACCTGTATAACTTATGGGGTTGTTGAAGATAATCGTCTTTTCCTGAAAAGATAACAGGGTTAATTATGTGCGATGCATGGAATACATGGTGAGATGATATTCTCAAAATAAGTGAGATTATGCTGTGTATGATATGCGTGTGCTTGCCATGATGTATGTACATGAAATGCTATCGGAGTATGTCCGAGTTTGGGAAAATAAATCCCTAACTGCTGCCAGAGATTTATGAATATTCTGTCAGGAAGAGATTCTGCTTAAGAATAAACTCTGTGGGAAACAAACTTAGAGAGTTAACTTCTGTAACTGAAGTAATGAGCTCTTTCGGGGATTGAGCTTCTGCATGCAGAGAAATAAACTCTACTTGGGGGGATGAAATTTACTGACCCGCTCGCGATTATGAAATTCGGCTAAGGGAAATAGCTGTCAGGTTTCTGAATGACCCTGGCTGGGGGGGTTACGTCCTGTTTCGAGAAAGTCGACATCAATGCTTTTGAATACTTTTACTATGTGGGGAGTGTATGTACTTGATGATTGTGCTCCAAAGTTGTCTCTGTCTCGGTACCTGCTGGGTAGAGTAACTGTCGGGTTTTGACACTTCTCGTTTTTGCCTCTGTTTATGGAATTACTAGTAATTTTCTTTTGTTTCTTATGTAAATATTTATGAGCATAAATCATTTTCAAATGCATATTTCAAAAATAAATCATTGGACGTTCTTGTAAAACAAAACAGAAAAAGAAAAACAACTCGAAGTTTCTTGTGAAAATGATTTTGTATTGGTTTTTGGAAGTTGGCCTGTAATAGGCGTTTTTGTACAAGGAGGCTGACGCTCTAATAAGAGAACACCGCTATAAAAATAAAAGCTATAAAAAAAACAGCTATTTGAAATAATCCCTTTGAGTTCCAACTCTTCTATTGCTCTTATGTCTTCGAGCGTCTCATCACTTTGCTACATGGCCGAAAGTTGATCATATTGATTGGTGCCATTCGAGCTTGATAGTATATACCAAAGTCTGGTCGCAAGATGATCCAATGGGATATAGTGATACGCCATATATCCCTAACTTTTGCCTGGACTACCCTTTCAGGTTTTCAGTCCACCAGGATACCCTTTTTTGCCCAAGCCGCCTTTTCAGGTTTTCGACTTGCCGGGTGTACATATTTTTTTTCATTTTCATCCCTTATTTTTTCCTGAACCCTTTTGGTTCGCCAGGAAGCCCTTATTTTTGCCTAGACCAGTCAATCTAGTGGGTCTTTTAATTAGGCGTAGTATCTTTTCACTATGTCTGCATTGACAGGGTGAGGAAGGTCGTCACCTTCCATGATAGTTAGAATCATAGCTCCACCCGAAAAGATGTTCTTAACTACAAATGGCCCTTTGTATGTGGGAGTCCATTTTCCCTTGGGATCACCTTGTGGCAGTATGATTCGCTTGATCACTAGATCCCCGACTTGATATTCTTGACACCTGACTTTCTTGTTAAAAGCCTTAATCATTCGCTTTTGATATGTCTGACCATGACAGATAGTAGTAAGTCTCTTTTCAATGATTAGATTTAACTGATCAAGTCGAATTTGGATCCAGTCGTCTTCGTTCAAACTCGCATCCTTCATAATCCTGAGAGAAGGTATCTGGACTTCGATGGGTAGGACTGCCTCCATGCCATATACCAGAGAGTAGGGTGTTGCCCCTGTCAATGTCTATGCTGAGGTACGGTACCCATGAAGAGAAAATGGTAACATCTCATGCCAATCTTTGTATGTTACCGTCATCTTCTGTACAATCTTCTTGATGTTCTTGTTAGACGCTTCAACAACGCCATTCATCTTCAGCCGGTAGGGAGAAGAGTTACGATGCTGTATCTTGAACTGTTTGCAGAGCTCGGTGATCATGGTGTTATTGAGATTTGTACCATTGTCGGTAATAATTCAATCTGGCACACCATACCGACAGATCAGATTATGTCGGATAAACCGCACCACGACGTTCTTGGTTACTGTAGAAAAAGAGGTCGCTTCAACCCACTTCGTGAAGTAATCAATGGCTACTAGGATGAAGTGATTCCCATTGGAAGCAGTAGGCCCGATTTCTCCGATCATGTCGATGCCCCACATTGCAAAGGGCCACTGAGCTGTCAAGACATTTAAGGGGACCGGAGGCACATGCACCTTATTAGCATAGATTTGGCACTTATGACAAGTTCGAGAGTGCTGATCTAAATCGGCTTCCATGGTGGACCAGTAATATCCTGCCTGTAGGATATTCTTAGACATGGTGTGTCCACTGGAATGGGTTCCGAAGGTTCCTTCATGTAGATCTGTCATAATCCTTTATGCTTCGCTTTTTTCTACACACCGCAGTAAGGTAGAATCATGATTGTGCTTGTAGAGGATTCCATTACTGAGGAAGAACTTCGCAGTGAACCTTCTCAGAAACTTCTTATCGTTGACAAATTCCCCTTCGGGATACTCTTGAGCCTCGAGATACCTTTTGACCTCGTGAAACCAGGGCTTTCCTGCCACCCCTTCGGTATCAAATTCACAACAGTGTGCTGGTTCATCCAACCTCTCAATAGTGATTTGGGGAGCTTCATTGTCCCACCTAACTTTGAACATAAAGACATGGTAGCTAGTGCGTCCATTAACTGGTTCTCCTCTCGTGGGAAATGTTCAAAAGTTACCTCCTCAAAGTGTGGGAGAAATGTCAACACGTACTCTTTATATGGGATGAGATTCGGATGCTTCGTATCCCATTCGCCTCTGATCTGACTTATTACCAAGGCTGAATCCCTGAAAACGTCCAAGAACTTGATCCTAAGGTCAATAGCGGCCTTGAGACCCATGATACAGGCTTCATACTCCGCCATATTATTGGTGCAGTGAAAACATAGTCGGGCAGTGAAAGGAGTATGACAGCCCTCAAGAGATATAATTATTGTGCCAATATCGTTACCGAGTGCGTTCGAAGCTCCGTCAAAACCCATAGTCCATTGGGATCCCTCCCCGGGTCCTTCATCTAGTCCAGGTTCTTCGTAGTTAGTTACCAACATAATATTCTCATCTGAGAACTCAAAATTCATGGACTAGTAGTCATCCACTGCCTGATGAGCCAAATGATCAGCCAATACACTCCCCTTGATTGCTTTATGGGTTATATATTGTATATCGAGCTCAGTTAAGATCATCTGCCATCTTGCTATTCTTCCGGAGAGAGCGGGTTTCTCGAAGATGTATTTGATTGGATCTATCTTGGATATCAACAAAGTAATGTGGGCCAGCATATACTGTCTTAGTCGGCGAGCAGCCCATGCCAAAGCGCAGCAAGTTTTCTCGAGCAGTGAGTATCGTGTCTCACAGTCGGTAAACTTTTTTCTAAGGTAGTATATTGCGTGCTCTTTTCGACCATACTCGTCATGATGGCCCAGCACACAAACCATTGAATTTTCTAGCACTGTTAAGTACAATATCAAAGGTCTTCCTTCCACCGGAGGCATCAGAATCGGCAGTTCTTGTAGGTATTCTTTGATTCTTTCGAAAGTTGTCTGGCATTCTTCATTCCACTTTACCACTTGATCTTTCTTCAGAAGCTTGAAGATGGGCTCACAAGTAGGAGTCAGATGTGAAATGAACCTGGAGATATAATTCAAGCGTCTCAAGAAACCTCTAACTTCCTTCTCTGTACGGGGAGCTAGCATTTCTTGTATGGCCTTTACCTTCACAGGATCTACTTGGATGCCTTTGTCACTGACAATGAAACCCAGAAGTTTACCAGAGCTTACCCCGAAGGTGCACTTGTTCGGATTCAACCTCAGCTTGTATATCTTCAACCTGTTGAATAACTTTTGTAGATGATCAAGCTTCTCTTCCTCAGTTTGAGACCTGGCTATCATGTAATCAACATGAACTTCGATCTCATGGTAAATCATATCATGGAACAAAGCGACCATGGCGCGCTGATAAATTGCCCCATCATTCATCAACCCGAAAGGCATCACCTTGTAACATAAGGTTCCCAACTGTGTGACGAAGGTTGTCTTCTCCATGTCTTCAGGTGCCATCTTGATCTGGTTGTAGCCAGAGAAACCGTCCATGAAGGAGAAGATTTTGTGTTGCACGGTGTTGTCAACCAGAACATCAATGTGAGGAAGTGGGAAGTCATCTTTGGGGCTTGCTCTGTTCAGATCTCTATAATCCATACACATCCATACCTTACCGTCCTTCTTAGGTACCAGAATGACGTTAGCAACCCACTGTGGATAAGAAGTGACAGCTAAGAATCCTGCGTCAAACTGCTTCATGACCTCTACCTTGATCTTCTTTGACATTTCAGGGCGCATACGGCGAACCTTCTATTTAACCGGAGGACGGTCTTCTTTGGTCGGCAGACGATGAACCACAATATCAGTGTCTAAACCTGGCATGTCTTTATATGACCAGGCAAAGATCTCAACATAGTCGTGCAACATCTATATCAACCGCTGTTTGACCTTAACTTCCAAATTCGCGCCGATCTTGACTTCTTTTCTATCTATTTTCATGCCCCGGTTTATCGTCTCAATCGGCTCTTCATGAGGCTGTATAGCCCTTTCTTCCTGCTATAACAGTCTAGCAAGTTCTCCAGGCACCTCACAATCATCCTCACCTTCGTCTTCGGCTCGGTTGATCGGATTTTCGAAGTCATAACTGGCAGTAGCAGAGCTGTTATCAATGGGATCCAGAGTGGATATGGATCTGTAGTATGATACGTGAGTGTGTGTAAGAGCATAATTGTTTTGATAAAGTGAAAACAGAAAAGGAAAAACAAAGAGCGCAAAATTTGTATGCAAGGAAAGTCCAATGTTTTATTGATGATATATGAAATGACAAATAATATCCCTCACAAACAAAGCCAATGTGCCTCGGGCAAGGCACAAGGCTGTAGAGTTTTAAATTGTTTATTACAAATCTCAAAACAGGTAAGACAACTACTGCGGAATAAAAGAAATTGGTATAAATTCCCTAGCCGTCCAGTTACTCGGTCCACCGTTGGTAGTTGGGTAGATCCAACTGTTAATGTCTGAGTCTTCCTTGCTGTCTTCAATGGCATTAATTCCCCGATTACTGATACGTAGCGGAGGTCCTCCAGCCCGAGCGCGTCGAACATCCCTTTGAGCTCCTGAAGAATAGCCCAAACCAAAATTGTCAGTTTTATGAATAAAATCAGGGAGTTGTCCCCAGTTGGTATACCCACCTTCTTCAACCACTGCTCTGGCGTATTTGAGGGAAGCCATCTTCATAGGAGGTTATTGGTAGTAGTTTCAGCCAATGCCAAGATCTGGGGAACCTCTTCGAAATTCTGGCAGGGAGTCTCTATGAATTCCCCATCCATTTCTACGTACCTGAAGGAATTGAGGTGGCTCACCATATACTCCTCTTCACCTCGCACAGTGACAATCTTTCCTCTCACTGGATACTTTAGTATCTAGTGCAGTGTAGATGTGACTGCGCCAACCTCATGGATCAAAGGATGACCCAACAAACAGGAGTACGAAGGACGGATGTCCATTACATAGAAGGTGGACTCAAAGGTCTGGGAACCTACTTTGATGGGGATGTCCACTTACCATGCACCATTCCCTTCGACCAATCAAAGGCCCTCACCATAATGTTACTAGGCTTTAGGGTCAAACCCTCATAGTCCAACCAATCCAACACCTTCTTAGGCATAACATTCAGCGAAGATCCAGTATCTACCAACACATGATCCATAGTGGTTCCCCTGCATTCAATTGAGACGTGCATAGCATCATTATGCTTCCTTCCTTTCGGTGTCAGGTCCGCATCTGAAAAACCCAGCCCATTGTCAGCAGTCAGGCTAGCCATACAATCTTTGAATTGATCAGCTGAGGTCTCTTGCGGCATATGCGCAGTCTTGATAAATGCAATCAAAGCCTTCACATGGGCCTCAGAGCACAACAACAGGGACAACATGGATATCTTTGAGGGGGTCTGCCCCAGCTGCTCGACCACATTGTAGTCGCCCTTTTTGATTATTTTCAGTATTTCCTCTATCTCTTCCTTAGAGGCTTCCACGATAATTTTTCTAGGTGCCTTCATCCGGGCAGGCTCACCTATAACTTCTTTTCCGCGGGTACCAGATGACTCGTCGGCAGGGGTAATAATTTGAGTAAGAACAGGAGCATTAGTCGATGTTCCAGCAGGAACATCAGACGGGATGACAATAGGCTTGTTGACAGTCTTCGGAGAAATCTCTAGAGAGAAAACCCTTCCACTTCGGGTAACCTTGTTGGTCCTGACAATGTTACTAATATCAGGATCAGCCTCTTCATTTTTCAGATCTTGTTTGATGCCATGATAGTACACATCAGCACCATAATGCCAAGGGACAACTTTTTCCGAGGCACACGGGACAGGACCAGGAATAGTGATTATTAGCGTAGCAACTCTTGGAACAGATGTAATCCTAATAGGTCTTTTCGAGGAGACCTTGGAAGTATTGGCGGAAATGGTTATAATATCAACGTCTTCAGATGGAACAACAGGGATCGAGGTTTTCTCGAACAAAATTTCTTTGATGTCCATCAGGCGCTGAACACCTGACTTCAGCAAATGGAAACCAGAAGGCAGAAATGAACACATGTGGCAACCTTCACCATAACCCGGAAATAAATCGGCCAACAGCAAATTCTTCTTCACGGTCATAAGAGGAGTAGAAATTTCATCCACCGAGGTCACAAACAAGTTGGTATCAACAACATTAACTCCGCGACCGTGCTTAGGCATGGGAGCAGTTATGACGTTGGGATTTTCTGGAGCATTGAACTCAATTTCCTTGGCTTCGATCAGATCATGTACCCTTTTTCTTAGAGCCCAACATTCGTTGGTGTCGTGGCCAGGACTCTCAGAATGATAGGCACACCGAGCATTTGGATTATATCAGGAAGATGTGGTGTTCGGATTCTTGGGAGCCTCTTTCAAGGTCGCCAAGTCGGATCTCAGCAGATGGGGTAGAACTTCAGCCAACGTCATGTTGATCCAGGTAAACTACCGTTTTGGTCTTTCCACCCTTTGTTGATTGTTACGTTGTGGAGCAACTGCAGGTCTAGGTATCATTATGGCATTTACTGTCTGACGGTGTTCAACTCTGCTTTGGCCTCTCGGGCTATAGATGGCACTAGATTCCTTCTTACCAGTAAAAGGCTTCTTTATCGAACTCGAAGAGGCATCCTTCTATATTTTACCACTCTGAATTCTAGCTTCTACTCTCTCTCCAGTTAGAATCAGCTCGGTGAAACCAGCTGATGAGCTTCCGATCAAATGATTAAAGAAAAGACCAGATAGTGTCCCCATAAACATATCGACCAACTCCCTATCAGACAATGGGGGCTGAACTCTTCCAGCCAAGTCTCTCCACTTATGTGCATAGTATTTAAAGCCTTCACTTGCACCCATGGACATACTATGGAGTTGAGTACGAGTAGGAGCAAGGTCGGCATTGTACTGATACTGCTTGTAAAAAGCAGCAACCAGGTCTTCCCAATTGCGGACATTGGCTCTCTCCAGTTGGTAGAACCATTCAAGCTGAGTCCCCGACAGACTGTCTTAAAAGTAGTGAACCACTAGTGCAGAAATGACTTTTTACATCGGGCGAAACTGACTTTTTACATCGGTTCTGGGTCCGATGTAAAGTCAGGCGATATAGTAAATCAGGGACTTTTTACATCGATTCTGGGTCCGATGTGAAAAAGACAGTTAATACATCGGTTATAATCTAAGACTGATGTAAAAAACAATTATAATATTATTTATAAAAAAATTGACGCAACATTTTACATCGGTGCAACGCGTGGACCGATGTAAAAAGTCCCTTTTTACATCGGTTGTGATCTAAGACTGGTGTAAAAAACAATTATAACATTATTTTAAAAAAATTGACGCAACATTTTACATCGATGCAACGTGTGGACCGATGTAAAAAGTCCCTTTTTTACATCGGTTGTCATCTAAGCCCGATGTAATATATACAGTTTTGAAAGTTTTTACATCGGTTGGGAGTAATGACCGATGTAAAACGTAAGCAATTTTTTTAGAATAAACTATTTATTTTCTGGATGATTCCCTGTAAAAAAAAATTGGTACCCATTTTTTCATATTTTTCCAATATCACACAGACTATATTTAGGTCGCTATATATATGTCATAGCTTTCCAACATCACATAGACCACATCTAGGTCGATATTTTCATATTTTTCACAACAAACTTACAAAATGAACAATTGTATTGCAAACTTGTATTGTATCACAACAAACAAACTCACAACAAACTTATAAATATATATTCTTCACAAAACATACAAAAATATTTAACTATTTATAAGTCTTTTTCCAAACTCGAATTACCAATATAAAATCCACAAGTAGATGAGTTATAGCTTCGGTAGACAACACCAAAATCACATTGCCTAACAATAAATAATAATAATTAACATCAGCAAAAAATATCAAGAAACTTAATACATGTGCAAAAACCACATGTAATGTGCAAAAACTCAATAATAACAATTATGTGCAAAAACCACAACTTAGACAATTCTATAAAACTCACGAGATAAACTTAATTTTTATATAACTCAAAGAAAAATTTTGCCCAACAGAGTCGCAAATCATACAAATCATCTTGTGTTAATTTTGTTGGGTCATCAAATACCTATAATACATAAATATAACAATATAGAGTTATTCTTTAAAAATTCATATTAAGTCGAAAAACAAAAAGTAAATAACAAAGTAAAGTTATTTTTATTATCTGCATCAAATTCTTGGTTATATTGGCAGAGACAATATCCGACATATTTTTCATCACATAGTATCCACAATCATTAGAGTTATATTGTTGCCTTGTCTACAATTGAATGACATAATTAGTGAATATTTATAATAAATTTAACTATAGAATTACAATTTATATCACACTTACATTGGGATGAAGCCATGTAGCCTTTTTTCTATTTCCATTTGCCATTTGATGAATCCCAAAAGAACTAATACATAAAGATAAACATCACATTACTAAATTTACTCGCCAATAAAAAATCACATAACTATTAATTGCCAATGAAAGTCACATGAAAAATAAACTTACTTTGTAATAATTTTCTTCGTGTTCTGGTCAATTTCCCGATGAAGTGAACAAAATACGACAACTAAATTGTCTCTTGGGCACATGACTATTAATTGCCAATGTCCCTTGTACGTGTGTGTGGAAACAGAAAAGTTACATAAAATATATATGTTATCAAAATTAAATAATATAAAACACAAATTCATAAAAATTCTTACCCATGAATTAATGGTAGTAAGTGGCACACTCTGTTTTCATCACGTAACTTTTCTAGTATGTAATCTTTAACATCCTCTTGAGATTTCGCTCCATTATCATTATAAATACACCTAGTAGGGTCCATAAATCCATATAATTCTGAAATGAAATTCTCAAGACATACACGGTGAATATACCTGAATAATTTTAAAATAAACATTAGAATCAAAGTGATGAGAGATATAACATATTAATAGAGATTGACTTTAATAAAACAATAAAATGTACTTACATGCATCAAATTTGAAGAATAGACACCTCAAGCCAATGACCTAAACCTACCAATAACTCTCTGATACACTTAGCTGAAATATAAAAATTAGAGACACTCGCACAATGACTTAATTGTATTTCCAAATGGTTATCATCCATTTTCAAAACCATGAGTAACAATCTCTGAAAGGATGAGTTTCGGAAATATCAAGATTCTCATCATGATTTTCATCACTATTATGGACCTTTCCTTGTAAAACCAATGACCACTTTTTATTAGAAGGATCTGTGACATAAAACACTTGTTTTGCTTGAGATTCCATGATGAAAGGTTCGTTCACATAAGCTAACTTGCTAAGATCAACCTGTGTAACTCCAAATTCATCGATTCTTACACCACTGTTGATATCAATCCATTTGAATTTAAATACAGGAACTTTAAACACAACATAATTAACTTCTCAAATCTCTTCAATCACCCCAAAGTACGGTGTAGATGCCATAATCGGGTTTTATCTTTAGCACTAGAGAAGTGAATGGCCTCGGCCACAATCATTACCCCACTATTTTGCATGGTACTGCGGTCATTCTATGACTTTGCATAAAAAGTGGTTTTATTAATATCATATCCACTCCAAGGTATTATGTTACATTTAGGCCCATAAGACAACCACTTAATTGTATTAGAAACACTATCTTCATTAGCTATTCTTTCTTTAAACCACTTAGAGAAACTCTTATTATGCTCTTTTAACAACCCTCTTTCATTCATCTTGGGGTACTTTTTCTTTATGATGCTTTTGTGAGCAGATAAGTAAGGTTGAACTTCATCTATGTTATTCAATATATACAAATGCGCTTGAACAACCACATCAATACTTAAGCTCTTGACTTTTAAACCTTGTGTACCCACACCCTCATATCTTCCATCATGACGAGACTTGGGAACCCCTACAGCATCCACTCCTGACAAATAGTTAGAACAAAACTCAATTGCTTCTTCTGCAATGTACCTCTCAATAATCGATGCTTCCGGACGGTGTGGGTTTTTTGTATACCCTTTTATAATCTTCATGTATCGCTTTATTGGATACATCCACCGTAAAAAAATTGGACCACATAATCTAATCTCCCTTACTAGATGAACAATCAAGTGAACCATAATGTCAAAAAATGAAGGAGGAAAATACATCTCTAATTGGCACAAGATAACTGCAGACTCATTTTCCAAATCGTCTAACTTTAGTGGATCAATGGCTTTACAACAAATTGCATTGAAAAATAAGCACAACCTAGTTATAGTCTTCCTAACGTTGTTAGGCAATATCCCGCGAATAGCCAATGGTAGTAGTTGTTGCATTAAGACATGACAGTCGTGAGATTTTAAGCCAACTAATTTAAGATCTTTAACTGATACAAGCCTCTTGACATTTGATGAGTAACCATGCAGCACTTTGATACTTTGTAAATACTCACAAAAATTTGTTTTCCCTTTTTTAGACAAAGTGTAGCAGGCAGGAGGCAAATATGTCTTGTTACCTATATATTGTGGAGTTAACTCTTCTCGTATACCCATAAAACCCAAATCTAGACGAGCATTAATACCATATTTTGTCTTGCCTTGAATGTTGAGAAGTGTTCCAATTACACTATCGCATACATTTTTCTCCACTTGTATCACATCAATACAATGTCTTACATCAAGACTAGACCAATATGGAAGATCGAATAAAATCGATCTCTTTTTCCATACATTTTTCACAGTAGATCTTTTTTGGTACTTTCCAAAGACAACATCAAGTCCCTGTTGTCGCTGATAAACTTCCTCTCCAGACAAGGGCTTTGGAGCAACACCATGCTCTTGTTCCCCATTGAATGCTTTCCGCAATCTACGATATGGATGATAACGTTTTAGAAATTTTTGATCCCCAAGATAAACGGTCTTCTTTCCTTTTTCAAGCTGATGGTAACATGTGTCTTTTTCACATATATGACACGCCTTATGCCCTTTAACTTTATACCCAGACAAATTACCATATGCCAGAAAATCGTTGATGGTGCAAAACAACGTGGCACGCATATTGAACTGTTCGCCAGAATACGCATCAAAAACATCCACCCCTTCCTCCCACAACACTCTTAAATCATCAATCAATGGACTTAGATAAACGTCTATGACATTTCCTGGTTGTTTTGGGCCCGATATCATCATCGATAACATAATATATATTTACGCTTCATGCACATCCTAGGAGATAGGTTGTAAATCATCAGGAGAATAGGCCAAGAACTATGGTTAGTACTCAGATTACCAAACAGATTCATTCCATCAGTAGCAAGTCCAAGTCTAAGGTTTCTCGACTCTTTGCCAAAATTTGGAAACAAAGAGTCTATTTTCTTCCATTGTAAAGAATCAGCTACATGACGAATTTGTCCATTATATTTTCTTTCTTCTCCATGCCATCTAAGATTCTTTGCGTCATCTGCATTGGCGAATAATCTCTTGAACCTTGAAATTATTGGTAGGTACCATACCACTTTCGCAGGAGGACCCTTTTTGACCACCTCATCATCAATTGATTCACCGTCTTTCTTTTTGTAGCGTGACGCCTTGCACTTCGGACAATGATTATAGTTTACATACTCTTTTCTGTATAATATGCAATCATTAGGGCATGCATGTATCTTTTCATACTCCAAACACATCAGACATAATATGGTCTTCGCCTCGTAATAACGACTTGGCATTACATTACCTTCTGGAAGCATTTCGGTCAATAATTCAAGCAACTCGGTAAAACTTTTGTCAGTTCACCCATTCTTTTCCTTCAGATTAAATAATTTTAACACGGCTGACAGACGTGTAAATTTTTTGCATCCCGGGTACAATGGTTTATCCTTGTCACTCCATAGAGTATCATACGCATGTGCCCTCTTAAACGAATCTTGTCCAATATCACGCATCATGTCTTCTAGACGATCATCCATTTCTACACTAACATCATCTCTTTGAGATACATTTGACCTTGCTACTACTTCCCCGTGCCATATCCATTCTGTATAACTTTGACAAATCCCTACACAAATTAGATGATCTATGATTTCTTTCTTACTACGTTTTGGTTCTTTATTTGCACAACGAACACATGGACAGAATAAAAGCGTAGGAAGACTTTTTTCAGCATTACTTTCAGCAAACTGTAGGAATTCCATCACTCCATGTTCCTAGTCACTTAACCAATTAGCTCTCATCCAACTACGATCCATAACTATGTTCACACGGAGGAAGGTCTGACGAAGGGTGTGCCCGCGGCTGAGCTACTTCACGGAGATTCTGAGATTGCAAGTTGCGATGCTTCGCGGAGAAAGAAAAATAGAATCAAATTTCAATGGCAATGTGATAACTCTATTAAGTTTGATAGGTTAAAGATAAACTGTGTGTTTCTGAGAGGACCATTAACGTTTCTTTCGGAGGTTTCTAAGGAGACAATTTATCTAATGAAAAAGAATGACATATACACAACATGTACTATATTATTAACTTTATACAAAATATATACTATTTATAACTAATTAGATTTAATTAACCTCTCTAATAATAATAAACTATTTAGTAATTAAAAAACACATATGAACAAAGCAATGGATTCATAGTAAAATCTTCTAATTATTTTTCTATGTACTTTTAATTTTTTATAATGTATCTCAGTAGCAAGCAAAGAAACAAGAATATCTTAAAAACTTTTTTGTATATATAACTCTTAGAAATCCATAGATATACAATGAAGTTGAACAAAATAGAAAATTTTGTACCGGAATCGTAGTTGGACGGCGGAGGGGGTTTCGAAGACGGCGACAGTGTGACGGCTGGAGAAACGCCTCCATCTTCGTGCAGGAGGAAAATGTGACGGCTGGAGATTCAACGGCCTGTGACGGTAGGGCGACGAGGATCTGCAAGGAGACGATGGAGGGCGGACGGCGGACGGTGTTTGTAGGCGGAGGCGTTCGTAGGAGGAGACGGACGGACCGTGTAGGTGGAGCGGAGGGTGGAGACGGACGAATTGTAGCAGCGAGGGATGTAACGAGAGAACAATAACGAAATAAACAGCAGGGAGGGTTTATTTCTCAAATATATATAATAGTTTTTACATTGGTGGAAACTATAAACTGATGTAAGGGTTACGTCACGCTCATCTTTTTTACATCGGTGCATTTTAATGACCGATGTAATTGTTACATTTTGAGGTTTTTTACATCGGTTTATCGTAAGGACCGATGTAAGGGTTCTCAGGTTTTTTACATCCGTGGATTTCAAGAACCGGTGTAAGGGTTATCGTGTTTTTATATTACCAATCTGCCACCCTCTTTTTTACATCGGTGGATTGCAGGAACTGATGTAATAGCTAGCGTGTTTTTTATTTACAATTCTGCCACCTAGTTTTTTATTTACAAAACTGCCATCGTGTTTTTTTACGAAACCTTTTACATCGGTGGATTAATTGGCCCCATGTAATAGCTAGCGAAAATATTTTTTTTCATATTGTTTATATCATTGCAAATAAATACCTGATGTAAAATGTTTTTAATTTTATTTTTTACATCGTATATTTTTATACCAGATGTAAAAACCTTTTCTCAAATGTCATTTTTTTAGTAGTGAACCCACAAATTTCTATCAGCGGTGTGGGGCTGGATCTTTCTGACGTAGGAACGGAGATGGAGTTTTGTGCAGGACACCCTATCGTACTTAGCAAAAATTGGAGCCTTGAACTTCTGTGGGATGACTAGTCCCGACACCAATCCCAATTCTTCGAAATCCAACCCAGGTATCTTCTGGACCTTCATAGCACTCAGAAGGTCTTCCAACTTCTTGTATCTATCCTCGGTATGAGGATACTGCTTATCATTGTAATATGTGCCATTATCAGAAACTTCAAGACTGGGGTCCTTCTCCCTTGTCTCTTCTTCTTGATTCTCCCATTCTTTGGATGAAGAGGTCAGATCGACTTGCTGCTTCAATGACCCCCTAAACCTTCTGCACATATTCAGAATACCGGCAACCTTCTTCTTTTTCTTTTTCTCCTTCAGGATGAGGGCCTTCAGATCCTCCTGCCCTTTTACCAGATTTACGAACAACTATTGGAACTGGGCATTTTGTGCCTGAAGATCCTTGATGCTTTGTTCGGAAGACATTTCTGCTGAAATAAACAGCGAAGAAGATGAGAAACCTGTAATGGTACCTAACTATGCGATGCTATAAATGTGATGCATATGCAATGATTTCAAGGATTCTTAAAGGCTCAGATTTGTTTAATCAAAAGAAACACACGTTAATTGCATTAATAAGTTCGAATTGTTACAAAGAATACCTTTTAGGCTTATAATAAAACAAAACAAAACTTAAAGGCAAAAATAAACTAGGTCTCCCAGGACCGCATCCTCTTTGGTGCGATGTAGGCGTTTATGTTCCTTTCTTCATGAAGTAGCCTAGTAAGCTCCAAGACCTTCTTCTCGCTAGAATAGAATTGAGCTTCAAACGTGTCCCACTCCTCTTTGAGTTGAACCCAAGATTTTTGTAACTCTTCATGATCGGTTGGCATGTCAGGATGATGACCAAGTGAAGTAGTATCTCCTTCAATAGTTGGCTCCAGAGTTACTGGTAGGACAGCAGGGTAAGGCATCATAAGGCTTTGGGCGCCAGCTCGTACCCACCGGAGATAAGGCTCAAGAGGAATGGAATTCTTGTTCCCTAGAGTCTTACTATCAATTTTATGCACCATGCCCCAAGCTTTAATGAACCTCTTGCGGTACCCCTGAGCATCATTCTCATAATTGAAGGCAGTTCCTTGGACAAGCATATCATGTGGACCATCTCTTCTCGCATAACCGAACTAACGCAAGGCCAAACAAGGGTTGTAAGTGATTCCTCCCCTAATTCCGAAGAGAGGTACATTAGGGAATTCGCCACAGTGATCGATGATGGTAACATCTTCCGAGAACCGTGAACACCAATGGATGTCTGAATGCTTAAGGGACATCAGCCTACGAGACCATTTCAAACCCTGCTTGTTCTTCAAAACATACCTGGGTAGGTGCGAAATAAACCACCTAGCCAATAGAGGAGTGCAACACAGGAGGGTCCCCCTTCTCTTTAGAGTGCGAGCATGCAGAGAGTGTAGAATATCCCCAAGTAATGTAGGCATTGTATTATGAGATAGAAAAACCTTAATAGTGCTCACATCTACGAGTTGATCCGTATTAGGGAAAAGTACCATCCCGTAAACGAGAAGTGCCAGCACCTCTTCAAAATCTTGTAAATCTAAGGTATCCCGAAAATGGTAAGCCTTCTCGAACAGAAACTTAACCAGAATTCCTTGGACACTCCCTCTAGTCTCCAAATTTGTCACTATGTCAGACTGTTGTAAGGACAGAGCTCTAGCAATCTCTTCAGGATTTGGATGTTCTTCCACACCGTTGAAAGGTAATTGATCAAGAATGGGTACCCCTAACAACTGAGAAAATTCCTCCATGGTAGGTACTAGATGGTAATCCGGGAAGGTGAAACAATGGTGCACAGGATCGAAGAACTGAAATATCACTTTTAATAATTCTTCATCAGGTTTTGTAGTGACTAAATTGAGCAGCTGACCATGCTTTTTAGTGAAATGAGAACTTTCAAGAACCCTTAATTCCAGGTCCTTTAGTTGGAGAGACACTTTCACAAGGTTGATCTGTATAGTATTCCTATGGGCGGATGCCATGTCCTACAAAACAAAGCAAAAATAAGCCCTAGGAAATCCTTGAAATGGTTAGTCATGATATGCCATGCTTATGATGTCATGATTATGTTAGAAAATCATAGGTATATCAAATAACAACAAGTCACACGAAGTCCTTAGGTCTAAGGCCTGCATGAGTTTTAAGGTCATACCCTCTTGAAGTTAGATTGGTTCAACCTGTCCTATAAATAGTAACCGGGTTCTAAGGGATCTCAATATCACTGATCTTTCATCCAGCTTTGTTCAATAGGCGATTGACTCGTAACCAAACAAATCTCAAGAGTAAAACCTCAATGAGTGTAGCATCGAGTATCTGTCGACCTTGGGAATACACCAAAGCCGGCCATCTCCCAACGTCCTACTGGCCAAGTTGTGCAATTAAAGGTTCTAAGGTCAGTTGATGCTTCACGACACCACGCGGCGGCTCCGTACTCTCCCTGATTGACTCAAGGGTTACCGATACCGACCAAAGTGTCATATCAACGTAGCTACTGCTTCAACCATGTCAGTATACCCCGCAAGTTCCCTCAAAGTTTATTGCTACTTACCTAAAAGGTGTTCCCCAGATCCGGGTGTAGAATCTATAGTAACCCAAACAATCCCTTAAAAGTAAAGCAATCAGGACAAGCAAGAGAAGTAATTAAATGACCTAGATCCTAAGGTATACCCCACTTATTAATTCCCCAGCAGAGTCGCCAGTTCTGTGATACGGTGGCAGAACCGACTGTTATATTGGTTTGCATTTTTTGTTCGCAAATGTCGCGGTAAGAAAGAGTCACCACCGACTTTTATTTCATACAACTAAGGAAAAGGAAAAAGAACAGAAAAAAACCTTTTTCGATAATATTTCTGAGTACGGGGGGGGGGGGGGGGGGGGGTAAATTATAGAAAGGGAAGGTGTTAGCACCCTTTCTATCCGTGTTTTTCCACAGGCTCTTAGGTACTTGCTCATTTTTTCAAATTTCTTGTGTGTGTTTGTTTTGAAAAGTTTTGTTTACTTCGTGATAACCCTTGTATAGGTCCTCAAGGGTGTGACAAAGTTATTTTGAAAACAGTTTTGAAAAGTGTTTGTGTGAAAAATTTTGTTTGAGCAAGTACCTAGTGTGGTCGGTGGATCTGGAACTGACTGTTTAACGCTGGTTCGCGAAATGTCGCGGAAGCAAGAGTCGCCACCGTCTTTTATTTTCTCCAAATGGAAAGGACAAAAGCACAGAAAAATTCCTTAAAGAGATTGCTCTCGGTTCGGGAGGTAGGTTATAGAAAGGGAAGGTGTTAGCACCCTTTCTATCCATGGTTATCCATGGGCTCTTAGATACTTGCTCATTTGTGTTTTCAAAAATGGTTTGTTTTCTTTTCAACTGTGGGTTTTAAAAAAGATTCTTTGAAAATTTCATTTCGACTCTTGTATCAGTCCTCAAGAGTGTTTGAAAAATTGCTTTCGAAATCTTTTTGAAAAGGTGTCGGTGTGAAAAGTATTTTGAATTTGTTTTGAAATTTAGAGCAAGTATCTACGAGAACCTACCTACCCTAAGGAATTCGTCTGTGTAAATGTCCTTTAAAGTAGTGCCATCCCACCATTGAGAGATAGGTAGCACCACCGTTGGAAGTGTTCGGGTCAATTCGAGGTTCGGGACATGGTGATCACCAGAGCAATGGGAAGACACCTTAGAAGCTACCCTCATGCCAGGTTCCCGGATCATGAGGACTTACTAAGACATCCTCTACTCGACGATCACCTTTCGAAGGCAAGGCAACAGTGAGGCGTACCCTAGGGGTGGTGTGTGATTTGTGTGTCGTTTTCATTTATTTTTGTCTTGTCATGTCATTGGTGTTCTACGCTTGATTTTATTTTGGTCCATACATTCTTGCATGTCATTATTAACAGTTAAAAGTATAGCGGAAAAGGTAAATCTAAAGCTATTACAAATGGCGCGGGTCCACATCGCCAAAATTAACCAGGACCCGATTTGACGGAAAATAAATAAGCAAAGTAACAGAAAAAAAAAAGAAAAAAAAAAGCGAGAAGTAATTACAAGGCTTCGGGAGAGGTACATAATTATTTAAGCAATAAAATAAATACGCGAATTAATGAGAATTAAGAACGTGGGCGTTGGACCCCTTTGCAAAAAATTAAAGTTAATGAGGAATAAAAATTAAAATTAAAAGAAGGCAAGAATTTGTTTTTTTTTGTGTTTTTTTATATTTTTAGATTTAATAGAAAAAAGAATTAATTAAAATTAACTAACCCTAATTCTAATGGTTTTTAATTTATTAAGAAATATGTTGAACTTTGACCTAATTTAAACCCTAATTTTGCATACAAATTTAATTATAAAAAAAAATAAAATGAATAATATTATTGTGAAAAAAGAAAAATTAAAAAGGAATAAAAACATTAATTAAACCTATTTCTATATTTTTTAGATTTTATTATGAAAAGAATTAATATTAAAACCCTAATTTAAACTAAATTTATTTACATGCAGTTATTTATAAGAAAAATATTAAAATAAATATTTATTATGTTTTTTTATCTTTTTCTGAGTTTTTTATGATGTTTTTGTATTTTGTAAAAAATAATTAATTAATTTAAACAAATAAAGAAAATAAAATAATAATTGAAAAAATACAAATATGAGGAAAATTGCAAACCAGGGGGGGTGGAAGTCCCCAAAGTGGAGGTATAACTTGGAATAATCTGGCCCAAAAACCCTGGGTCCGTTTGACCTTTTTGAATAGTATGCTGAAGCGTTGACTAGGGCGTAGCGTGTTCTTGAGATTCATGCCCTTGGTCTGATTTCCCAGGACGCGTGGACGTTTGGATTATGGAGGAACATGATGGTCCTCAACGTAAGCGCTGCATAGGAATTGTTATGGAAAAATAATATTGAAACATGTAAGACCTGGGGCTCGAACCCAGATCATGAACATTGCAAGCGTGTGTACCTGCCACTAAACCATTCCAATTTCATTTAATATATAATAGCAAATAAACATAATAAAAGGAATAATGACCATGGTCCACCAACGCGCGCGAATTTTAAATGATCCAATCACCGTGTGCCACGAGTTCGTCTTCTCCACTTTTCTGAAACACAGAACATTTAGGCCACGGTTTTACACGCGTTGTTTTAGGCATGCTATTAGAAAATAGCGATTAGCTCTCAAGTGGTCATAAATTGGGAGCGAGTATGATGTTTTCTTCGTCCAGACCTGCTGAATCCAATGATGGTGGTCTTGAGGGCTAATTTTACTTTGTTTCAAAAGCCCTAATTTCTCATCCTGAAAACCCTAGAATTTGGCAATGGTGGAATCGTCTACAGCTTGCAAAAACTCAATTAATCACATGGGTTAGTTGGCAAATGCTTCACTGATCATGAATATATAATTAGAATGCCATGAATGTGCATAAATAATGAAACACGATAATGAAAAAAAATGGAACAAGAGGGACTTCTGTATACCGTTCCAAAGCGCAAAGCTTGAGGTTTTTGATTGGAATAGGATCAATGATCTCCAAGGAAGCTATTGGACTGAAAATTAGGTCTTGAATCGCCCTCTAACCTTGTTTTCAGAATTGACTTTTTGAGAGAAATTTCCAAGTTTGTTCTTAGTTCTTCTGCGCAGCTTTGTGTCTAGCATGATTAGGTTTATGATCAGGCATATGTAGTGAACAAATTAGGTCAACAAAACTCAATCAAATCCAATGCAATGATGGTTTTTGGAAATTTGATTTTAAGGATCTTTTCATATCTTTTTCCATGTGCATTTGATTCAAATCATATCCAATTGCTCCAATTCTTTCCTTATTTGGCTAGGCACGAAATATTGAGCATAAAACATGTATAAAAAGATTGGTTAGGGTGAATTAAATATTTTTCATATATTTAAATGATTTAAATGAATTAATATAAATAAAAATTCAAATAAATAAATAAAAAATGAGAAAATACTTCCCTTTGGGCCAAGTGGTCGTGCATATGCTTAGAATGATGAATCATGGAAGAAAAATGGGCCCATTAGCAATTTTAGGTCATTTGAAGTAATGTTGACTTTTCAAAATATCCAAAAATTTCCCAACTTCCACAAGGCATAACTTGCTCAATTTTTAAGCTTTTCTCATGCTCTTGGACATTTTGGAATGATCTTTGAGTCCTCTAACCAATGCCTTTAGTCCCATGTCATTTTGATTTACCAATCTCAAGTTATGGCCTTTGACTTAAAGTCCCTTTTTGTTGACTTTTGAAAATGACCTATAATGTTGAAATTGATAACTTTTTGTGAGAGCATTTCTTGGACTTGAAGTATGAAGATGAGTTGTAGGAAATGTCTTTCTCTTCAAAATGAGCTTTGGATGGAATTTTTCTGATAATCCATGTGAAAGTTATGCCCTGGTCAATTTCAGTTGACTTTTCCAACTGTCCAAATAAGGAAACTTTTGCATCTTGATGATTTTTTGAGCCAAACTTTGAGAATCATGATCAAGCATTGATCAAATGATGTTTGTGGCTTCAAAATGATATGTTGACCAAAAATTTGAACTTTTGACTGTCAAATGACCATTTTACCCCTACAGTTGACTGTAGTGCAATTTAGGGTTTTGACTGTGCAATTTTGAGCTGAATGTCTTGAAACTTGATATGAGGATGCTTGAACATATTTGTAAGCATGTGAGACTTGATTGGACCTTTGAAAACTTCATTTTCTTGATCAGAACACAAACCCTAGTTTTGACTGTATAGGAGACCTTTGCACTGTGCAACCCTTGGGGAATTTTGTGACTTGGCTTGGCAATTTCTTGGAGAATATGGGAGGGAAAATTTTGGGGTACAACAGTTGCCCCTGTTCAATCTTCTTAGACCTGAGGATGCAGATTGGCTTGCGTGCCTTTCGTAATCCGAAGGTGGAAGATGATTGAACACTAGAGTGCCCAGAAATTTGCGCTCACATGTTAGCAGTGTGATGGGGGAATGGGCTTATAGATGCCATTTGGAGATTGCTGGATAGGATGATGGGCTTATAGATGCCATCTGAATGTTGATCGCGTAAGAGATTCCTTAGCGAGAACCTGCATACCTGCAAAAGAAAAAAATGAGTACCTGACACGTTGCAGGAGCTGATTTTAGATGCTTGGCATAGATATGTCCTGACTGATTACAGGAGCTGAGTCTGGAACTTCAAACGGCGATGAATGAACCAGGGATGGTTACTGCCTTAGCATGAATGGTAAGAGAACCTTGGGCGACTTTAACTTCAACAACGCTCGTTGAGAAAAATCTTGGGTGTCTTCTACTGGGATAAGAATCAGGGAGATCTTAGGGTCGATCTGACTGAACCAGAGAAGGCCTTTGACTGGATAAGAATCAGGAAAATCTTAGGGTCGATCTAACTGAACCGGGCAAGGTCTTGGAATATCTTCAACTGGATAAGCATCAGGGAGATCTTAGGGTCGATCTGACTAAACCAGAGAAGGCCTTTGACTGGATAAGCATCAGGAAAATCTTAGGGTCGATTTAACTGAACCGGGCAAGGTCTTGAAATATCTTCAACTGGATAAGCATCAGGGAGATCTTAGGGTCGATCTGACTGAACCAGAGAAGGCCTTTGACTGGATAAGCATCAGGAAAATCTTAGGGTCGATTTAACTGAACCGGACAAGGTCTTGAAATATCTTCAACTGGATAAGCATCAGGGAGATCTTAGGGTCGATCTGACTGAACCAGAGAAGGTCTTTGAATATAGCTAAGAATTTAACTGGATCTTTCCTGAAAGGTAAAGGTCAGTCATATGCAATGCATGATATGGATCAAGCAATGATGTTCTCAATATAAATGAGACTTGTATGATATGATGTTTCTATGCATGTTATAATGATGTATGTGATGTTTTATGTGTGTTTTTGTCTAGGAAAGTGAATCCTTGACGGGTGCCGGGAAGTCGTATCCTGGGCTGATGTTGAGGAATAGATTTTGCTTCCGCTGGGGATGATAACTGCAAGAATACCGGTAGGAGAAGATGACTCCGTTGCGGAATAAACTTGGCAAATGGAGGATTCTGCGGGGAGAAAAGATACTCTAGCGACCATGCTGGGAAGCAATACTCTGTGGGGAGAGGGATGCCTTGCTGAATTGTTGATAACTTGCTGAGGATACCCTTGTTGTTGGAAGTGTTGATGGACTTCGCTGGGGTAAGAAGACTTCGTCGAGGACGCTCTTTCCATGGCTTTTGGCTGAGGATAACCCAGTTATATCCTGTTAAGGAAATAACTCTTTAAATCAAGCCGGACGATGCGTTCGTGCTCTGCGAGGGGATAAGCTTCCAGAATCTACTGGGGATAAGCTTACTGCTTGGGGATATGAATTCCAACTTTCCTGGGGAATTAGATTGGATTCTCTGGGGAGTTTTGATATGCGGGGGAAGTGATTCCTTTGAATGTTTGATGTACCGCCGGAGAACAATCTTTAGACCAAGACTGCCGGGGATACTTGTTAAGAATATATGTATTGCTGCTGGGGAATGTTGATATCTGCTGGAGGATACTCAACTTCCTTGAGATTTGATAACTCTGCTTGGAGAGGAGTGTACTGGCTGCTGACTTACTCTCTGGGGAATTAAGGTATCTGGTTATGCTCTTTAGCTGAACCTACCTTGGTACCTTGGAAGATAGAACAATTGGACTGCTCAGACAAATCTTTATTGCCCCTGTTTCTAGTGTCACCTGCAATTAATTCCTTTGTTTCGTATGCAAATATTTATGAGTTAGCAAATTATTGTCAATTCATATATCACAAATTGAACCTTGGACGTTCTTCGCAAAACAAAACAGAAAAAGAAAACACTTGGCACGTTTAACTGAAAATATATTTGTATTGATTTTGAATGGCCTGAAAATAGGCGTTTTGTGTACAAGAGGCTGACGTCCTAGTAAGAGGAACGTCGCCGAACAAGAGAGTTTATACAAATTTTGTACAAAATAAAATAAAACAGCTGTGTGAAATGAATGATCCCACTGGGTTTCAACTCTGCTATTGCCTTTATAACTCTGAGCGTCTCATCACTTGATGACCTTGGTTGAAGGTGAAGCTGACTGATCGATGTCGTCTGAACTTGATGTAGATACCGGATTCTGGATACAAAGTGATCAATGAGACATAGTATTACGCTTTATCCCTAATTTTTGCCTGGACTGCCCTTTCGGGTTTTCAGTCCACCGGGATACCCATTTTTGCCCAAGCCGCCTTTTCAGGTTTTCGACTTGCCGGGTGTACAGATTTTTTTCATTTCATCCCTTCATTTTGCCCGAACCCTTTTGGTTCGACGGGAAGCCCTAATTTTTGCCTAGGCATGTCAGCCTAGCGGGTCTTTTTTATGCTTAGTATCTTTTTACTATGTCTGCATTGGCGGGGTGAGGAAGGTCGTCACCATCCATGTTGGTCAATATCATGGCTCCTCCTGAGAACACATGCTTAACCACAAATGGCCCTTCGTACGTAGGGGTCCATTTGCCCCTTGGATCACTCTGAGGAAGGATGATTCTCTTGATTACCAGATCCCCAACTTGATATTCCTGTGGTCTGACTTTTTTGTTAAATGCCCTGATCATCCGTTTCTGATACGTCTGACCGTGACAGATAGCAGCAAGTCTCTTTTCGTCAATGAGGTTGAGTTGATCAAGTCGTGTCTGGATCCAATCATCTTCGTTCAGATTTGCATCCTTCATTATCCGGAGAGAGGGTATTTGCACTTCGATCGGTAAGACTGCCTCCATACCATAAACCAGAGAAAAAGGAGTTGCCCCGGTTGACGTCCTAGCTGAGGTTCGGTACCCATGTAGAGCGAACGGTAACATCTTGTGCCAATCTTTATAAGTTACTGTCATTTTCTGCACGATTTTCTTGATGTTCTTATTCGCTGCTTCTACAGCCCCATTCATCTTCGGTCTGTAAGGAGAAGAATTGTGGTGCTGTATTTTGAACTGTTCGCAGAGCTCAGCGATCATCTCGTTGTTCAGATTGGTACCGTTGTCTGTAATAATCCGCTCAGGGACGCCGTACCGACATATCAGGTTGTGCCGAATGAACCGTGCCACAACAGTCTTGGTTACCGTAGCATAGGATGCTGCCTCAACCCACTTCGTAAAATAATCAATCGCCACTAGGATGAAGCGATGCCCATTGGATGCCGTAGGTTTAATCTCACCGATCATGTCTATGCCCCACATTGCAAACGGCCAAGGCGCGGTCAGAACATTCAGGGGAACCGGAGGAACATGTACCTTGTCTGCATAAATCTGGCACTTGTGGCATGTCCTGGAGTGTTGGTAGCAGTCAGCTTCCATTGTGGACCAGTAATATCCTGCCCGTAGGATCTTCTTAGCCATAGTGTGTCCACTGGAATGCGTACCAAAGGTCCCTTCATGTAGCTCTTCCATGATCCTTTCTGCTTCAGTCTTATCCACACAACGCAGTAAGGTTGAATCATGGTTTCGCTTGTACAAGATGCCGTTGCTAAGGAAGAACTTGGCTGCGAACCTTCTCAGGAACTTCTTATCATTGACAGAGGCACCTTCAGGGTATTCCTGAGCTTCTAGATATCTCTTCACCTCATGGTACCAAGGCTTCTCAGTCACCAATTCAGTCTCGAGATCGCAACAGTATGCCGGTTCGTCTAGTTTCCAGATGATGATCCGGGGAGCCTCATTATCCCATTTGACCTTGAACATTGAAGACATTGTAGCTAACGCGTCCGCCAGCTGATTCTCTTCTCTTGGAAAGTGTTCAAAGGTTATCTCTGTGAAGTGGGGGATCAGGGTCAACACACATTCTCTGTAAGGAATCAGGTTTGGATGTTTCGTATCCCACTCTCCTTTGATCTGATTGATCACAAGAGCGGAATCTCCGAAGACACTTAGAAATTTGATCCTTAGGTCGATCGCAGCTTGAAGACCCATGATGCACGCCTCATACTCCGCCATGTTGTTGGTACAGTTGAAACACAGCCGGGCAGTGAGTGGAGTATGAGTACCTTGTGGAGATATGATTATGGCGCCGATACCATTTCCCAAAGCATTGGAGGCTCCGTCAAAGTGCATAGACCATCGGGATCCTGGTTCAGGTCCTTCATCCGGTCCAGGTACTTCACAATCAGTCACAATCATGATGCTTTCATCCGGAAACTCGAAGTTCATTGATTGATAGTCTTCTACAGCTTGATGTGCCAGGTAGTCTGCCAATACACTTCCCTTGATGGCTTTCTGGGTTGTGTACTGAATGTCGTATTCCGTCAAGATCATTTGCCACCTTGCAATTCTCCCAGACAGAGCAGGCTTTTCGAATATGTACTTTATATGATCCATCTTTGAGATCAACAAGGTAGTGTGAGTCAGCATATACTGTCTCAGCCGGCGAGTAGCCCATACCAAAGCGCAGCAAGTTTTCTCAAGCAGTGAGTATCGGGTCTCACAGTCGGTAAACTTTTTGCTAAGGTAATAAATGGCATGCTCTTTTCGGCCAGACTCGTCATGCTGCCCCAGCACACACCCCATTGAGTTGTCAAGCACTGTCAGGTATAGTATCAGAGGTCTCCCTTCAACCGGTGGCATAAGGATAGGTGGTTCTTGGAGATACTCTTTGATTCTGTCGAAAGCAGCCTGACATTCATCGTTCCAACGTACCACATGATCTTTCTTCAGCAGCTTGAAGATTGGCTCACAGGTAGCAGTCAGATGTGAGATGAATCGAGCAATGTAATTTAGGCGTCCTAAGAAGCCTCTGACTTCCTTCTCTGTCCTGGGAACTGGCATCTCTTGAATAGCTTTGACCTTAGCAGGGTCCACTTGAATTCCTTTATCACTGACCACGAAGCCTAACAATTTCCCAGATCTTACCCCGAAGGTGCACTTGTTCGGGTTCAATCTTAGCTTGTACAGTTTCAACCGGTCAAACAACTTTTGCAGATGATCTAGGTGCTCTTCCTCAGTCTGGGACCTAGCGATCATGTCGTCCACATACACTTCTATCTCATGATGGATCACGTCATTAAATAAAGCGACCATGGCACGTTGGTAGGTTGCCCCAGCGTTCTTCAACCCGAATGGCATGACCTTGTAACAGAAGGTGCCCCACTGAGTAACAAATGTAGTCTTTTCCATGTCTTCAGGTGCCATCTTGATCTGATTGTAACCTGAAAAGCCATCCATGAAAGAGAAAACTTTGTGCTGAGCCGTATTATCAACAAGGACATCAATGTGAGGTAAGGGGAAGTCATCCTTGGGGCTGGCCCTGTTCAGATCCCTATAGTCGACACACATTCTGACCTTACCGTCCTTCTTAGGTACCGGCACCACATTAGCAACCCACTGAGGGTAAGAAGTTACTGCAAGGAACCCCGCATCAAACTGTTTCATAACCTCGGCCTTAATCTTCTCAGACATCTCTGGACGCATCCGACGGACCTTTTGCTTAACTGGAGGGCAGTCTTCCTTAGTTGGCAAATGATGGACCACAATATCGGTATCCAACCCGGGCATGTCTTCGTAGGACCAGGCAAAGATCTCCATATAATCATGTAACATCTTGGTTAACCGTTGCTTCACGCTGAGCTCTAGGTTGGCACCAATCTTTACCTCTTTCCTGTCTGCCTCAGTACCCAAGTTTATTGTTTCCACTGGCTCTTCATGGGGTTGAATTCCCCTCTCTTCCTGAAGCAACAGTCTTGCAAGCTCGCCAGGAACTTCGCAATCATCTTCACCTTCGTCTTCGGCTAAGTTGATCGGATTTTCGAAGTCATAATTGGCAGTAGCAGAGTTGTTATCAGTGAGATCCAGAGTGAATTGGAACCTGTATGAGTGAGTGTGTGTGTAAATACAGCTGTTTTGAAATATATGTAAAGGAAAAGAAAGACAGAAAAGGAGCACAATATTTGCAATGCGAAAAAACGTCCAAGATTTTCATTCATGATATATGAAATGACAGTTTGTATGCCCTCACAAATAGAACCACAGTGCCTCGGGTAAGACACCGGGCCATAGAGTTTATCATTGTTTATTACAAAATAACAAAACATAGGAATTCATTACTCAGTAACAAGAGAAACAGGGAGATTGTCGTTTGCGCTCCAATTGTTAAGTCCACCGTCGGTTGCCGTGTAGATCCAGTTATCAAACTCAGCTTCATCAACTTCCTCTTCGTCCCTAATAGCATTCACTCCATGAGCCGGCAAGGGAGCTGTCACTACATTAGGCTTCTCAGATGCCTCAAATTGTACCTCCTTAGCGTCAATGAGGTCCTGCAGCTTGTTCTTTAACGCCCAACAGTCATCAGTAGAGTGCCCCGGGCTATCTGAATGGTAGGCACAACGAGCATTCGGGTTGTACTTGGGGGATGCAGTATTTGGGAACTTCGGCGCCACCCTGATAGTCACTAAATTGGTTGAGAGCAACTGTGGCAGGATCTGCGACAAAGTCATGCTTAAGCGGGTGAATTCTCTCCGGGGTCTTTCAACCTTCTGAGGATTGTTTGGCCGGGGAGCGGCAGCAGGCTTAGCAATCATTACCGCACTGACAGATTGGCGGTGCTCATGTCTCTCTGATTTCCTGGAACCATATACGGCACTAGTCTCCTTCTTGAAGGGTTTCCTCTCAGAACTAGATGATGCACCCTTCGGAATTTTTCCAGACTTTAACCCAGCTTCAATTCTCTCTCCAGTCAAGATCAAATCAGTGAACCCAGCAGAAGAATTCCCAATGAGATGGTTGAAAAATGGCCCAGATAGGGTCCCCAAGAACATGTCTACCAACTCCCGATCAGTCAACGGTGGCTGCACCCTGCCAGCCAGGTCTCTCCACTTCTGAGCGTACTCCTTAAAACCTTCGCTTGCACCTAACAACATACCCTGGAGTTGGGTACGTGTGGGGGCAAGGTCGGCATTATATTGATACTGCTTATAGAAAGCAGTAGCCAACTCCTCCCAGTTACGAACCTTGGTCCCATCCAGCTGATAGAACCATTCGAGATGAGTCCCTGAAAGACTTTCCTGGAAGAAGTGGATCCATAAATTCTTATCCGCAGAGTACGGTTGAATTTTCCGAACATAGGACCTTAAATGCAGCTTGGGACAAGACGCCCCGTCATACTTAGAGAAGGATGGTGCTTTGAACTTGTGGGGGATGATCACACCAGTTGACAAACCCAGATCTCCGAAATCCAGCCCAGGTACCTGTTGAACCTCCATAGCCTTCAATCTGTCCTCCAGTTGCTTATATCTGTCTTCTGCAGGAGGGTACTGCTCTTCATCAAAATCTGTCTCGTTGTCGGAGACTACCGGACTAGGAACCCTTGCTTCTGCCTGAGGAGAATTCTTGTCAACAGAAGAACCAGCCTCTTCCTGTTGCAGAGTATTGTTAAACCTTCGGCCCGAGTTGAACATAACAGTTCTTCTCTTCTTCTTCTTCTCCTTCTTCAGGAGCATAGCCTTCAGTTCTTCTTGGCCTTGAGCCAGACCCTTGATTAATTCTTGAAACTGCGCATTCTGCGCCTGAAGAGCCTTGATTGATGTCTCAGTTGATGAAGATTCGTGATTCATGATGCTGAAATAAACAGCGAAGAACTGTAAGCAACCTGAAAAGGGAAAAACCTGCTATGCACATGATGTATGAAATGCGTATGATTTATGTTTTCAAAGACAATCGGGAGTCAACTTTGTAAACAAAAAGGAACACACTTCATTAAATTCAACTTTGCAACTGAAATTATTCAACAAGTTGCCCTTAGGCGTTACATGAAAGGAAATACTGAAAAGGAAATAAAACTGTAAAAGCACATCTGGAGCTCCTTATTGATCCCATGGTCTCCTCTTCTCAGTACGGATGTAGGCATTCAGAACTCTCTCATTCTCCAACTGTTTTGTCAATTTCTGGATCTTTGATTTTTGTAGTTTTGATTTTATGATTTTATGAAAAAAATGATTAAAAAATAATTAAACTAAAAAATGAAAATAAATAAAAAACTAGAAAAGATTGGAAATTATGCATGAGGGGAGGGGGGGTGTAAGCCTAGATTGGAGGATGTGCTACAGAATTCTGTCCAAAAGCCCAGTCTAGTGGCCCAAGACAAACGTTGGATTCAGTGGGGCTGCGTTGTGAGAGTCCACCGTGTGGCTTCTTTCCCAAGGCATTAGATCTGGCGTTGCTTGATCTGATGGTAATGCATTTGAGGCGTATGGTGATCTCTTAGAGGTGAAGCGTACTGGATCTGGAACAAATGAAGTGGAAAATAATAAAATGTTGAGGCCTAGGATCGAACCCAGGTCCTCCCTCTCAAACAACTCACCCTTGACAATCTGCGCTAGAGCGCTTGTTTGTACATATAATAAGACAATTAGAATATAAGGGTAATTAAATGCTACGCACAGAAAAGAGCGCGTGAATTTAAACCGTCCAGTGAGGGTTGGCCACCTCATCATCTCTTTCACTACTCTGTTGTGTTAGGTAACATACTTTTACCTACAGCAGATTTCCATCACTATAAGATGTAGTGACGGATTTGGTTCGTAGCTATAAACCTGCATTACTCAAGAACATGATACATACAATATAAATCACAAACAACATAAGAGATCAATCAAGAATTTCATCCTGAGTCCATTGATACCCATAATTCCCTCTAATTTGTCCTGAAAACAAGAACCCCAATTTCAAGATTCCAAACCCTAATAATGGCATAATCACATTCCTGCACTGAAACTAAAATTAGACTATTCAAACATCTTCATATGATGATCATGAACACAAAAATATATTCTAATAGCATGTAAAACGCGTGAATGGGCACAATCAATATTGAAGGAAAAACGATCAAACCGTGAGTATCTGGGGTAAATGGGGATGCCTTGATGCATGAAATTGATGCTGTTGGCTTTAGAAGGCGTCCAGGAACGTGTTGTCGGCCTTGAAACTGCTTGAAACGGCCTGTAATTGAAAATATGATTCTCAGTTTTTTTGCAAAAAATCCAATGTTGTTCTTGATGTTTTAACCTAGTTGCGCACGAAAATATCTTCCTCTAGGGTTGGTCTGCTCTTGTATATATGTGAGGATCAAATTAAGCTCATAAAATTGGAATGAATCCAAAGAATAATGACTTTCAATTCTTGCATCCAATCTTTCCAAATGTAGATATTTCTTCTCTTTTCCACCTTGCACGAATCTTTTGCCATTATACAGCCTATTTTGATTGTGATTCACTTCAAAATCCAATCAAAACAAATCTTTACTATTTTCAAATCATTTATTTGATTAAATTTGGATTTTAAATGATTAAAAATCAAAATAAATCAAATAAATAAACAAAAGATACATGTATTAGTTCATGGGTCGTTTACCATGTTAGGAATAATATATAAGCATAAAAAGTTGGGCCCATTTTCCAAAAATGCAATTTTGGGCACATTTGACTTTTGGTAATTTTCCAAAAATGGTCCACTTTGACAATGCATAACTCTTCCAATTTTAACCCTAGAGAGGTGTTATTGGAATTTTTAGAAATCTTAGGATGTACCCTAAACAACCTTTTTGGTTTCATCTCAATTGGGTCTTTCATGTTCATGTAACAAGCTTTGACCCAAAAGGTGTTTTTGTTGACTTTTCAAAAAGACCTATAATGTAGAAATTCATATCTTTTTATGAGTGCATTTCTTGAACTTGAACTTTGAAGATGAGTTGTAGGAAATTGAATTCCCTTCAAAATGAGACTTGGATGAGAAATTTCTGATAAAGTATGAGAAAGTTATGCTTGGTCAAAGTTTGGTTGACTTTTCTTGAGAAACCCTAATTTAGCAACTTTTGAGTTTTGATGAATTAGGAGCATGCCTTGAGGAATCATGATCAACCCTTGATCAAATGATGAATATCACTTAAAAATGTTGATGTTGACCAAAAATCTTGATGTTTGACTGTATGTGGGCCACCGTTGACTTTTGACCTAATATAGTCGATTCTCAAGCATCTGAGTCGTTGACTGAGCAAACTTCTTGTGCAAGGCATGAAGTTTGACATGGGGGTCTTAAGAACATATTAGGACTATGGAGAGCATATTAAGAATAAGGAGCTCATCCATCTTATTGAAAATGGAAACCCTAGTTGTAGGTTCATTGCTTTATGAGGGAGTTTGTCTGGTTAACTCTTGGGCATCTCTGAGCAAGTTGAGTATCTCAATGAACATGTGTTGAGTAAAATATGAGGGAAAATTTTGGGGTACAACACATGTAAACACAGAAACCCCATCAACTATTGTTGATTAGTTCCTTGAGTGAATGTATAATCTCAAGAAGTCAATGGATGATGGTCATTGTGGGAAATCCTGATAGGAGATTCTGCGGGATCAGATTCTATTGGGTCAATGATTTTTATATTTGGTTAGATCACTGGTCATATTGTTGCAAGGTTCCTTGATATACTGAGTGAAAGCATGATCTTAAGAAGATAATGGCTGCTGGTCATTATGGGAAATCCTGATAGGAGACTATGAGGAATCAAATTATGTTGGGTCAATGGTAGTCATATCTCAAAGAGGACCGAGTGAAGGTTAGACTCTTGTGAGATCCCTGATGGATATCATTGCAAGAAAATCCTGGTAGGAGATCTTGAGGGATCAGATTCTATAGGGTTAATGAATGGTATATCTAGTTTGATCTCTTAATGTGTCATTGTGTGTTAGTCACCAGCGATTGCCTGTGCGATTGTAATCAGTTTGGTTATAGTGTATTAAGTCCTTAGATAAGGCAAAATCATCCTTGCGAGGGTGGACAGGAGTAGCCTAGTTAACAACGAACCTGGATAAAATACTTGTGTCTTTTATCTTCATTTTCTTTATTTCTATTGTCATTTGAGTGTAAATAATTTCTAATGGGAAAGTTTTCTAAAAACACAATTCAAACCCCCCCTTTTGTTGCTCAAAAGAATTTTCTGCTCATCAAAATGTTCAAAATCAGCAGACAATTTGGAAGTCAAAAGGAAGAAGATATGATTCACCAAGGAGAAGAACAAGTCAAAACAACTCTAAAATATATGGAAACCGCTATCATAATTTGAAGAAAACAAAGCTGCCACTGAAGAACAAGAAGTGAAGAAATCAGAAGTTGATCATCCATAAGCTTCCTATTTCAAACATATCTGATCAAAGGGAGTCAACAAAATAATGAGATCCAAGTTAGTTCTTCGGAAGTAATGCACTGGAAGATACAAGAAGAATCAAACAAAAAGAATGATGAGAAATAAGTTCAAACAATAAAAGTAAACTCCTCAAAAGATTAAAGTATCAGGTCAGTATTTACATGCTTTTTAAACAAAAGTATTGATAGATACTTCTACCAGTTAGAAGTTATTATATTCAGGAAAGATCACTTGCCTTAAGTTACTATTTTTTGTTGCAACTAATAATATTCGTTTTCTCTACAAAAATTCTCTTAGCTCAACCCTAGCTTTAATAATTGTTCAACTCCTCTCCTTAATAGTTTATTTTCTTAACCAATTAAGTAAACTAACATCATCTTATTAAGTGGTCAAATAAGAAACTATTATAGTTTTAATATATATATCAACCCTTAAAATTTGAAAAGGCAATCACATTAAATTAAATGTCTTTCAAATCACGATTGATGTGACCTGATAGAAAAATAGTACAACCCTAAGAATAGGTAGAAAATCCTTTCACTTTACCCTATGTTAGTCTTTCACACTTCTCCAAGGACTAAATAATCTTTCTCTCTCACCTCGCTTCTGAAATCCTTCACCAGTTCTTATTTCAGCTCCAATCTCTCAAAAACCCTAAATCCTATCCATCTGTGTTCAAAATCCATTCATATCTTTCAAATGACTTCTCCTCTATCAACTCTTCCTGAGGAAAACCTAAGTCTCCCACTTCACTCTGACCTATTTCCATTCTTGATGCCCCAGGAAGTCCCTCTATAGTGCCAATAGAATAAATGACAATTATTGTTGAACTAATAGTGGATTTTGAGAACCTGGCAGAAAATGGATTCAATCTATCAAGCAGTGTTAAGAGTCAAGGCTGGGAAAGTTATTTTGATTGTCTCAGAGGACCAACTTATCATGAGTTGGTAAAAGAATTTTGGAATAATGCATTCGTTCTTGATAAGATAACCATTTCTTCAAAAGTCAAAGGTCATGACATTATCATTAAGGAAAATGATATTGCAAAACTCATTCACCATGATGGATCTGGTACCAAATGTGACAACACTAAGGAAGCTATTTTATCCTCATCAAAGCAAGTACTATCAAAATCCACCCCCATAGTTGATCAAATCATTTTCAAAAATGTCAATAACTCTTACAAGACAAACGATATCTATGACAATCTTAAGATATGGTCAAGAATTCTCTCTGGAAGTATTCTTCACAAACGGCCGACCAACAAAATTTCTTATTTAGATATCGACTCTAAGTACATTCTATACTACTTTGTCAAGAGAGAAAAAGTTAACCTACCCGCAAGCATCTTTTCCAACCTTCTCTACTCAATTCAACATTCTAAAAGAGTGTCCAAAACTCAAAGGAAATGGATTCCTTATGGAAGATTGATCTTTGTAATCTTAGTTGAAAACAAACCTTTAAACCCTCCTTTGACATAAGATGGATTTGAAGTGATGAGTGGAAAACCATTCAATGGAGAAAATATAATAGAAATGGAAATCATTTCTAACCTAACCAAGAAACCCCATACTTTTAAAGTCCTCCAAAGAAAACATCTACTTCATGTTCTTCGGAAAAGAACATAAAAGAAGACAAGTCACTATCTCTCAATAACCCTAGGAATCAAAATCATTTGCCTCAATCACCTGATCCTTTACCCATCTCTAGATCCCTAATCAACCTATCCCCCTCATTTTCTCCTTATTATCCTAAACCTAGTCAAATAACTCTTCCATCCATCACATCTTATAACTTGCCACCAACTCCCCTTCATCCTGCCTTTTGTCAAACCTTATTGAGGCCACTAACCTCATCTGAACTCTTCTAAAAGTTTAAAGAACTTTCTCTACTCTCTCTTGAAGATATCTTGAGAATCTCTTCCTCCAGCATGAATCCCTTCATAACTGAAGCCGCCTGGATCAACTTTAGACATGTAATGAATGTTAACTCTGACATCATGCAATTTGTCTGCTGTCAAGAGGCTAAACGGAAATATGAAGACATGCTTGTATCCTTATCCTCTCCTCCCTCGTGCTTACCCGCTTCAGAACCTACAAGACAAGTGGTTCTTGGCTTAGAGGATGAATATCCTTCCAATGTCTCTAACGATGTCTTAGTAACAACTAAAAACCAACCCTTTTGATCTGGTGTGAAGTCTTATATGGATGTTGAAAAGGATATTTATGGGATAAAGGAAACTCTTAATAAGATGCAAGAATCTAATCGAATTATTCAAGAGTGTCTGGAAAGTCAGGAGAAGACAAGTCTAGATAGAGCAGCTTCCTTCAACCAAATGGATGAGATGTTAACGAAGTTCATGGAAAAGTTTAACAAAGAGTTTTAAGATTAGATCATATCTTATAACTTAGATTAGGACCCATTCCCTATGTTTCTAAAACTCTTATGTTTAATATAGTTTATCTGATTGTTGGTTATCTTTAATGTTTACTTAGTGTAATAACTAGTTAAAAATATAGAGTCTCCACCATTAATTTTTATCTTTCGGAAGGGAATATAAAGGATAACACTAATTTGATAAGAGATTCTAAGTTATTGGGCTCGTTTTAGACGAAGGGAAGGTGTTAGGCACCCCTCATCTACCTTGTTCACAAGGATACCAGGGTTTAGAATTACAATTTTTAAGGAATAGGGTTTTTAACTTTTATTAGGGGAACTCGCCACGATTTTAGTCGTATGCCTACTGTTGTACCCCAAAATTTACCCTCCCATTTTATTCAAGACATTCTCCTAGGGTTCTTAAATGCTCAAGGTTGCTAAAGAATTGATCAGACAAATTCTCTTCTGAAGCAATGGACTTACAATTAGGGTTTTACTTTTCTAAAGTAAGTTTGGGTTTATAAGGTCTCAAGTGGATTTCATTGTTTCTTATATGTCTCCAAGAATTCTCATACCAAGTTTCATGCCTTGCATCACAAGTTTGCTCAGTCAATTACTCAGATGACTAAAAATCAATTGTATTTGACAAAAAGTCAATTGTGGTCAACATATAGTGAAACTTCGAGATTTTTGGTCAACATCAATATTTTGAAGTCATATTCATCATTTGATCAAGGGTTGATCATGATTCATCAAGAAAACTCTTAATTCATCAAAAGTCAAAAGTTGCCAAATTAGGGTTTTCTTTAGGAGACGTCAACTGAACTTTGACCAAGCACAACTTTCACATGCTTAATCATATTCTCCTTAACCAAAGCTCTTTTTGAAGGAAATTCAATTCTCTATAACTTTATCTCTCTAAGCTCAAGTCTAAAAATGCTTCATTTTAGAGATATGGACTAATACATTATAGGTCATTTCAAAAGTCAACAAAAAGACATTTTTTGTCAAGGCAACTTACATGTGGATAAATTGTTCAAATTCAAAAAGGATCAAATAATATATTTTAGAGGACATCTTGAGCTTTCCAAAACGTCTAAGATCACCTTCAAATGATGAAAATTGAGAGAGTTATGACTAGTGCAAGTTGGGAAATTTTGAGCAAATGCATGAAACCGAAAGTGACCAAACTTGGAATTTTGCACTACTGGGCTTACGATTCAAGGTCCAAACGTGTTGTGAAACTTATAATGAACCTCAGATCTTACTCATGCATCCTTTAACCTTTTTATTATATTTATTTTGATTTTTATTTATTTTAAAAGTCAAAATAAATTAGATAAACAAGGGATTTTCTTACAAAGTCCAAGTTCACAAACATTTGACGTAATTCCTGCTTATATATTCCATATTATTCAGAAAAACCCTTACACACGAAACCCTTGTGCAAGAACTTCTTCCAAAAATCTTAAAAATCATTCAAACTAGGGCAACTTGAAACCCTAGCTTGCAGCCACTCTTGAGGGCTACTGACTCTTCCATTCACTTCCAGGAACGCAATAGGGTAAGGTTGGATCGATTGACATGATCAAAAGGGTATAAAAACACATATATGTGCCTCACCGATTTTGAGACTGCATGAACTTCAAACATTCGTTTTCCTTATATTTTTAGATGTACTAACTTATTTAATGTGTTCCTGAGGTTCAATAATGCAGGAATAACCTATCGTGTGAGCCCCATGATGGCTTAATAGTGCATAGCCATACTCATGCCAATTTGAGATATTTTCTTCATACCTTACAAACCAACACGTTTTAGCCCAAGATAGTGGTCCGATAGAATTTGCAGGCCTTGACTTTGGGGGGGAGGGGGTAGGGTCCCTCTGGATCTCTAATATTTGTTTGTTTTGCAGGAACAAAAAAAGAGCCACCAGAGAAGACGATCGGAACTAGGGCTCCGACGCTTCTCTGGTCCAGTTGTGTTGTTTTATTTTATATTCAATTTGTTTATGGAATAATAATGGATGTATCACCACCTCAGTGGTTAAAACATGTGCTCTAAGGAATTATTATACCAAGGCGTGGGTTTGATCCCAACCTTTTGATATTTTGAGTTTTTTCACTTTTTTTCTTCATATTTTGCATATCTGTAACGTACAAGGCGCGTTGGTTCCATTCCCTAACACCAAAGCGCTCTTGGCGCATTGGCAAGGCTTGCAGGAAGAAATTATAAGGGTGTGGGTTCAACATCCACCCCTGACAATTTTGTGGTTTTCTCTATTTTTCTTACTCTTTTTTCTCCTTTTTCCCTTAAACCAACCCTAAATTCACAAAAAGACCTTTTTAACAAACCTAATTTTTTCCAAAAACCTTTTTTTATAAACCCTAATCAAATTAGGTTTTTAGGTTTTTAATTTAATTAATCAACTTTTTTTAATAAAAATTAATTATACTTTTTTAGGTTTATTTAATCGTCAAAAAACCTTTTTTTCATTAAAAAAAATCACTGAAAAAAATTGTTCGTTTTTTATTCTTACATTCTTTTTTCGGTAGTTTATTCTTCTCGCATTTTCCTCGATTATGTAATTGTTTCTCGGTTTGTAATAGCTTAGTTTTTTACTTTCTGCTTTTCTATTTTATAACTTCCCTAAGGCCATGTAAAAGCGTAGGAACCTTTATTTTTCCACTTTTACTTTTCGCACTTTTAAACTTGCTATATTATCTCTTAGTAATTAGGTTTATATGGAAAGACTAATAATGAATTGATAGCTAACCCTAACGCAAAGATTAAAATAACTGAACACAAATCACTCGCACACTCGTACCTCTAGGATAACCTCCCTTTTTGCCTCGGAAAAAAAAACAGTCATGTCCCTCGAAAGTGGGGACGCTTTAGCAAAGCCCCTCGATACAAAGATCATAGTCCCTCGATAACTTTTTGACGTTGCCTTCGGTAAATGATCTAGTCCCTTATGAAAATTGCTAAAGCTTCCTTACCAGTTGCCTTAGATGATTGTACGATGACCCACGCCTGTCCCTTCACATCCAACGACAGGGCTTCCTACTAACTAATGGTATGGATATCACTATCTAAAGGAGGGGGAAATACAAGAACATCCTTGAGTAGGGTAGATATTAATCGCTTGCTCACAAAGCTCTTCAAAACAAAACATTTCACACAATAACACTCTTCAAAAATATTTTCAAAACAAACGCTTTGTATACACTCTTAATGATACAAGACTCATTACAAAGTCCTCCTTACATTGACAAGCTTTTCAAAACATTTTCAAACACACAACACAAAGCAATTTTCAAAAGTGAGCTAGCGATTAAGAGCCCATAGATAACTACGGATGAAAAGGGTGCTAACACCTCCCTTTTCATAACCTATCCCCTGAACTCAAAATAAAAAAAAATCATGTTCTTTCACCATTTCCTTATTGGATAAAAGAAAATTCGATGGTGACACTTGCTATCCGCGATATTTGCGATCAAACACAAAACCAAGTCAGTTATCCCACTGTATTACAGAACTGGTGACTCTGCTGGGGAGTGTAAATTCCAAAAGAGGGTCTACCTTAGAGTTAGCTCACTAAAAATTATTTGCTTTGTTTGCTTTATATTTGAGGGTTGCTCGGGTTTTATTTTTGCAAAGATCTTATACCCGAATCTGGGAGTACCCTTAGTTAAGTAGCTATAGATCATGGAAATTGTACGATGTAGACCGATATGGTTGAAGTGATGGCTATGTTAGTGCGAAACTTTGGTTTGTATTGGTGTCCCTCGAGTCAGTCGAGGAGAATACAAGGCTTCCACGTGGTGTCATAAGCACTAACTGACCTTTAGAACCTTAAATGACCCAACTTAGCCATTAGAAGGTAGTGAGTTGAACGGATTTGGTGCAGTCCAAAGTTGGTTGATTTTAGATGCTACACTCATTGAGATTCGACTCTCGGGATATTTCGGTGGCAAGTCAATTACACTGCTGAAACAAAGCCTGCGAGAAAGATCAGTGATATGAGATTCCTAGATCTCGATTACTATTCTTAGGACATGTTGAGTCAACTGAACTTCAAAAGGATACTTACCAACCTCATGCAAGCCTTAAACCTAAGGCTCTTGTGTGCTTTGTTTGTGTTTGTTATCTGTTCAAACATGACATTATAACATCATGACATCATGAAATCATACCATATCATTTTCACTGATCATTTCAAGGATCTCAAGGGCCTGTGATGCAGATTTACCATGAACCACACATCTAGCAAGGGGAAAGAGGGTTTATTTCCCTCTAACCATATGTCATTAAAGACCAAAGTATGTTCTTTTGAGTCAAAGGCTGGGACCCACTTGACATGGTGAGCTTGATTCTCATAGAAGGATGTTCAAAGACACAAAGTTCTTCAGTCAAAGCTGCAATCAGACTCAACTTCTAACATTTTAATTTGTTTATTCTGTGAGATCCTTGAAAACATTGCATGTGCATACACATACCATACACATCATATCATAACTGGGTTTCCCAGGGCAGGTTTTCTCATCTTCTTGTTGTTTATTTCAGTAAAAGATGACTCTCGAACAAACTGTGAAAGATCTTTAGGCACAAAATGATCAATTCCAAGAGACGCTCCTTAACTTGGCCAAGGTGCAGAAGGAAATGATAGCACTCATTGCCAAGAAGAAAAAGACTAGGAAATTTATAGGCATCCTCAACATGGGAAGGAGATTCAGAGGTCCTCCCAAACAAGCTCAGTACTGTGATATTCCCTCTGATGAATATGGTAATCAGGGTGAAGAAGACAGGAGTGTGAAGGCTGAGAGAGGAACTAATCTTAGGCCAGGTCAATATTCTGATGAAGAAGACTATTCTGCTGAACAGTATCTTCCTATTGATGACAGATACAAACAACTGGAAGATCGTCTGAATGCCATAGAAATCTAGAAAGTGCCTAGGCTCGATTTTGAAGAGATGGGTCTCATCTCAGGGATTGTTATCCATCACAAGTTCAAGGTCCCCGTCTTTACCAAATATGATGGTGTTTCTTATCCTAAATTACATTTAAGGTCTTACGTCCGATAGATCTAACCCCATACTGCTGATAGAAAGTTATGGGTACATTTTTTTTCAAGAGAGCTTATCTGGGACACAACTGGAATTGTTCTATCAACTGGAAGGAACCAACATTCATACTTTAGAAGACTTGGTTGTTTCCTTCTACAAACAATACCAATACAATGTTGATCTTGCACCAACCCGTGTGCAATTACAAAGTATGGCTATGGCTCTCATGAAGGTTTTAAAGAATATGCCCAGAAGTGGAGAGATTTATATGGAAGGGTTCAACCTCCTATGTCTGATAGGGAGCTGGTTGATATGTTTATGGGAACTTTGACAGGACCTTTCTTTAATCATCTGATCAGAAGCTCTTCATCTGGTTTTACCGAGTTGATACTAACTAGGGAACATGTTGAAAGAGGAATTAGAAGTGGAAAGATTCAAGTGGCTGCATCTTCGAGTACTGTGAAAAATAAATTTAATAGAAAGAAGGAAATTAATGTTGTGTATGGCCAGAAGGGTTGCGGTAGAAGTAATCACAACCAATCTGTGAGAGCGGTGCTAATTTCTAATCATGCGCCTATACAACAACAACCACAGGTAAATCAGCATAGCTCAGACGCACCGAGAAGACAGTTTACCAAGATCAGTATGCCATTGTCTCAGGCATTGCATCATCTTTTGAAGGCGGAGTTAATAACGTTAAGGGATCCTCCTCGGAATCCCAACACCTCCTCTCCTCGATACAATCCCAATGTGAAATGTGCTTACCATTCCAATAGTCCAGGACACGACACCAATAGTTGTTGGGCCTTGAAAAACAAAATTCAAGACATGATTGACAATAAAGAGATTGAGTTCGATCCTCCCGAGAATCCCAATGTGATACTGCACCTATACCTAAGCATGACAAATGCATTAATGCAATTGATGATGTTCTTTATGTTTCTATTGTAAGTGATTTGACTACTAAACTCTTGACTATTAAGAAGAATCTATTGCAAGCCGATTTATTTCCGGGTTGCATTGAAAGGTTCTACTGTTGTGCAGTCCAACCCAATGTATGCAAGTTGCTTAAAGAAGGTATTCAGTGTCTTATGGACAATCATATCATTATAGTTGAGAAGATTCCTGTGATCGGTGGAAATAGAACTGACTGTTTTGAAATGCTGGTTCGCGTTTGCGTTTCGCAAAATGTCGCGGTAAGCAAGAGTCGTCACCGTCTTTTATTTTCTCCAACAAGGAAAGGACCAAAGCACAGCAAAATTCCTTTTCGAGATGTTTCTCGGGTTCGGGAGGTAGATTATAGAAAGGGAAGGTGTTAGCACCCTTTCTATCTGTGGTTATCCACGGGCTCTTAGGTACTTGCTCACTATGTTTTCAAAAGTTTTTCTTTTCTTGTGTTTGTGGGTTTTGAAAAAGTTTTGTTTGAAAACTTCGATTTAACTCTTGTATCAGTCCTCAAGAGTGTATGAAGTGTTGTTTGAAAACTTTTGTCAGAAAAGTGTAAGTGCGAAAAGTATTTTTTGTTTTTAAAAGAGCAAGTACCTGAGAACCTCTACCTACTCAAAAGAAATTAAGCTGTGTAAATGTCCTTTAGATAGTACTATCCCACTATTGAGAAGTAGGTAGCACCGTCGTTGGAGTTTTCGGGTCAATTCGATTTTAGGGACATGTGGTCACTAAAGCAATGGTAGGACGCCTTAGCGGTAACCCTAATGTCTTAGATCGTTTTATCCGAGGCAACCGTTTCGAGGCGACTATGATCTTTAGACAGGAGGGCGACCTCTAAAACACCATATACTCAATGACCACGTCGAGGCAACCAAGTGAGGCGTACCCTAAGAGTGGCATGTGCGAGTGTGTCAGGTTTCAGTTTATGTTATCTTTCTACATGTTATGGTGCCATACGATTGATTTAAAATTAAGAGAGATCTTGACATGCATAGCCTAGTTAGCATACATCTAGCAGTTAATAGTTGCGAAAAAAATAAAACTAAGCTATTATAAGGCGTCGGGTATTTACATCGGCAAAAACAAACCCTTGAAAAGTAAATGCGGGAAATTAAATAAAAGCGATAAAAGGTCATAATTAATACTATTACATCCTCGGAGCAAATACACTTATATGGATAAAAATACGAATCAAATAAATCATACGCGAGGGAAAAATTGAATCGGAGAGTCTTTAGGGTTTTGACCCTTTTTTGAGAAAGAAAGAGGTTTTTTTGTTATCTTGCATTTAATTAAATTAAACCTAGAATAATTAGTAAATTAAATAAAGAAAGATATTTTTTTGAGTTTTTTAATGTTTCAAGGAAAAAATAAAAGATGGTTAAAAGTTATAAAAAACCCTAATTCTACATTGATTTTATTTATTGTGAAAATATTAAAATTAACCTAATTAAAAACTAAATTAATTATGTTAGTATTTATTTACAAAAATAACTAATTAAATTTAATAAATAAAAATATTATATTTTTTATGTTTTCTGAATTTATTATGAAAAAATTAATTTGGTTAATTAAGTAATAATAATAATAATTAATAATAAAAACAAAAAAATATAAAAGAAGAAAAAAGAAATAAACCCGGGGGGGTGTTGGCCCAAGTTAGGAGGTGTATCACCAATTCTGAAGCCCATTATGCTTCCAGCCTGTTTGACTTTCTGGATTAGCTATGCGTGCGCTGACCAGGGAGTAGGATAGTCCTTCAATCCTGGCCTTCAAATCTGGCCAGGAGCCACTTGGCGTGTGGATCTCTAAGGTGCATGGTGGATCACGCATTGGAGAGTACATGGGATCACCTGCAAAAAGAAATCAAAAAATTGTTTTGGGGGACCTGGGATTCGAACCCAAGTCCCAAGGGATGCTTCAATGCCTTTGCCAACTGAACTGTAACGCGCATTTGTTAAATGGATGGATAGAGAATATTATATACAAAAAATAAACAATATGTTGTACACAAAAAATAACGCGCGCATTTTCAAATAAGCCAACCAGATGCTAACACCTCATCATCTTCTTCGTTTGTCCTGTATAACTAGAATCAGATAGCGGGGGTTTTTAACCCCCACTACTTCCTGCAAGGAAAAATAGCGATTAGAAGCACAGTGAATATAAATGTTTCGCGAGGTGTGGGTTGAAACCGTCTTGGCCTCACGAATTCAACCCTATATCCTATTAGTCCCAATTTTTCCTGGTTCAGAAAGCCCTAATTTAAAGCTTGAAAACCCTAGAAATTTGATCATGGTATCTTTCGATTCAGGGCATTATAGTTCAATTCAATCATGCCATTAGCTTCGTATGGTCTCTAGCAAGGCAAAACAATCACAAAAACACGTTAAATGCGCATGAATTAGGATATATAATTCTGAATAAGAAGTGCAAACCGTGGGACTGTATGCAACGATTCCTTGAGCTTCAGCGCCTGAATTCGATTGCAAAACGTTCCTGGAACCTCCTACAATGAATTTGAATGAATAGAATGCCTTGAATTGGCCTAGGTTGCAAGAATAGGTTTTCACTTTTCTTGAAATTTCTTGAAACTGTATGGTTGTTTCTGCAGCCTTTTAATCGTGTGCTAGGGTATGGTTAGCTTGCTTATGTATAGGGGAATCAAATTAGGTCAAAAAGCTGGGCCAATATCCATTGCATTGATGTTTAAATCTTTGATTGAAAATCAAATATTCTTGATTTTTCATGATTGAACAATGTTGCCAAACTTGGAATTTTTTGTATCTTTGACTTGTGCACGAATTTGCCAGCATGTTTAGGTCATATTTGCTTCACAAAGATTTAAAAAACAAATCTTCTATTTTCTTATGATTTAAATTAATTAAATGAATTAATATTAATTAAAAATTCATTTAATCAATAAGAATAAGAAAATAAATCCAATTAAGCTTGATGGGTCGTGCATAGGACATGGGTGAAGTTTCAAGAAGAGATTTGAGGCCCATTAGCAAAAAGAAGGTGTTTTGAGCAAAGTTGACTTTTGCAAATTCATGAAAATTTCCCAACTTCTCCAATGCACAACTTGCTCAATTTTGATCATATGATCATGTTCTTGGACATTTTGAAAAGCTCTTGAAGTCCTCTAACCAATTCCTTTGGTCCCATGTCATTTGGATTTACCAATCTCAAGTTATGGCCTTTGACTCAAAGTATACTTTTGTTGACTTTTGAAATTGACCTATAATGTAAAATTTGGTAACTTCTTGTGAGTGCATTTCTTGATCTTGGAGTGTGAAGATGGATTGTAGGAAATTGAATCCCCTTCAAAATGAGAATTGGATGGAATTTTCCTGACAAACCATGAAAAAGTTATGCCCTGGTCAAGATACAGTTGACTTTTCTATTGTCCAAAAATAGTAACTTTTTGCATCTTGATGACTTTTGAGCTATTCTTGTGGAATCATGATCAAGGCTTGATCAAATGATGACTGTGAACTCAAAATAAGATGTTGACCAAAAATTCTGACTTCTGACTGCAAAATGACCATTTTGCCCTTGCAGTTGACTGTAGATCAAATGGAGCTTTTGACTGTGCCAATTGGCACTGTGAGTCTTGAAACTTGGCATGTAGGTGCTAGAGAATGCATATAGGCCTATGAGACTTGATTGAACCATTGAAAACCCCAAATTCCTTGAAAGAACCAAAACCCTAATTTCAGCTGTCTACTGCTTAGGAGGTAATTTGACTGTACAACCCTTGAGCCATTTTGAGGATCATTCTTGACAAATCTTGAGAGATATGAGAGGGAAAATTTTGGGGTACAACAGTTGCCCCTGTTCAATCTTCTTAAACCTGAGGATGTAGATTGGCTTGCGTGCCTTTCGCGATCAGAAGGTGGAAGATGATTGAACACTAAAGTGCCCAGAAATTTGCACTCGCATAGTGTAGTATCAGCATGGTGACGTCGGGAATGGGCTTACAGATGCCATTTGGAGATTGTTGGTAGGAGGATGGGCTTATAGGTGCCATCTGGAAATGTGACAGAATCTTGTCGGGGATGGGCTTATAGATGCCATCTGGAAATGTGATGGGTAGTTGTGGAGATGGGCTTAAAGATGCCATCCAGGGGTGAATGCTAGACTGTGTCTATAAGCTGGAACTGGATGATTGCCAGCATGGCGTCAGTGCCTGGAGCGCCTCTGAACTGTATTGGAAAGTTGGGTGGTTTGAGCTGGTCGAGTAGATAGTTGTCCTGTCTGGTTTCAGGTATTAATCTTTGACCCGAGAAAGAAAGATAGTTTTCCTGGCTTGCTACAGGTATTAATCTTCAATCTCTTCATGTAGATAGCTTTCCTGGCTGGTTTCAGGTATTAACCTACAATCAATCGTCCACCGATATTTTCTTGGCTAGTTACAGGTATTAATCTGGAACTTGAAAAGGTTGGCCAATGAGATAGTTGTCCTGTCTGGTTTCAGGTATTAATCTCTGACCGGAGAAAGAAAGATAGTTTCCTGGCCTGTTACAGGTGTTAATCTTCAATCTCTTCACGTAGATAGTTTTCTTGGCTGGTTTCAGGTATTAATCTACAATCAATCGTCCACAGATAGTTTTCCTGGCTAGTTACAGGTATTAATCTGGAACTTGATGGGTTGTCTCTTCTGACGGGGTGTCTCCTTTGACGAGCTTTGCCTCAGAAAAATCTTTAGGAATCGATTTAACTGATTTTGTCTCCATTGACTGGCTTCGCCTCAGAAAAATCTTTAGGAATCGACTTAACTGGTTTTGTCCCCATTGACTGGCTTCGCCTCAGAAAAATCTTTAGGAATCGATTTAACTGGTTTTGTCTCCATTGACGGGTGTGGTCACAGAAAAATCTTTAGGAATCAATTTAACTGGTTTTGTATCCATTGACTGGTCTTCAGAAAAATCTTTAGGAATCGATTTAACTAGTTTTGTCTCCATTGACTGGCTTTGCCTCAGAGAAATCTTTAGGAATTGATTTAACTGATTTTGTCTCCATTGACGGGCTTTGCCTCGGAAAAATCTTTAGGAATCGATTTAACTGATTTTGTCTCCATTGACGGGCTTTGTCTCAGAAAAATCTTTAGGAATCGATTTAACTGATTTTGTCCCCATTGACTGGCTTCGCCTCAGAAAAATTTTTAGGAATCGATTTAACTGGTTTTGTCTCCATTGACGGGTGTGGTCACAGAAAAATCTTTAGGAATTGATTTAACTGTTTTTGACAAGGTCTTGGAATATCTTCAACTGGATCGGCATCAGAAAAATCTTTAGGAATCGACTTAACTGGACCAGAGAAGGCCTTTGACTGGCTCGGCATCAGAAAAATCTTTAGGAATCGATTTAACTGGACCAGACAAGGTCTTGGAATATCTTCAGTTGGATCGGTATCAGAAAAATCTTTAGGAATCGATTTAACTGGACCAGAGAAGGCCTTTTAATATGGTTGAGAATTTAACTGCATCTTTCCTGAAAGGTAAAGGTCAGTCATATGCAATGCATGAGATGGATCGAGCAATGATGTTCTCAACATAAATGAGATTGTGCGATATGATGCGTTTATGCATGTATCATGATGTATGGAAATGTAATGTTTTAGCTGGGGAAAATAAATCCCGGATAGCTGGAGAATAGTGTTGAGTTCTTCGTTTCTGCTGGGGATGATGAACGAAGATGATTGTGAGAATAAACCTGCAGGAGAGAAGAACTTCGTTGGGGAATAAACTTGATGAAGAGATTACTCTGCGGGGAATTACTCTGTGGGGAGAGATGCTTTGCTGAGGTTTTAACGATAACTCCGCTGGGGATTCCGTTGATAAGCTCTGTTGGGAATTTTGATGATGAACTCCGCTGGGGATAAAAAGAACTTCGCTGGGGATGATCTTTCAGTTGCAACTTGCTGAGGATAACCCAGTTAGACTCTTGTGGGGATAACCTCTGAATATGGCTGAGGAGAAGCATTTGTATTCTGCAGGGGACAAGCTTCCAGAATCTACTGGGGAAGATGATTCAACTCTGGCGGGGAAGCTTTTTTAGACTGCGCTGGAAAAGGGCTCCACTGGGAGTATCTTGTATTCCGCCGGGGAACATTCTTATACTCTGTCGAGGAATATTAAGACTGCCGGGGATGCTCTTTACGCCCGCTGGGGAATGTCTTTATACTCCATTGGGGAATATTAATACCTTTTGGGGATACCAATCCTTTTTTGGGGACTGATGTTAGGCCAACTCTGCTCGGGGGAAGAGTATTTTTGATTCGTCCATGATTGCAAGTCTCAGTGGGGACAGCTACCATTACTGTCTTACTCTGCGGGGAGTGAAGGTATCTTGGTCATACTCTTCAACTGAATCTACCTTGTACCTGGTGGCCAGAGCAGCTTGTACAGTTCGGACAATTCTTATTGTCCCAGTTTCTGCGGGAGAAGAAGGCCTATGAGGCACTTGATAACTGCCGATTGACAAATCCTCTTCTGATAGGTAAGTGACGATATGACGGGACATAGTCGTACGCTTTTGATCCCTAACTTTTTCCTGGACCGCCCTTTCGGGTTTTCAGTCCATCGGGATACCCTTTCTTGCCCAAGCCGCCTTTTCAGGTTTTCGACTTGCCGAGTGTACAGATTTTTTCATTTTCATCCCTTATTTTTGCCCGAACCCTTTCGGTTCGCCGGGAAGCCCTTATTTTTGCCTAGGCCAGTCAACCTAGCGGGTCTTTGATTGCGCATAGTATTTTTTTGACTATGTCCACGTTCTCAGAGTGTAGGGAGTTATCACTGTCAGTAGTATTGTGTCGCCATATTACCAGAAGATGTTTGATCGTGCAAGATTCGTTGCTGGAATTCATGTCCAATGCCCCAAGTGATTCATATGAAGATTTGTCCCTGGCTATTTGGCATTTTGAGAGAATCCTTGAATCTTGACTTGACTGCCCCAGATGATGGACAATGATCATGTCTGCCCCTTGGTTGGAAGTGTTTTTCCCACTTGAGGTGACTCTTTTTATTGAGAAGGCTTTTTTTGTTCACTAGATATTCGTCGTGCGAATTTCTCTGTTGTTCGAACAAATAGTCATATGCAAACAATGTTATATTAAGAATGCAAATCTTATGTCTGTTTTGAAATTCTTTGAAAATGCAGTTTTCAATAAAACAAGCGAATTTTTGTAAAATGTGATGTCAACTCAGGATTTTACAGCAAGCCATGCAGGAGTCAGGATACCTTTTGTAACAGTATGCTTTCAAACTAACCCATGCTTCAGCTAGGACTTTTAAGGGTTATAGCGTGGTCTGGTTCACGGTTTAAGAAACAAAGGATAAAGGCTCAAAGTATATTTGTACCCACCCGCTCTTCGTGATGTTCTTCGATTCTAAACTCAGCTAATCGTGCGTTAGATCTTGTTTGAGTCTTTGCTCTGATATTCCGGTGATGGTCCGGATACTGACAGCTTATTTTGAACAGGCAGTCATTTTGTTTTTGTTGAGGGTTTGTAGGACCTCTTTCTTTTCGATTTTATTATCCCTGTCTTTTGCCTGAACTGTTTCATTTGTGATTACAGTCAGCGGGATGCCCCAGTTTTTTTTCTTAAGTCTCCTTCATAGGTTTTGACTTAATGGGCTTTGATTTCTGAGAGATAATGACTGCCTGTCCTTACGATTATACGGAACCAACACTGTCTTTTGTTTCGGAAGGACTTCTTTGATGCCATCCATTGTGCACCCGGATCAACCGAGAAAACTACCCTGCCCTAGGTTATAATCAAGTGTTTTAATTAGTGAGAAGAAAAACTCCTACTTCTTTGGCTCAAAGGGGTTGACTAGGGATTATCTTCCTTATAACTCCACTGTTTAGGATTTGAAACAATGCCTGTACATCGTCAGTGGGGTCTGTTCAAAAGCATATTGTAAAGATCGTGGTATCATTTTCGTCATCCTCCCTCAAAAGGCTTAGAATTTTTTAATCGAGAGTTTGGACATCACAAAAAATGAAAGTAATTTGAATATAGTGAATACGAATGGATTGGTTCAAAACAGACATATGCAATGCATTGATAAAGTAACAAAGTTTGACATGAATAAATGTTTGAACAATCAAAAGAAAATTACAACTTGAAAATTCTAATGAGCAAAAAGTCTTCTCGTCTCAGGACTTGTCACTTCAAATGGTGAACCTTGGAGGGATGGTAGAAGAACTCAGCCTGACCATCTTGTGTGAATTCCAATGCTCCTTCATCAAGCAGGTTTTGGATTTTGTACCTCAACTTCCAACAGTCGTCAGTATCATGCCCCGGGCTGTTGGAGTGATATGCACACCTTGCATCAGAATTATAGTTGGGTGAAGAAGTCTTAGGATTCGGGTGAGGTCCTACCAACGTCACCAGATTCAAATTCAACAGGTGTTGCAAAGCTTGGGACAGTGGCATGTTGAGCTTGGTAAACGGCCTCGGAGTAACCCGTTGCTTATGACAAGGTTGTTGTTGGACCTGTGAGGTAGTGGCAACTTGGAGAGGTCCATTCTTCATCAAACCAAACCTTTGACTTCTCGGAAGTTGACTAATGACTTGATCCTCAGCCTTGACTATTTGCTTCATACTGTTGTATTTGTCTTGATGAAGCTGGTTGATCATGGTTCTCAACTCTTCTTGCTCCCGAGCTAAGCCTTGGATAAGAGCCATCTTCCCCAGCATCTGGGTTCTCATTGCATCTACCTCAGCTTGCAGATGTTTTAGCCGTTCGTCCTTATTGTCTTCCGGACTTTTCTTGACCAAATTCCCCATGAGGAGTGTTCTCAACTCTTCATGCCCCTTGGATAGGTTTAGGAAGATTTCCCTGAACTGGGTCTCTTGAGTATGGAGATCCTGGTTGTCTTGTTGGAGGGCCATTGCTGAAACAAACAGCGAGAACATGAGAGACCGGTAAAGGGTGACCTGTTATGCAATGATATGTATGTATGCAATGTTTTCAAGGATCTCGCGGGGTAAACAGGAAACTGTTAGAATCTGAATCCGGTAGCTCGATTGGAGGAACTTCATGTTGCTGAGAGTCCTTCTTCAAGAGTCAAGCTTACCATATCGAGTGGGTCATAGCCCCTGACTCAAGTTATCGTGCTTAGATTTCTAGACAACCTTGGCTAGAGGAAAATAAATCCCTTTTGCCCCTTGTTTGACGTCTGGCTCATCATGACCTGCATCACAAACCCTTGAGATCCTTGAAATGGTTAAGGAAATGCTATGGTATGATGTTATGATGTGTATGCTATGCGTGTGAGGTGATGTAAGCAAGCCCTGCTATAAATCCAAATTGTTGGATAAGGACTATAAGCAAAACCTACAAGGGACTCATGTTGTCAGATAACAAGTATGTGCAAGTAGTTCAAGTTTGAAGGCACACAAGTCACACAAAAGAGCCCTTAGATTTCAGGCTGGCATGAAGTTTAGGTACTACCCTCTTTCAGTTTCAGTTGGTTAAGACTTGTCCTAAAAATAGTAATCGGGTTCTAGAGGATCTCAATATCACTGACTACCCTCAATCGGTCATAATTCCAGTTTGGCAACCTTTTCTTGCGGCCGGAACCATCGCGAGTGTTTAGTCTCAATGAGCGTAGCATACTGCTACTGTTCTATGGCCAAGTTGGTCAAATTAAGGTTCTAAGGTCAGTTGGTGCTTGATGACTCCTCAGAAGACCCATATTCTCCTCGTTCCAACACAAGGGATATCGGTACAGACCAAGGAGTCACACCAACGTAGCTACTGCTTCATCCGTGTCGGTCTACGCCGGACAGATCCCTCACAGTTTATTGCTACTTACCTAAAAGGGGTACCCCAGATCCGGGTTAGGATCTATAAAACTCCGATACAAGCCCACAAAATTAAAGCATACAAAGCATACAATTGAAAACACAAGTGATCTAATCCTAAGGTACACCTCACTTATAAATCCCCAGCAGAGTCGCCAGTTCTGTGATCGGTGGAAATAGAACTGACTGTTTTGAAATGCTGGTTCGCGTTTGCGTTTCGCAAAATGTCGCGGTAAGCAAGAGTCGCCACCGTCTTTTATTTTCTCCAACAAGGAAAGGACAAAAGCACAGCAAAATTCCTTTTCGAGATGTTTCTCGGGTTCAGGAGGTAGATTATAGAAAGGGAAGGTATTAGCACCCTTTCTATCTGTGGTTATCCACGGGCTCTTAGGTACTTGCTCACTATGTTTTCAAAAGTTTTGCTTTTCTTGTGTTGGTGGGTTTTGAAAAAGTTTTGTTTGAAAACTTCGATTTAACTCTTGTATCAGTCCTCAAGAGTGTATGAAGTGTTGTTTGAAAACTTTTGTCAAAAAAGTGTAAGTGCGAAAAGTATTTTTTGTTTTTGAAAGAGCAAGTACCTGAGAATCTCTACCTACTCAAAAGAAATTAAGCTGTGTAAATGTCCTTTAGATAGTACTATCCCACTATTGAGAAGTAGGTAGCACCGTCGTTGGAGTTTTCGGGTCAATTCGATTTTAGGGACATGTGGTCACTAAAGCAATGGTAGGACGCCTTAGCGGTAACCCTAATGTCTTAGATCGTTTTATCCGAGGCAACCGTTTCGAGGCGACTATGATCTTTAGACAGGAGGGCGACCTCTAAAACACCCTATATTCAATGACCACGTCGAGGCAACCAAGTGAGGCGTACCCTAAGAGTGGCATGTGCGAGTGTGTCAGGTTTCAGTTTATGTTATCTTTGTACATGTTATGGTGAGCTACGATTGATTTTAAATTAAGAGAGATCTTGACATGCATAGCCTAGTTAGCATACATCTAGCAGTTAATAGTTGCGAAAAAATAAAACTAAGCTATTACAAGGCGTCGGGTATTTACATCGCCAAAAACAAACCCTTGAAAAGTAAATGCGGGAAATTAAATAAAAGCGATAAAAGGTCCTAATTAATGCTATTACATCCTCGGAGCAAATACACTTATATGGATAAAAATACGAATCAAATAAATCATACGCGAGGGAAAAATTGAATCGGAGAGTCTTTAGGGTTTTGACCCTTTTTTGAGAAAGAAAGAGGTTTTTTTGTTATCTTGCATTTAATTAAATTAAACCTAGACTAATTAGTAAATTAAATAAAGAAAGATATTTTTTTGAGTTTTTTAATGTTTCAAGGAAAAAATAAAAGATGGTTAAAAGTTATAAAAAACCCTAATTCTACATTGATTTTATTTATTGTGAAAATATTAAAATTAACCTAATTAAAAACTAAATTAATTATGTTAGTATTTATTTACAAAAATAACTAATTAAATTTAATAAATAAAAATATTATATTTTTTATGTTTTCTGAATTTATTATGAAAAAATTAATTTGGTTAATTAAGTAATAATAATAATAATTAATAATAAAAACAAAAAAATATAAAAGAAGAAAAAAGAAATAAACCCAGGGGGGTGTTGGCCCAAGTTAGGAGGTGTATCAGCAATTCTGGAGCCCATTATGCTTCCAGCCTGTTTGACTTTCTGGATTAGCTATGCGTGCGCTGACTAGGAAGTAGGATAGTCCTTCAATCCTGGCCTTCAGATCTGGCCAGGAGCCACTTGGCGTGTGGATCTCTGAGGTGCATGGTGGATCACGCATTGGAGAGTACATGGGATCACCTGCAGAAAGAAAACAAATAATTGTTTTGAGGGACCTGGGATTCGAACCCAGGTCCCAAGGGATAATGCTTCAATGCCTTTGCCAACTGAACTGTAACACGCATTTGTTAAATGGATGGATAGAGAATATTATATACAAAAAATAAACAATATGCTGTACACAAAAAATAACGCGCGCATTTTCAAATAAGCCAACCAGATGCTAACACCTCATCATCTTCTTCGTTTGTCCTGTATAACTAGAATCAGATAGCGGGGGTTTTTAACCCCCACTACTTCCTGTAAGGAAAAATAGCGATTAGAAGCACAGTGAATATAAATGTTTCGCGAGGTGTGGGTTGAAACCGTCTTGGCCTCACGAATTCAACCCTATATCCTATTAGTCCCAATTTTTCCTGGTTCAGAAAGCCCTAATTTAAAGCTTGAAAACCCTAGAAATTTGATCATGGTATCTTTCGATTCAGGGCATTATAGTTCAATTCAATCATGCCATTAGCTTCGTATGGTCTCTAGCAAGGCAAAACAATCACAAAAACACGTTAAATGCGCATGAATTAGGATATATAATTCTGAATAAGAAGTGCAAACCGTGGGACTGTATGCAACGATTCCTTGAGCTTCAGCGCCTGAATTCGATTGCAAAACGTTCCTGGAACCTCCTGCAATGAATTTGAATGAATAGAATGCCTTGAATTGGCCTAGGTTGCAAGAATAGGTTTTCACTTTTCTTGAAATTTCTTGAAACTGTATGGTTGTTTCTGCAGCCTTTTAATCGTGTGCTAGGGTATGGTTAGCTTGCTTATGTATAGGGGAATCAAATTAGGTCAAAAAGCTGGGCCAATATCCAATGCATTGATGTTTAAATCTTTGATTGAAAATCAAATATTCTTGATTTTTCATGATTGAACAATGTTGCCAAACTTGGAATTTTTTGTATCTTTGACTTGTGCACGAATTTGCCAGCATGTTTAGGTCATATTTGCTTCACAAAGATTTAAAAAACAAATCTTCTATTTTCTTATGATTTAAATTAATTAAATGAATTAATATTAATTAAAAATCCATTTAATCAATAAGAATAAGAAAATAAATCCAATTAAGCTTGATGGCTCGTGCATAGGTCATGGGTGAAGTTTCAAGAAGAGATTTGAGGCCCATTAGCAAAAAGAAGGTGTTTTGAGCAAAGTTGACTTTTGCAAATTCATGAAAATTTCCCAACTTCTCCAATGCACAACTTGCTCAATTTTGATCATATAATCATATTCTTTGACATTTTGAAAAGCTCTTGAAGTCCTCTAACCAATGCCTTTGGTCCCATGTCATTTGGATTTACCAATCTCAAGTTATGGCCTTTGACTCAAAGTATACTTTTGTTGACTTTTGAAATTGACCTATAATGTAAAAATTGGTAACTTCTTGTGAGTGCATTTCTTGATCTTGGAGTGTGAAGATGGATTGTAGGAAATTGCATCCCCTTCAAAATGAGCATTGGATGGAATTTTCCTAACAAACCATGAAAAAGTTATGCCCTGGTCAAGATACAGTTGACTTTTCTATTGTCCAAAAATAGTAACTTTTTGCATCTTTATGACTTTTGAGTTATTCTTGTGGAATCATGATCAAGGCTTGATCAAATGATGATTGTGAACTCAAAATAAGATGTTGACTAAAAATTCTGACTTCTGACTGCAAAATGACCATTTTTCCCTTGTAGTTGACTGTAGATCAAATGGAGCTTTTGACTGTGCCAATTGGCACTGTGAGTCTTGAAACTTGGCATGTAGGTGCTAGAGAATGCATATAGGCCTATGAGACTTGATTGAACCATTGAAAACCCCAAATTCCTTGAAAGAACCAAAACCCTAATTTCAGCTGTCTACTGCTTAGGAGGTGATTTGACTGTACAACCCTTGAGCCATTTTGAGGATCATTCTTGACAAATCTTGAGAGATATGGGAGGGAAAATTTTGGGGTACAACAATTCCTTCTATTAAGAATTTGTTTCAAGACTTATCTGTAATTTTCAGCACTCCTATCAGGATCACTTCCAAAGGTCTTGTAAAGATTACTGCCACATTCAGAGTTTCCCCTCTGCTAATCACTGCACCCGGGCCAATCCTGAATTCCTCAGACAAAGCTATCCCTTGGAACCATGGAGTCAGCGTCTACTACCATGGTGTCAAGCAAGAACTATTGACTACTGAAAATAAAAGTACTGAAGTAACTGATCCCACTGTTGACAATATTGTTGGGACCAGTAAGGTTACTAGAAGCGAAAGGGTTTTCTCTCTAGAAATCTCTCTGAAGACTGCTGCCACACTAGTTCGAGTTACCGCTACCGAGTCAACTACTGAGACTCGGGGAAAAGAACAAATGACAGAGTTTTCCCAGACGGAGGCACCTAAAGAAGTTACCACTGAAGATACCTCTAGGCAAGAGTTGGAGGAGGTATTAAAAATCATTCGAAAAAGTGATTACAAGATTGTTGAACAGCTGGGGCAGACCCCCTCTAAAATTTCCATTTTATCCATGTTATTGTGTTCTGAATCCCATGCGCAGGCTTTAGTAAAGTTCTTAAAGTCCACTCACGTGCCACAAGAAATTTCTGCTGATCAATTTGGGAGTTGTGTTGCTATCCTAACGACTAACAATGGGTTAGGCTTTTCTAATATCGACTTGACTCCTGAAGGAACAAACAACATTAAAGCCCTATATGTCTCTATTGAATGCAGAGGCACTACTTTAGCTCATGTATTGGTTGATACGGGTTCCTCGATGAATGTTCTACTGAAGGGTTCTCTCGACAGGCTTGACTGTGAAGGGGTTATGCTGAAACCCAGTGATATTATAGTTTGAGCCTTTGACGGTTCAAAGAGGATGGTACATGGAGAAGTGGATCTCCCGATTAAAGTAGGTTCATAGATATTCGATTCCACCTTCTATTTAATAGATATTCGACCTTCCTATTCCTGTTTATTGGGACGCCCCTGGATTCATGGGGCAGGCGATGTTACCTCTATGTTACACCATAAGCTGAAGTATCCCGTGAAAGGAAAGGTTGTTACGATTAGTGGTGAAGAAGAGTATATGGTTAGTCATTTGAAATCATTCAAGTATGTTGATATGGATGACGAATTCATTGAAACTCCCTTCCAGACTTTTGAAGTCATCCCTCCCACCACTAATGAAGACGTTTCTGCTATTCCCAATGTTACAAGGGTTCCTCCTAGAATGGCTTCTTTAAAGGATGTTAGATCTGTATTAGAAGAAGGCGGATGCACTACTTGGGGTCAGCTTCCCGACATTTCATACAAGCCTGACAAATTTGGTCTGGGTTTCACCGCAGAGGCTCAGAGGGATGTTCTTCATGCTCGTGCTGGAAGACCATCATTCTGCGTCAGCAACAATGGATTCGACGCGATAGAAGATGCTGACAATGACTACAACCTAGACAACTGGATTTTCCCCACCATCGGCAATGGGCTCAGCAACTGGAAGACTGAATACCTTATCTAAATCTCCTTTAGTCAAGGGTAATTTATATTTCATGCTTTGTTGCTTTCAAAGTTTTGGCTATGTAATCTTTAAACAATAACTTTAAGCCATGTGTCTTACCCAGGGCACAACGGTTCACTTGTTAAGGGTTATCATTTCATAAACATATTTTCATTTAATAAAGCATTGGACTTTTTGCATTCAAATTTTGAGCTCTATGTCTTTCTTTTATTTTTATCACTTTCAAAATAGCTATGTGTTCTTACACACACCCACACAATAAATTGCATATCCATATCCACTATGGATCTCGTTGATAACAATTATGCTATTTCCACTTATGAATTTGAAAATACGATTTACCAAGCTGAGGACGAAGGTGAGGAAGATTGTGAAATACCTGGAGAGCTTTCCAGACTGTTAGTGCAAGAGGACAAGGTTATACAACCACATGAAGAGTCAGTCGAGGTTGTAAACTTGGGTACTGAAGCATACCAGAAAGAAGTCAAGATAGGTGCCAATCTAGAGGAAGGTGTTAATAACAGGTTAATCCAAATGTTACATGACTATGTTGAGATCTTTCCTTGGTTGTACGAAGACATACCAGGGCTCGATACTGATATTGTGTTTCACCGTCTACCAATGAAAGAAGGTTGTTCTCCAATAAAGTAGAAGGTTCGTCGTATGTGTCCCGAGATGTCCGAGAAGATCAAGGATGAGGTTATGAAGCAATTCAATGCAGGTTTCTTGGTTGTTACATCATACCCTCAATGGGTTGCAAATGTGGTTCTGGTACAAAAGAAGGATGGCAAAGTGCATATGTATGTAGACTATATAGATCTAAACAGGGCGAGCCCCAAGGATGACTTTCCACTTCCACACATTGATGTTTTAGTCGACAACACTGCTCAGCATAAAATATTCTCCTTCATGGACCGTTTCTCGGGATATAATCAGATCAAGATGGAACCTGAAGACATGGAGAAAACTACCTTCGTCACACAATTGGGCACTTTTTATTACAAGGTTATGCCTTTTGGGTTGAAGAATGTCGGTGCGACATATCAGCGTACCATGGTAGCTTTGTTCCATGACATGATTCATCATGATATAAAGGTCTACGTCGACGATATTATAGCCAGGTCTCAAATGGAAGAAGAACATCTCGACCATCTACATAAGCTATTTGAGAGACTGAAGAAGTACAAGATCAGGTTGAATCTGAACAAGTACACTTTTGGGGTGAGATCCAGTAAAATCCTGGGTTTCGTTGTCAGTGGTAAAGGTATTGAAGTCGATCCCGTCAAGGTCAAAGACATCCTAGAAATTCCTGCTCCCCGTACTGAGAAGGAAGTCAGATGTTTCTTGGGACGACTAAATTACATCGCCCGATTTATTTCTCATTTGACTGCTATTTATGAGCCAATCTTCAAGTTGCTGAAGAAAGATAAAGTAGTGAAGTGGAATGACGATTTCCAGAAAACCTTTGACAAAATCAAGGAGTACCTCCAAGAGCCTCTGATCCTGATGCTGCCAGTGGAAGGAAGGCCTTTAGTCATGTACCTAACAGTGTTAGAGAACTCAGTAGGGTGTGTACTGGATCAACATGACGAGTCTGGTCGAAAAGAGCATGCGATATACTACCTTAGCAAAAAATTTACCGACTGTGAAACAAGATACTCACTTGTCAAGAAAACTTTTTATGCTTTGGCATGGGCTGCTCACCGACTAAGACAATATATGTTGACTTATACTACTTTGTTGATCTCTAAGATGACTCATATAAAGAACATATTCGAGAAGCCCGCTCTCTCCGGAAGAATATCCCGAAGGAAAATGGTCTTAATAGAATACGACATTATGTATGCCACTCAGAAAGCAATCAAAGGAAGTGTACTAGTAAATCATTTGGCTCATCAAGGTGTAGACAACTATCAGTCTATGAATTTCGAGTTCCCGGATGATAATATCATGCTAGTTATAGCTTGTGAAGAACCTGGACTGCATGAAGGACCTGAGCCAGGATACCGATGGACTATGGATTTTGATGGAGCATCTAACGCACTTGGCAACGAAATCGGTGTTGCGATAATCTCTCCTAAGGGTTTCCATACGCCCTTTACTGCCAGACTTTGCTTTGACTGTACCAACAACATGGTCGAACACGAAGCGTGCATCATGGGTATCAAAGCTGTTATTGATATGAGAATGAAATTCTTGAGTGTATATGGGGACTCAGCCCTGGTAATCAGTCAGATTAAGGGAGAATGGGATACAAAGCACCTGAATCTCATTCCTTATCGAGAGCATGTGTTGACATTAATTTTGTACTTTGAGGAAATCACTTTTGAGCATATTCCACGAGAAGAGAATCAGTTAGCAGACACGTTAGCTACCATGTCATGTATGTTCAAAGTCAGATGGGACAATGAGGCTCCTTGAATTACTATTGAAATACTAGACGAATCAGCACATTACTACGAAGTCGACACTGACGGAGTAGAAGAGAGGCCTTGGTTTCATTAAGTGAAGATACACCTCGAGGCTCAAGAGTACCCTGAGGGAGAATCTATCAATGACAAGAAATTCCTATGGAGGTTCTCTGCTAAGTTCTTCCTGGGTAATGGAATTTTTTACAAGCGCATTCATGATTCAACCTTTCTTCGTTGTGTAGACAAGAAGCCAAGAAAATTATGGAAGATATGCACGAAGGTGTCTTTGGTACTGTGATACGGTGTCAGAACCGACTGTTAATACTGGTTTTGCGTTTTTTGTTTGCAAATGTTGCGGTAAGCAAGAGTCGTCACCGTCTTTTCTTTTATCCAACAAAGAAAAGGGTGAAAAGAACAGAAAAAGACCTTTTCGAGAATTTTCTGAGTAAGGGGGATAGATTATGGAAAGGGAATGTGTTAGCACCCTTTCCATCTGTGGTTTCCACGGGCTCTTAGAGGTTTGCTCATTTTAAAAATACCTTTGTGATTTGTGTTTGAAAATGCCTTAGTATGGCGAACTTCGTAATGTCTCTCGGGATAGTGGAGAAAGTATACAAAGTGTTTTAAAATATCTTTTGAAAAGTAGTTTTTGTGTAAGTGCAAAATGTGTGAGCAAAGTTCTAACAGCTATCTACTTTTATACTCGAAAAGGGTCGTTCTTTTCCTCCTATCCTTTAGACAGCACTATCCTACTATTAGTGAGTAGGTAGCCCTATCGTTGGATGTTTGAGGGACATCGAAGGGACGTTAACAGTCATGAAGGCAACTTGTGGAGACGCTTTAGAAATTTTCTTTAGGGACTAGATCATTTACCGAAAAGGCAATTACAGGGTCATCGAGGGACTATGATCTTTTGATTTATGGGTCTTTGCTAAAGCGTTCCTGCCTCATGACTGTTTTATTTCTGAAGGAAACCAAAGTGGGGTACCCTAGAGGTGTATATGTGCAAGTGTGTTATGTTCAGTTATTTTTCGTTTTTTGTTAAGTTTGCTAACGTTTGATTATTAGTCTTGTCATACATGCCTAATTACTAGCAGTAATATTGTACAGAAAAATAAAGTGCGAAAATATAAACCTACACTATTACATGGCTTCGGGGATGGGGTATTTACAATGTACAAACAATTGGGGGGGGGGGGGGGGGGGGATAAATAAAGCAATGAAAATTCCTATTTAAAACTATTACATCCCAAATAAAAGTTACATGAATATATATAAAAAATGTGAAAAATGAATAATACCCGAAAGAATGAAAATATGTTCTAAAACCTAGTGAGAAAAATCTTTTTTGTTGTTTTTGATTTAACAAAAAAATAATTAAATTAATTATCCTAAAGTCTACTTAGAAAATTAAATTAAGAAAATAAACTAAACATTTTTTGTGGTTTTTTTATTATGAAAAGAAAGTAATTAGACTTAAATTCTAATTCATTTTTAATTAAGAAAAAGGTTAAAGTTTAAATTAATTAATTAATTAAAAAAATAATTATTTAATTAAAAAAGTCTAAGCCTAAATTTTTTGTGAGCTTTTTTATTATTATAATTAAAATGATTAAGAGATGAAATAATTAAATAAAGCAAAAAGAAAAGGAATTGGGCTTGACGGCTGAAGTAGAATGGGGGGTGCAATTGAAATTTTTACAAGCCCAGATTGTGAAGCCCAGGTCCATCCTTGGATCCAGTGTGGCAGTACTTGATGGTACATGGTATCTCATGTTCTAGATGTCATGCATTTCATGTAATTCCCCTAACCTGCTCTAAGGATATCCAGGAACTCATATACACACATTAGAACATTCAACAATTAATAAAAATAGAGATTTGAATTTGAGATTATACCAAAATGGTGATAGCTTGGATCCGGTGATCTGGGACCTTTCAAGCTTTGGGGATGGTTGGAACAAGTCCTTGGAAACCTCAAGTTCAATGTATGATTACTAGTTCGGACCAAAAGTACCTGCAAAGTGAGTTTCAATTTTTTACCGCTTTTGATAATTTTGCAAAAATGGTAGAGCTCTCTCTAGGCTGTGTAGGGCTCCTGAAATGCTTTCTAGATGCTTGTTTATATAAAGAGGAATGAGGAGACAAGAAAACAAAGGTTTAAACAACCTTAAAGCGAACGTTTCAAAGCCATGAATGAAATTTGTAACTTTGGCCAAAAACAAGGAAACTTGTCCTTTTTTGAATTTGAATGAATGAGGACACCTTTGCACGAAATTTTATGGGCCTAGGCTGTCCCAAACATCAACCCAAAGCTCAAAGTCCATTTCCAATTATTTTATACATTTTTATTTTATATATATTTAAAATAAATTAAAATAAATATGAAAAAAATAGTTAGCAAATGCAATGCACGGCAAGAATAATTTTAGAGGTCCTCTATAAACTTAGGAAGATGCTTGAAGTCCAAGAAATTGAGCCCTTGCCTTAAAACTTCAAATTTGCTCAATGCATAATTCTTGAAAATTCTCAAATTTTCCCAACTTGGGAAAGCCATAACATGCTCAATTTTTATCTCATGATGTTGATATTGTACTTTTTGGAAATCCCAAGATGTCTACTTCAATCCATCTTTATCAATTTTGCATTTGAAGATTTTATCTTGATGTAAAAGGTTTTTGCAAAAAGTGGCTTTTGTTGACTTTCTGAAAATAACCTGTAACGTATGCTTGTATCTTTCAAATGGTGTATTTCTTGGACTTGGAAGGCTGAAGAGAAGTTGTAGGGAATGATATTCTCTTTAATATGAGATTTTTTGGGGGAAAATGGATGAAGTACGTGAAAGTTATGCCTGGTAAAAGTTTGGTTGACTTTTCCTATATAAATCCTAATTAGAAATTCTTGACTTTTGATGAATTAGGAGCATTTCTTGAGGAATCATGATCAACCCTTTATCAAATGATGGATATCACTTCAAAATGTTGATGTTGACCAAAAACGTGAAGTTTGACTATATTTGGGCCACCGTTGACTTTTGACCTAATACAGTTGATTTTTAAACATTTGGGCAATTAACTGAGCAAACTTATTGTGCAAGGCATGAAACTTGGGATAGAAAATCTTGAAGGCATATTAGGACCACGGAAAACACTTGAGACCTTTGGAGCTCACACATCTTGATGAAAATTGAAAACCCTAGTTAGAGGTTCATTGCCTTAGGAGGAGAATTAGTCTGGTCAATTCTTAGTCATTTTTGAGCAAGTTGGGGACTTCAATGGGCATGCCATGAGAAAAATGAGAGGGAAAATTTTAGGGTACAACAGTTTCCCCTGTTCAATCTTCTTAGACCTGAAGATATAGATTGACTTGTTTGCCTTTCGTGATCTGAAGGTGGAAGATGATTGAACACTAGAGTGCCCAGAAATTTGCACTTGATGATGTGTTGGTTGATTGTGTAGGGAATGAGCTTACAGATGCTATTTGTAAAAGATGACAGAAGACGGAGATGGGCTTAAAGCTGCCATCCAAGGAATATGACGGAGAGTCATCAGAGATGATCTTAGAGATGCCATCCAAAGAACATGACGGAGAGTCGTCGGAGATGGGCTTAGAGATGCCATCCAAAGAACATGATGGAGAGTCGTCGAAGATGGGCTTAAAGATACCATCCAGATTACATGACAGAGAGTCTCTGGAGATGGGCTTAAAGATGGAATCCAGAGTAGATGTTGACTTTATAAGAGGTCTCTTTATGGGGATTCATGTTCCTGTTGTCTGAGGAGGAGTCCACTGGGGGATGTTAATTTTTGTTGTTTTCCTTTTTGAGGAAAAATCTGTGGGGAATAGAGTTTATGGACTTCAGTTGTCCATGGCTCTACTAAGGGGTTATCTCTGGATTGGAGATATGAAAGTTTGCTATTTTCTGGTTGAAATCCAGGCTTCGTAGTAATTTGCTAAGGAGAATGAAATTAACTGCTATTTGGAAATGTATCAGAAGAAACCTGTGTAGGGCTGTTTTAGGATGAGTCCGGGTAAGACTTCATCTGGAAGTGTATGAGAAGGAACCTGGGTAGGACTATTTTAGGATGAGTCCATGTAAAACTGCATCTGGAGATTGTGAGAAGGAACCTGGGTAGGGTTGCTTCAGGATGAGTCCGTGTAAAACTGCATCTGGAAATTCAAGAGAATGAACCTGGGTAGGGTTGCCTCAGGATGAGTCCGTGTAAAAGTGCATCTGGAAATTGTAAGAAGGAACCTGTGAGGGTTTCCTCATAATGAGTCCGTGTAAAACTGCATCTAGAAATTGTGAGAATGAACTTGGGTAGGGTAGCTTCAGGATGAGTTCGTGTAAAACTGCATCTGGAAATTCAAGAGAAGAAACCGGGGTAAGGTTACCTCAGGATGAGTTCGTGTAAAACTACATCTGGAGATTGTGAGAAGGAACCTGGGTAGGGTTGCTTCAGGATGAGTCCGTGTAAAAATGCATCTGGAAATTCAAGAGAAGGAACCTAGGTAGGGTTGCCTCAGGACGAGTCCATGTAAAACTGCATCTGGAAATTCAAGAGAAGGAACCTGGGTACGGTTTCCTCAAGATGAGTCTGTGTAAAACTGTATATGGAAATTCAAGAGAAGGAACCGGGGTAGGGTTGCCTCAGGATGAGTCCATGTAAAACTGCATCTGGAGATTGTAAAAAGGAACCTGGGTAGGGTTGCTTCAGGATGAGTTCGTGTAAAACTTCAGAAGGAGCCTGGGTAGGGCTGCTTTAGGATAAGTCCGTGTAAAACTTCAGAAGGAGCCTGGGAGAAGTAACCCATTTAAGATTGCTTCATGAAGAGCTTGTGTAAAAGCTATATTTTAGAAGGAAAAGGAATCCGTGTAAGATTGCTTCATGAAGATCTCGTGTAAAAGCTGTATTTCAGAAGGAGAAGGAACCCGTGTAAGATTTCTTCATGAAGAGCTCGTGTAAAAGCTGCATTTGAGAAGGAGAATAAACCTGTGTAAGATTGCTTCATGAAGAGCCCGTGTAAATCTGTATTTCAGAAGGAGAAGGAACCCGTGTAAGATTTATTCATGAAGAGCCCGTGTAAAGCTACATTTCAGAAGGAGAAAGAACCCGTGTAATATTGCTTCATGAAGAGCCCATGTAAAGCTGCATTTCAGAAAGAGAATGAACCCGTGTAAGATTTCTTCATGAAGAGCTCGTGTAAAGCTATATTTGGAAGTCAGAAGAAACATGTGTAAAATTGCTTCATGATGAGCCCGTGTAAAGCTGTATTAGGAAGTCAAAAGTAACCCGTGTAAGATTGCTTCATGATGAGTCCGTGTAAAGATTTATTTGAAAGTCAGAAGAAACCCGTGTAAGATTGCTTCATGATGAGCCCGTGTAAAGCTGTATTTGGAAGTCAGAAGAAACCCGTGTAAGATTGCTTCATGTTGAACCCGTGTAAAGCTATATTTGGAAGTCAGAAGAAACCTGTGTAAGATTGCTTCATGATGAGCCCGTGTAATGCTGTATTTGGAAGTCATAAAAAACCCATGTAAGATTGCTTCATGTTGAGCGCGTGTAAAGCTGTATTTGAAAGTCAAAAGAAACCCGTGTAAGATTTCTTCATGATGAGCCCGTGTAAAGCTGTATTTGGTCGCACAGATAATTACTCTGTTTTGTTTCAGGAGCTAATCCTGGACCTGTTGAAAACTGTTGATGATAAATATTTGTTGATTGATCTTTCCTGAAAAGGTAAAGCATTAGTTGTATGCAATGTCATGATGTATAAAATGCATTGTGTAATGGTGTTCTCAAAATAAATGAGATTGGGATGTATGCATTTGTACTGCAGATTCTATGACGTTTGTAGAATGATGTATGAATGCAATATGTGAATTTATTAGTTGTTCTATTGCAGCGCTTTTGAATTAGGGAAAATAAATCCCTGATTGGCGATAAAGAATGTAGGTCTTCAGGTTTTGTTGAAGTTGAACTGCTGGGAGATGATCTTTCGTAGTTAGAGAAATAAACTTTGTTGGGGAAGGAAAGCTTTGTGCACTGCCTGAGGATTTCGTGAAATCCTGTTGTGGAATCCTGAGAAGTTTGACAACTTTACTGGGGAAAACCTGATATCGGAGCAGTAGTTAAAAATTCCTGTTCTACCGGGGATACAAGAACACCTGACATCACTAGGTTATAATTTGAGGATATGGCGGCGACTTTTTAGTAAGATGCCCTTTCCTCTGTACCTGCTGGAGAAAGTACATGCGGAGACTTTGTGGATGGTTTGAGTCCCATCCCAACTCCTGGGGTGCTTGGTAAATGTTGATCAGGATGATAAGTGTTCTACTTATAAACAAATGACAAGATTACGGGACATAGACGTACATTTTTAATCCCTAACTTTTGCCTAGACTGCCCTTCCGGGTTTTCAGTCCACCGGGATACCCTTTTTTGCTCAAGTCGCCTTTTCAGGTTTTCGACTTGCCGGGTGTACAATTTTTTTGTATATATCCGTAATTTTTTCCCGAACTCTTTTGGTTCGTCGGGATGCCCTTAATTTTTCCTAGGCCTGTCAACCTAGCGGGTCTTTTTCATGCGTAGTATTTTCTAACTATGTCCGCATTCATAGGATGTGGAGAGTTGTCACCGTCTATGAAAACAAGTGTTCTAGAAATGCCAGAAAATGTTTATGTGTTCGCATGTGCCCTTTCATACGTGGGAGCCTGTGTGGGGATGCTTCAGGATGAATCTGGTGCACTTGATATTTGATGAAGTTTTTGATAGTCTTGAATTTCCTAGGTATCTTTTCTAAGAACTGTCATGGAAGGATTCGAAGACTTGATACTGACACCATCTGATACTACTGGCATAGACAAGCAATTTGGTGGTACCAAAGATTCAAATTTCACAGTGATTTTCTGCTGGAATCCCCAATCAATATAAAAGCCCCCGAGTGATTCAGATGGAGATCTGCCTCTGGCTATTCAGCATTTTTGGAGAAATTCTTTGCATATTGGCTTGACTGCCCCAGATTAATTAGACACCATGTCATGCCCCTTGATTATGAAAGGCTTGTTATTGGGAATGTTTTTTCTGTCTAAGGTGATTTTGTCCATTGAGGGGGTCTTCATTCACTTAATATTCGTTGTGTGAATTTCTATGCCATTTGAACAATTAACCATATGTAAACAATGTCATTTAAAGAATGCAAAGCTTATGTCTGTCTTGAAATTTTTTGAAAATGCATTTTTTGTAGTAAAACAAAATTTGCAAGAATGTGATATCAACTCACGATTTATAGCAAACCTTACAGGAGTCAGGATGCCTTTGTAACAGTATGCTCTCGAACTAACCCATTCTTTATCTAGGAATTTTAAGGGTTGTACCGTGGCCTGGTTCACGGTTTAAGAAACAAGGGATAAAGGCTCAAAATTATTTGTATCCACCTGTTCTTCATGATGTTCTTCAGTCTTATGCTCGGTTAATTGTGCATTTCGAATCCCAATTGAGTTCTGGAATGTTGGCCCCGATATTCTGGTGATGGTTCAGAAATTGAATGTTTATTTGAGAAGGCAGTCATTTTTGTGACCTTTTCTTTTTGTTGAGGATTTGTAGAAACTCTTTCTTTTTGGATTTTACTATCCATGTCTTTTGCCTGAACTGTTTCTTTTGTGATTACAGCCAATGGGATGTCCCAGTTTTTTTCTTAAGTCTCCTTCATATGCTTTGACTTAATGGGATTTTATTTTGAGAGATAGTGACTGCTTGTTCTTAATGATTATGTGGAACCATCACCATCTTTTGGAGAGCATCTTCTACACTATTTATCGTGTATGAAGGGAAAGCTTGCGAGTGAATGCACATCTGAATTAACTGAGAAAACTACCCTGCCCCAGGTTATGATTAATGGTTTTAATTTGTGTGAAAAGAAAAATCCTACTTCTTAGGCTCAAAGGTGTTGACTAGGGATTATCTTCCTTATAACTCCACTGTTTAGGATTTGAAACAACGCCTGTACATCGTCAACGGGGTCTGTTCAAAGGCATATTGTAGAGATTATGGTATCGTTCTCGTCACCACCCTCTAAAGTCTTAGAGCTTTTAATCAAGAGTTGAACATCACAAAAGGGAAGTAAGAAAGCAGTTCAAGCATAGTGCAAACAAATTAATTCAAGACAAACATGTGCAATGTATTGATGAAATAATGAGGTTTGATATGAATAAATGTTCGAACAATCAAAATAAAATTACAAATTGAAAATTCTAATGAACAAAAGCCTCTTTGTCTGATCTTGTCACTTCAGATGGTGTACCTTGGAAGGATAAATGAAGAATTCCAGTTGACCATCTTGTGCGAATTCCAATGCTCCCTCATCGATCAGGTCTTGACTTTTGTATTTTAATGTCCGACAGCTATCAATATCATGCCCTGGAATGTTGGAGTGATATGCACACCTTGAATTTGGAATGTACATTGGAGAGGCAGTATTGGGATTTGTAGGAGGATCCCTCAACGTGACCAAATTCAATTTAAACATGTGTTACAAGACTTGCGACATTGGTGTGTTGAGTTGGTATATTGCCTAGTGAGTGAATCCCGCTTACGCCGATTACCCTGTGGTTGTTGACGAGGTTGTGGTTGGGCTTGCGACGTAGAAGTAATTTGGAAAACTCCAATTTTTTGTCCCATCAGTGGTTGATTAGTGACTTGATCCCCATCCTCGGCCGTCTATTTCATACGGTTGGATCCGTCTTGATTAAGCTGGATGGAGAGGGCTCTCAGCTCTTCTTGTCCCCGGGCTAGGCTTTGGATAAGAGCCATTTTCCCCAGCATTTGGATTTTCATCCTTTCCATCTCAGCTTGCAGTTGTTCAACCTGGTCATCCTTGTTATTATCAGGACGTTTCTTGGTCAGATTCCCAACGAGGAGTGCTTTCAATTCTTCCTTCCCCTTGGATAGGTTTAGGAACATTTCCATGAACTGAGCCTCTTGAGTTTGCAGATCTATGTTGTCTTGTTTGAGAGCCATTGCTGAAATAAACAGCGAGAACATGAGAGACCTGTACCAGAGGCTACCTGTTATGCAATGACATGTATGATATGCAAAAAAATTCAAGGATCTCGCGGGGTAAACACAAGAAAAATGTTAGGGGTTGAACTCTGCAGTTGTGATTGAAGAACTTCGTATCGTTGAAGATATTTCTACAAGAGTCAAGCTCACCATATTAAGTGGGTTATAGCCCTGACTCAAGTTGTTGAGTTTTGATCTTTTGACGGCATTGGTTAGAGGAAAATAAATCCCCTTGCCCCTTGCTAGACGTCTGATTTATCATAACCTGCATCACAAACCCTTGAGATCCTTGAAATGGTTAAGAAAATGTTATGGCATGATGTTATGATGTGTATGCTATGCGTTAAGCAAAAGTGTAAGGTGATGAAGACAAGTGAGTCTAAGAAGTCCAGGTTAATGGATAATGACTGTAAACAAATCCGGCAAGGAGATCATGTTGTTAGATAAAAACCCTGCAAGTAGCTCAAGTTGAAAGCAAAATGTTGTACTCCAAAATTTACCCTCTTTTTATACACGTATATTATTGATTTTATGGTTATTGAATAAAGGTATAGTTATCAAGCTTCAACAGGTTAGAAGTGACATTTATTTCGCCAATGGATGTTCTCAAAATATTTTGTGCTGAAGATCGGTTCGCCGTTTTGCAATGATTTGGGGTTCAAAGATTTACAAGTCCAACCCGGCGCATCATATTCAGGTGTTCTTTCTCCAAGATATCTCTAATAACGTATTCTCAAATTCAGGTTCGGCTCAAGAGTCAATTCTTTAAAGAAGGTCTCCGAATGTGTGAGTTTTCTCGAAGAAATATGGTGAAAAAGTGTGCTGAAAGTGCAGTTTTTACGCACTAAAAAATTCATAACATGAAGATCGTGGCTTGTTTTGAACTTGTTCTGGTGGCAAATTTTCCGTCTTAACTTTATCTATGTTTTCATCTATCACGGATGGAAGCCAATTTCGATCAGAAGGTCTTCAAAAATGCGGATTTATCAAGTATTTTCGTACAGAAAATTTGTGACAGAAGTTTATTTGCGTCCTGTTCAGAAAATCATAACTTGGTCGATTTTCATCGTATCGAGCTGATTCCAACGCCAAAATTTCACAAATTGAGTTGGCTAAGTTTTCACAGGAGATATCTAGTTCTAACGGTATCCAAAAGGCCTATGCTTTTTGCTCAAAGTACACGTGACGCGCCAAAAATCCTGAATGCTGAAAATTATTTCATGTGGGTCGAAACTTCGAAAATTCATAACTCGGTCAATTTTTATCGGATCGGGCTCATCTTTTTACACAAGGTCATTGACTCAGAGGTCTACAACTTTGTCTCCAAGATCGAGACCGGGTTCTACTCTGATCAATACCAGTTTTTTATTGAAGAACGTCTCAGAGTTGACACTGGAGCCCAAAATAAGTATGTCTGAGGCGAAACTTCAAAAATTCATAACTAATTCACTGTTTATCTAATTGAGCCCATTTTTGTATAGGAGTTAGATCTCGATGTTTTCTATATTTTGTTTTCACATTTCAACTTCACAAATTGCACTTAAGCCTCTGAAATTTAGCCTGGAACATGATAGACTCAAGTGAATAAAAATTTGTACTATTGCTTGTGGTTATTGGAAGCCCAATTGCACATTTAAAGCCCATATCTTTTATCTAATTTCCATTATATAATCTCACTTTTTCACACAAACAGGACACGACAGACGAAAAAAACCTTTGCCACAATCCTGTCAAAATATCAAATTCTTTCAAGAACCCTAAAAATCTTGAAATTTTTGTTACAAACCCCCATCTCACTACAAACAAACCCTCATCTCACTACTTCTCCAGTAAGGGTAAGGTTGGTTTGATCTCCATAATCAAAAGGATGTAGAATCATCCATACATGTCATATCGGTTTTAATATTACAAAATGTCATATATTTATTTTCTTTGTATTTCATGGTATACTAATTTGTTTAATGTGTCTATGAGATTCAACACTACAGGTTTGACCATTATGGTTCCGTGCAGGTTTATTACAAAATACTGAGGTCGGATACCAATGTATGGCAAGACAGACATCCTGAGGAGGTTAAGGCAACCATCTGTCTGTTTAAAACTTTTTTCATAAAACCTAATATTTTTCACAAACCTTTGATTTTTTATAATAAACTTGAATAATTAATTTTAGTTTTTTAATTTAGTTTTAGGTTTTAAATTAATTTTTGGTTCAACAACCACCTCTGACGTTTGCATTATTTTTTATTTTCTAACCCTATTTTTCATTGATGTTTCTTCCCCTATCTATTTTTTTGGCAAACTTAATTCTTTCTTATTAATCATTACACATAAACCTTTTTTTAAAAATTAACTTTTTATTAATTAAATTTAATTAGTTTTTTAGGTTATTTTTTAATTAACCTTTTTTTTTTCAAAATTAACCTTTTTTTAATTCGAACTAATTAGTATTTTGGTATTTTAATTAACATTTTCAAAATTAACATTTTTTATTAATTAAAACTAATTAGGTTTTAGGTTTTTTTATTAACCTTTTTTTCTTTCAAAATTAACATTTTTTATTAATTAAAATTAATTAGGTTTTAGGTTTTTTTATTAACCTTTTCTTTTCAAAATTAACATTTTTTATTAATTAAAATTAATTAGGTTTTTTAGGTTTATTTAATTAATGATCATAAATCATTTTTTTAAATAAAAAATCACCAAAACATTTTCTTTGCTATTTTCATCTTATTTTTATTTTCCTAGATAAAGTGTATAGGGCGCATTCAACTGTAATAACGTAGCTTTATTTTTCCCGCTTTTTTTCATCATTATCATGTAATTGCTTCTGGGATGTAATAGTTTTAGGATTTTTTTCCACACTCTTCACTATTATGTAACTGCCTCAAAGCTCTGTAATAGCTTAGATTTACATTTTTGTCTTTATCTCCTGCTACTATATTTTATGCAATGCTTAGATTAATAGGATTGTATGGAAAGATAAAAATGAACGATAGAAAATCCTAATTGCAAGATAAATAACGGAATTAAATCATTTGCACACTTGCACCCTTAGGGTATACCTCACTTGGTTGTCTCGGAAAATAATGGTCATGTCCCTCGAACGTAGGGATATCTTAACAAAAGACCCTCAATCTAAAAATCATCATAAAGATCATAGTCCCTTAATGTCCCTCGAGTTGCCTACGAGAAATGATCTTGTCCCTCGATGTTGCTTATATGATGACAGTCCCTTCGAAATGCTAAGGTATCCTTACATGTTTCCTTCAATGACCATTACGTCCCTTTCGATTGTCCCTTAAACATCCAATGACTAGGGTTACCTACTCACTAATAGTATGATAACACGGTCCAAAGGATAGGAGGAAAAGAACATATTTTTTCAAGTAGGTAGATAACTGTTAGGTACTTGCTCAAAACAACAAATCTTTTACACCATACACTTTCAAACAAACTTTTCAAACTAAAGTTTTCAAAACACTTCGTCACACTCTTGAGGACAGAAACAAGGGTTAAAACAAAGTAAAATAAAAGTTTTCAAAGCAAAGCACACACAAGCAATTTCAAAATGACCAAGTACCTAAGAGCCCGTGGAAAACCACAGATAGAAAGGGTGCTAACACCTTCTCTTTCTATAATCTACCCCCTGTACTAAGAAACATCTCGAAAAAGGTTTTTCTGTTCTTTTTCCTTTTCCTTAGTTGGATGAAATAAAAGTCGGTGGCGACTCTTGCTTACCGCAACATTTTACGAACAAAAAACGCAAACCAGTATAACAGTCGGTTCTGCCACCGTATCACACAAACAAATTACATAAGCAGCCTTAGGTTTAGGCTTGCATGGGGTTTGTAGGTAAGTACCTGTTGTACCCCAAAATTTGCCCTCCCATATTTCTTCAAGGTTTGTCAAGAATCATCTTCAAATGGTTCAAGATTCCTCAAGGGTTGCACAGTCCAACTGCCTCCTGAGCCAGTCAAAATTAGGGTTGTGGTTCCTTCAATGAATTTTGGGTTTTCAATGGCTCAATAAAGTCCCATAGGCCTCTATACATTGTCAAGCATCTACATGTCAAGTTTCAAGACTCACAGTGCCAAATTCCACAGTCAAAAGCCCTATTTGATCCACAGTCAACTGCAGGGGTAAACTGGTCATTTTGCAGTCAAAAGTCAGAATTTTTTGTCAACATATTATTTTGAGTCCACAATTATCATTTGATCAAGTCTTGATCATGATTCCTCAAGAATGGCTCAAAAATCATCAAGACGCAAAAGTTATAATTTTTTTTTGACAGCAGAAAAGTCAACTGTACCTTGACCAAGGCATAACTTTTTCATGGTTCATCAGAAAAATTCCATCCAATGCTCATTTTGAAGGGAATGACATTTCCTACAACTCATCTTCACATTACAAGTCCAATAAATGCTCTCACAAAAAGTTATCAATTTCTACATTATAGGTCAATTTCAAAAGTCAACAAAAATGCACTTTAAGTCAAAGGCCATAACTTGTGATTGGTAAATCCAAATGACATGGGATCAAAGGCATTGGTTAGAGGACTTCAAGACCTTTCCAAAATGTCCAAGAACATGTTCATATGATCAAAATTGAGCAAGATATGCATGGGAGAAGTTGGGAAATGTTTGTGAATTTGCAAAAGTCAACTTTGCTCAAAACACTTTGTTTTTGCTAATGGGCCTCAAATTTCTTCTTGAAACTTTATCCAAGGCTTATGCAAGACCCATTGAGATTATTTGAATTTATTTTCTTATTTTTTATTAATTAATTGGATTTTTAATTGATTTTAATTCATTTAATTAATTTAAAATGTAGGAAATACAAAGATTTGATTTTTCAATCTTTTGGTGAAGCAAATGTGGTCAAGATATGCTGAGAATTTCGTGTGCCAATCAAGGATATCAAAATCTCCCAATTTAGCAACTTTTTCCAATCAAAAAGATTCAAAAATATTTGATTTTCAATCAAATATTGAAACATCAATTCCATGGATTTCTTTGCAAGATTGTGACCTAATTCTATTCTACTATAAGTACACAAGCCAACCCTAATGCCACGAATGTGATAATTGCTACAGAAAAGCCCTAAGAACATTGAAAAAATCAAAGAAAACTCAAAACTGTTTTCAATCTTCCAGGCCAATTCAAGGGCTTTTGTCGATTCAAATACATTGCTGGAGGTTCCCAGGACGATTTGCAAACAATTTCCAATGTCATAGCTCCAAGAATCACTAGTTACAGTCGCACGGTTTGCATTCTTTTGTCATTATCGAAACCCATGATTCATGAGCATTTGATGTGATTTATGGTTTGTTTTGCATTGCTTGCATCCATATAAAGCTATTGGTATTAATTAATTGGATTATAATGCACGGAATTATGAATTGCTGTTGTACCCCAAAATTTGCCCTCCCATATTCTCCAAAAAGATTGCCAAGTCAAGTCACAAAATTCCCCAAGGGTTGCACAGTGCAAAGGGCTCCTATACAGTCAAAACTAGGGTTTGTGTTCTGATCAAGAAAAGGAAGTTTTCAAAGGCCCAATCAAGTCTCATATGCTTACAAATATGGTCAAGTATCCTCATATCAAGTTTCAAGGCATTCAGCTCAAAATTGCACAGTCAAAACCCTAAATTGCACTACAGTCAACTGTAGGGGCAAAATGGTCATTTGGCAGTCAAAAGTTCAAATTTTTGGTCAACATATCATTTTGAAGCCACAAACATCATTTGATCAATGCTTGATCATGATTCTCAAAATTTGGCTCAGAAATCATCAAAGATGCAAAAGTTTCCTTATTTGGACAGCTGAAAAAGTCAACTGAAATTGACCAGGGCATAACTTTCGCATGGATTATCAGAAAAATTCCATCCAAAGCTCATTTTGAAGAGAAAGACATTTCCTACAACTCATCTTCATACTTCAAGTCCAAGAAATGCTCTCACAAAAAGTTATCAATTTCAACATTATAGGTCATTTTCAAAAGTCAACAAAAAGGGACTTTAAGTCAAAGGCCATAACTTGAGATTGGTAAATCCAAATGACATGGGACCAAAGAAATTGGTTAGAGGACTCAAAGACCTTTCCAAAATGTCCAAGAACATGAGAAAATCTTAAAAATTGAGCAAGTTATGCCTTGTGGAAGTTGGAAAATGTTTGGATATTTTGAAAAGTCAACAATGGTTCAAATGACCTAAAATTGCTAATGGGCCCATTTTTCTTCCATGATTCATCATTCCAAGCATATGCACGACTACTTGGCCCAAAGGGAAGTATTTTCTCATTTTTTATCTATTTATTTGAATTATTATTTATATTAATTCATTTAAATCATTTAAATATATGGAAAATATCTAACTTGACCTAATAAATCTTTTCATGCATATTTTGCCTTCAATATTTCGTGCATAGGTCAATAGGGAAAGATTTGGTTTGATTTGAGCATAATTGATACAAAACCACATGAAAAAGATATGAAAATAATGGTGGAAAAAATCAAATCTTCAATTCATGAATACAAGAGATTCTAGTCAATTTTCTTAACCTAATTGATTCACTACAAATGCCTGATCACAACCCTAATGTCCGGAGACTCTAAGTTGCGCTAAAGAACACATTGCAAACTTGGAATTTTCTCTAAAAAGCTCAAAACTGAAAAGCAGGTTCTAGGTCGATTCAAAGCACAAGACTTGTTTCATTAGCATCCTCAAGTCTCACTGAACGATTCTCAATCATTAACGTCCATCAAGACTCAAGAAATTGGTAATATGAGTGCAGACTGTATCAAATAAAATTCATGATCGTGCATACCAATTCATGCGTTTTTTACAAGTTTTAATATGTGTTTTGCATTCCTCATGATGTTCTGAAGCTAACCCACGCATTTGATTAGATTATTATGCGTTATAGGCAATTTCGCCATTGTTAAATTTTAGGGTTTGCAGAGCTTCCAATTGGGGATTTTGAAACCAAGTAAAATTGGAGGACGAGTCCAACACCATTGAATTTGACGCATCTGGACGAACAGGAAACACACATCGCGCTCAATTTATGAGTGCCTAAAACCTATTCGCTATTTTTTCAAAACGTCCCTAAAACAACGCTAAGAAAACCGTGGCTTAATGTTTGTGTTTCAGGGAAAACGAAGAAGAAGACCTCGTGGCCAGTAACCATTGGTTCTTTTTAAATTTCGCGCGCTTTGGTCCATTAACACGTTGCTTTCTTTTATATGATTTATTTGTTATTAACATACCAAACGCGTTGTAGTGGCTCAGTTGGCAAAATGCAATGTTGTTAACCCCCATGACCTGGGTTCGAGTCCCAGGTCTATACAATTTCCCATATTATTTTGTTATATATGTTCACATGCAGGTTTAATACTGAAGCGTACCATGCACCCACCGAATCCAACGTCCACGTGCCTAAGAGAATTAATCAGAGAGCCATGATCAGAGGTGTACCATAAGCCCTAGTCAAAGGTCCCATACGTGGCCTGGAAAAGTCAACGAATTTCAAGCTTATTGGGCCAGAACTCTTGAATCAAAACCTCCATATTGGGGCCTGAACCCCCCCCCCCCCCCCCTGGTTTGCAATTTACTATCTTTTTCTTATATTTTATTTTTTAATTATTATTTTATTTGCTTCATTGTGTTAATTTAATTAATTATTTTTTTTTACCAAAATACAAAAATCTCATAAAAATCAGAAAAGATAGAAAAAATATAATAAATAATTTAATTATTTTCATAAACAAATTGTATGTAAATAAATTTAGTTTTAATTTAGGTTGCAATTTTAATTCTTTTCATGATAAAAATATAAAAAATATAGAATTAGGTTTAATAAATATTTTATTCCTTTTAATTTTTCTTTTTCATCATAATACTTATTTATTTTATTTATTTTTGTAATTAAATTTGCATAAAAATAATTTAGGTTTAAATTAGGTCAAAGTTCAACATATTTTTATAACAAATTTAAAAGCTACTAGAATTAGGGTTTGCATCCAATTTACATTTTAATTAATTCTTTTCCTATTAAATTTTAAAAAAACCTAAAAATACCAAAAACATTTTCTTTTAATTTTAATTTTTAATTCCTCATTAATGTTAATATTTTGCAAAAGGGTCCAACGCCCTCCTTTCGACTTAATTGTTTAATTTCGCATCTTTATTTTATTCCGCTTAAATAATTATGTATCTCTCCCGAAGCTTTGTAACATTTACTTCTCGCACTTTTATTTCTTTTGCTTTATTTATTTTCCGTCAAATCGGGTCCGGTTTAATTTTGGCGATGTGGACCCGCGCCATTTGTAATAGCTTTAGATTTACTTTCCCGCAAACTTTCAAACTGTTAAACAAAGCATGCAAGAATGAATGGCCATAATAAAATCAAGCGTAGAAAACCAATAACATGACAAGACAAATGCAAATGAAAACGACACACAAATCGCACACACCACCCCTAGGGTACGCCTCACTGTTGCCTTGCCTCGAAAGGTGATCGTCGAGTAGAGGATGTCTTAGTAAGTCCTCATGATCCGGGAACCTGGCATGAGGGTAGCTTCTAAGGTGTCTTCCCATTGCTCTGGTGATCACCATGTCCCGAACCTCGAATTGACCCGAATACCTCCAACGGTGGTGCTACCTACCTCTCAATGGTGGGATGGCACTGCTTTAAAGGACATCTACACAGACGAATTCCTTAGGGTAGGTGGATTCTCGTAGATACTTGCTCTCATTTCAAAACAAACAAAAATCTTTTCACACCGACACTTTTCAAAAGCTTTCAAAACAATTTTTCAAACACTCTGACACAAGAGTTGATCTGAAATTTTCAAAGAAACTTTTTAAAACCCACAGTTGAAAAGAAAACAAACCATTTATGAAAACACAAATGAGCAAGTATCTAAGAGCCCATGGATAACCATGGATAGAAAGGGTGCTAACACCTTCCCTTTCTATAATCTACCTCCCGAACCGAGAGCAATCTCTATAAGGAATTTTTCTGTGCTTTTGTCCTTTCCTTATTGGAGAAAATAAAAGACGGTGGCGACTCTTGCTTCCGCGACATTTCGCGAACCAGCGTTAAACAGTCAGTTCCAGATCCACCGATCACAGAACTGGCGACTCTGCTGGGGAATACTTTAAAGTGAGGTGTACCTTAGGACTAAGATCACGGTGTTTTCAATTGCTTTCATTGCTTGCTTTATTATTGTGGGACTGTCTTGGGAGTTCTATAGATCCTAACCCGGATCTGGGGATACCTTCTTAGAAAGTAGCAACAAGGTTGTGAGGGAACTGTGCGGGGTATACCGACATGGTTGAAACAGTCTGCTACGTTGATATGGCACTTTGGTGTGTACCGGTAACCCTTGAGTTCAGTCAAGGAGAGTACGGGGCCTCCGCGTGGTGTCGTGAAGCATCAACAGACCTTAGGAACCTTAATTGAACTATCTTGGCCTCTTTAGGGTAGTGAGATAACTGACTTTGGTGCAGTCCGAGGTTGGTTGATACTCGATACTACACTCAATTGAGGGTTGCTTTCCTGGAATATTTCGGTCGCCAGTTCAGTGGCTAAATCGAAACGATGAACAACGAAAGCAATCCCGTGATATTGGGAACCTTAGAACCCGGTTACTTTGATTAAGACAGGTTGAACCCACCAACTTCAAGAGGGTAGTACCCCAAACCTCATGCTGGCCTAAACTCTAAGGGCTCTTTTGTGTGACTTGTGTGCCTTCGTACTTGACTACTTGCATGCTTGTTATCTGACGCATGAACTACTTGCAGGTTTTGTTTATAGTCCTTAATGGGGACTCATAACAAAGTTTACCAAGTTTCTTGCAGGTTTTGTTTATAGTCCTTGATTAGGACTCATAACAAAGTTTACCAAGTTTCTTGCAGGTTTTGTTTATAGTCCTTGATTAGGACTCATAACAAAGTTTACCAAGTTTCTTGCAGGTTTTGTTTATAGTCCTTAATTGGGACTCATAACAGGGTATCTTAAGCTTCTTGCAGGTTTTAGTTTGTAGTCCTTAATAAGGGCTCATAACAGGGTTTATTCATATCACCCCATGCATAGCATGACATCATACCATTGCATACCATTGCATACATCCTAACCCATTTCAAGGATCTCCAGGGCTTGTGATGCAGGTCATGATGAATCAAACATCTAGCAAGGGGCAAAGAGGATTTATTTTCCTCTAGCCAAGGTTGTCAGGGGCTATGACCCACTGGATATGGTGAGCCTTTGACCCTTGAAGAAGGATTTTCTACAACAGGAAGTTTCTTCAATCAAGTTACTGGTTTTCTACTCTAACAAGTTTCTCTGTTTACCCCGCGAGATCCTTGAAATCATTGCATGCATATCATACATCTCATTGCATTGCAGGTATCCCTTTGACAGGTTGCTTACCCTTCTTCGCTGTTTATTTCAGCCGATCGTCATGAATCCTGAATCATCAGCTGAGCAGTCCATCAAGGCCCTCCAGGCTCAGAATGCCCAGTTCCAAGGGCTGATCATGAATTTGACCCGGGGGCAACAAGATCTGAAGGCTCTCCTCTTGAAGAAGGAAAAGAAGAAGAAGAGGACTATTTTGTTCAGCCCTAGACGCAGATCTGGGAATACACCGCAGATTGAAACTGAGAGGACAACTCCATCTGTGAGGGAAGGTAGTCATCAGGAGGAAAGGGTTCCCAGTCCAGTGGTCTCCGACAACGAGACAGATTTCAACGACGAACAATACCCTCCTGCCAAAGACAAGTACAAACAGTTGGAGGATAGGCTGAAGGCTATGGAGGTTCAACAGGTACCTGGGCTGGACTTCGGAGGTCTGGGTTTGTCGACTGGTGTGATTATTCCTCGGAAGTTCAAAGCACCATCCTTTACCAAGTATGACGGGGCGTCTTGTCCCAAGTTACATCTCAGGTCCTATGTTCGGAAGATTCAACCATATACGGCGGACAAGAATTTGTGGATCCACTTCTTCCAGGAGAGTCTTTCAGGGACTCATCTCGAATGGTTCTATCAGCTAGATGGGACCAAGGTTCGTAACTGGGAGGAGTTGGCTACTGCTTTCTACAAGCAGTATCAGTATAATGCCGACCTTGCTCCTACGCGTACCCAACTCCAGGGTATGTCGTTAGGATCAAGTGAAGGTTTTAAAGAATATACGCAGAAATGGAGGGATCTTGCCGGAAGGGTACAACCACCTCTGACTGATCGGGAACTGGTCGATATGTTCTTGGGGACCCTGTCTGGTCCGTTCTACAACCACCTAATTGGGAATTCGTCTGCTGGATTTACAGATCTTATCTTGACTGGAGAGCGAATAGAAGCTGGCATCCGGTCTGGGAAAATTCAAGAGGCTGCACCTTCTGATAAAAAGCCTCATCATGGAAAGAAAGAATCCAATGCTGTGCACGGTAAAAAGAGCCGTCATGAGGTAGGGGCAATCCAGATCTCCAATCCTGGACCTGCTCAACAAGGAAAGGGGCAGCAGCGCAAGGAGAAACGACAGTATACCAAACTCAACATGTCGCTGGATCAAGCACTACAACAAATGTTGAAGGCAGGGCTGATCACCTTAAGGGCTCCCCTTCGGAATCCGAACACTTCGGCTCCTAACTATCATCCCAACGATAGGTGCGCATATCATTCTGATAGCCCGGGGCATACTACAGACAACTGCTGGCCTCTCAAGAACAAAATTCAAGACATGATCGACGCCGGGGAGATTCAGTTTGAAGTGCCTGAGACTCCGAACATAATCACTGCTCCGTTACCCAATCGTTGAAGACCTTTTGTTTATTTGAATTTCTGAGTTGTGTTTTTCTTTGCTTATATAAACAATTAATGTCATAGCAAACTCTTTTATTCTATTAATGCATCGCATATGTCTGTTTTGGGAATTAATACAATTGTTTTCATTATATTCAAAATTCTTTTCATATTTTTTCGGATGATCAACTCTTATTTAATAATTCTAATCCTCTTGAGGGAGGATGACGAAAACAATACCATAATCTCATACAGTATGCTTTTGAACAGACCTTGCTGATGATGTACAGGCATTTGTTTCAAATCCTAAACACTGGAGTTATAAGGAAGATAATCCCTCGTCAACCCATCTGAGCCAAAGAAGTAGGAGTTTTATTTTCGAAAATTGAAACCCTTAATCATAACCTGGGGCAGGGTAGGCTTCTCAGTTGATCCAAGTGCACAATGAATGGCACCAAATGAGTCTTTCCAAAAACAAAAGACAGTGATGGTTCAGAACAATCATAAGGACAGGAAGTCATTATCAAAAACAAAATCATAAATGAAAAGCCCAAAAAGTCAAAACCTATAAAAGGGACTTACGAAACTGGGGCATCCCGTTGACTGTAATTCCGAAAAAGGAAACAAGTCAGGCAAAAAAAGAAAGGGATAACGAAATCAAAAAAAAAAGAAAGAGGTCCTACAAATCCTCAACAAAAACAAAAATGACCGCCTATTCAGGATAAATCATCAATATCTGAACCATCACCGGAAAATCAGAGCAAAGACTCAAACAAGGTCTAACGTATGATCAACTGAGTTTAGGTTTGGAGAACATCACGAAGAGCGGGTGGGTACAAATAAAATTTGAGCCTTTATCCTTTGTTTCTTAAACCGTGAACCAGGACACGTTATAACCCTTAAAAGTCCTAGCTGAAGCATGGGTTAGTCCGAAAGCATACTGTTACGAAAGGTATCCTGACTCCTTAAGGCTTACGGTAAATACGGAGTTGACATCACGTTTTACAAACATTCACTTGTTTTATGAAAAAGAATGCATTTTTAAAAATCTTCAAGACGGACATAAGCTTTGCATTTTTAACATAACTTTGTTCGCATATGACTTTTTGTTTAAGCAGCAGGGAAATTCGCACGAGGAATGCCTAATGAACAGAAGTACTTCCAATCCAGGGGCAGACATGATCATGGTCCATTATCTGGGGCAGTCCAATCAAGATTCGAAGAATCTCGCAAAAACCAAATAGTCTGGGGCAAATCTCCATCTGGATCGTTTGGGGCATTAGACGATCAAACAAAGATCTTCTGGTAGTATGGCAACACTACACTTCTAACAGGGGCAACTCCTGACTTTCTGAGAACGGACATAGTCGAAAAAATACTACGCATAATCAAAGACCCGCTAGGTTGACACACCTAGGCAAAAATAAGGGCTTCCCGGCGAACCAAAAGGGTTCGGGCAAAATGAAGGGACGAAATGAAAAAAATCTACACCCGGCAAGTCGAAAACCTGAAAAGGCGGCTTGGGCAAAAATGGGTATCCCGGTGGACTGAAAACCCGAAAGGGCGATCCAGGAAAAAGTTAGGGATTAAAGCGTATGACTATGTCCCGTCTTCTTGTCACCTGCCTACTAGAAGAAGGTTTGTCCATCAACAACTATCAAGCACCTCCACAGGTATCTTCCGCTCCCACATCAGAAACAGGGCCAATAATGGGTGGTCTAAGCAATCTGATTGCTCTGTCCTCTAAGGTGTCAAGGTAGGGTCCGTTGAAGAACATAACCAATACAGTTCAATACTTCCCCAGGAGAGTCTAATCTAGTTCCCCAGGAAAGTTGGAATCATCTCCCCAAGCAGTAAGCTTATCCCCAGTAGATTCTGGAAGCTTATCCTCGCAGCGCACGAACGCGTCGTCCGACTTGATTTAAAGAGTTATTTCCTTAACAGGATATAACTGGGTTATCCTCAGCCAAAAGCCACGGAAAGAGCGTCCTCGACGAAGTCTTCTTACCCCAGCAAAGTTCATCAACACTTCCAACAACAAGGGTATCCCCAGCAAATTATTATCAACACTCAGCAAGGCATCCCTCTTCCCACAGAGTATTGCTTCCCAGCATGGTCGCTAGAGTATCTTTTCTCCCCGCAGAATCTTCCATTTGCCAAGTTTATTCCGCAACGGAGTCATCTTCTCCTACCGGTATTCTTACAACTATCATCCCCCAGCGGAAGTAAAAGCTTATTCTTCAACATCAGCCCAGGATATGACTTCCCGGCACCCGTCAAGGATTTACTTTCCTAGACGAAAAATACATTCATAAAACATCACATACATCATTATAACATGCATAACGCATCGTATCATACAAATCTCATTTATGTTGAGAACATTATTGCTTGATCCATATCATGCATTGCATATGACTGACCTTTACCTTTCAGGAAAGATGCAGTTAAATTCTCAAAACATATTTCAAGGCCTTCTCTAGTCCAGCTAAATCGACTCCCAACAGATTTTTTTGATAAAGACTCAGTAGAAGTTATCCCAGATGGTTCCCTCTCCAACAGCGAGTGAGGTGGTAAGTCCTTTTTCAGATGTTTCCCTCTCCGACGGTGAGTGTGAGGTGATAGTCTCCTATGGTTCCCTCTCCAACGGCGAGTGAGGTGGTAAGTCCTTTTTCAGATGTTTCCCTCTCCGACGGTGAGTGTGAGGTGATAGTCTCCTATGGTTCCCTCTCCAACGGCGAGTGAGGTGGTAAGTCTTTTTTCAGATGTTTCCCTCTCCGACGGTGAGTGTGAGGTGATAGTCTCCTATGGTTCCCTCTCCAACGGCGAGTGAGGTGGTAAGTCCTTTTTCAGATGTTTCCCTCTCCGACGGTGAGTGTGAGGTGATAGTCTCCTATGGTTCCCTCTCCAACGGCGAGTGAGGTGGTAAGTCCTTTTTCAGATGTTTCCCTCTCCGACGGTGAGTGTGAAGTGATAGTCTCCTATGGTTCCCTCTCCAACGGCGAGTGAGGTGGTAAGTCCTTTTGCAGAGGTTTCCCTCTCCGACGGCGAGTGAGGTGATAATTCCTTTCCAGATAGTTCCCTCTCCGACGGTGAGTGAGGTGATTCTCTTTCAGATTATAATGGCCTATGGTTCTCGTCCCGATACTGCAAAGATGGTAATTCCCGCTAAGATTTTTCTCAACGAGCATTGTTGAAGTTAAAGTCGCCCAAGGTTCTCTTACCATTCAGGCTGAGGCAGTAACCATCCCTGGTTCATTCATTGCCGTTTGAAGCTCCAGACTCAGCTCCTGTAACCAGTCAGGACACATCTATACCAAGCATCTGAAAACCAGCTCCTGCAACGTGTCAGGTACTCATTTTTCTGTTTTTGCAGGTATGCAGGTTCTCGCTAAGGAACCTCCTACGCGATCAACATTAAGATGGCATCTATAAGCCCATCATCCTATCCCGCAATCTCCAAATGGCATCTATAAGCCCATTCCCATCATCACACTGCTACTATGTGAGCGCAAATTTCGGGGCACTTTAGTGTTCAATCATCTTCCACCTTCGGATTACGAAAGGCACGTCAGCCAATCTGCATCCTCAGGTCTAAGAAGATTGAACAGGGGCAACTGTTGTACCCCAAAATTTGCCCTCCCATATTCTCCAAAAAGATTGCCAAGTCAAGTCACAAAATTCCCCAAGGGTTGCACAGTGCAAAGGGCTCCTATACAGTCAAAACTAGGGTTTGTGTTCTGATCAAGAAAAGGAAGTTTTCAAAGGCCCAATCAAGTCTCATATGCTTACAAATATGGTCAAGTATCCTCATATCAAGTTTCAAGGCATTCAGCTCAAAATTGCACAGTCAAAACCCTAAATTGCACTACAGTCAACTGTAGGGGCAAAATGGTCATTTGGCAGTCAAAAGTTCAAATTTTTGGTCAACATATCATTTTGAAGCCACAAACATCATTTGATCAATGCTTGATCATGATTCTCAAAATTTGGCTCAGAAATCATCAAAGATGCAAAAGTTTCCTTATTTGGACAGTTGAAAAAGTCAACTGAAATTGACCAGGGCATAACTTTCGCATGGATTATCAGAAAAATTCCATCCAAAGCTCATTTTGAAGAGAAAGACATTTCCTACAACTCATCTTCATACTTCAAGTCCAAGAAATGCTCTCACAAAAAGTTATCAATTTCAACATTATAGGTCATTTTCAAAAGTCAACAAAAAGGGACTTTAAGTCAAAGGCCATAACTTGAGATTGGTAAATCCAAATGACATGGGACCAAAGAAATTGGTTAGAGGACTCAAAGACCTTTCCAAAATGTCCAAGAACATGAGAAAATCTTAAAAATTGAGCAAGTTATGCCTTGTGGAAGTTGGAAAATGTTTGGATATTTTGAAAAGTCAACAATGGTTCAAATGACCTAAAATTGCTAATGGGCCCATTTTTCTTCCATGATTCATCATTCCAAGCATATGCACGACTACTTGGCCCAAAGGGAAGTATTTTCTCATTTTTTATCTATTTATTTGAATTATTATTTATATTAATTCATTTAAATCATTTAAATATATGGAAAATATCTAACTTGACCTAATAAATCTTTTCATGCATATTTTGCCTTCAATATTTCGTGCATAGGTCAATAGGGAAAGATTTGGTTTGATTTGAGCATAATTGATACAAAAGCACATGAAAAAGATATGAAAATAATGGTGGAAAAAATCAAATCTTCAATTCATGAATACAAGAGATTCTAGTCAATTTTCTTAACCTAATTGATTCACTACAAATGCCTGATCACAACCCTAATGTCCGGAGACTCTAAGTTGCGCTAAAGAACACATTGCAAACTTGGAATTTTCTCTAAAAAGCTCAAAACTGAAAAGCAGGTTCTAGGTCGATTCAAAGCACAAGACTTGTTTCATTAGCATCCTCAAGTCTCACTGAACGATTCTCAATCATTAACGTCCATCAAGACTCAAGAAATTGGTAATATGAGTGCAGACTGTATCAAATAAAATTCATGATCGTGCATACCAATTCATGCGTTTTTTACAAGTTTTAATATGTGTTTTGCATTCCTCATGATGTTCTGAAGCTAACCCACGCATTTGATTAGATTATTATGCGTTATAGGCAATTTCGCCATTGTTAAATTTTAGGGTTTGCAGAGCTTCCAATTGGGGATTTTGAAACCAAGTAAAATTGGAGGACGAGTCCAACACCATTGAATTTGACGCATCTGGACGAACAGGAAACACACATCGCGCTCAATTTATGAGTGCCTAAAACCTATTCGCTATTTTTTCAAAACGTCCCTAAAACAACGCTAAGAAAACCGTGGCTTAATGTTTGTGTTTCAGGGAAAACAAAGAAGAAGACCTCGTGGCCAGTAACCATTGGTTCTTTTTAAATTTCGCGCGCTTTGGTCCATTAACACGTTGCTTTCTTTTATATGATTTATTTGTTATTAACATACCAAACGCGTTGTAGTGGCTCAGTTGGCAAAATGCAATGTTGTTAACCCCCATGACCTGGGTTCGAGTCCCAGGTCTATACAATTTCCCATATTATTTTGTTATATATGTTCACATGCAGGTTTAATACTGAAGCGTACCATGCACCCACCGAATCCAACGTCCACGTGCCTAAGAGAATTAATCAGAGAGCCATGATCAGAGGTGTACCATAAGCCCTAGTCAAAGGTCCCATACGTGGCCTGGAAAAGTCAACGAATTTCAAGCTTATTGGGCCAGAACTCTTGAATCAAAACCTCCATATTGGGGCCTGAACCCCCCCCCCCCCCTGGTTTGCAATTTACTATCTTTTTCTTATATTTTATTTTTTAATTATTATTTTATTTGCTTCATTGTGTTAATTTAATTAATTATTTTTTTTTACCAAAATACAAAAATCTCATAAAAATCAGAAAAGATAGAAAAAATATAATAAATAATTTAATTATTTTCATAAACAAATTGTATGTAAATAAATTTAGTTTTAATTTAGGTTGCAATTTTAATTCTTTTCATGATAAAAATATAAAAAATATAGAATTAGGTTTAATAAATATTTTATTCCTTTTAATTTTTCTTTTTCATCATAATACTTATTTATTTTATTTATTTTTGTAATTAAATTTGCATAAAAATAATTTAGGTTTAAATTAGGTCAAAGTTCAACATATTTTTATAACAAATTTAAAAGCTACTAGAATTAGGGTTTGCATCCAATTTACATTTTAATTAATTCTTTTCCTATTAAATTTTAAAAAAACCTAAAAATACCAAAAACATTTTCTTTTAATTTTAATTTTTAATTCCTCATTAATGTTAATATTTTGCAAAAGGGTCCAACGCCCTCCTTTCGACTTAATTGTTTAATTTCGCATCTTTATTTTATTCCGCTTAAATAATTATGTATCTCTCCCGAAGCTTTGTAACATTTACTTCTCGCACTTTTATTTCTTTTGCTTTATTTATTTTCCGTCAAATCGGGTCCGGTTTAATTTTGGCGATGTGGACCCGCGCCATTTGTAATAGCTTTAGATTTACTTTCCCGCAAACTTTCAAACTGTTAAACAAAGCATGCAAGAATGAATGGCCATAATAAAATCAAGCGTAGAAAACCAATAACATGACAAGACAAATGCAAATGAAAACGACACACAAATCGCACACACCACCCCTAGGGTACGCCTCACTGTTGCCTTGCCTCGAAAGGTGATCGTCGAGTAGAGGATGTCTTAGTAAGTCCTCATGATCCGGGAACCTGGCATGAGGGTAGCTTCTAAGGTGTCTTCCCATTGCTCTGGTGATCACCATGTCCCGAACCTCGAATTGACCCGAATACCTCCAACGGTGGTGCTACCTACCTCTCAATGGTGGGATGGCACTGCTTTAAAGGATATCTACACAGACGAATTCCTTAGGGTAGGTGGATTCTCGTAGATACTTGCTCTAATTTCAAAACAAACAAAAATCTTTTCACACCGACACTTTTCAAAAGCTTTCAAAACAATTTTTCAAACACTCTGACACAAGAGTTGATCTGAAATTTTCAAAGACACTTTTTAAAACCCACAGTTGAAAAGCAAACAAACCATTTATGAAAACACAAATGAGCAAGTATCTAAGAGCCCATGGATAACCATGGATAGAAAGGGTGCTAACACCTTCCCTTTCTATAATCTACCTCCCGAACCGAGAGCAATCTCTATAAGGAATTTTTCTGTGCTTTTGTCCTTTCCTTATTGGAGAAAATAAAAGACGGTGGCGACTCTTGCTTCCGCGACATTTCGCGAACCAGCGTTAAACAGTCAGTTCCAGATCCACCGATCACAATTGCCATTAACGATTTTTAGGGTTTTTGAGTTATCAGATTGGGGCTTTCCCATACAGGAAAAATTGGAACCTCTAATGCCTATGGTTGTAATCGTTGCAACCAGACGAATTCAACCCTACCCTCGCGAACAATTTATGTTGAACACAGCCCTGTTCGCTATTATTCCTCATGTTAGATTGTGGGGGTTAAAAACCCCCGCTATCTATTTGTTATTTTGCAGGTTTCAGTGAAGGAGATGAAGACGTGGAAGCATGGGGTTGGTTCATTCAAATATAACGCGCGCTTTTTTATGTTTCCAGCACATGTGATTATTTTTATATATTATTTTCACCTATTATCATACTAACAAACGCAGGCGAGTGGAGTAGTGGTTAGTGTGCTGTCTGGTAACCATTGGGACCTGGGTTCGATTCCCAGGTCCACCCAAAACATTTGTATTATTTTGCTTAATATGTTCATATGCAACGCTTGCCAAAGAGTCTACCATGCATATCAGATACCCAGGCGCCAAGTGGCCATAAACGTGAATCCAATGATCAAAAGGTGAGGAGCACCATGCTCCCAGTCAGCAAGCGCTCTGGAGGATCCAGAAAGTAAACAGGGCCTGTGCTTATTAGGCCAGAATTGCAACTTTCTTACCTCCATATTTGGGTTAACACCCCCCTGGTTAATTGCTTTTCTTTTTATTTTCTTTTAACTAATTATTTTTATTATTAATATTATTATTATTTAATTAACTTAATTAATTTTCATAATAAATTCAGACAATAAAAAATGTAAATATTTTTATTTATTATTTTCACCTTTAATTATTATTTTGTAAATAAATGTAAATTAATTAATTTAGTCTTTTTATTAATTAGGTTAACTTTGACCTTTTTTTTTCACAAATATAAAAATAAATTTAGAATTAGGGTTTTCTTGACTTTTAATTTCTTTTTATTTTCATTAAAACATAAAAAACACTAAAATACTTTTTTCTTGTAATTAATTAATTAATTAGTTATTAGGTTTAATTTGAACTAATTGCAAAAAGGACCAAATTTCTTTCTTTTCTCAAAAAGGGTTAAAACCCTAAGGACGTCCTGACTTAATTTCTTTGCGCGCACTTTATTATTTTTATTATATTTATGTAACTGCTTCAAGAATGTAATAGATAATTAGGGATTTTTTCGTTTTCTTTAATTTCTCGCATTTATTTTCCAAAGGGTTATGTTTTTGGCGATGTAAATACCCGATGCCTTGTAATAGCGTAGATTTATCTTTCCGCAAATTATTAACTGTTAATTATGCATGACAAGACTCGTATGAAAAATAAAATCAATCATAGCTCAGAATGATGCATGCAAAGACAATTTAACATGAAACCTGACACACTCGCACATGCCACTTCTAGGGTACGCCTCACTTGGTTGCCTCGACGTGGTCATCAAGTATAGGGTGTTTTAGAGGTATCCCTCCTGTCTAAAGATCCAGTTGCCTTGAAACGGTTGCCTCAGATAAAAAGGATCTAGGACATTAGGGTTACCGCTAAGGCGTCTTACTATTGCTTTGGTGGCCACACATGTCCCTATAATCGAATTGACCCGAATAACTCCAACGACGGTGCTACCTACTTCTCAATAGTGGGATAGTGCTGTCTAAAGGACATTTGACCAGCTTAATTCCTTAGAGTAGGTAGATTTCTCCTGGGTACTTGCTCTTTCAAAAACAAAAAAAACCAACTTTTCGCACCTACACTTTCAAAAAGTTTTCAAACAAACACTTCATACACTCTTGAGGTCTGATACAAGAGTTACCTAGAAGTTTTCAAACTAAACTTTTTCAAAACCCACAAGCACTTGAAAAGCAAACAATTTTTGAAAACATAGTGAGCAAGTACCTAAGAGCCTGTGGATAACCACGGGTAGAAAGGGTGCTAACACCTTCCCTTTCTATAAATCTACCTCCCGAACCGAGAAACATCTCGAAAAGGAATTTTGTTGTGCTTTTGTCCTTTCCATGTTGGAGAACATAAAAGACGGTGGCGACTCTTGCTTACCGCGACATTTCGCGAACCAGCTTTAAAACAGTCAGTTCTATTTCCACCGATCACAGAACTGGCGACTCTGCTGGGGAATATCTTATAAGTGAGGTGTACCTTAGGATTAGACCACTCTTATGTTTTCAATTGTATGCCTTGTTTGCTTTTATATTTGTGGGCTTGTATTGGAGTTTCATAGATCCTAACCCGGATCTGGGGAATACCCTTTAGGTAGAAATAAACTGTGAGGGACCTGTCCAGCGTAGACCGACACATGTGAAGCAGTAGCTACGTTGGTGTGACACCTTGGTCTGTACCGATATCACTTGTGTTGGAACGAGGAGAATATGGGTCTTCTGAGGAGTTATTAAGCACCAACTGACCTTAGAACCTTAAATTGACCCAACTTGGCCATAGAACAGTAGCAGTATGCTACACTCATTGAGGCTAAACTCTCGCGATGGTTCCGGCTGCAAGAAAAGGTTGCGAAGCTGGAGTTATGACCGATTGAGGGTAGTCAGTGATATTGAGATCCTCTAGAACCTGGTTACTATTTTTTAGGACAGGTCTTAACCAACTGAAACTGAAAGAGGGTAGTACCCAAACTTCATGTCGACCTGAAATCTAAGAGCTCTTTTGTGTGACTTGTGTGCCTTCAAATCTGAACTACTTGCACATTCTTGTTATCTGACAACATGAGTTCCTTGAAGGTTTTGGTTACAGTCCTTAATCTGGACTTATTACAGGGCTTACTTACACCTCACACCTTTGCACCCACGTACATAACATCATACGCATCATAACATCATACCATAGAATTTCCTTAACCATTTCAAGAATCTCAAGGGTTTGTGATGTAGGTCAGGATGAACCAAATGTCTAGCAAGGGGAAAAGAGGATTTATTTTCCTCTAGCCAAGGTTGTCCAGAAATCCAAGCATGATAACTTGAGTCAGGGGCTATGACCCACTCGATATGGTGAGCCTTAACTCTTGAAGAAGGACTCTCAACAACATGAAGCTCCTTCAATCAAGCTACCAGATTCAAATTCTAACAAGTTTTTCTGTTTACCCTGCGAGGTCCTTGAAAACATTGCATACATACATCATACATATCATTACATTACAGGTACCATTATAGGTCACTTATCTTCTTCGCTGTTTATTTCAGCAATCATCATGTCTACTGAACCTTCCGCTGAACAAGCTATCAAGGCCCTCCAGGCCCAGAATGCCCAGTTCCAAGAGTTGGTTATGAGCCTAGCCCAGGGTCAACAGGATTTGAAGACTCTGATTCTGAAAGAGAGGAAGAAGAAGAAGAAGAAGAGGACTGTTTTGTTCAACACTAGACGCAGATCTGGGAATGGATTACAGAATGAGGTTGAGCTGACTACCTCATCTGTAGGCAAAGACAGCCCACAAGAGGGAAGGGTTCCTAGTCCCGTGGTCTCCGACAACGAGACAGATTATGATGAAGAACAATACCCTCCTGCTGAGGATAGGTACAAACAGCTGGAAGACCGCTTAAGTGCTATGGAGATTCAACATGTGCCCGAGTTGGACTTTGGAGACCTAGGCTTATCCTCTGGGGTGGTGATTCCCCATAAGTTCAAGGCACCTGCTTTTGCCAAATACGACGGAGCCTCCTGTCCTAAGCTGCATCTCCGATCGTATGTAAGGAAGATCCAACCTTATACAGCTGACAAGAATTTGTGGATCCATTTCTTCCAGGATAGTCTTTCAGGGACTCAACTCGAATGGTTCTATCAGCTGGATGGAGCCAGTATTCGTAACTGGGAGGACTTGGCTACTGCGTTCTATAAGCAGTATCAGTATAATTCCGACCTTACTCCTACGCGTACCCAACTCCAGGGTATGTCACTAGGGACGGGTGAAGGATTTAAAGAATATGCCCAAAAGTGGAGAGACCTGGCGGGAAGGGTGCAGCCACCTTTAACTGACCGTGAACTTGTTGATATGTTTCTGGGGACTCTGTCTGGTTCGTTCTTCAACCATCTGATTGGGAATTCTTCTGTTGGGTTTACAGACCTTATCTTGACTGGTGAGAGGATAGAAGCTGGTATCAAGTCTGGGAAGATACAGAAGGGTGACTCCTCGAACACTGAGAAAAAACCATTCAAGAAAGAATCCAGCGCTGTCTATGGTTCAAGAGGGCAGAATAGGTCCGAACACCGCCAAGCTGTCAACGCGGTAGTTATTTCAAAACCGGCCAGCGCTCCTCAACATCACAACCAGCAAAGGGAAGAGAGACCTAGAAGGCAATTCACTCCCCTCAGCATGACCTTGTCCCAGATATTGCCACAGTTGCTGAAGACCAATTTGGTAACTCTAAGGGACCCTCCTAAGAATCCGAACACTACACCTTCAAGGTATAACCCCAACGCCCGCTGCGCTTATCATTCTGACAGCCCGGGGCATGCTACAGATGATTGCTGGACTTTGAGGAACAAGGTTCAGGACCTAATCGATGCAAAGGAGGTCGAGTTTGAAGCGCCCGAGACTCCCAATGTGATCACTGCTCCCTTGCCAAAACATGGCTAGGATCGAGAGACTTTTGTTCATTTGAATTCTGAAGTTGTATTTTTCTTTGCTTATTCAAACAATTATCATGTCAAACTCTTTTATTTCATTAATGCATTACATATGTCTGTTTTGAATCAATCCATTCGTATTCACTATATTCAAATTGCTTTCATTTTTGTTGTGATGTTCAAACTCTCGATTAGAAAAATTCTAAGCCTTTGGAGGGAGGATGACGAAAACGATACCACGATCTTTACAGTATGCTTTTGAACAGACCCCGCTGATGAGGTACAGGCATTGTTTCAAATCCTAAATAGTGGAGTTATAAGGAAGATAATCCCTAGTCAACCCCTTTGAGCCAAAGAAGTTGGAGTTTTTCTTGTCAAAAATTAAAACCCTTAATCATAACCTAGGGTAGGGTAGTTCTCTCAGTTGATCCAGGTGCACAATGAACGACGTCAAAGGAGTCCTTCCGAAACAAAAGACAGTGATGGTTCCCTATAATCGTCAAGACAAGCAGTCGTTATCTTTCAAAAACAAAAGCCCAATAAGTCAAAACCTATGAAGGAGACTTACAAAAACTGGGGCATCCCGCTGACTGTAATCACAAAAGAAACAGTTCAGGAAAAAAAAGACAGGGATAATAAAATCAAAAAGAAAGAGGTCCTACAAACCCTCAACAAAAAAAATGATTGCCTGTTCAAAATAAACTGTCATTATCCGAACCATCACTGGTATATTAGAGCAAAGACTCAAACAAGATCTAATGCACGATTAGCTGAGTTTAGGTTTGAAGAACATCACGAATAGCGGGTGGGTACAAATAAAATTTGAGCCTTTATCCTTTGTTTCTTAAACCGTGAACCAGGCCACGTTATAACCCTTAAAAGTCCTAGCTGAAGCATGGGTTAGTTCGAAAGCATATTGTTACCAAAGGTATCCTGACTCATGTAGGGCTTGTTGTAAAATCTTGAGTTGACATCACATTTTACAAAAAATCACTGGTTTTATTGAAAAATGCATTTTCAAAAACTTCAAGACAGACATAAGCTTTGCATTTTTAAAATAACATTGTTTGCATGTGACTATTTGTTCGAACAGCAGAGAAATTCGCACGATGAATATCCAATGAACAAAAATCTTCTCAACAAAAAGGTCACCTCAAGTGGAAAGGCACTTCCAATCAAGGGGCAGACATGATCATGGTCTGTCATCTGGGGCAGTCCAGTCAAGATTCAAGGAATCTCTCAAGATAGCCAGGGGCAAATCTCCACCTGAGTCACTTGGGGCATTTGGACATGAATTCCAGCGACGAATCTTGCACGATCAAACGTCTTCTGGTAATATGGCAACATAACACTACTGACAGTGACAACTCCCTACATCCTGAGAACATGGACATAGTCAAAAAAAATATATTACGCATAATCAAAGACCCACTAGGTCGACTGGCCTAGGAAAAAATAAGGGCTTCCCGACGAACCAAAAGGGTTCAGGAAAAAATGAGGGATGAAATGAAAAAATATGTACACCCGGCAAGTCGAAAACCTGAAAAGGAAGCTTGGGCAAAAATGGGTATCCCGGTGGACTGAAAACCCGAAAGGGCGGTCCAGGCAAAAGTTAGGGATCACAGCGTACGACTATGTCCCGGCATCTCGTCACTTGCCTACCAGAAGAAGATTTGTCAATCGGCAGTTGTCAAGCACCTCCACAGGTACCTTCTCCCACCGAAGCTGGGGCAATAAGAATTGCCCGAACTGTACAAGCTGCTTTGTCCTCCAGGTACAAGGTAGGTTCGGCTGAAGAATGTAACCAAGATACCTTCACTCCCCGCGGAGTAAGACAAATCAACAATACTCTCCCCAAGCAGAGTTGGTCTCCCATCAGCCCCGAAAGGGCACAGTTTCCCCAGCAAGTCAGCAACACTCTCCCCGAGTAGAGTTAGGCTACTATCAGCCCTAAAGAAGTTGGGTATCCCCAGGAGATCTCAATATTCTCTAGTAGAGTATACAGATATTCCTTAGCAAGCATCCCCGGCAGTCTTAGTATTCCTCAACGGAAATATAAGATTGTTCCCCGGCGGAATACAAGATACCCCCAGTGGAGCCGTTTTCCTCAAAAGTTTCCCCAGGAGAGTTAAATCATCCTCCCCAATAGATTCTGGAAGCTTATCCCCAGTGGATTCTGGAAGCTTATCCCTAGTAGATTCTGGAAGCTGGTCCCCTGCAGAGTACAAATATCTCTTCCCAACCGTATTCAGAGGTTATTCTCCATCAGAGTCTAACTGGGTTATCCTCAGCAAGTTGCAACAGAAAGATCATCCCCCAGCGAAGTTCTTTCTATCCCCAGCGGAGTGCATCAAAATCCCCAACAGAACTTATCGACGGAGTCCCCAACGGAGTTATCATTAAATTCTCAGCGAAGTATCTCTTCCCCACAGAGTAATTCCCCGCAGAGTAATCTCTTCACCAGGTTTATTCCTCAACGGAGTCATCTTCTCCTACCGGTTTATTCTTGAAATCATCATCCCCAGCGGAAATGAAGAACTCTACTCTTCAACATCAGCCCAGGATTCAACTTCTCGGCATTCGTCAAGGATTTATTTTCCTAGACGAAAATACATTCATAAACATATCACATCTCATACCTCCTATTTACATACATGATAAAGTGCATACGACACAATCTCATTTATTCTTGAGAACATTATGACAGCATGCATCTCATTCATCATGACATTGCATATAACTAATGTTTTGCCTTTTCAGGAAAAGGTCAACCAAAAGATGATTACCATCTACCTTTGCAGTTCCAGATCAACACCTGTAACAAGCCAGGAAAATTCTATGGACGACTAATCATGGGTTAATACCTGAAACCAGACAGGACAATTATCTACTTGATCATCATGAAGAGACCCTACACCGGTTCCTTCAATTTCATATGAAGTTTTACACAGACTCATCATCAGGAAACCCTACACCGGTTCCCTCTCAATTTTAGACGAAGTTTTACACGGACTCGTCCTCAGGCAACCCTACACTGGTTCCTCCTCAGTTCCAAGACGAAGTTTTACACGAACTCATCGTCAAGATAACCTCACCCCGGTTCATCCTGAAGTCATACACAGACTTATTCCAAAGTAACCTTACCCCGGTTCATCCTGAAGTTTTACACGAACTTATCCCGAAGTAACCTTACCCCGGTTCATCCAGAAGTCTTACACGGGCTTATCTCAAAGTAACCTTACCCTGGTTCATCCAGAAGTTTTACACGAACTTTTCTCGCAGTAACCTTACCCCGGTTCACCCAGAAGTTTTACACTAACTTATCCCGAAGTAACCCTACACAGGTTTCCTTCTCAACTCCATACGTAGTTTTACACGGACTCGTCACCCAGAAACCCTACACAGGTTCTCTCTTTCCAAAGATGAAGTTTTACACGGAATCGTCACCAAGAAACCCTACACAGGTTCTCTCTTTCTAAAGATGAAGTTTTACACGGACTCGTCATCAAGAAACCCTACACAGGTTTCCTTCTCAATTCCAGATGCAGTTTTACACGGACTCATCGTCAGTCAACCCTACACAGGTTTCCTTCCTTCAAGGATGCAGTTTCACACAGACTCATCATCAGTCAACCCTACACAGGTTTCCTTCATTCCAAGATGCAGCTTCACACGGGCTCATCATCAGTCAACCCTACACAGGTTTCCTTCCTTCCAAGATGCAGTTTCACACGGACTCATCATCAGTCAACCCTACACAGGTTTCCTTCCAAGATGCATTTTCACACGGACTCGTCATCAGTCAACCCTACACAGGTTTCCTTCCAAGATGCAGTTTCACACGGACTCGTCATCAGTCAACCCTACATAGGTTTCCTTCTTTCCGAGATGTAGTTTTACACGAGCTCATCATCAGGCAACCCTACAAAGGTTCCCTCGTTCAACTTACAAGATCACAATTCAACAAACATTTCCAGATGGCATCTTTAAGCCCATCTCCATAATTATCCATTACATTTCCAGATGGTATTCATAAGCCCATCCCCGACAAGATTCTGTCACAACCTTCAGATGGCATCTATAAGCCCATCCTCCTATCCACTATCTCTCCAAATGGCATCTGTAAGCCCATTCCCGACATCACATTGTTGATACTACACTATGCGAGTGCAAATTTCTGGGCACTCTAATGTTCAATCATCTTCCACCTTCGGATCACGAAAGGCACGCAAGCCAATCTATATCCTCAGGTATAAGAAGATTGAACAGGGGAAACTGTTGTACCCCAAAATTTTCCCTCCCATATTTCTTCAAGGTTTGTCAAGAATCATCTTCAAATGGTTCAAGATTCCTCAAGGGTTGCAAAGTCCAATTGCCTCCTAAGCCAGTCAAAATTAGGGTTTTGGTTCCTTCAATGAATTTGGGGTTTTCAATAGCTCAATCAAGTCCCATAGGCCTCTATACATTGTCAAGCATCTACATGTCAAGTTTCAAGACTCACAGTGCCAAATTCCACAGTCACAAGCCCTATTTGATCCACAGTCAACTGTAGGGGTAAACTGGTCATTTTGCAGTCAAAAGTCAGAATTTTTGGTCAACATCTTATTTTGAGTCCACAATTATCATTTGATCAAGTCTTGATCATGATTCCTCAAGAATGGCTCAAAAATCATCAAGATGCAAAAGTTACTATTTTTGGACAGCAGAAAAGTCAACTGTACCTTGACCAAGGCATAACTTTTTCATGGTTCATCAGAAAAATTCCATCCAATGCTCATTTTGAAGGGGATAACATTTCCTACAACTCATCTTCACATTCCAAGTCCAAGAAATGCTCTCACAAAAAGTTATCAATTTCTACATTATAGGTCAATTTCAAAAGTCAACAAAAATGCACTTTAAGTCAAAGGCCATAACTTGATATTGGTAAATCCAAATGACATGGGACCAAAGGAATTGGTTAGAGGACTTCAGGACCTTTCTAAAATGTCCAAGAACATGTTCATATGATCAAAATTGAGCAAGATATGCATGGGAGAAGTTGGGAAATTTTTGTGAATTTGCAAAAGTCAACTTTGCTCAAAACACTTTGTTTTTGCTAATGGGCCTCAAATTTCTTCTTGAAACTTTATCAAAGGCTTATGCACGACCCATTGATATTATTTGAATTTATTTTCTTATTTTTTTATTAATTAATTGGATTTTTAATTGATTTTAATTCATTTAATTAATTTAAAATGTAGGAAATACAAAGATTTGATTTTTCAATCTTTTGGTGAAGCAAATGTGGTCAAGATATGCTGAGAATTTCGTGTTCCAATCAAGGATATCAAAATCTCCCAATTTAGCAACTTTTTCCAATCAAAAAGATTCAAAAATATTTGATTTTCAATCAAATATTGAAACATCAATTCCATGGATTTCTTTGCAAGATTGTGACCTAATTCTATTCTACTATAAGTACACAAGCCAACCCTAATGCCACGAATGTGAGAATTGCTGCAGAAAAGCCCTAAGAACATTGAAAAAATCAAAGAAAACTCAAAACTGCTTTCAATCTTCCAGGCCAATTCGAGGGCTTTTGTGGATTCAAATACATTGCTGGAGGTTCCCAGAACGATTTGCAAACAATTTCCAGTGTCATAGCTCCAAGAATCACTAGTTACAGTCGCACGGTTTGCATTCTTTTGTCATTATCGAAATCCATGATTCATGAGCATTTTATGTGATTTATGGTTTGTTTTGCATTGCTTGCATCCATAGAAAGCTATTGGTATTAATTAATTGGATTATAATGCACGGAATTATGAATTGCCATTAATGATTTTTAGGTTTTTTGAGTTCTCAGATTGGGGCTTTCCCATACAGGAAAAATTGGAACCTCTAATGCCTATGGTTGTAATCGTTGCAACCACACGAATTCAACCCTACCCTCGCGAACAATTTATGTTGAACACAGCCCTGTTCGCTATTATTCCTCATGTTAGATTGTGGGGGTTAAAAACCCCCGCTATCTGTTTGTTATTTTGCAGGTTTCAGTGAAGGAGATGAAGACGTGGAAGCATGGGGTTGGTTCATTCAAATATAACGCGCGCTTTTTTATGTTTCCAGCACATGTGATTATTTTTATATATTATTTTCACCTATTATCATACTAACAAACGCGGGCGAGTGGAGTAGTGGTTAGTGTGTTGTCTGGTAACCATTGGGACCTGGGTTCGATTCCCAGGTCCACCCAAAACATTTGTATTATTTTGCTTAATATTTTCATATGCAGCGCTTGCCAAAGAGTCTACCATGCATATCAGATACCCAGGCGCCAAGTGGCCATAAACGTGAATCCAATGATCAAAAGGTGAGGAGCACCATGCTCCTAGTTAGCAAGCGCTCTGGAGGATCCAGAAAGTCAACAGGGCTTATGCTTATTGGGCCAGAATTGCAACTTTCTTACCTCCATATTTGGGTCAACACCCCCCTGGTTAATTGCTTTTCTTTTTATTTTCTTTTAACTAATTATTTTTATTATTAATATTATTATCATTTAATTAACTTAATTATTTTCATAATAAATTCAGACAATAAAAAATGTAAATATTTTTATTTATTATTTTCACCTTTAATTATTATTTTGTAAATAAATGTAAATTAATTAATTTAGTCTTTTTATTAATTAGGTTAACTTTGACCTTTTTTTTTCACAAATATAAAAATAAATTTAGAATTAGGGTTTTCTTGACTTTTAATTTCTTTTTATTTTCATTAAAACATAAAAAACACTAAAATACTTTTTTTCTTGTAATTAATTAATTAATTAGTTATTAGGTTTAATTTGAACTAATTGCAAAAAGGACCAAATTTCTTTCTTTTCTCAAAAAGGGTCAAAACCCTAAGGACGTCCTGACTCAATTTCTTTGCGCGCACTTTATTATTTTGATTATATTTATGTAACTGCTTCGAGAATGTAATAGATAATTAGGGCTTTTATCGTTTTCTTTAATTTCCCGCATTTATTTTCCAAAGGGTTATGTTTTTGGTGATGTAAATACCCGACGCCTTGTAATAGCGTAGATTTATCTTTCCGCAATTTATTTCCCGCAAATTATTAACTGTTAATTATGCATGACAAGACTCGTATGAAAAATAAAATCAATCGTAGCTCACAATGATGCATGCAAAGACAATTTAACATGAAACCTGACACACTCGCACATGCCACTTCTAGGGTACGCCTCACTTGGTTGCCTCGACGTGGTCATCAAGTATAGGGTGTTTTAGAGGTCGCCCTCCTGTCTAAAGATCCAGTTGCCTCGAAACGGTTGCCTCGGATAAAAAGGATCTAGGACATTAGGGTTACCGCTAAGGCGTCTTACTATTGCTTTGGTGACCACACATGTCCCTATAATCGAATTGACCCGAATAACTCCAACGACGCTGCTACCTACTTGTCAATAGTGGGATAGTGTTGTCTAAAGGACATTTACACAGCTTAATTCCTTAGAGTAGGTAGATTTCTCCTGGGTACTTGCTCTTTCAAAAATAAATAAAAAAACAACTTTTCGCACCTACACTTTCAAAAAGTTTTCAAACTAACACTTCATACACTCTTGAGGACTGATACAAGAGTTTCCTAGAAGTTTTCAAACTAAACTTTTTCAAAACCCACAAGTACTTGAAAAGCAAACAATTTTTGAAAACATAGTGAGCAAGTACCTAAGAGCCCGTGGATAACCACGGGTAGAAAGGGTGCTAACACCTTCCCTTTCTATAAATCTACCTCCCGAACCGAGAAACATATCGAAAAGGAATTTTGTTGTGCTTTTGTCATTTCCATGTTGGAGAACATAAAAGACGGTGGCGACTCTTGCTTACCGCGACATTTCGCGAACCAGCTTTAAAACAGTCAGTTATATTTCCACCGATCACAGTACCCTCTTGAAATTTAGTTGGCTCAACCTATCCTAGTAATAGTAATCGGGTTCTAAGGGATCTCAATATCACTGATCTTTCCTACAAGTTTCATTCCGATCGACAACTGACTTGCCACCAAACAAAACTCGAGAGTCAAATCTCAATGAGTGTAGTATCGAGTATCAACCGACTTAGGACTACACCAAAGACAATTATCTAACTACTTCCTAATGGCCAAGTTGGTCAATTAAAGGTTTTAAGGTCAGTTGATGCTTTATGACACCACGCAGCAGCCACGTATTCTCCTTGATTTCTCAAGGGCTACCGATACCAACCAAAGTGTCACATCAATATAGCCATTGCTTCAACCGTGTCGGTATACCCTGCACAGTTTCCACAATCTATTGCTACTTACCTAATTTGTGCCCCAGATTCAGGTGTAGGATCTATAGTAACCCAAATAAAGTCCTCAAATGTAAAGCAATCAAAGCACACAAAGCAGTTAAATAATGAACTAACTCTAAGGTAATCCCACTTTTTTATATCTATCCCCAGCAGAGTCGTCAGTTCTGTAATATGGTGGAAAAATCGACTGTTAATACCGGTTTTGCATTTTGTGTTTGCAAATGTTGCGGTAAGAAAGAGTTGCTACTGTATTTTCTTTTATCCAACAAAGGAAAGGGTGAAAAGAACAGAAAAAGACCTTTTCAAGAATTTTCTGAGTAAGGGGGGTAGATTATGGAAAGGGAAGGTGTTATCACCCTTTCCATCCGTGGTTTTACACGGGCTCTTAGAGGTTTTCTCATTTTAAAAATACCTTTGTGCTTTGTGTTTGAAAATGTTTTGAAAACGCATTATTACGACGAACTTTGTAATGTGTCTCGGGATAGTGGAGAAAGTATACAAAGTGTTTTGAAATGTCTTTTGAAAAGTAGTTTTTGTGTCAGTGCAAAATGTTTGAGCAAACTTCAAATAACTATCTACTTTTATACTCGAAAAGGGTCGTTGTTTTCCTCTTAACCTTTAGACAGCGCCATCCTACTATTAGTGAGTAGGTAGCCCTATCGTTGGATGTTTGAGGGACATTGAAGGGACGTTTACAGTCACGAAGGCAACTTGTGGAGACGCTTTAACAATTTTCTTTAGGGACTAGATCATTTACCGAAAAGGCAACTGTAGGGTCATCAAGGGACTATGATCTTTTGATTTATGGGTCTTTGCTAAAGCGTTCCTGCCTCGTGACTGTTTTGTTCCTGAAGGAAACCAAAATGGAGTATCCTAGAGGTGTATATGTGTAAGTGTGTTATGTTTAGTTATTTTTGTCTTTTTGTTAAGTTTTCTAACGTTTGATTATTAGTCTTGTCATACATGCCTAATTACTAGTAGTAATATTGTACAGAAAAATAAAGTGCAAAAATATAAACCTACACTATTACATGGCTTCGGGGATGGGGTATTTACAATGTACAAACAATTGGGGGGAAAATAAAGAAAGCAATGAAAAGTCCTATTTAAAACTATTACATCCCAAATAACAATTACATGAATATATAAAAAAATGCGAAAAATGAATAATACCCGAAAGAATGAAAATACGTTCTAAAACCTAGTGAGAAAAATCTTTTTTGTTGTTTTTGATTTAAGAAAAATAATTAAATTAATTATCCCAAAGTCTACTTAGAAAATTAAATTAAGAAAAATAAACTAAGCCTTTTTGTGGTTTTTTTTATTATGAAAAGAAAGTAATTAGACTTCAATTCTAATTCATTTTTAATTAAGAAAAAGGTTAAAGTTTTAATCAATTAATTAATTTTAAAAAATTTAATCATTTAAATAAAAAAGTCTAAGCCTAAATTTTTTGTGAGTTTTTTATTATTATAATTAAAATGATTAACAGATGAAATAATTAAATAAAGCAAAAAGAAAAGGAATTGGGCTTGACGGGTGAAGTAGAATGGGGGGTGCAATTGAAATTTCGCTAACCCCGGATTGTGAAGCCCAGGTCCATCCTTGGATCCAGTGTGGGAAGTACTTGATGGTACATGGTATCTCATGTTCTAGATGTCATGCATTCCATGTAATTCCCCTAACCTGCTCTAAGGATATCCAGGAACTCATATACACACATTAGAACATTCAACAATTAATAAAAATAGAGATTCGAATTTGAGATTATACCAAAATGGTGATAGCTTGGATCTGGTGATCTGGGACCTTGAAAGCTTTGAGGATGGTTGGAACAAGTCCCTGGAAACCTCAAGAGCAATGTATGATTACTAGTTCGGACCAAAAGTACCTGCAAAGTGGGTTTCAAATTTTTATCGCTTTTGAAAATTTTGCGAAAATGGTAGAGCTCTCTCTAGGCTGTGTAGGACTCCTAAAATGCTTGTTAGATGCTTGTTTATATAGAGAGGAATGAGGAGATAAGAAAACAAAGGTTTAAACAACCTTAAAGAAAATGTTTCAAAGACATGAATGAAATTTGTAACTTTGGCAAAAAACAAGGAAACTTGTCCTTTTTTGAATTTGAATGAATATGGACACCTTTGCACGAAATTTTACGGGTCTAGGCTGTCCCAAACATCAACCCAAACTCAAAGCCCATTTCCAATTATTTTATACATTTTATTTTATATTTATTTGAAATAAATTAAAATAAATATGAATAAAATAGTTAGAAAATGCAAGGCATGGCAAGAATAATTTTAAAGGTCCTCTATAAAATTAGGAAGATGCTTGAAGTCCAAGAAATTGAGCCCTTGCCTTAAAACGTCAAATTTGCTCAATGCATAATTCTTGAAAATTCCCAAATTTTCCCAATTTGGGAAAGCCATAAATTTCTCAATTTTTAACTCATGATGTTTATATTGGACTTTTTAGGAAGCCCAAGATGTCTACTTCAATCCCTCTTTTGATCAATTTTGCATTTGAAGATTTTATCTTGATGTAAAAGGTCTTGGAAAAAAGTGGCTTTTGTTGACTTTCTGAAAATGACCTGTAACGTATGAGCTTGTATCTTTCAAATGGTGCATTTATTGGACTTGAGGGCTGAAAAGAAGTTGTAGGGAATGAGATTCTATTAAATATGAAATTTTTTTGACTTTTCCTATAGAAACCCTAATTAGCAATTCTTGACTTTTGATGAATTAGCAGCATTTCTTGATGAATCATGATCAACCCTTGATCAAATGATGGATATCACTTCAAAATATTGATGTTGACCAAAAACATGAAGTTTGACTGTATTTGGGCCACAATTGACTTTTGACCTAATACAGTTGATTTTCAAACATTTGGGCAATTGACTGAGAAAACTTGTTGTGCAAGCCAAGAAACTTTGCATAGACAATCTTGAAGGCATATTAGGACCATGGAAAAAACATGATACCTTTGGATCTCACACATGTTGATGAAAATTGAAAACCCTAGTTAGAGGTTCATTGCCTTAGGAGGAGAATTAGTCTGGTCAATTCTTAGTCATTCTTGGGTAAGTTGGGGACCTCAATGGGCATGCCTTGAGAAAAACGAGAGGGAAATTTTTTGGGTACAACAGGTACTCACTCCAGTGGACATACTATGTCTAACAAGATTCTGAGAGCGGGTTATTATTGGTCGACTATGGAAATTGATTGGCATCATAACTCCAGAACCTGTCACAAATTCCAAATCTATCATGACAAAGTACATGTGCCTCCAGTACCTATGAATGTCTTGACTGCTCCTTGACCGTCTGTAATGTAGGAAATTGATATGATTGGAGAGATTAAGCCTACTACTTCTAACGAACATCGTTTCATCCTGGTTAACCATGATTACTTCACAAAGTGGGTTGAAGTAACCCCGTTTGCCTCTGTTATAAAGAATGTTGTCGCCCGATTCATTAAGAATAAACTTATCTGTCGGTATGGCATTCCCGAAAGGATTATCATAGACAATAGTACTAATCTTAAAAACACTATAATCATGGAAGTCTGTATGCGGTTCAAGGTTAAGCATGATAATTCTTCTCCATATCGACTGAAGATGAATGGCACAGCGGAAGCCACCAATAATAACATTAAGAAGATTATATAGAAGATGACGGTGACATATAAAGATTGGCATGAGATGTTACCATTTGCTCTTCATGGCTATCGCACTTCAGTACGTATATCAACTGGGGAAACTCCATTCTCTCTAGTTTATGGTATGGAAGTTGTCCTACCCGTCAAAGTCTAGATTCCTTCTTTACAGATTATGAAAGACGCAGATTTAGACGAAGACGAGTGGATTCATACTATACTGGACCAAATAAATCTAATTAACGAGAAGAGGCTTTTGGCTGTTTGTCATGGTCAGATGTACCGGAAGTGTATGATCAAAGCCTTCAATAAGAAAGGCAAGCATCAGTCATATCAGGCTGGTGACTTGGTAATAAAGCCCATCATCCTACCACAAAGTGATCCCAATGGCAAATGGACTCCTACCTACAAAGGGAAATTTGTAATCAAGAAGATATTTTTAGACGATGCTATGATACTTACCACCATGGACGATGAAGATTTTCTGCACCCTGTGAACGCGGGCATAGTTAAAAGATACTACTCATGAAAGAGACCCGCTAGGTTGACTGGCCTAGGAAAAATAAGGGCATCCCGGAGAACCAAAAGGGTTCAGGCAAAAATTAGGGATATATATATAAAGATTATATACCCGGCAAGTCGAAAACCTGAAAAGGAGGCTTAGGCAAAAAAGGGTATCCCGATGGATTGAAAACTCGAAAGGGTGGTCCAGGAACAAATTAGGGATTAAAGTGTATGACTATGTCCCGTTGGATCAGCTATTTACAGCAAGCTTTGTTACCAATGTCAATTTCAGATGGTACAAATCAATTCTGTCAACTTCTTCCAACAGCAAAGTATGAGATGATCGAAGACATATGGGAAATAGCAGAGTTGAAACTCGATGGGGTCGTTTACACATAGCTATATGTTTTATTTTTACTATGCACTCTTTTCATTTCATGACGATTTTCTCTTACTAGGATTTTATGTCTATGTACAAAACCGCTTATTTATAGACAAATTTTCAATACATTTATCAATACAAGTTCAAAATTCCAATTCCAATTTCGATTTACTTTTTATGTTTTGTTTGCAAAAACGTCCAATGACTAAATTGAATGAACATATGCATATGAATATGAGTATTGTTAACAAATATATGCATAAAAACAGGAATAAGCATTTACTAAAGACTCTAGGAGTTAGGATAATGTTCAAGCTACCTAGAAATCCCCACAGGGAAATCCCTGCAGAATCTACCTTTACAAGCTCAACCCCGACGGAGATACATTCCCCAACAAGTCTAATTTTCCTCCAAGACAGAAATTAGGGCATCTTCCAGCTATTAACATAACCATACTCCCCAACAGATCCCCCTAGCGAATAAAGGAGTTTGATCATTTCTCCAACATATAGTGGAAACTTCCTCCGCACAGTCTACAGAATTCCAATTTCCATCATAAATGATTCCCTCAGCATAGTTTATAAGAATTTAATTCTTTAGCAGACTTTATCTTTCCAACACTGTAAAATTCCCTGCAGAATTCTCTTCTCCATCAGGATTTATTTCTCCAACAAAGTTCATTTCTCCGATTACTGCAAATCCCCGACAAAATTCCCCTCTCCAGCAAAGTGTAGTTAAGGCTTCTATCCCAAGAGAGTTTCTATGGAATCAAAAACTGAGCCAGATATCATTTAACTTTGTCCTCCCTAGAAGATTTGGACGTCCATATCTAAAACTCGGTCATACAGCACCTCGGAAGGTAATCCATCTCTTTTATCCCCAGTCAAGATATATAAGAACTAAATTCTCAGTAGAGCGATGAATGACAAATGTTCCTGAACTCTTTTATTCCCCCAAGCAGAAGTTAGACATTCCCAGCGGAGCATCCTCAAAACAGAAAATAGGAATCCCCAGCATAGACATTCTAAACAAGATTGAAGATTCATATTCTTCATCCCCAGCAACAGTCAGGCATTTATTTTTCCCAGTCAGAGATGTTATATGAAGCTACCAATACGCTTCAACGACATCTTACATCCATACATCATTTACAAATATCATAGCATATGCATACGAAACGCATATAGGACACTCTCATTTACTTTGAGAACATCATTACGCAATGCATCACATACATCATGACATTACATAAAGACTAACCATGTCTTTTCAGGTAAAGTCTATAAATAGACGAATATCATCAACCATTTTCAAATAGGTCAGAGATTAATTCCTGAAACAGGACGGGGCAACTATCTATATGACGAGGTCTAAGATTAATTCTCAAAACAAGACGAGGTAAATATTTGTACGACCAGGTGGTATGAATTCTCGAAACAAGACAGGTTCGCCAAAAGAAAGCAGGTCAAAGATTAACTCCCGAAATAGGACGAGGAAACTATCGACATGACCAAGTGGTATGAATTCTCGAGATAGGACGAGTTTACCAACGAAAAGCAGATTGTAGACCAATTCTCAAAACAGGACGAGGCGACTATCTACATGACAAGCACTTCCCTCAGAGACTAAATCTGAAAATCATTTCCCTTAGAGACTAAATCTGACAAGCAGCTACTTAAGCACCTTCCCTAGAGGTTCATTCTGGAAAGTATTCTTCAGATATAGTCAAGTGTAGACTCATTCTGATACTCTTATCAACAGTTACTTTGGATGGCATCTATAAGCCCATCTCCAACGAAACTTTGTGACCTCTCCGAATGGAATATTTAAACTTATTCAAGCAATATTATCAACCAACAACGTTACTTTCTGCAAATGCAAGTGCAAATTTCTGGGCACTTAAGTGTTCAATCCTCTTCCACTTTCAGATCACGAATGGCGAACATGGAAATATAACTCTTCAGATTTAAGAAGATTGAACAGGGGCAGCTGTTTTAGCCTAAAATTTTCCCTTCCATTTTATTCAATACGTTCTCCTAGGATTCTTAAATGCTCAAGGTTGATCAAGAATTGATCAGACAAATTCTCCTCCTAAGTAATGGACTTAGAATTAGGGTTTTACTTTTCTCAAGGAAGGTTGGGTTTCTAAGGTCTCAAGTGGATTTCACGGTTTCTTATATGTCTCCAAGAATGCTCATACCAAGTTTCATGCCTTGCATCACAAGTTTGCTCAGTTAATTGCTCAGATGACTAAAAATCAACTATATTGGACAAAAAGTCAACTATGGTCAACATACAGTCAAACTTCAAGATTTTTGGTCAACATTAATATTTTGAAGTCATATTCATCATTTGATTAAGGGTTGATCATGATTCATCCAGAAAACTCTCAACTCATCAAAATTCAAAAGTTGTCTAATTAGGGTTTTCTTTAGGAGAAGTCAACTTAACTTTGACCAAGCACAACTTTCACATGCTTCATAAGATTCTCCTAAACCAAAGCTCATTTGAAGGAAATTAAATTCTTTACAACTTTGTCTATCTAAGATCAACGTTGTACCCCAAAATTTTCTCTCTCATTTTACTCAACACATGCCCATTGAGGTCCTCAATTGGCTCAAGGATGCCCAAGAGTTGACCAGACAAACTCTCTCCTAAGGCAATGCACCTCAAACTAGGGTTTCCATTTTCATCAGGATGTGGGAACTCCAAAGGTCCCAAATTACTTACATGGTCCCAATATGTTCTCAAGATCATCCATGTCAAGTTTCATTCCTTGCACAAGAAGTTTTCTCAGTCAATTGCGCAGATGCCTGAAAATCAACTATACTAGGTCAAAAGTCAATTGTGGCCCACATACAGTCAAACTCCAATATTTTTGGTCAACATCAACATTATGAAGAGATATCCATAATTTTATCAAGGGTTGATCATGATTCCTCGAGGAATGCCCCCAAATTCATCAAAACCCAAAAGTTGCTAAATTAGGGTTTCAAAGGAAAAGTCAACCAAACTTTGACCAGGCATAACTTCTTCATACTTTATCATAAATTTTCCATCCAAGGCTCATTTTGAAGAGGATGCAATTCCTTATAACTCATATTCATCCCACAAGTTCAAAATATGCACTCATCAAAAGATATGAATTTCTACATTATAGGTCCTTTTGAAAAGTCAACAAAAACACCTTTTGGGTCAAAGCTTCTTACATGAACATGGAAAACCCAATTGAGATGAAACCAAAAGTGTTGTTTAGGGGACATCCTAGGCTTTCTAAAAAGTCAAAGAACGCCTCTCTAGGGTTAAAATTTAGGGAGATATGCCTTGTCAAAGTTGACCATTTTTGCAAAATTGCCAAAAGTCAAATGTGCTCAAAAATACATTTTTTGTCAAATGGGCCTAGCTTTTCATGATTGGATCTTATTGGGGACATGGTCCATGACCCAAATATCCATTGTGATCGTATTTGTCCCTTCGAATGTCCCTAAAAAACTCCAACGATGATGCTACCTATTTCTCAATAATGGGATAGCATTATCTAAAAGGAAAACGAACAGACCTTTTCGAGTAGGTAGATTAGTTCCTAGGTACTTGCTCAAACAAATAAAAACTTTTTCACACTAACACTTTTCAAACAAAGTTTTCAAAAACAACTTCATAACACTCTTGAGGATAGAATAAAGGGTTAATACGAAGTAAAACAAAACTTTTCAAAACAAGCACACACAAGCAGTTTTCAAAATGAGAAAGTACCTAAGAGCCCTTAGAAAACCACAGATAGAAAGGGTGCTAACATCTTCCCTTTCTATAATCTACCCCCCGTACTCAGAAACATCTCGAAAAAGGTTTTTTCTGTTCTTTTTCCTTTTCCTGATTGGATAAAATAAAAGTCGGTGGTGACTCTTGCTTACCGCGACATTTGCAAACAAAAAATGCAAAACCATTATTAACAGTAGGTTCTTCCACCGTATCACACTCAAGTCCAAAAATGCTTCATTTTAGTGATATGGACTAGTACATTATAGGTCCTTTCAAAAGTAAAAAAAAAAAAGTAACTTTTTATCAAGGCAACTTACCTAAACATAAAGTTTTCAAATTCAAAAATGATCAAAATAGATATTGTAGAGGACATCTTGAGCTTTCCAAAAAGTCATAGATCACCTTCAAATGACGAAAATTGAAAGAGTTATGACTAGTGCAAGTTGAGAAGTTTTGAGCAAATGCATGAAACCTAAAGTGACAAAACTTGGAATTTTGGACTATTGGGGTTATGATTCAAGGTCCAAACGTGTTGTTCAACTTATAATGAACCTAAGATCTTAATCATGCACCTCTTGACCTTTTTATTCTATTTATTTTGATTTTTATTTATTTTAAAAGTCAAAATAAATTAGATAAACAAGGGCTTTTCTTATAAGGGCTAAGTCCACAAACATTTGACCTAATTCATGCTTATATATTCCTTATTGTTCAGATAAAACCTTACACAAGAAACCCTTGTGCAAGAACCTCTTCCAAAAATCTTAAAAATAATTCAAACTAGGGCAACTTGAAACCCTAGCTTTCAGCCACTCTTGAGATCTACTAACCCTACCATTCACTTCCAGGAACGCAATAGGGTAAGGTTGGATTGATTGCCATGATCAAAAGGGCATAAAAACACATATATGTGCTTCACCGATTTTGATATTGCATGAATTTCATACATTTGTTTTCCTCGTGTTTTAACATGTACTAACTTATTTAACATGTTCCTGAGGTTCAATAATGCAGGAATAACCTATCGTGTGAGCCTCATGATGGCTGAATAGTGCATAGCCATACTCATGTCGATTTGAGCTATTTTCTTCATACCTTACAAACTAGCGCATTTTAGCCCAAGATAGTGGTCCCATTGAATTTGCAAGCCTTGATTTATGAGGGTAGGACCCCTCTAGATCTCTAATATTTGTTTGTTTTGTAGGAACAGAAAAAGAGCCATCGGAGAAGTGGACCAGAGCTAGGGCTCCGGTGCTTCTCTGGTCTAGTTGTGTTATTTTATTTTATATTCAATTTTTTTCGGGAATAATAATAGATGTATCACCGTCCCATTGGTTAAAACGCGTGCTAAGGATTTACTATACCAAGGCGTAGGTTCGATCCTAGCCTTTTGGTATTTTGAGTTTTTTCACCTTTTTTTTCATATTTTGCAGATCTGTAACATATAAGGCGCGTTGGTTCCATTCCCTAACACCAAAGCACGCTTGGCGCAATGTCAACGCTTGCGGGAAGGAATGTTAAGGACGTGGGTTCAACACCCACCCCTGGAAATTTTGTGATTTTCTCTATTTTTCTTACTCTTTATTCTCCTTTTCCCTTAAACAAACCCTAAATTCAGAATAAAACCTTTTTAAAAAACCTAATTTTTTTCCCAAGACCATTTTTTATAAAACCTAATCAAATTAGGTTTTTAGGTTTTTAATTTAATTAATCAACTTTTTAATTAAAATTAATTAGACTTTTTTAGGTTTATTTAATCGTCAAAAAACCTTTTTTTCATAAAAAAAATCACTGGAAAACATTGTTCAGTTTTTATTCTTACATTATTTTTTTTTCATAGTTTATTCTTCTCGCATTTTCCTCGATTATGTAATTGTTTCTCGTTTTATAATAGCTTAGTTTTTACTTTCACCTTTTCTATTTTGTAACTGCCCCAAGGCCATGTAATAGCGTTAGAACCTTTATTTTTCTGCTTTTACTTTCTGCACTTTCATACTTGCTATATTATCACTTAGTAATTAGGCTTGTATGGAAAGACTAATAAATAATTGATAGCTAACCCTACGCAAAGATTAAAATAACTGAACACAAATTACTCGCACACTCGCATCTTTAGGGTAACCTCCCTTGTTGCCTCGGAGAATAAATAATCAAATCCCTCGAAAGTGGGGACGCTTTAGCAAAGTCCCTAAATACAAAGATCATAGTCCCTCGATGATCCTTTCGATGTTGCCTTCGGTAAATGATCTAGCCCCTTACGAAAATTGCTAAAGTGTCCTTACCAGTTGCCTTTAATGACTGTACAATGACCCACGCATGTCCCTTCACATCCAACGATAGGGTTTCCTACTAACTAATGGTATGGATAACACTATCTAAAGGAGGAGGAAAATACAAGAACAAACTCGAGTAGGGTAGATCTTAATCGCTTGCTCACAAAGATCTTTAAAATAAAACATTTCATATAATTACACGCTTCAAAAATATTTTCAAAATAAACGCTTTGTATACACTCTTAACGATACAAGAGTCATTACAAAGTCCACCTTACATTGGCCAGCTTTTCAAAACATTTTCAAACACACAACACAAAGCAATTTTCAAAAGTGAGCTAGCGATTAAGAGCCCGTAGATAACTACAGATGATAAGGGTTCTAACAACTTCCCTTTTCATAACCTACCCCCCGAACTCAAAATCAAAAAAAGGTCTTTCCTGTTCTTTTCACCCTTTCCTTATTGGATAAAAGAAAAGTCGGTGGCGACTCTTGCTATCCGCAACATTTGCGATCAAACGCAAAACCAAGTCAATTCTCCCACCGTATTACACATATGTATCCTCTTATGAGGAATCAGAGTCTCAATTCGTAGTTCGTAATTGGTTGGTGTTTTTTTATGGATTACAAAGATATTTAAATTCTCCTTGAACCAAGTCTGAGTGTGTGAATAACGGAGTTGTTAGACGAAGTTCAAAGTCGATTAAAAATATTTTCATAATCCTTTTTGAAAATAATCTTGAATTTTAAATTAAGTTAGCAAAAAAAGATTTTGTGTTGGTTAAGTATTTTTTAAATATATTAATATATACAAAAATCTTTTTAATGCATGGCAAAAAATAATTTTAGTTCAATTTTTAAAAGTAATTAAAGAATGAGTTAGTAAAAAAAATATTTTATAATAATCAATTTAGAATTAAAAAATAAAAATAAAAATAATATTAATTATAATATAAAATAAATAAAATATAAAAATAAAATAAAATATAAAAATTAATTAAAACACAAGGGGGTGTATTTTGTTTTGGCTGAGTAAATCAGGGGGTGTAAAAAGCAGGGCCCTAAATTCAGATATTAAATTCAGGCCCAAACGCAAGAGGGTGTAGTTATGTGCAACACAACAAGAACTACCTCGTTTGAGTCTGTTAGTCAATATGCGAGAGGGTGTATGGTATTATCATGGTCATGCAGTCTGGAGCGTTTGATTTAAATCACATGATGGAAGTTGAGGGTGCATGATAAGAGTCTTCGCACTGGATGAGGGTGGGTTACATTTTTTATTTTTCAGATCATTTCTTTTCATTCTCTCGCCTCCTTCTCTCTCTACACAAAAATAACCCCGCCCCATTATACTTCTAGAGAGAGAGGCTCGCCTTCTCTCTAGAATTCTGGCCACCGGAAATCTTTTCTGCCCAGAATGCCACCGTGAACCACCATGTCCACGCCTTACATCCCAGGTTTCTGGTTGCAGCTCAACCGAAACCTTCAAATCTTCAGCCAAATTTAACCTAGAACCTATGAACCCTTAGAACCTTAAGGTGACCTTCAACCAATCCCTAAGAACTCTAGGGTTCTCATATGAACCCTAACCCTTATACCAACCCAGCGACACAAACCCCTTAGAACTATAACCTTCAAGCAAAGAACCCTAACCCTATATAAAGAACCCTAAACCCAAAACCTAACCATAAATCCCAAAATTCCCAAAAATCAAGCAAATATGAATAAAATTAACAGCGATCAACAAAGCTAAGGGCTCGATTTACCTCACTTGCAGTGATTTCTTCGTGTAAATCTTCTTATGACTTTCCTCCTTTCTTTGGTCTCGAAGGTAACAACAGTGACGGAAGATTGAAGACGACGACGATAGCAATGGAGGCACGACACAGTGAACCTCACAGATCTAGGGTTTTAGATTCTAAAACCCAGATCCTTGATGAAGATGGATTCAATTGGAGATTTACGGTTGTAAGCTTCTTCCCATATCCCTTCTGTTTTCTTTGAAATAATCTTCCCTCCCTCCCTTATAATTCTTTAGGGTTATTTATAGATTTATAGATTAGATGAATTAGGAAATTATATTGATTTGCAGTTACAAATTGTTGATTGAAGGTTGATTTTGGAATTTTTAGATCTGTAATTGATTTGAATTGTTTTATTTTTGGATAATTTGTATTGTAATGGAAAGAATTTGATACTATTAGATATGATTGGATTATATTTGATTTAACTGTAATTTTTATTCGATTATGTTAATAATCTGATTCGCGCGTTTTTGGATTTGCGTTTTTCTTTCAATCTCTACAGTGTGTGTTTTTTTTTTATTTGGGCTTCATTATCTTGTTGAGGGAGAACAGGGCGCTGCTGAGTAAAATTAGGGTTTCAAAACCCTTTTTCTTAATTTTGACTTTTAGTCAACACATATCAAAAAAAGAAAAATATCTAATGATTTTCTTATAAAATAAATAATTTTATAATAACCATTCTAAAACGTAAAAGGCCTTTTGTCAAAAAAATAAGATGGGACGCTCGTTTCTCCAATTAGGCCTTATCCTTAACAAATCTTCTAAACATACTTCCCTCCATATTATTATGATCGAGCCAAACCTTATTGGGCCATCAGATTTTGATGGCCCACCTGACATATACACCCCCCTTATGCACCTCTCTCCTTTTGAATGGACTACAAAAAGTCTAAATGGGCATGAAACGTAATGGGATATAAAAATGAACCCCTATAACAAAAACTACACCCCTCTTATAAATTTCTACCGAACACTATTGGGCCATAGTTTGCATGAAGCAAACACACCCCCTCTATAAGTTTAGACCCCCATAATATACGAACAAATTTGAATTAGATCATGATAACCTAGACTTTATATATATAAGGAATAAGATGGTTAGAAATCAATAGGAAATTTTGGGGTATGACAATTTCCCCTATTTAATTACCCTTCGATTGAGGGTGCGAGAATATGTAGGTCTCGCACATTCGAATCACAGGTTTATTAAATAATGGAAGACCCCAAAATTTGACTAAAGGTTGGCTTTATATGGGGATACACTGTACAACATTTCCCAAGAGTAAATAGGCAAGGACGATGATGTATCATCTTACCAGAAGCTTTGATCTGACTTAGGTGCGATGACGCGGGAGACTCGCCAATACTAGAAGAGATCGTAGATTTTTTTTCCCAATATTTACCATAACCTAGGAGGTAAATAAAACAAGTTTGTAAATTTACCTACTAATGTTTCGAGGCTAACAAAGTGAGCTTAACGCAGATTTTGTCTATCCACCACAACCTAGGGGATGAATAAAATAGAGCTTGATAATACATTGTCGCATAATGAATTATATCGCAGATTTCGTTATGTTTACCACAACCTAGAGAGTAAACAATACAAGGAGGAGCTTGTGCATTTATCACGACCTAGAGGATAAAAGACACAAGGATAGGCTTGTGTATTCACCACGACCTAGAGTATGAATAGTATAACCCTGAAAATTTGCATACCTATCACATCCTAGGGGATAGATATTTGAAGAGTTTGTGTGTTTACCATGACCTAGAGGGTAAACGAAAAGAGTATTATTACGTATTTATCACGACCTAGAGGATAAATAACATAATTATGAAATTTTGGATACCTACCACAACCTAGAGGATAATTACTTTGAAAAGTTTGTGTGTTTATCACAAACTAGAGGGTAAACTGCAGGAAGATAGATTCACGTATTAATTACATCCTAAGGAATGATTAATATGAACCCAATAATTCGCACACCTACCACAAACTAGGGGATAGAAGATTAAAAAGTTTTATGTGTTTATCACGACTAGAGGATAAACAACGCCGGGGTAGTCTTACGTACTTATCACGACCCAAAGGATAAATAACGTAATCCTAAAAATTCACATATCTACCACGACCTAGAGGATAGATATTTGAAGAGTGTTTTGATAATCAAATCTTGGATAACTAGACCAAAGATAAGATCGGAGTTTACCGGTTGTGTCTTTTCTCAACCAAGGTATTTGTTTGTTTTGTGGATCAAATAATCCAATGATGAGCCCCAAGAGAGTTCGTAGTCTTACCCAAAGTGTGTTTGAAAAAATTCCATGTATGATGTATATGCATAATATTTAGATTGATATGGAACCCATAATGTATATGCATCGAGTATTTGTATATGCCCCAAATGTTATGTTTGTATGCACCAAATGTTGATATGTGCCACAAATGTTTGTGTATGCACCAAATGTATGAAAAAATATTTTTTATGTTCTCTCCTTTTAAACCATTGGTTTTGCATCATTGACTCTCCAAAGTTGTATGTTATATTGTCGCGGTATTTTGAATTGATTTGAACAAGATGAATGGTGTCAGTAAGATTTTGATATTTGTATCGCAGGAGCAGGCGTAAGCGTGGGCGTAGTCATATCCATAAGTGTGGATGCGGTTGTAATCGCAGGCGTGGACGCCGTCATGGATTTTCTTTCGATATTTTCCTAACCAAAATGATTTTTGATGTTATACCAAATGCTTTTATTTGTCAAATCCCCAAAAATATTTTAGCGCAAGATTCACAAGAAATAATCGTAGTATTTGCAAACAAGTCTAAAAAAGAAAAAAAAACACAATTGAAGGATTTAAAAAAGTAAATGTTTTATTGATGAATATGCCTCTGAATAGGCGAGAGTACAAGATGCAATTCCTTGAAAGAGGTAATTACAATAAGTTTTAATGAAAACTGTAAAATGGAGATGAAAATGATAATTGCTACTGTTGTTTCTCTAATGTCCTTTTGACAGCTCCAATATCTTTCCCTTCTGAGTCAAATGATTTAGATTAATCCATATCCTTTGTGGTCGTAGTCGTGGTTCTTAGATCGAAGTCTTTTGTTCTTTATTTTTGAATAAGATCTCTAACTTTTTCCTGGACCGCCCTTTCGGGTTTTCAATCCACCGGGAAATTTTTTTGTTTATGTCCCTAATTTTTGCCTGGATCGCCCTTTAGGGTTTTTAATCCACATAGACGCTCATTTTTCCTAAGTCACCCGTTTAGGGTTCGAACTTAGTGATATTTTTATACATAGTATTTTTTACTTGTCTGAATTCGCTGGATATGGTAGTTCTTCCCCATCCATTGTTGTGAGGATAAGGCCACCACCCGAGGATGTTATTTTTACCACGTATGGACCTTTATAATTGGGTGTCTATTTACCACGTGAGTCAAGGCGAGGTAGTAGAATCTTCTTGAGCACCAAATATCCTTATTTGAACACTCGAGGACGAACCTTTTTGTCAAATGCTTTCTTCATCCGCGTTTGGTATAATTGACCGTGGCACAAAGCTGTCAAGCATTTATCTTAGATGAGGTTAAGCTGATCTAGTCGCGTCTGAACCCACTCTGCTTCTTCAAGATTTGTCTCCATTAGAACTCGAAGTTATGAAATCTCTACTTCAACCAGGAGTACTTCCTCCATGCCATATACTAGAGATAAATGGGTTGCACCTATTAATGTACGTACAGAAGTGCGATAGCCATGTAAAGCGGAGAAAAGCATTTCATGCCAATCTTTGTATGTCTTCACCATCAAATGAATGATTTTCTTAATATTCTTATTGGTAGCTTCAACGGCCCCATTCATCTTGTGTCGATATGGTGAGGTATTATGATGCTCGATCTTGAAGTTATCACATAACTCCTTCATCATTTTGTTGTTCAAATTGGACCCATTGTCTGTAATGATCCTGCTAGGAACCCCATATATGCATATAAGATTTTGTTTGATGAATCGAGTAACCACTTATCTTGTCATATTTGCGTAGGATGCAACTTCCACCCACTTGGTGAAGTAATCAATGGAAACTAGTATGAATCGGTGTCTATTAGAGGCTTTCAGTTTGATCATTCCTATTATATCAATTCCCCACATCAAAAATGGCCAAGGAGAACTCAAGACATTCAGAGGAGTTGGTGGCATGTGCATTTTGTCGGTATATATTTGGCATTTGTGACATGTCTTTGTATAATGGTAGCAATCAACTATCATCGTCAACCAATAATATCCTGCTCGCAAGATCTTCCTAGCCATAGAATGTCCATTTGTATGAGTTTCAAAAGTGCCTTCTTGGATTTCCCTCATAAGTGTATCCGCTTCATTTTTCTCCATGCACCTGAGTAACACCATATCGTAGTTTCTTTTGTATAAGACTTCACCATTTAGAAATAACTTTGAAACTAGCTTCTGCAAAGTTTGTTTGTCAATCACAGAGGAATTTTATGGACACTCATGCTCCTCAAGGTACCTTTTGATGTCGTAGAACCAAGGCTTGTTATTTGGTCCCTTTTCAGACAGTTTCCCCTTGATAGTCTTGATCTTTGTCATATCTAGCTTGACTTCATTAATACAGACAAGTTGTTTCCCTATGGGATTCATTTTTAGGACACTTCACCAAGAACCTTTGATTATATTTTTTTTATCCTGTGAATAAGACAGACAAAAATAATGGAGGGTAATGAATATATGAAATGCAAGATGTATGAATGCATGATTGTATGGCATAGTAACAGGATTTCGTGAAAGGTATCCTTAGATGGTAGGCTCCTAGTTTTAGCCTATGTATATTATACCCTCCCCATAAGGTGGTTTCCTTAATGGTATCATGGATAACACTAGAGGGAAAGGCACAAGGACCTCCCTTAAGTGGAGCCTCTTTGGAGACCAAAAATTTCGTCTCTAGGTCGTGAGAGGTATCACCATGAGATGTGTATTTAAGGGTTATACAAAGAGTCATAGGTTTTGTGCCAAAGTCCTACCTCCCAAGAGGATGTCCCTTGAGACATATTTCTTTTTTGGAATTCCATCGACTCTAGGAGAAGTCGTCAAAAAACTCATAGGGATGATGTATCCCCTTGGCCAATAGACGAACCTTCTTTCGAAGGGTGTTTGAAAATAATTTTTGAAATGATAAAATCCCACCATGAACAAATATAATATGATAAAAATTAAATAAAAATGAATAAACCAAAATAATAAATAATGTAAATAAGTAACAAAAATAGGAAAAACCCTAAAACCCTATATCCCAAAAGAAAAGCTTTTAACCCTAGGGTTGAGTCCCCAGCAGAGTCGCCAACTTTAATAACCAGTTGAAAATATAGATTTTCCACCATTAATTTTTATCTTTAGGAATGGAATATAAAGGATAACCCTAATTTGATCAGAGATTCTAAGTTGTTGGACTCGTTTTAGACGAAGGGAAGGTGTTAGGCATCGTCATCTACCTTGTTCACAAGGATACCAAGGTTTAGAATTACAATTTTTAAGGAATAAGGTTTTAATTTTTATTAGGGGAACTCGCCACGATTTTAGTTGTATGCCTATGTATCCTCTTATGAAAAATCAGAGTCCCAATTCATTGTTCGCAGTTGGTTGTTATTTTTTATGGATTACAAAGATATTTAAATTCTCCTTAAACCAAGTCTGAGTGTATGAATAGAGGAGTTGTTAGACAAAGTTCATAGTCGATCAAAAATATTTTCATAAACCTTTTTGAAAATATTCTTGAATATTAAATTAAGTTAGCAAAAAAAAAAGATTTGGTGTTGGTTAAGTATTTTTTAAATATATTAATATATAAAAAATCTCTTTAATGCATGGCAAAAACTAATTTTAATGTAATTTTTAAAAGTAATTATAGAAAAAATAAATATTTTATAATAATTAATTTAGAATTCAAAAATAAAAAAATTAGGAATATTAATTATAATATAAAATAAATAAAATATAAAAATAAAATAAAATATAAAAGATTAATTAAAACGCAAGGGGGTGTATTTTGTTTGGGCTGAGTAAATCAGGGGGTGTAAAAAGCAGGGCCCTGAATTCAGATATTGAATTCATGCCCAAATGTAGGAGGGTGTAGATCAGTGCAACACAATAAGAATGGGGGGTTCAGGGAGTAAGGGTCCAAGTCCAGATGTTGGACTTGGCCCAATAGCATTGGGGGTGTTGATTGGCAATGGGTAGTAAAACAGAAAGCGCTAGGGGTGTTGATAGCGCATGCTTTGGCCCAAACACCTCATTTGAGTCTGTTAGTCAATATGCGAGAGGGTATATGGTATTATCATGGTCATATAGTTTGGAGCGTTTGATTTAAATCACATGATGGAAGTTGAGGGTGCATGATAAGAGTCTTCGCACTAGATGAGGGTGGGTTATATTTTTTATTTTCAGATAATTTCTTTTCATTCTCTCTCCTCATTCTCTCTCTACACACAAACAACACCGCCCCGTTATACTTCTAGCAGAGAGGCTCTGCCTTCTCTCTAGAATTTAGGCCATTGGAAACCTTTCCCGCCCAGAATGTCACTGTGAACGACCCTGTCCGCACCTTACAGCCCAGGTTTCCGATTGAAGCTCAAATGGAACCTTTAAATCTTCAACCAAATTTAACCCATAACCTATGAACCCTTAGAACCCTAAGATGACCTTCAACCAAACCTTAAGAACCCTAGGGTTCTCATATGAACTGTAATACGGTGGGAGAACTGACTTGGGTGTTTTGCATTTTATCGCAATTATTTTGGATAGCAAGAGTCACCACCGACTTTTCTTTTATCCAATAAAGGAAAGGGTGAAAAGAACATGAAAGACCTTTTGAGATATTTTCTTGAGTTCGGGGGGTAGGTTATGAAAAGGGAAGGTGTTAGCACCCTTTTCATCTGTAGTTATCTACGGGCTCTTAGTTGCTTGATCACTTTGATAAATTCTTTGTTTAAAATATGTTTGTGATTGGTGTAAGTTTGAAAATATTTTGAAAAACGTGTTTGTTTCGGAAAACATTGTAATGATTCTCGTCTCTATAAGAATGTATACAAACTATTGGTTTTGAAAATAGTTTAAAGAGATGTTTGTTTTTTGAAGATGTTTTGAAAGTGTGAGTGTGGAGATGGTTTGAATTTGTGAGTAAGAAACTACAAGCGTCCTACCTACTCAAAAGGTCTTTGTTATTTTCCTCCTCCTTTAGATATTGTTATCTTACCATTGATTTATAAGAAGCCCTATCTTTGGATGTGAAGGGACAAGCGTGGGTCGATCGTATAGTCATAGAAGGCAACTTATGAGACGCTTTAGCAATTTTCGTAGGGACTAAGTTTGTTTCACCGAAGTCAACATTGAAGGGTCATCGAGGGACTACAGTCTTTTTATTGAGGGTTTTTGCTAAAACGTCCTATATTCGAGAGACATGACTATTTTCCGAGGAAACAGGCGAGATTACCTTAAAGGTGCGCGTGTGTGAATTATGTTTCAATTGCATGCATTTTTATCTTTGAGATTATGGTTTTCTAAAGGTTGATTTTATCTCACCATACACACCCTAATTACTAACATTTATATTAAAGCGATAAATTGCGAAAATTAAAATCCTAAGCTATTATATCACTTGGGGATGGGGGTATAATTTACAAATGGGGATGAAGCATATCCCTAATTAAATTATTACAACTATATTGAATAGCAATAAAAAATATAAAAGGAAAATAGTGTACAAAAGAAAGTAAAACAAACTTTATGTATTGATACATAGCTGCATGCATCGACACATGCCATTCCCTGTTTCTGAAAAATCCAAATCAACTCAGTATGATTCGATGCATAGTGGGATGTGTCGACTCGTTCCACTTCTTGTTTCTTAAAAAATCTAAATCAACTCGGTATGAGTCGATGCATAATGGGATGTGTCAACTCATTTCTTGTTTTTGTCGACACATTCGTGTTTCGTGTCGACTCATACACCTTTTACCTTTCTATTTTGGGTCTGGATAGCAATATGTATCGAAACATAAGGCCTTGTGTCAACTCATACCCTGTTTTGTCACTAAAATAAGTCGACTCATGTGAGTATGTGTCGACTCATGCTGTAGTTTTTTAGCTCTAACATCATTCTATTATCTGTACAAGTCAGTTCTCAACATATAATTGATAAAAATGAACAGTAAGCATGTGATTAGCTTCAAGGACAAAGATAACTACATTTATCTCCACAAATGAATCACTAATGATGTTTGAAATGAAAAGCTCAAAGTCAAGAAGACTTACCTTGAAACTATAGTTAGCGTTCTGAGTTTGAACACCTTTCAAGATGTTGTAATGGCTTCAGTGAATCTCCAGGAAGTTGTTCCAAGCTGTTGAATCCACACCAACCCAGTCAAGTTGTATAGTACTGTTTTTTTTTTGTGTTTGGAAGGTGAAGATAATGGCACTACAGAAAATGTTCTTGTGTTTGAACAATCTCTATGTGATGTGAAGTGTTTGGTTTGTTGGTTTAGGGGAAAGCTTGCAAAGGTTGGACAGTAGCTTAAAGTTTTTTTGTTTTGTGAATGAAAATAGAGTTGAGGGTGAGCAGAGGTTTTTTTTTGTGAATGAAGATAGATATGCAGATGAGCAAAAGTCACAAGAAAAGTTCTGTTAGGTTTTTCAAATCTCTTTATTCTCTCTCTAAAATCTAACCCTTTGTGTATTGTGAAAACAATTCATTTGTAGATGAAACTGGCTGAGATTTGGGCGGGAAACAAATAATTTTTTGAACTGTTTGGGTATACTGTTCCATTGCCTTTTAGATGCAGCTCTTATGTGCTAATTTGGTGTAAATATGGGACTGATATAGTGCAGGTTTGGACAGGGTTAGAGGCAGCATAACAAGACTGTTTTGTAGCAGTTTTGGAGTGGAGTGGCAGCTTGGTGCAGAGCTGTTTTGTAGCAGGACAGCAGACTATTTTTTAACATAGTTTCAGTCTTGTAGCAGCAAGCTTAGACTTGGCAGCATATCATATTTTGGAGCTTTTCTTGATAGTGTCATTTGTAGCATGATACAAGTTTGGTTTTATGGACAACATAGTGGCAAAGTTTGAGTTAAAGGGAAAAGTTCAAACAAGACAAAGCTTTAGGATTTGTAACTTAACAATTTCTAACTTAAAAAAAATGCAGCTTTGTAATAACTTAAATTATTTGTAACATCTTGAATTATTTGAATTGTAGTGAAAATATGTCATGAAGCAATGAAATTAACAAGTATACAAATACTTAGAAAAATTTCTAAGTCTTGCAAAGTTTGAATTTCCAAAATGACTCTTAACTTTCTTGATTTTTGATGATCAAATTTTATTTTTTTAAATGCCTTGATGAAATGTGATATTTGAAACCCAAATTTGGTGAAAAAGTCAAAGTTTGACTTTTCAGTATACAGTTGACTTTTTCCATCAGTTGACCGAGTTTCATCTATCAACCCACTGATCTCGAGAGATGAATTAAAATATGTGATTAGGTCAAAATGATGTATTTGGATCCTTGAGATCAATGTTTCAAACCAATAAGTCATCTACTAGGTCAAAAATCGAAGATTGGTCATTCTCGATCAAAACACTAATTTGGAACATCAGTACTGAGGAGATGACTTGACCTAGTCGATACTTGTGCAACCTTGAGTTATTGAAGATCTTTGTAGGAAATATCTTGAGAAATGAGAGGGAAAATTTTGGGTTACAACACGAACCCTAACCCATATACCAACACAGAGATACAAACCCTTTAGAATCTTAACCTTCAAGCAGAGAACCCTAACCCTAGATGAAGAACCATAACCCTATATGAAGAACCCTAACCCTAAATCCAAAATTTCCCAAAAATAGAGCAAAAATAAATAAAATTAACAATGATCAACAAAGCTAAGGGCTCAATTTACCTCACTTGCAGTGATTTCTTTGCGTTATTCTTCTTCTGACTTTCCTCCTTTCTTTGGTCTCGCAGGTAATGGAAACATCCAAATATTGAAGACGGTGGTGATATCAACGGAGGAGCGGCGTCAATGAACCTCATAGATCTAGGGTTTCAGATTCTGAAACCCAGATCCTAGATAAATATGGCTTCAGTTGGAGATTTAAGGTCGCAATATTCTTCCTCTATCGCTTCTATTTTCATTGCAATAATCTTCCCTTCATCCCTTAGAATTCTTTAGGGTTATTTATAGATTTCTAGATTAGATGAATTAGGAAATTATATTGATTTACAGTTACAAATTATTCATTGAAGGTTGATTTGGGAATTTTTAGATCTGTAAATGATTTGAATCGTGTAATTTTTGGATAATTTGTATTGTAATGGAAAGAATTTGATATGATTAGATATGATTGAATTATATTTGATTTAGTTGTAATTTTTATTCGATTCTGTTATTGATTTGATTCGCACGTTTCTGGATCTGTGTTTTTCTTTCAATCTCTACAGTGTGTGTTGGTTTTTTTTGGATTTGGGCTTCATTAGCTTGTTGAGGGAGAACAGGGCGCCACTGAGTAACATTAGGGTTTCAAAACCCTTTTTCTTAATTTTGACTTTTAGTTAACATGTATAAAAAAATTAAAATATCTGATAATTTTTTTATAAAATAAATAATTTGATAATAACCATTCTAAAACGTAAAAGGCCTTTTGTAAAAAAAAATGAGACGGGTCGCTCGTTTCTTTAATTGGGCCTTATCCTCAACAAATCTTCTAAACATACTCCCCTCCATATTTTTACGCCCGAGCCAAACCTTATTGGGCCGTCAGACTTTGATGGCCCACCTGACATATACACACCCCCTTATGCACGTCTCTTCTTTTGAATGGACAACAAAAATTCTAAATGGGCCTGAAACGTAATGGGATATAAAAATGAACCCCTATGACAAAAACCACACCCTCTCTTATGAATTTGTACCAAATACTATTGGTCCATAGTTTGCATGAAGCAAACACACCCCTCTATAAGTTTAGATCCCCATAATATGCGAACAAATTTGAATTAGATCACGAGAACCTAGACTTTATATATATATATATATATATATATATATATATATATATATATATATATATATATATATATATATATATATATATATATATATATATATATATATATATATATATATATATATATATATATATATATATATATATATATATATATATATATATATATATATATATATATATATATATATATATATATATATATATATATATATATATATATATATATATATATATATATATATAAAATAAGGAATAAAATGGTTAGAAATCAACAGGGCAAATATGGGTATCACACTTAGTGTTTAATTTTCCTTGTGTCTGTTTGACTTATTCTATTTACCCTAATTGTTTGTACTTTCCCTTTAAATTAATGAATTATGTTTCATGTGTTGATTATCTTCTCTGTTTAAATTTTCTCTACCTTTATTACCTCTCTATTCCTTCATTTTAATCTATGTGATTTAAATTCTCTTTGCATATCTGCTCTAATTATTATCTAGTCTCTCTATCACCTATTTCTTTCATCTGGTATTTGAATACTTTTTTCTGGTTAATCAATAAAATTATTTTGTTGCACGATTGCATTTGAATATATGTGTGCTAGCTCAATATTTCTGATTTCCATAAAATTTTACCAAACAATTTCTTTTAAGTATCTCATATTTAAAGACAGAACTTAACTTAACTGTTATCCAAATAAAGACAGAACTATTTAAAGACAGAACTTAACTTAACTGTTATCCAAATAATTCTCTGGCTTAAATATGTTTTTCTTAAAAGATAATTTCTCCGTCCCTTATCACCTTTTTGATTCCTGACAAATGGGGGGAAATTAAAATATGATTTTGATAACAAACATGTAAAACATTGTTACTACTAGCTGTTTGTTTGATGTTTCAATCTGGGCACTCTAAACAAGTTCACCAAGTATTCAAAGACAGGTTGAAGATGAAGATCCTAATGCAAGGGTTGAAAACCTTATGGATGATATCAATTCTGATTTTATATCTAAGATGTTGTACATCTTATGAATATATGAATATTTAAACAGATATACCAAACACAATTCAAAAGTTATAAAATTACTGAAAGTAAGGTAATCTTGCTTGATATCATAGTATTCAGAAGTTGTTAACTTTCTAAAAATATGAAATTCAGACTCAAAGCTAATAAGTTGTGCTCTTCTGAAAGGAAGTTAAGTCAACATTCTGATGCATGCTCTCATACAGAGAAGCCACTCAGAATTTATGCTCTGATACATGTGCTTTAGCAACGTACGCTCTACTCAGAAGTTCTGAAATGTCTGAATGTCTCATATATTGGAGAATATCAAATCAAACATTGATGCTTGAGAAGCATAATGTCTTGGTTGTGATATCAGAATCATGGTCCAAAAACACTTATACATAATGTGTGGCATTATTCAATCAGGCTCAAATTAAGTTTTGATTCTTCATCAAGTACTGATAGAAACCAGGTTCTGAGATGAAGACCAGGCATTATAGTTAGACTCTGATGAGTTTTTGTAGGGAAGTGTTACTTCTCTATTTCTTATATTCTGATACTCAAAATTTATTGTGTGAGTCTTGGGCTTAGGGGGAGAATCTGAACAAGGTTAAATGAAATTTTAGGTTTAACAGATTTAGGGGGAGGTGTAAGTTTAACTCTGAATTTGTCAGATAGTGACTACCCTGTATAAATTGTTCTATCAAAATACATGGTTTTGTCATCATCAAAAAGGGGGAGATTGTAAGAACAAGAAGTGTTTCCTACATATGGCCTTGAGACTTTGATAATAACATCACATGTTATCTTATAGAACAATTGTATACACTAATGGTTTTGTCTAGTATGTAGTTGCCGCTATACTGTTCTGACTCTGATACAAAGTGTGTGACATCATCAGGTTCTACACATATACTCTGGAAGAAAACATGTGGTTACATGTTTCGGTAAAGTCAAGGTTATGAACTCATCTTCTGCAACATGTCTTAGGAACGTTATTACAAGAAGTTCTGATCGTGGCTTTATAGCTTAGCTTTAGAGGCCTTCTAAAGCTTTACTTTTGTGTTATAAGTTCTGAGGATTATGAAGACGAGGTTATGCTGAACAAGTTTTGATGATTTGAAGAAAATGAAGTTCTTACAACCAAGTGTTGAAGACTCTAAAGAATAAGGTTCCATGTGACAAGTTTTGAAGACTCCAAGACTTAGGTTCTAATGCTCATAAGAAAGATTCTTCTACTACAAGCTTCAACGTTCAACATTCAAATATCTGAAGCCTTTGAATATAAGAAGAAAGTTCAAATGGTTAACGTGTGATGTTGTGCAAAAGGTGCATAAAGTGTCTGTGACCTCTACCCTATAGGGTGGCGTAAGGAAAATCATTTATATTGTATTGACAACCACTCTCATTGTGACCGTTGGGAACAAACAGCTAGATTTACAACTATCTTTCTTCACTTGACGAATCTCTATTTACAAGCTTAATAAAAAATATTATTCAGAGGAAAAGGTGGAAAATTATCATTGAACAGTGACATAATACAAAAATATTATTTTACACTATCTAAACTCTTACACCTTATTCTATCTGTTGGGAATTAAACGTTGGTGCAGGAAAAGTCTGTTCTATCCTCACAATGCCTCTCTTTGTCAAGGGCTATAAAAAAAGATCAAAGCTTCAAAGATAAATTGTTGGTTAGCAGTTTAATCGTTTCCATTGGCCAACAAGCTTCATCCTGTGGAAGGAAAGCAGTGGACTCTGAAGATGTTAAAACTGCAATGATATACATACTGAAGACCACTAAAAGAAGATAGAAAAGAAAGAAAGAAGATTTCAATAAGATTCCATTCAACTATCATCATATGCATCTTGGATGAAACATAAGAAGCAAGGAGTTGTTGCTCGTAGCTTGCTCAACAAGAAGATGAAGAAGAACACTACAAGATGATACTCAATTTCTGATTATATACATCTTTGTTGAAAATTGTAATGAACACTAGTGTTTTTGCTCTAATAGTGTTTTTGTTCATATCTCTTCATATAAATTGTTTTGACACTTGAGTTGTTGCTTGTATAAGTGTTAAACAATATGTGCTTAAATGTTTTGTGTAATCTGCTTAGAAGAAGAAACCATGTAGACACAGAAACCCCATCAACTGTTGTTGATTAATTCCTTGAGAGACTGAGTGAAGGTCTTATCTCAAGAAGACAATGGTTGCTGGTCATTGTGGGAAATCCTGATAGGATATTTTGCGGGATCATATTCTATTGGGTCAATGATTGTTATATCCGGTTGGACATATCATTGTAAGGTTCCTTAAGAGACTGAGTGGAAGTCTAATCTCAAGAAGATAATGGATGTTGGTCATTATGGGAAATCCTAATAGGATATTTTGAGGAATCAGATTTTGTTGGGTCAATGGTAGTCATATCTCAATGAGGGTTGAGTGAAGGTCAGACTCTTGTGAGATCTCTGATGGATATCATTGTAAGGAAATCCTGATAGGAGATCTTGAGGGATCATATTTTATTGGGTTAATGAACATTATATCTAGTTGGATCCCTGAATGTGTCATTGTGTGTTAGTCACTGGCGGTTTCCCGTTTGATTGTAATCAGTTTGGTTATAGTGGATTAAGTCCTTGGATAAGGCAGATTCATCCTTACGAGGTGGACAGAAGTAGCCTAGTTAACGGCGAACCTGGATAAAATACTTGTGTCTTTTATCTTCATTGTCTTTATTGCTATTATCATTTGAGTGCAAAGAATTTCTAATGGGGAATATTTTCTAAGAACACAATTCAAACCCCTTTTCTTGTGTTTTCTCTACCTTCAACACCACTGTCAACTATCCACATGCTCTCGTCTGACACGAGAGTAACAGACTCATGATCACGTAGAATAATAAGACCATTACAAGTAGAAGTAGTAATACGATCATCATCATGATCTTCATGATATCTTTGGTTAGATTTACCTTTCTTGCCTTTGTTATCCCTTTTCCACTGATAACAATACTTATGTACGTGTCCTGTTTTGTGACAATAATTACACTCCAAATTCTTGTATCGTGGCTTAGACTTGCTTCTGTTATTCTCTCTACCACTCTTAAGTTCCTTTTTATGACTTCTCCCCCTATTTTTCAGTGATAAGTACCTCGAATTGAGATAAAGAACCTTGTGCCTTCCTTCTCATATCCTGATTAAGAATACCATCCTTAGCCGTTTCCAAAGAAACAACACCTCTAGGAGAAAAACTTGTAATAGAAACCTGAAACGTCTCCCAGGACTCTGGTAAAGATAACAATAGGAATAATCCAAAAATTTCATCATCAAATTTGATACTCATTCCTGACATCTGAACAAGGAGCCCTTGAAATTCACTCAAGGGATCTGAAATAGAAGTCCCTTCCTTATACTTCAAACTAATCAAGCTATTCAACAAGAAAATTTTATTATTCCCTAATTTAGAGGCATACAAGAACTTTATCTTCTCCCACAAAGTTTTTGCACGTGTCTCATTATTAATATGATTATAAACATTATCTTCGACATATTGTCGAATAAAACCACATACATGTTGATGTTCAAACTCTCATTCTTCATCTGACACAAAATCCGACTTTATGGAACTAAAAATCGATAAATGCAATTTCTTCACAAATAGTAAATCTTTCATTTTGCTCTTCCATAAATGGTAATTACAACCATTCAACAATACCATCTTCATCTTTGTATTTGACTCCATCGTTCAAACAAGTAAAATAACCCTTAACCAAGAGCTCTGATACCACTCTGATGGGAAATTAAGACAAAGTAATAGAATAATTTACAATGGATATAATATTTCCCAAACTTGTAGGAACCTTGAGGATCAACAACAAATATAAGCCAACAATCGAACAATAAAGGCACAAAAAAAAACACCGATATGTTTAACATGGAAAACCCTTTAATATGTGAGTAAAAACCACGAGTTGTCTAAGCCAAAGAAAATAGATCCACTATAATCAATTGAGGTTACAAGAAATTCTTAAAGTGATTCACAAAATAACTATAACAACCGGAAATCACAAAGCAAACTAACTTACAAATAAGAATAAAAAAGCTGGAAATTTTCGCAAATCCGCATTTTCAGTGCAAAGTTGATATCTCTCAACTCAAACCTTATTTTTAAGATCCCAACGGTCAAAAGTTATATATATGTGTTTCGAATAAGCCCACTAAATTTCAGCTCGATTCGATTGTTAATGAATCACGAATCCTCGTTTTAGTGAGACTGCTACAGAAAAACGGGAATGAGTTTCTCTCCTCTTTTCTCTCTTTTTGAATCCTTATTTTTCTATATCTCTCTTAACCCTAAATTGACACTCTTCACTTATATAAGTGATACAAATATGCTATTCATATTGGGCATTTCTCCACATAGGAAGTGAACCCAAGTCCAACAAATAGTACACAATACAAATCCAAATAAATTTTGAATAACACCTAATTGTAAAATAAACATGAATAACAAAATAAATGTAGTGTTTAATAAATTTAATATTAAAGAGGGAAATTTGTTCTAAATAAGTTTTTTAAAAAGTCTACTTACATTTTAATTTTATTTATTTTAAATAAATTATCAAAAGGGAGTCATTTTGTATGAGAAAAAAACAAGCATTTAACCTGCTAGTTCGTCGATTTTTAATTATTTTAGCCAATTCTTTCTGGTTCAATAACTTACCTTACTAGATTCACCAATCAAACCAGATCGATGATCCCTTTGGATCTCTGTTTGACCGATCAATTCAGTCTAATTTTTGAAACATTGTCACCATCTCTTAAGTTTCTATCTCACTCTCATTTCTCTCATATTTTGGTAAACAATTTTCATTATAATTGTATTGTATTACACAATAGTATTTCTTATTTTCAATATAATTTAGTTCATAATTTTTTTCTCCATGTTTAGCTACGTCAATATATATTGTCTGGATCCGCTCATGCTTTTCCTTGTTTGCAATTAGACATGATTCAAAATTTATTCAGATTCATATTTTGTACTTCATCCGTCTCACAATAGGTATCCTCTTTGATATTTTTATACTTTTAAGGTAATGATTAATTGTGTTAATTTCAATAATAAAATGAATGTCATTTACTAAAATAATCATATTAATAATAGTTACTAAAGTAGTTACATGATTTAAAATACAATAAATAAGGATAAATTAGTTGAAAGAAATAATAGATAATACATTAGTATTCTAAAAGGACAAATAATTTGTGACAAATAAAAATAGGAAAGATGACACCTATTGTGAGACAGATGGAGTATTATTTTGTTGTGTGTGATGATTATATTTAAAATTTGACTTTAAAGAAAAAAACATGTGAAATTATGTTATTTTAAAATTTTAAAATTTTGTAGGTGTCGTGATAATTTTTAGAAACCGAGTTATCTGGTTCGACCAATTTAATAAATATATAATTTTTTATAGAGACTGATTTATTCAATCGAATTATCTTATTTAACCTGATTTAGTCATGTGGTTCGATCAGTTATTCAATAGTTCAACCAATTAACCAGTAATCCAATAGTTCTACTAATTAATGAGTAATTCAGTATCCTAATTAGTTTGATAATCAATCCGATATTTAAAATATTAGTTTAAACGCATCAATTATTTAATCAATTTATAAAATTAATTTTAATTTTAATTTATAATGAAATGGAGGAGTAATTATTACTTGCAGAGTTGCAGAGAAGACACAAACTAGATTGAAATCTCATAGACTCAAGTGAATTAATCACGGCCAGGACAATGAATTCCAACGTTCACGGATGACAGTCAAAAGTTATGAGATAACAAACTTTTATGGTTCCATCTGCATGTGTAATGTAATAATTGTAATTGTATCATCACCCATGACCTGTCCTGGAATAAAATTCACATACTCATCCGTTTTCGAATAATTATTCTTTTTATTTGCAATTAAATACAGTTGAATTGGCTTATTAACCTACTTAAATTATTTTATTTGAATATATAAATAATTTAATTAATGTTTAAATTGATCAATTAATTAAAACAACAATGAAATTAAGTTATTTAGTAGCATTAATTTTATAAGACTATTTATTTTTGAATATTTATGAATAGGGGTTCGTATGGTTTAATTTTTAGAATTTTTCAAAAATGAAATTGAACAAAACTAACCGGTTTAGTTCGTTTGGTTAAGTTCGGTTGATCAATTTATAATATTTTTCCATAAATTATATTTATTTGTGTATTATCCACTATCATATTTTTGGTATATTTTATGTTATTATTTTTTTATAAATAATATATTTCATAGATTTTTTTATTTCATGCTCTATTTTTTCAAACAACTTACAAATTATTCTTAATCCATACGAAACCGTGACATGATTTTTATTTCATTGTGAAATAAATTTGTTGTACTCCAAAATTTGCCATCTCATTTATCAAGTAATCTCTCACAAGATCTCCTTGGATTCAAGACTGCACAGGGTTGATCAGCTCAAGACACCTCCTCTAACACTGATGACTGAAAATTAGGGTTTGAGATTGCACAAGGACAATTGAATTTTTAATGTCTCATATGACTTTCATGGATCATTTGGACCCTCAAGATTGTTCATGTCAAGTTTCAAGTCTTGGATCACATTTTTGCTCAGTCAATTGATCAGTTGACCTTAAATCGGTTGTATTGGGGAAAAAGTCAACTGTGGTCAATTTACAGTCAAACTTCATAATTTTTGGTCCATATCAACATTATGAACTTATATATGTTATTTGATCAAGTTTGGATCATAATTCCTCAAGAAATTTGATCAGATCATGGCAAAATGGTCAAAATTAGGGTTTTGACTAAGAATATGCAATTTCTGATTTTTGACCTAGCAAATGATTGATTGGTTTGAGACATGATCTCAAGGATTCAAATGTATCATTTTAACCTAATGACATGGCTCAAAATTTTCCTCAAGAAATTTGATCAGATCATCAAAAGGGCAAAATGATCAAAATTAGGGTTTTGACTGAGAAGATACAATTTCTGATTTTTGACCTAGCAAATGGTTGATTGGTTTGAGACATGATCTCAAGGATTCAAATTCATCATTTTGACCTAATGGCATGGCTCAAAACTTTTCTCACAAGATTGATTGATTAATAGATGAATTTTCAGTCAACTGATGAAAAGTCAATTGTACACTGGAAAGTCAAACTTTAATTTTTTAGTCAAAATCAAGTGTCAAAGATCATAATTCATCAAAACATGTCAAAATATGATAAATTTTCATCAAGAAATCAAAAAGTCAATATTTCATTTTGAAAAGTCAAAAGTTCTAAACTTAGAAATTTTTCTTAGTGTTGAAAACTTCATATTTTTTCACAACTTTGAACCAATTTTTCACCATGATGTAGATGATTCAAAGGAAACCTCCAACATGAAAGTTGTATATATCAATGAGATCTAAAACATTATAGAACACAAGTTCTCCTAGAAATGCATGGATTTCAAGTTATGATTTTGTGAATACATTTTCATGAAACTTGGAAACTTAGTTAAATTTTGCCCTAGTTTAGGCAGGATTTTGACCTAACTTCATGGAAATTTTTAACATAGTTCCAAGATGAATTTTCAAAATTTTCAAACATAGAGGTTGTAGAGGATATTACAAGCTTTCCAAAATGTCAAAGAACTCATTTAGATCACGTTTGAGCTAGGAGAATCGAAGGCAATAAGTTAGGGTTTTCAAACTTGAATTACAAGCCATTTTGTGAAGAACACTTGATCCAATCTTCAAGCATGCTGCATGAATTTTACTTTACAGGCTTCTAAGCTCTAAATATATCTATAATCAAAAGATTACACACTATTTGAGCTATGATCCAAGTGTTTGAGTCATTGTCCTAGTGATTATTCCATTAATGGAACAAAGTTTACACTTCCATTTTGGAAAAGTGACTTTAATCACAAAGTCAATGCATAGAGCTCCTAACTTGTTTCATCTGAACACAAGCAAAGTCAAAAACCAAAAGCAACATGTCTAGAGCCTCCCATAAACTCAGGCCATGCTTGTACTATGTCTTGAAACTATGTTTTCCACTTTTCTACAAAATCAAGTAACATAGCCATAACTTTATATCTCACAGATCTGTCAACTACAAACCCTCTAACATTTTTCATATAACTATACAAGTTATTTTCAAGCTAACACACGATTAAAAATACTCCCAAACTCCCTGAAAACTCAGATTGCCAAAACCTCCATTTTTGTGTCATTTCTGATTTTGAACTTCAAACTTCCATTTCTCTCGTGTATTTCTTGGCCTTTTAGTTTCAAAAGCTTCCTCACATCAAATACAAACCATCCATGTCCCTATTACACGACTGTAACTCCATTTCCATCATCCTCTATAACCAAAAATAGAGCATTGCAGTTGGACTTCTCCGGACTATTTCAGTCACTCTCAACTCAAGCTAAGAATTACATTAGCTTCCTAGAGACTCAAGGAAGCTAACCTGATCATTACAGCACCTTGAATCAAGCCCAAACTCATTTCATGATTTCCAATTTTGATGTATTTTTCTTGAACTTCTATCTCATTATTTAGGCATTATTAGGCTTGCATTTGTGAAGATAAAATGTAGACATCATTGCCCTGAAACTATACAATTCCATAGATTTCATTTATGTTGCTTGAGTATGGAGAATTTTGAGTTTAAATCTCTGAAAATATTCAGGTAAGAATTTGGTACTGTTAGAAATTCATGCTCATTTTTTTAGAATTAGCTTAAGTTATTTACATATTCAGAATCGTGAGGAAATTTCTAACAAGTTTGATGTTGGAAGTTTAGTGAATGGATGAGAAATGAATGAGTTACAGTTTCTTTGTCTGGAGGTTGAAGATGAAGTTCATTCAGGGCAAAACTTATGTTACATATCTATTATTTTGTTTAAGTTAATAGATGTATCACCACCCTAGTGGTTAAAGCGCGCGTCTGTTACCTATGGGACCTGGGTTCGAGCTCCAGTGATACTCTTTTGTGCATTTTTCATATTTTCATTTCCTTTTTTGTTTCTGTTTGCAGCGCTGGGCCTCCAACATTGGGTCTGGCTATTTTTTTTTCTTCTAACCCCAATTTCATTTTTGCACCCCCTGGCCCTTTATTTTATTATTTCATTTTCTTTTTTCTTTATTTTATTTTCATTTTCATATTACTTTTATTATTATTATTATTATTATTATTAATATTATTATTATTATTATTATTATTATTATTATTATTATTATTATTATTATTATTATTTTTATTTTTATTAATAAAAATCCAAAAATATTTTTATTTATTATTTATACTTACTTATTTTTATTTTCTTAAAAAACAAAAAGACTAAAAAAACATTTTTCTTAAAACAAATTAATTTTTTTTAAATAATTAATATTTAGATAATTAGGTTTAATTATTATATTAGTCTCTTGTAAATTAAAATTAATTTAGAATCTAGGTTTATTTTAATTAATCAAATTTTATTTTATTTTCATTATTTAAAACCTTTTTATAAAAAACCCTAAAACCCCTTTTAAATTAATTTCTTTTCTTAATTAATTTAAGTTAATTTTTATTAATCATTTTCTTAATTAGGTTAAAACCCTTTCATGAAAATCAAACAAAATTATTTCTTTATTCATTTGCATTTTTGCATCATTATTTTTCAATTCTTGTACATTTATTCAATATGATTGTAATAGATAATTAGGTTTAATTTTCTTGTAAAATCCCCATTTGCAAATTTGTACACCCCCTCCCCTCATGATGTAATAGCTTAGTATTTCTACTTTCCTCAATTTATCGCTTTATATAAATGCTAGTAAATTAGGGTTTGTACGGAAAGATAAAATCAACAAGTTAGCAAACCCTAATTCAAGATAAACAAGCATGTAAATCAAACGCACTTGCACACTTGCACCCTTAGGGTAATACCACTTTGTTGCCTTTAAAAAATGGTCATGTTATACATGTGGGGCATCTTAGCAAAAAGCAATAAAAAATATAAGATCATAGTCTCTTGATGACGCTATCAATGTTGCCTTTCAAAAATGATCTTAGTCTCTCAAAGAAAATGCTAAGATATCTCACAATATTGCTATCATGGCTATATGATGACCCACGCCCGTCCCTTTACATCCAAAGATAAGGCTTCTTACCAATCAATGATAAGATATCAATATCAAAGGAAAGGAAGAAATGAACAAAGACTTTTGAGCAGGTAGATTGTTCCTAGTTGCTTGCTCATTTTCAAATCAAATCTCCTTGCTTATTTTCAAAACAAACACCAACACTTTCAAAATAAACACTTTCAAAACACTTTTAAAACATGAAATATTTTCAAAATATCAACACTTCGTATATGTTCTTACGAACGAGAACTACTACAAAGTTTGCCTAAACGATGGAGCCTTTTCAAAATACTTTCAAAAAACAACACAAAGCATACTTTCAAACAAAAGCAAGTGATCTAGCAAGCAACTAAGAGCCCATAGATAATCGTGGATGAAAAGGGTGCTAACACATTCCCTTTTCATAATCTACCCCCCGAACTCAAGAAATAATCTCAAAGGTCTTTCCTGTTCTTTTCAGTCTTTCCTTTTGGATAAAAGAAAAGTCGGTGGCGACTCTTGCTAACCGCAACATTTGCGATAAAACGCAAAACCTTCAAATCAGTTCTCTCACCGTATCACAAAATTCATTATCAAATATAAAAGTTGACATTTAACATCAAAAAGTTAGGAACAAATTTGAAAGCTTAAAGAAAAAAGACAACAATAACAACAAAAATATTTAATACACATAAATTAACATGTTTCACACCTTAAACACATATCAAAACTATCTCATAAGAAGATTTGAAGGAACTTCATTGAAGAAGAAGAAATAAAAACATTAAAAAGAGATGAAAACTAATAAAGAGAACTTGAATACAAAGAAGAGGATCATAACTTATCAGAAAACGGTAGATAGAGAAACAATGGTGATAGGAAGAGAGAGGAGCAGTTCGGTGAAAGCAAATTTTTAAAACTTATGATTTATGATTTCTGTGTTTGGAGTTTTGTTATAACTGCGTGTTTTACTGAAAGGAATGAAGCGTAAGCAAAGATAGGTGATGGTTGAACCAATACAAGATTTGAGCTTAATAACATGTGAAATAAAAGATTTAAAGCATAATTGTAGCTATTGGTTTGTATCGTTGATTTGATTGTTCCTAAAATCTAAAATCGAGAATCGAATCAAACCACCTCGACTCTCATTAGTTCGATTTAATTTTGGAACCGAACCAAAAATAATTAATTTTTTTTAGTTTGATTTAGTTTGAATTGTCGATTTATTTGATTTTTTATAATCCACTTATATCTGTACTTATGAAAATAACTTATGACATTTTTAATGATTTTTTGACTTATTTACGTGAGTTTTTCAAAATAACAAAAAAATTATTATTGTATTTTAATTTAAAATATAAAATATAATATAAAATTAATAATAGAAATATGTTTATTCAATAGATCAAATATGATACGTTAAACAAACTTTTTATGACATGTAATCTAATCCTTTTAACTAAATAAATTTATTAAAACCATTTTTTTTTCTATTTAAAAGATGATTAAGCAAGTTTAGAACTATATCGTTGTCTTATTCCCACACCTATTCATAATTTCAACTCATAAACATGTATCATTATAATATGAGAATTTTTTTCCCAACTCTATATTATTTTAGAGGTCCCTGATGAAAAATTCAAAGTACTCTCAAATTTCGGATGTGTATATCTGAATTCACTTTATTTATCAAAAATAAATGGGTTCATATGTGAATATTTAAAGTCATTGTATTTTGTCAAGAAAAGGTGACTTCGCATGTGCATATCCTAATCAATCCCATAATTTAATATTTCGGATGTACATATCCGAAGTTATTTAATTGTTTTCATCAGCGCAAACAAACCATTTTCACGCTTCAGAACCCATTTGTTTACAAACCCAAAATCACCCCACAAAATTTCTACCCAAACTTGGAATTTCTACTCATTTCAATTCATTTCTACTCAAAAATCCATTTCAACTCGTCCCAACTAATCTCCAAAGCTCTAAATTTGTGTAAGTTTTCTCCATTTCCATTTTTTATTCACTTTGCAATGCTATAATAGGTTATTAAGTTAGTTAGAATCAATTACATTGTGTAGGTTGATGTTATAGTAGTTAAATATTGATGTTTGGACGATAAAATAAAGTTTTTAGATGATTTAGGACAAGACGAAGAAGCTCTCCCAAAATGGCTTTTTGTAAGTGGTTTCAGATGTGCACATGTGGAACCCCCTTGACCAATTTCGGATGTGCACATGCGAATTCTTGCCTGAGTTGATTTTTTAAACCAATATATTAACAATTATCATTTTTCAGGAAAATGACTGACAACCATGACTTGAACAATCGATTGAGACAAGGCAGACCAAGCCAGACTGCTTCTGCTCGGCGTGAAAGAGCTGAGCAGCAGGTTAACAGGCCTCGAGAACGGGGTCGGGTACAAAGGGAGCCTAGTTACCCCCTATGACCTCCTATGTCTCCTATATTGCGCCGCACTGGATGCCTCCCTAACCATCCTCCCAACGATGACAACCGCCTCAGGACCGCCCCTCTCAATGATCTCGGAATCCAATACCTCATACCTAAGAATATGTATCCACAGAGAGATCAGTAAAACATCAATGACATGGTCATCTTTGGCCTGCTGGTTCTCTAAGAGCTCCTCGTGAGCTGGCCTAGGTGGACTTCATGGGCCATACGCAGTAGTAGTAGCCTATGTTATGTCGTATTTTTTTACCGATGTAATATTTTGATATTACGCACTTTCTGAGTAACTTATGTATTATATTATATTTCTCTATTTTTGAACATCTAATCTAATTGTTATGTTCGTTCATTTTTCGTCCAAATTGTATCATTTTATATTTGTCGTTTATTAGGTAGTGGTAATGATGATGTTTTAAATAAAAACGACACAAACAGACAATATTTCAAATATGCATATCCGAAACATTTGTTGACATATTCGCAGAGTGACTTCAGATGTGTGCATGTCCAAAACAATGCTAAATGATATACTTGAATATACACATCCAAAAAATGCTTTCGAATTTTCAAGAGTTTAACTCAACATATAAAAGTGGATAAAGAAAATCTCTTATTTTAAAATTCTTAAATTTGAATCAAAACCACCTAATCATCGCAACATTAAAATAAAAATAAAAATAAAAATAAAGTTTCATAAATTTTTAAGTTTTTAAAATTTTAAACTACATAATAAAATAAATGTCAATTTATTTTAAATCAAGTAAAATTGAGTAAACTTAAATAAAGTAAAATTTCTACCGATTTTATTCGATTCCGAAAAGGAATTTCTATCAAATTTAATTTTACAAGTGATTTAATTTGAAATTTATATCTAAAAGTATTAAATCAGATAGTTTTATAAATTAACACACGATTTTAACAGCCAATTTTCAAAGTTATCTTACGTTATTAAATATTCAAATAATTCTTATACAAAAAAAAATTAGGCATCAATTTTTTTTTATGTTAAAAGCACTTTGTTTTATGTGTATTTTAAAATATGTCAACTCTTAAAAAATAAAGTTAAGAAAATAAACATTAATATTAAAAAGATAATATTAATAATCATTTTGCAATGGAAAATTTGAACAATGTGCCTTAAAATGATTAAATCAAGCTTTTACCACAAGTGATATCTTTTAGTTAAAATTAAAACTTATTTTAAATATGTTAAATGTGTACAATGAAAAGTAAATAAAATATAAAACCAAAATATCTAAGACACACTTAGATGATTGTAAACCGTTAGTTAAGAGTTCAATATCTTACTATACCATTTATTTATGTTTTTTTTTATAATATATGGAGTACTTGGTAAATTATTTTGATGCTAAAAACAGTTAAGATTTTCATGCAAAATCTTGAAAGATATTTTTTGAATTGGAGAAAGCAGCTACACACTAATTAGTTGTAATAATAATGAAACAGTGATGGACCTCACCTCATTTTGACACCTGTCTTGTCTTCATCTCTTAACACATGAAAATTCGGTTGCTTATTTTGGCAATAATTGAGCTGACTCACCTTAGTTATTTGGCGGCAGATTAAGCAAACAAACCAGAGGATTAAATTAATTGAAATATTTCTTTTAAATAAATTGGTAAATAATGACATAATAAATTAAAGTGATATTAACTATTTTTTTAAAATGGCTATGATATATTAATCTGTCATTTTAAAGTTATAATTATAAGTGAACTTATTATTAAGAGTGTTTACGGTAATGTTTAAATCGATTTTAAGATAAAATCTCATTCGATTTAAAGATGAATATTCATTGTTAAATTTGATTTTTAGATGATTGATTAAAATAATTTAATTTAGTTTTTTAATTTGATTTAATTTTTAAATAATTAAATTAAATATTATATTTTTTATTAAAATTATAAAATTTTTAATAAATATTATATTTGATATAATATATAATCTATATCATATTAAATATTAATATTATAAAATAAAAATAATTGATTATTAATGAAATAAATAAAATTATAAAAATAAATAGATTTAAGTGAACTAACAAATAATATTTAAAAATAGGGTAATACTAAGCCATACAAGTGCACAAGTTAAGAGATTCACTTATAAAAAATTTGTATTATAAAAAAATAATTAAACAATTTATTTTATATTTTTCTTAAAGATAATTATAACTTGTGCTCTTAAAATATATGTTAAGAACTAAATGAAAAAAATATTCTTTTAGAAATTGTGCACGGATTTAAATGAATGTATAAAATTGAATTTTTTATTATTTATTTATATATAAACTTTCTATAAATGAGTTTTTTAACTTGTGTTCTTAGATTTTCTCTTAAAATCAATGTACAGTTTCCAAAACAATACTTCTTTATTTAGATCATAATTTAAGTTTCAAGGAGACAACTTGTGGTAGAAATAAGTTGGGACGAATTAAAATTATAAAGTTTAAATCTGACCTGTTAAAAATATCAAAACTTAAATCTGATTTGTGATTTATTATAGGTTTATTTTTTAACTTGAGTATGATATTTTTGAATGTCTGATTGACCTTCTAACCTATTTAAAAGTTTATCGTATTTGAACATATGTAAATAAAAAATTCAATTAATACTTTTATAGACTAAAAAACTAAAATATCAATGGTGTTAAAATTTGTTTGCATTGACTTATCTGAGCATATCTATTACCATAAGTATTGTGAGACAATTTGTTATGACAAAGTGTATAAAGTGTTTTCAGTCTATTCTAATAAGTTCTTCAAGATAATCGAGTTTTATTTTTATATTTTAATTTAAAATATAAAATACAATATAATTATAATAATAAAATTATTCATATTTATTTATATAGACTGACTTAATATACTTTAAAAGTTTTTCGTGTAGCCTGAGGCCCGGTTTTTTTTTTTAACTAATTAGACTTATATAAAAGTTTAGATATTTTCTATTTAAAAAAGAGTTTGATCTAACCTGAATCTGTATAGACCAGAAAGTAGACGTGTTAATTGACTTGACCTATTTCTATGCTAAGGCACAAGACATCACGATCTTTAAAAAATATTATTAATTAATAAATTAACATAATATAATAAAAAATAATAAATAAATATATACACGCAATTCGATTTGAATAGGTTGAAATATAGTAAATATATGAATCCAACCCGTTCTACTCTTGTATAGAATTATTATTTTTTTAAATTAAAATATTTTATCTTCCCAATAATATATCGAACTCGAACAATTATTATAAATATAAGACTAAAATACTTTTGAATTTTTTTTGAAAAAATACATCTTAAATATTTAAATAACAAAGTTCAAAATAAATATCAATATATTAATCAAAGAATTAATATTTTAAATTATCAAAACATATTTGAAGAAGAGTTTAAAGTAGATACTTGTATTCCATTATTCACCTCATACCTATGTTTTAAGACTAGAAAAATCTTAAACATAGATCTAAATCTATTCAAAATATTTTTTCATTCCAAACTTGAGGTGAGTTCAACTATTAGCGGCTGCTCGCATATACGAGTTTTAGGGTCATATGTAGAGTCAATTAAGTATTTTCTATTATGCGTTTATAATAAAGATGAGTACATCTCTATGATAATGGTGTTTTTGTTTTTTTAGTAATTTAGTCGCTAATTTTTTTCTCTTAAAGTTAAATAAATAAGATATCGCAGATTTTTAACTTACATTTCTATAATCGAATATCTCGGTACAATTAACAATTGAGTTGACTTAACATGACTATAATAATGATGTTTTAATAGTAGTAATATTCTCTCTTGTTTACAATGTTTTTAACACATGTGAATGGATCATTACTTAAATTTAAGGGTGGAAAATGAGTGTGGTTCGTCTGATATATCTGTTTTATCAATACTTTCTTATGAAGTGGATTAAGATTTTAGGTAATACATTCTCTAATATCCGCTCCGTCCTATTTTAGACACATGCATTAATATAAAATTTTGCATTTTTAAACTTAAAATAAGAGCGTCTGCGGATTCATTTCGCTCTGCTTTCAATTTTTTATGGGACAAAATAAAATTTTATACTCCCTCTCAACAATATTTTCTCCACTCTTTCCTTTTTTTTTACGGACTTTTTAAAGTGGATATGTCTATTTGTCAATCTGTTAAATTACTTATTACTAACTCATACAAGAACACAAGTTAAGAAATTCACTTATAAAAAATTTATATTAGAAAATATAATTAAACAATTAATTATATATATTTCTTAAAGATAATGCTAACTTATGCTCTTAAAACACGTGTTCTTAAAACACGTGTTAAAAACTAAATGAAGAAATGTTGTTTTGAAAATTGTGCATTGGTTTAAATAAAAGTATAGAATTGAATTTTTTATTATTCATATAAATACAAACTTTCTATAAATGAGTTTTTAACTTGTACCCTTAGGATTTTTCTTAAAATCAATGCGCAATTTCCAAAACAATATATTTTTTATTATTTAGATTTTAACTTATGTTTCAAAGACACAACTTGTGGTGGGAATAGGCTGAACCGAGTTAGGCTTGTCAAGCCTAAGTCTGACTTGTTAAAAATATCAAAGCTTAAGTCTGATCTATAGCCTATCATAGATTTATTTTTGAGTCTGAGTCTGACCTTTTTGAATGTTTGTTTGACATTCTAACCTATTTAAAAGTCTATTGTATTTGAAGATATGTAAATAAGAAATTCAATTAATGTTTTTATAGACTAAAAAACTAAAATATCAATGGTACTAAAATTTGTTTGCATTGACTTATGTGATAATATCTATTAGCATAAGTATTGTGAGACAATTTGTTTAGAAAATAAATCATGAGAAAGTATATAAGATATTCTCAGCCTATTTTAATAAGTTCTTCAAGATAATCGAATTTTATTTTTGTATTTTAATTTAAAGTACAAAATACAATATAATTATAATAATGAAATTATTCATATTTATTTATATAGGTCGGCCTGATAGGCTTAAAAGACTTTTTGTGTGGCACGAGGCCTAACCTTTTTAACTAAATAGGGCTTATAAAAAAGTTTAGGCATTTCCTATTTAAAAAAAGCTTGGCCTGACCTGGACCTGTGTAGGCTAGGTCGTAGATCTCTGTTAATTCGCCTGGCCTATTCCCACCCCAAGACACAAGATATCACTATCTTTAAAAAAAGACCATCTATTAATAAATTAACACAACAAATCATATAATAAAAAATAAATAAGTAAATATATACACGCAATTCGATTAGAATAAATTGAAATATGGTGAATATGTGAATCCAACCCCGTTCTATCCATGTATAGAATACTTTTTTTTAAAATTAAAATACTTTATTTTCTCAGTAATATATATTTCGAACTCCAACAATTATTATAAATATAAAATTAAAATAATTTTGAAAATTTTGAAAAAATACATCTTAAATATTTAAACAACAAAGTTCAAACTAAATATCAATATATTAATCAAAAAATTAATATTTTGAATTATCATCTGAACATATTTGAAAAGGGTTTAGAGTGGGTATTAGTATCCCCATTATTCACATCATACCTATGATTTCAAATTAGAAAAATCTCAAACATAAATCTAAATCTAATCAAAATATTTTTTCTTTCCAAACTTGAGGTGAGTTCGAGTATTAGCGGATACTCGCATATACGAGTTTTAGTGTCATATGTAGAGTCAATTAAGTCATTTGTAATTATGAATTTATAATAAAGATGAGTACATCACTATGATAATGGTGTTTTTTTTAGTAACTTAGTCGCTAAATTTTTTTTTTAAAGTTGAATAAGTAAGATATCACAGATTTTAACTCACATCTCTATAATCGAATGTCTCTGCATAATTAACAACTGAGTTGACTTAACATGACTATAATAATGATGTTTTAATAGTAGTAATATTCTTTCTTGTTTACAATGTTTTAACACATATGAATGGATCATTACCTAAATTTAAGGATGAAAAACGAGTGCGGTTCGTCGGATATATCTGTTTTATCGATACTTTTTATGAAGTGGATCAAGTTTTTAGGTATGCATCCTCTAACGTCCACTCCATCCTATTTTTTTCGGGCATCTGTATTAATATGAATTTTTGCATTTTTAGACTTAAAATGATAGCGTCCATGGGTTCATTTCGCTCTGCTTTCAATTTTTTATGGGACAAAATAAAATTTTATACTCATTCTCAACTATGTTTTCCCCACTCCGTCTTATTTTTTTACGGGCTTTCTAAGGTGGATATGTCTGTTTGTCAACCTGTTAAGTTACTTATTTTTAAATAAATTCAATGAGATACTAAAATGGTACACTTCTTCAACCTAACAATGCATAAAATTGAAAATGAAAAATATTGTGAAAAACGATACCTTAAAACAAAGTATAAACTTGTTTCTTTATGATCAAGAAACAAATAAGGATATAAAAGATGGAAAAACAACAAGAACACAAAGATTAGTTATTAACTGCTATTATTTACTTTCTCTTTTAAATCAGATTACAAGTACTCAAGAATAACAAATAACTCTCTCACCCTAAATTAGGATTTGTCGTATGCAATGATGAGAGACTAGTATGCTATTTATAATAAACCTAGCATACTAAAATAATTGGATTTTTCACAAATATCCATTACAAGCTAACTTAGGGTACAAACTAACTTAAACAATTAGAAATAACAAACAGGCCCAATTCGATGCTAACAATCCTAGCATTTTTCGACCACTGCATGCTTGACCCTTCTTCGACTACAACATACAATACTTCAACACCAGTATGTGAGCAATCTTCGACGGCATGCTAAACTCTGTTGAACTTTCAAAACCAAGAAGCTACCTTCGACCAACTAGAGTTCGATTCTAATATCTCACAAATCTCCACCTTGGAACATACTCTAATATCAAGGAATAAACTAGTTTTCTTCATGCAGCTTTATCAACTACATACAGCAAAAAAACTTTAAACTAAGTAATGTCTTAGTGATCATATCATCAGCATTATGATCTGCCGAAACCTTTAACACTTGGACTTCTCCATGTTCGATTACCCCTCTGACGAAATGCAACCTCACATCGATGTGCTTGGTTCTCTCATAATAAGATGAATTCTTCGATAGGTGTACTGCACTTTGACTATCACATTTAACAATGATAACTTGACCTTGAAGTTTCAGCTCCTTAGCAAAACCTTCAAGCCACAATGCTTCTTTCACAGCTTCAGTGAGGGAAATATATTCTTCTTCAGGGGTTGATAAGGTAACAACCTTCTAAAGTGTCGCTTTCCAACTGATTGTTGTGCCAAACATAGTGAAAACATATCCAAAAATAGATTTTCTGGAATCCATACAACCTGCATAATCAGAGTCAATATACCCTTCGATTACTGCTTTAATATCTTCATCCAAGGCTCCACCATAAATAAGGACTCTGTTCAGAGACCCATTTATGTACCTTAGAATCCACTTCAATGCTTGCCAGTGAGTCTTTCCAGGATTCGCCATGTACCTGCTTACAAGACTTACTACATATGCTATGTCGGGTCTAGTACAGACCATAGCAGACATCAAAGAACCTACTATATTAGCATATATGATACTATTTATATAAGCTCTTTCGACATCAATACTATGCCATTGATCTATACTCAACTTGAATTGAGGGTTTGCTGGAGTCACAATAGGCTTTGAATTTGACATACCAAACTTCTCAAGAATATTCCGTAGGTATGCCTCTTAAGATAAGCATAATTTCGACTGCTTTCTATCTCTTTGAATGTCAATCCCAAGAATCCTGGATGCAGCTCCCAGATCCTTCATTTCAAACTCCTTATTGAGTTCATCCTTCGCCCTCATTACATCTCTGACATTGTTTCTTGCTATGATAATATCATCAACATAAAACAACAAACTAACAAATGAATTACCATGTCGAAATCTGAAGTAAACACAGTGGTCAAACTGACTTCTAATGAACCTTATGCGTGTCATGAACTTGTTGATTCTCCGATTTCACTGTCAAGGAGATTGTTTCAGACCATATAAATATCTATTCAACTTGCACACATAATCTTCCTTTCCCTTTTCGACATACCCTTCAGGTTGCCTCATCAGGATTATCTTATCTAGATCGCCATATAAGGACACAGTCTTCACATCCATTTGTTCCAGTTGAAGGTCGAACTGTGTCACCATTGAAAGCAACATTCAAATGGACTTGTGCTTCGCAACAGGAGAAAACACACCATTGAAGTCGACACCTTCTTTCTGAGTGAAACCCCTTGCAACCAACCTTGTCTCGTATCTCTTCGACGCCACTCCTTCAATTCCTTCCTTAACTTTGAAAATCCATTCGCAACTGACTAACCTGGCTCTAGAAGGTTTCTTTATCAATTACCAAGTATTTTTATCATGAAGAGATTTCATCTCATCATCCATGGTCTTCATCCATTCAGTCTTATTTCAACTCCTCATAAATTCCTTATGGTCTCTGGGTTCTTCGTATAGAACCTCACTTACAGAGATTAAGGCATAAGCTATAAGATCTGCATACCAAAGTCTTTGAGGTGGCTTAATGACTCTTATCTTCCTATCTCTTGCCAATAGATAGTCATCGATAATTTCCACATATTCCTCTGTATCTTCTACTTCTTCGACTTCATCTAGGATACACAATTCAGGCTCCACCTCAACAGGAACCTCTACATGTTCCAGCTCTTCGTCAGATATTTCTGCACTTCGATCAACATTATCAGTTTTCTTGAAAGCCATTTCAGCTTAATTGAAAACTACATCTCGACTGGTGATACGCCTCCTGTGACCTAGATTTAGGCACCATAGCCTATAAGCTTTGACTCCTTCAGGGTATCCCATGGACATGCATTTCAGAGCTCTAAGTTCGACCTTGTCTTGCCTAATGTGAGCATAGGCTACACGGCTAAAAACTCTCCGTTTGTCGAGATCTGGTGGATGTCTCGACCAAACTTCTTCAGATGTCTTTATATCTAACATAGTCGAAGGACATCTGTTTATCATATATGTTGCTGTCGAAACAGCCTCAGCCAAAAACACATTCTTTAATCCAGTACTAGTCAACATGCATCTAACTCTCTCCAAAATAGTTTGATTAACCTTTTAGCCATATAATTTTTTTATGGAGTACCTGCAGTAGTTTTGTGCCTTGTAATCCCAGAGGCAACACAAAAGTTATCAAAAGCCTCATTGCCAAATTCAAGGCCATTGCCGGTTCTCAATCTCTTGACCTTTCTGCCAGTTTGATTTTCGACCAGAGTCTTCCAACTTTTGAAATTCTCAAAAGTTTCATCCTTAGTCTTCTGGATGAATACCTATAACTTTCTGGAATAATTATCTCCTATGGATAGAAAATACCTTGCTCCTGAATGTGATGGACACCTTGTAGGCCCCCAAAGATCAGCATAGATGTAATCAGGGAATCCATGTGTTCTTCGTTTGCCTTTGTTGAACTTCACTCTACAAGATATTCCAAGTACATATGGTTCACAAAACTTCAGCAAGAGAAATCAAATTTCTCTTTAAATCAGGTACATACCTGACTTCAGTCAATAGCCTTATTAACTCATCATGGAGCTTGAATCTCACAGATTCAACACCTGTAATCTTGCAGGCTTTGTTTTTTCCCAGCAATACAAATCTACCATCTTGGTCACATAAGTCTTCGAACAAGTCTTTGTTTGGAGTCATGTGCCAAGTGCATCCAGAATTCATAATCCACTCCTTCGGTGGGTTGCTGCTCGAAACCAGAAGAACATCAGATGAGTCGAAATCATCTTGAACAATAGTTGTGTTACTATTATCCTTTTCTCCATGATCTTTCAGGCGTTCATAATACACTTTTCTTGTATGACCCTTCTTCTTACAGTGATAGATCGAATACCAGATTCCTCGCCACTATAAGACTTCGACTTACTTTTACCCTTCTTCTTATCGAACTTACCATCCTTTCGCAAGAGTTTTCTTTTAACGGCCAAACCTTCACCAACTGCTGAAGGTTTATGCTCCTTTCGTTCATTCAAGTCCTTTGAATATAAGGCTGATTGAACTTCTTCAAAGGCCAGGGACTCCCTTCCATACAAGAGAGTTTCATTGAAGTGAGCATATGTTCTGGGCAAAGCGCACAGTAGCAACAACGCTTGAACTTCATCATCGATCTTCACATCAATATTTTCAATATTAAGAATCATCTTGTTGAACATATCCAACTGCTCAGTTAACACATTATCTTCAATCATCTTGAATGAATACAAAGCTTGCTTCAGGTAGAGTCGATTTACCAGCGATTTAGTCATGTACAAACTTTTAAGTTTCACCCATAACCCTGCTGCCATCATCTTTTTTGATACCTGTCGAAGAACCTTATCACCAAGGCTCAACAAGACTGCACTACGGGCTTTCTCTATCATCATCGTCTTCTCAACTGTCGTTAACGCAACGTCCATGGCTGTTTTTCCTTTCAACGCTTCCAAACAACCCTGCTGAACTAGTAGGGCTTTCATCTTCAAGTACCAAAGATCGAAATCGTTCACTCCGGTGAACGATTCAATCTCATACTTTGTTGGAGGCATCTTCTCCACGCTCACCGCACCAGTTTGTTGTGAAAAACGATACCTTGAAACAAAATATAAACTTGTTTCTTTATGATCAAGAAACAAATAAGGGTATAAAAGATGGAAAAACAAGAAGAACACAAGGATTGATTATTAACTACTATTCTTTACTTTCTCTTTTAAATCAGATTAAAATTACTCAAGAATAACAAATAACCATTTCACCCTAAATTAGAATTTGCCGTATGCAGTGATGAGAGACTAGTATGTTATTTATAATAAACCTAACATACTAAACTAATGAGTTTTTTGACAAATACCTATTACAAGCTAACTTAAACAATTGGACATAACAACCAGACCCAATTCGATGCTAACAATTCTAGCATTCTTCGACCACTGCATGCTTGACCCTTCTTCGATTACAATATACAATACTTCGACATCAGTATGTGAGCAATCTTCGACGACATACTAAACTCTGCCAAACTGTCAAAATCAAGAAACTATTTTCGACCAACTAAAATTCGATTTCCAATATCTAAAAAAAAAAAAAAAAAGCAAATAATGAGGAAGAGTCACGTGAGGAGAGAACGTTTAGGCATTTTCACAATTCAAATAAGTGAAGCAACAGTCCAAGCATATTAATTGAAGAACTACATCACACCAACTAGATACAATAATGTACTGAGTTGGCAAACTCAGAGATTTTGTGTACCCCATAATGCTACGTTTTCGATACTGTTAATTTGACTCATGAATCTCTGCCCTATATATAAGGCACCTCCATTTCAACTTTAGTTTTAAGCTAAAACCTATCTAGCTTCCCTTCAAAACCTTCCTTGTCTTCTCTCCTATATATTTCAACATACAAAAAGAATATTACTCGTACATATTCTGATACCATGACTCACACTGACAATCCCATGATCTTTGTGGTTGGAATTATAGGTATATTAATTTCTATACCAAAAAAAGTTCACATCTCTTATTATTTTATATATTTATTTATAAATATATATCCTTCTCACAATAGTTAAATAACACATATTATTATTTATTAAAAAAATCATTTTCTCTCTCATAACTATTATTGTTTTATTGTATTGTAGGTAACATTGCCTCCTTCTTTTGCTTTATAGCACCCATGTAAGTAATTTAACCTCGTACATTTATTAATAACATTCAGGGTGGTATGCGAAAATAGATAAACGGATCAAATAAAACCTCATAAAATATTTATTATGAATAAATATTTATTATTTAACCTCGTATATTTTATTTTTTTTCTTTAGTATAACAAAAATAAGAACTAATATTCAGAAATATGGTTTTGTAGATCAATATTTTATCGAATTTGTAAGAAGAAAACAACCGAAGGTTTTCAATCATGTCCATATGTGGCTGCACTCTTCAGTGCAATGCTTTGGATATTTTATGCTTACATCAAAACTGGTGAAATGCTTATCATCACCATCAATGCATTTGGTTGTTTGATAGAAACAATTTACCTCGTCATCTATATCACTTACTGCCCAAAACAAGCTAGGGTAAGTATATATACAATTATTCCTTCCATATTTATTTATAAGTTCCTGTAATATTTTTCACATCATAGTTCGACCAATAGAAACCGATCTTATTAGATTGGACGCCATCATCAGGGTTTGAATCCTGATACTCATAGTTGTATGTGTGAGTTTTTAGTGATTATTACCGCTTTATTTACTGACAATTTTTTTTGACATTTTGCTTTTTAGAACTTCACGTTGAAGCTGATTTGCTTGTTAAACTTGGGAGGAATTTGTTTGGTTATTGTTCTAACACATCTTCTAGCAAAAGAACGAACAGCTCGAATCGAACTTCTTGGATGGATTTGTGTGGTTCTCTCAACTAGTGTTTTTGCAGCACCTTTAAGTGTTATTGTGAGTTTATTTACACAATTTTCTTAATTATTTTTATAATTTTGTTGTTACTCACTAATCACTATACTTATGCATGGATAACCTTTGTGATAAATTTCAGAGAGTGGTTATTCGTACCAAAAGTGTTGAATTTATGCCTTTCACTCTTTCACTTCTCCTCACAATAAGTGCAATCACGTGGTTGATTTATGGTATTCTCCTCAAAGACATCTTTGTTACAGTAAGTACTCTATTAAACCTTAATAATAGAGTGATCATATATTATCTATGTAACACCGACACTTCTGATGGAAAACAAACACGTCTGATGTCTGACACGTGTGACTGACATTATTTTTTTTTGGACAGCTTCCAAACATTGTGGGAATCACATTTGGAATAATTCAGATGACGTTGTATGGAATATACAGAAAAAACAAGCCTGTAAAAGATGAAAAGCTACCGGAACACAAAGATGAGAACAATCAGCTGCAGATAGTAGTGATCACTCATGAAAACGTTGTTGATGTTGAAGCAGGAGGGAGTAAGGAAGAGAAGGAACACGAAAAGAAACAGAAACAGACAGAATCGAAGGAAGAGGTTAAAGAACAACCACAGAAAGATGGTTGAGAAGTTTAATGTCTCTCTACTCCTACGAGTGTAGCTCATGTTCGTGTAATATATATTTATATATCAATTATGGGATAGTTAGTTCTATAAATGTAATTTCTGTTTTGTTTTATGTCATTTACGCATATGAAATATAAAGTTTATACAAATTATATATAGATCGTGTTACATAGAGGTGTATTATGTAATAATTGATATGTTTTTATATATAGCTATAGCTTTTATTTTTTGTATTACCATTAATAGCATCACCACCGGTATATAGCAATAATGGTACCTAGAGAGGAGAAGAGATTACTAGTCAAATCATTCAAACCTTTTCTTACATGGTCAATTTTGATATATATCTTTCCAACCTAATGGTACGTGTTCTCATTCTCTAACCACGTTTGATTGCTTCAATTTTCGGATATGCCACAAAATTATTCTCTTCACTATTTGATGAGTCATTGTGGTATGGGATCCTTCATGTTCTATATGCACCTAACAATACTTCCGCCATAGAAAGAAACCTTGTCTTAAAGGTTTAAATTGGGGTAGTTGAGTTTCATATTATTTTTGTCTTCCCAAATTTCCGATGCATGATATAACCCCATCCATTTCACAAGAATTTGGGGTACTGAAGTTGCACTTTTGAGAATGAGCCTAGATTATAACACTACATCTGGTTATATGATGGGACTCTATGTTGATCTAGTTAAAGGAAGAGGAATGTAAGGAGTGGTGTCGGGATCTTTGAAAACCTTCAATTGGTAGATAAGAAAGACGGAGTGAATTATTGTAATGGGGTTACGTTGAACTTTAAATTTGTATGCTATAGCCCCTACCCTAGCAATAATGGGAAAAGGTCTAAAATAGTATAGTCCAAGTTTATGATGTCATCTTGTATTTTCATGGCATGTAGCGCACAATGCAAATTGACCTAAAGTTGGGCTATCAGTTCCTCCATTTGCATCAGTTGTGTACGCAAATTAGAGGACACATCGGTACTTCCTCTGAAGCGTATTAGAGTTGGAGAACCGCGACCATACAAGGCCTTGAACAACATCATAGCAACACTATTGTGGTACGAAGTGTTGTACCAATATTCCACATATGGTAGTGCTTTAGATCATTGATAATGACTTCCGATTGACCATCATGTAACAATAAGATCTAGTGTTGTATCTCGTCTTGAGTTTTGATGATGACATTACATGGGTGATTAGATAATAATTTAGTACCTAATGATTTATTTAGTGTGTAACTTTTGCTAACAGGTTCTGACTTTGAAGAATTGACGTGTGACATCATCAGATTCTGAACTCAACACACTAAGTGATACAAGTGTGTGTCATTGTTTAGAATGCTTCTTAAAACAACAGTTTTGATGAACGTTAGTTTTATTGCTTCTAACTTTGACTCGGTAGTAGAGCTTCTGAAGGGTTCTCAAGCTTTGAAGATTCTGAGTTCTCTTGCTCCAAGGTTCTGAAGATTTTCAAGACGGGGTTTTGTTGAACAAGTTCTAATGTATCTGAAGATATAGCTCTGAAGACTCTAAAGACAAGGTTATGTTGAATGAAGTTCTGAAGACTCTAAAGATGAAGGTTCTAAAGATTGGTTTTGATCCTTCTAAGCATGCTTCAACTCATACATACTCTAAAGCCTCTGAAGATTAAAAGAGAAGATCAAAGGTCTCACGTGAAGAGATAGTACAACGTCACACCCTTTCACTACCCCGCTTTTGTGGTGCAAGAACTGTACCTTTGGTATTATGTTATCTACCACTCTCATTGACCGTTACAAAGAGACAATTGGAATTTTAGTATTCCTATTATACCTTCCAAGGATTTCTTTTCAACTATAAAAGGAAGACTTGAAAGAACTAAAATTGTTGAACAACTTTGAAGAAACTAACACTGATTTAAATTACTGAAACGCTACCAAAATTACTCTGTACTTTTTGTAAAGCAAGAAACTTTTGTTCATTAACTTGCTAGAGAGGAACTATTGTTCGCTAGCTTGCTTAACATTGTTGTGTTATTATTTGTTCTTCATTTCTGTGTAATCTGCTTTTAAGAAGCATTACTATAAACACAAAAGCTTGTATTCAATAATGGGTTGATTGTTCCTTGAGTGACTAAGTGTTAGTTTAAATATTCAAGAAGTCATTGACAATTTATCTTTGAGGTATTGTTCCTTGCGTGACTAGGTGTTAGTATGTATACTCAAGAAGACATTGACAACTTGTCTTTGTGGATTGTAATCAATTTGGTTATAGTGGATTAAGTCCTTGATTTAGAAAGGAAAATATTCTTGATGGGTGGACTGAATTAACTTCGTTAATAGTGAACCAGGATAAAATAATTGTGTTCAATCATTTTTATCCTTGTGTTATTGGTCTTGAAATAGATTTTATTTCTAGAAACCCAATTCAAACCCCCCATTTCTTGTATTTCTTGCACCTTCAATAGGCATCAAAGCATGGTTCTAGTATTGATAGTTATCAAACACTTAACCGTGTCAGATAAAGATCCATACATTTTAGAAACACTATGGTTATTCCACCACCTACTATTTTTATACCTGTTCTCAATGAGAGAGAAAACTACAATGCTAAACCTCCCATCTTTGATGGTGAACGATTGATTATTGGAAGGATAGACTAGAAAGTTTCTTTCTAGGTCATGATGTTGATCTTTTGGATGTAATAGTTGATGGTTATGGACATCCTACAGATGAAAGAGGAAATAAGATTGAAATGAGATCTATGAACAACCAGCAAAAGAAAGATTATAAGAATCATCATAAAAACAAGAACTATCTTACTGGATGTGATTTCTTATACTGAGTATGAAAAGATAACAGATAGAGACTCAACTAAGTCTATATTTGATTCTTTAAGAATGACTCATGAAGGCAACACTCAAGTTAAGAAGATCAAAGATTTGGCTTTGATTCAGAAATATGAAGCCTTTAAAATGGAAGAAGATAAAATAGTTGAGACTATGTTCTCAAGGTTTCAAACGTTGGTTGCAAGACCTAGGGTTCTGAACAAAGGATACTTTTGTACCCCAAAATTTGCCCTCCCATTTCCTCAACATTTTCTCATCACAAGACCCTTGAAGATCAAGATTCAGTTAGGGTTTCCTCTGCTCAAGACTTCTTCTTGCACTGTTGACCCAAATTAGGGTTTGTGATTGCACAAAGATATTTTGACCTAAAATGCCTAAGATAACTTTCATGCTTCATGTTGGACTCCCAAGTTTATCCATACCAAGTTTCAAGTCTTGATTCCAAATTTTGCCCAGTCAATTGGACAGTTGACCTAGAAATCAACTATATTGGGGAAAAAGTCAACTGTGGCCAATTGACAGTCAAATCTCATGAAAATTGACCCACATCAACATTATGAACTCACATGGATCATTTGATCAAGTTTGGATCACAATTCCACAAGAAATTTGATCAGATCATCAAAAGGGCAAAATGGTCATTTTTAGGGTTTTGACTGCACAAAGGCAATTTTTGACTGTTTGACCTAGCCAATGGAAAACCAAGCTCACATATGGACTCAAGGACCCCATGGAATTATCTTGACATGCTCAACAAGTTCAAAAGATCCCAAGTACACAAGATTGACAGTTGAATTTCCCAATCAATTGATCAATTTTTACTGTATACTGAAAAGTCAAACTTTGACTTTTTGGTCAAAATCAAGGGTCAAGATTCATTTTTCATCAAAACATGCCAAATCATGAAACTTGTCCATCAAGAAATCAAGAAATGCAAATTAGGGTTTGAAATGAAGATTTTTCATAACTTAGAATTTTTCTAAGTTATGAAAAACCCTAATTTTTTCCTAACTTTGCCCCACTTTCTCACCAAGATTCATTTGGATTCAAGCAAACGTCAAAACATGAAATTTGTAGCCTATTGCATAATCTACAACTTTGATTCACAAAGTTTTCCCAAAAGAGGCTTGTATCTCAAGTTACAATTTTTGGAACAAGGGTACCAAACCATTCTTAACTTAGTGAAATTTTGACCTTTTTAGGCAAGGTTTTTACCTAACTTCAAGACCATTTTTCATACACTTCCACTTGGAATTTCAATTTGTACTTCAAAGATGGATTGTAGTACACATTCCAAGCTTTCCAAAATGTCCAAGAACTCATCAAACAACCTCATGGTTAGGGAGAATCGAATTTGACAATATGGGAAAAACTCACTTTTGAATTGGCCAAGTTACATGTTCATAACACTATGCATTTTCAATCTCAGCTTGCACAACTTGATTACAGGTCTTTTATCTCAATTACACTCATAAATTTAATGCCAATCCTTTGTGCCAAGACCATGTTCTATGTGTTCAAACATTGCCTAAAGGTTTAATCCCAAATTGGAAAAAGCATTATATCCATTTTTGCAAAAGTTACACTTTATGTCAATTGGTAAATCAAGAAGGTACAAGGGAGATCTCTTTGGCACAAGTTTATGAGCTAATCACTCTGATCAAGACAAGGTTTTGCAGCATGTTTAGGGGGCCTCTACCTGTCTAGAACACAAAAGTGGCCATTGCTTGCTTAAAGTTTAAGAAACACATCATAACATGTACCAACTCTCATATCAGTTAACCAAGGCTTAGAGAAAGTTATCAAACACATTTCAAACATTCATCCTAAGCTAAAGCATGACCCTAAGATCCTCAATACCTCCCCATTCCCAGAATCACCTTCAAACTGCTCAAAACAGGGCATCCCTGCAGTTTGAGTTCCATAGCTCAAACCTTCCATGCTTTCTTACTAAAAACTTGTCAAACACATTCCCTAACATCCCTTGAAGCTAACCAAAACCTAAGACACGACCTGTAACACTCCCAGGCATCATCACCATTTTCATTTTCTTGTTTTGCAGTTGAAGTTCTATAGCACGATTCAAAAGGTTTCAAGGCAAAGTAAAGCTTGGAATAGCATCCTCACACTTCAAGGAAGCTGTACAAATCATCATCTTGCCCTGAAAGCTCCTCCATTGCAAGGCACGATTCCAACTGAACAGGTATATTCATGAAGTGCTATCTCTCAGTATAGGCATTGTTAGCTTTAGGTTTGTGAAGGAAACATGTCACAATCATAGCCCTGAACATGCCCATGTGATTAGATTTCATTTATATTATGTATGCTTAGAGAATTTTGAGTCTGAACATTGATGAAAAACTAGGTCAGGAATTGGGGGAGAGGAAATTCTCCCTGGATTCGTCTTCTCATGCTCTACATTTTTCATGTTGTAAGTTTTGCTTAAAAGTCCAGGAATTGGGAGATAGGAAACGCGTGTTTGCTTGAACAAAAGATGTTCTGAGGTTGAAGATGACCTGGTTCTAGGCTGGGCCTGTTTGACATTTCTTTTTGCACCCTTTTATTATTTACACCCCCTGAGCCCATTTTGCTTATTTTTATGACTTTTTGACTTTTTCTTTTTTGGTTTGACTTATTTATTTTTTCTTATGATATTGAAAAAATGAAAAATATTTTTCTCACCATTTTCCTATTTATTAGGTATTCATTTGTTTAGATTAGTTTTTGTATAGAAATAAATATATAAACATTTTTATTAAAGAATGCTAAAAATATACAAACACATTTTTATTTTCATTTTTATTTTTTTTTATCTTCTGAAAATATTTTATATAAAAAAATACTTTTTTTTTCAAAATATTAAATATTATTATTATGTATATATAATATATATATTTAGTAAATAATACAAATATTTATATAGATATTAATATATTTAGGTTAAAATTACAAAATATACACACTTTTATTTTTCTTATTAATATTTAATATAAAAATACCCTTTTCACAAATATACTTCATTTTTTTATTTTATTTTTTGTAATAAATAAATATTATGCATAATAAATGAATAATACATTTTATTTAATAAAATTAGGGTTTTGCCCTAAACATGAAAAAAAACTCAAAAAAATAATACTTTATTTTTGTTTATTTTGACATATAAAAATACTTTTTTTCATATATACAAAAACCATTTTTGCATCTTGCATATTTATTCTTATTTTATTTAATTTGTGCAATTAAATTATCTTGTAAATAATTCAATATTGATGTAATAGTTTAGGTTTAAATTCCTTGTCAAAATCCCCATTTGAACATTTGTACCCCCCTTCCCATATATGGTGTTGTAATAGCTTAGTAAATTTATTTTTCGCACTTTATTGCTTTCTAATTATACCATGTTAGAATTAGGGTTTGTATGCGAAAAAACAACGAAAATAGTTTGACCTAATTTCAAGATAAACAAGCATGAAAATGGACACACAAATCACACTTGCACCCCCTAGGGTATTCCACTTGTTGCCTTCAATAAATGGGCCATATTGCATGTTAGGTCTCTTTGGGCAAAACAAACATAAATCAAATGATCATAGTCCCTCGATGACGCTTTCAAAAAGTTGCCTAAACAAATGATCAAGTCCCTTAAAGAAAATTGCCCAAAGATACTTGGCACCATTGCAATTATGGTCTAAACGATGACCCGCGCCCGTCCCTTTCACATCCTAACATAAGATTGTCCACCAAATACAATGGTGGAACAAACTTGTTAAAAGGGTTAAAACATAGCAACAGTCTTTGAGAAATTTAGGAGTAGATAACCTCTTAGTTACTTGAATCAAGCTTGCGAAAAACAAAACACTTGCCTATTTTCTAAAACACACCTCACAACACTTTCAAAACAAACTTTCAAAAACAAATGAAAACCTTTTCAAAAGACATACATCTTTGTATACATCCCAACATGGATCATTACAAAGGTTGCCACCACATTGGCTTATTTTCAAAACATTTTCAAAACCACACACACAAAGCACCATTTCAAACAATTGAAAAATAAGGCAAGTTGATCTAAGCAAGTAACTAAGAGCCCATGGATAACCATGGATAGAAAGGGTGCTAATACCTTCCCTTTCTATAATCTACTCCCTGAACCCAAGAAAACATCTCAAAAGGTTTTTTGCTGTGCTTTTTAACCTTTCCTTAGGATAAAATAAAAAGTCGGTGGCGACTCTTGCTCAACCGAAACATTTGCGAAAACAAACACAAAACCTCAAGTCAGTTCTCCCACCGTATCACAGAACTGGCGACTCTGCTGGGGAATAAATTAAAAGTGGAGTAACCTTAGGGCTTAGATCACCTTTGTTTTCAATTGTTTGCCTTGTTTGCTTTTATATTTGTGGGTTTTTGCATCGGAGTTTCATAGATCCTAACCCGGATCTGGGGAATACCCTTTTTAGGTAGCATAATCTGTGAGGGACATGTCCAGCGTAGACCGACATGGGTGAAGCAGTGGCTACGTTGGTGTGGCACCTTGGTCTGTACCTATATCCCTTGTGTTGCAATGAGGAGAATATAGGTCTTCTAAGGGGTCATTAAACACCAACCGACCTTAGAACCCTAAATTAACCAAACCTGGCCATTAGAACAGTAGCAGTATGCTACACTCATTGAGGCTAAACTCTCGCGATGGTTCTGGCTGCAAGAAAAGATTGCGATGCTGGAGTTATGACCGATTGAGGATAGTCAATGATTTGAGATCCTCTAGAACCCGGTTACTTTGATAGGACAGGTTTTAACCAACGAAACCAAAAGAGGGTAATACCTAAACTTCATGCTGGCCTGAAACCTAAGGGTTGTCTTGTGTGATTTGTGTGCCTTATCATGCTTGCCTATGTGAATACTTGTGGTGTGCTTCATCATAGCATCATGCCATCATACCATTGCATGCATCCTGTATAAAGTACTAACCCATTTCAAAGACAAAAAAGTTTCATCTTTGCTCTGTTTTACAGGACATCATGATGCCCGTGCGTAGGAATACTATCCGGCTCAACTTTGTTCAACCACCAACTTTGCTCAAGGATTAGGTTGGTAGGATTTCAAACACTTCTTCCTTCATCAACAAGCATGGTTCTCTCCTTGGCTTGATCACTGCAAAATGGGACCAACAACTGATAAGTGTTCTGACCCAGTTTTATGACCCCATGTATCATTGTTTCACCTTTCAAGACTTCCAGTTGGTTCCTACCCTGGAAGAATTCTCTTATTTGCTTGGGATCCCTGTCTTGGAGCAAACTCCATTCACTGGTTTGGAAAAGACTCCTAGGCCTGAAGAGGTTGCTGCAGTTCTCCCCTTGACCAAAGAAGAGGTATTGGCTAACTGGGAAACTAGAAGTGGAGTAAAAGGCTTTTTGGTCAAATTTCTGGTTGGCAAAGCTAATGATTTCTGGAATGACTTGGACTTCAAGGCGTACGAAGACATTCTGGCTCTTTTGATCTATGGTCTGGTATTGTTCCCAAATCCTGACAACTTTATCAGTATCTATGCCATAAGGATCTTCATGTCTCGGAATCCTGTACCCATTCTTTTGGGTGATATCCTGCAACAACTCTATGCTCGTACCGCCTGAAAACGGGGAACTCCGTGGTGTTGTGCTCCTTTGCTAGTGAGGTGGTTTATTTCGCACCTTCCTAAGTTCGTGCTGAAGAATGAAGAAGGAAAGGGTTGGGCTCATAGGCTAATGTCTCTCGCTGATAGTGACATCACTTGGACTCTCAGAGGTTTGGATGAGGTAGCTGTCATTGATCGTTGCGGAGAATACCCTAATGTTCCGTTGATTGGTATCCAAGGAGGAATCTCTTATAATCCATGCTTATCTCTCCGCCAGTTTGGAAGATCCGGAAGAGTTGGGCCTCATGAAATGTTGGTTCCTCACTTCCATTTTGAGTTTCAGGTAGACAATGACAAACTACGCCATGGATTCATTAAGGCTTGGGACAGAATTCACAAACCTGACCCACATGAGTTAGGACCAAAGACTTCTCTACCAATGGAACCCTATTGCAAATGGGTTCGCATCCGTGCTCAGAAGTTAGGTATGCCGTACGAAGCTGTCAGACCTATCATTCTTGAATCTCCTGATGAAGATGGGGTTCCTCCAACTGTCCTCCCTCCTCAGATACCCACTGATTTTGACACAATGAAAAGATCTTGGGCGCAGCTAAAGGAAGAACGGGATTTTTATCGGGAAAAGTTCAACGAACAGGAGCGGAAGATCCAGAGGCTGACTAAGCAATTGGAGGAGGAGCGGGTTCTGAATAACTACATCAACACTGAGAAAAGGAGGCCATGGGAGCACTGATGGGCTTTGGATATTTCCTTTTATAGCTTTTATTTCCTTTCCAGTATTTTTCATTCCTGTAATGCCTAAGGGAAAGTTGTTGAACAATTAAAATTTTAATCTAATGAAGTGTGTTTCCCTTTTGTCTACAAAGTTGAATCTTGTTTGTCTTTGAAAACATAAAACATACACATCTCATTGCACCATATGCATAGCAGGTACCCTATTTCACAGGTTGCTTAATCTTCTTCACTGTTTATTTGAACAGTCATCATGAATCCAGACTCATCCAGTGAGCAAGCAATCAAGGCCCTTCAGGCCCAAAGTGCCCAGTTTCAAGAAATGGTCCTAAGCCTGGCCCAAGGTCAACAAGAGTTGAAGACTCTACTCCTGAAGAAGAAGAAGAAAAAGAGGACTGCGTTATTCAATAATGGATGCAGGTTTGGGAACACACTCCACAATGAAGCTGATCCAACTACTTCTTCTGCTGAGAAAAACAGTCCCCAAGGGGGAGGAGCTCCTAGTCCTGCAGTCTCTGACAACGAGACGGACTACAATGACGAACAATACCCACCTGCTGCTGACAGATATAAGCAATTGGAAGACCGCTTGAGCGCCATGGAGATTCAGAATGTGCCGGGGCTGGATTTCGGAGATTTGGGGTTATTTTTTGGGGTAGTAATTCCACACAAGTTTAAGGCGCCTGCCTTTTCCAAATACGACGGGGCTTCCTGTCCAAAGCTGCATCTAAGGTCGTACGTAAGGAAGATCCAACCTTACACGGCAGATAAAAATCTCTGGATCCACTTCTTCCAAGATAGCCTTTCGGGGTCACAGCTTGAGTGGTTCTACCAACTAGATGGAACTAGTATCCTATATTGGGAAGATTTGGCGATCGCATTTTATAGACAATATCAATATAATTCTGATCTCGCTCCTACGCGTACCCAACTTCAGGGTATGTCTCTAGGAACGGGCGAAGGGTTCAAAGAATATGCACAAAAATGGAGAGATTTGGCTGGCAGGGTGCAGCCTCCATTGACTGATCGTGAGCTAGTTGATATGTTTCTAGGGACTTTGTCTGGTCCATTTTTCAATCATTTGGTTGGTAACTCCTCCGCTGGGTTTACGGATTTGATTCTGACGGGAGAAAGAATTGAAGCTGGCATCAGGTCAGGAAAGATACAAAAAGCTGCCTCCCCAAGTACTGAGAAGAGGCCGTTTAAGAAAGAAGCAAGTGTCGTCTATGGTCCTAGAAGACAAGTCAAGCCAGAAATTCGCCAAGCCGTCAATGCTTTGGTCATTTCAAAACCTGTTGCTGCTCCTCAGCAGTACAATCAACAAAGAGGTGAAAGGCCCAAGAGACAGTATACTCGGTTGAGTATGACCTTGTCATAAATCTTACCGCAACTGTTATCAACCAACTTGGTGACCATCAAAGAAGCGCCAAAGGTCGTGAATACTGCATCTCCTAAGTATAACCCAAATGCCCGTTGTGCTTATCATTCCGATAGCCCCGGGCACACTACTGATGATTGTTGGGCCCTGAGAAATAAAGTGCAAGACCTTATCGATGCGAAGGAAATTCAGTTTGAAGCGCCTGAGAGGCCAAATGTTGTAACTGCTCCTATGCCCCAGCATAGAGTAAATGCCATCGAGGAAGATTTTTATGCTGTTTCGGTGAATGATGTTGCTACCCCTCTTTTGACTGTTAAGAGGAACTTACTACTAGCCGGTTTATTTCCAGGTTGTAGCAAGGGTTGCCTCCTGTGTGCTGTTATCCCTACCGGTTGTCCGCTGCTGAAATCAGGCATCCAAAGCCTGATGGATAGCAAAGAAATTCTGTTCAAGAAAATTGTTGTTCCGTTTGTTTCCGCTGAAGAAATATCTGTTGTCACAATTTACAATCCTACCAAAGCTCCCCCGAGGAAGCCAGTCCAAATTATGTCTGTTGCACCCATTACTATTACTGTTCCGGGGCCTCTCCCATATGAGTCTGATAAAGCTGTTCCATGGCATTATGGGGCCGACGTGTATGTGCTTGGAGTGAAGCAGGAGTTCAACACCAATACCAGTATCAGTAACATCACTGGTCCCACCAAGATTACCCGCAGTGGCAGGCTCTTCTCGCCTGACATTGCACCGCCAGTTATCCGAAAACCTCTCACCATCACACCCGCAAGTGTGCATGTTCCAATTCAAGTTCCTGTGTCTACTACTGCCGCCGAGTCCTCTGATACTCGGGGCAAAGAAGTTTCTATCGATTTGCCTGCCAGGACGGAGGCACCAAAAAAGACTGTTGTTGAAGCCTCCGAACAAGAAATGGAGGAAATCCTCAAAATCATTAAAAAGAGTGATTTCAATGTTGTTGAACAGTTGGGGCATACCCCCTCCAAAATCTCTATGCTATCATTGTTGCTATGCTCAGAGGCCCATGCAAAAGCCCTGATTTCATTTCTGAAAACGGCCCATGTGCCGCAGGAGACCTCTGCATATCAATTCACTGACTGTGTGACCAATTTGACAGCTGACAATGGCTTGGGGTTCTCGGATGCTGACCTTACCGCCAAAGGGAAAAATCACAATGATGCCCTGCACGTCTCTATAGAGTGCAGGGGCACTACCCTCGCGCACATGTTGGTGGATACCGGTTCTTCCCTGAATGTTTTGCCCAAGAAGGCATTGGATCGCTTGGATTGTGAGGGCCTGGAATTGAAACCTAGTAACATCATTGTTAGAGCCTTTGACGGTTCTAAGAGGATGGTGCACGGTGAAGTAGACATTCCTATTCGTGTGGGTTTCCAAGTCTTTAACTCAATGTTCTATGTAATGGATATTCGTCCATATTACTCCTGCTTGTTGGGTCGACCCTGGATTCACAAGGCTGGGGCAGTAACATCCACTCTACACCAAAAGCTCAAATACCCTGTCAAAGGGAAAATTGTTATCGTGCAGGGTGAGGAGGAATACATGGTTAGTCACTTGAATTCATTCCGATATATTGAGATGGATGGGGAATTTATTGAAACCCCCTTTCAGCATTATGAGGAGGTTCCTCCAACTTTGGCATCAGCTGAAACAGTGGTTGAAGAAGACTTTCCGTTGAAGATGGCGTCCTTGAAGGATGCTCGGGCTGTAATCGAGAAAGGCAAATGTGCAAACTGGGGTCAGCTTCCTGACTTCACTCAAAAGAATGACAAGTTTGGGCTGGGCTTTACTGCAGAGGCTCAGAGGGCTATGCGCAAGGACAAGATCAGAAAGGCTCCGGTGTTTATCACCAGTCCAAGAGTGAATGCTATCGAGGAGGACGTAGAGGAAGCAGAGTTTGACAGTTGGATCTATCCAACCACCAGTAACGGGCCAAGCAACTGGACGGCAAAGGATTTTACACCTATCACATTTGTCACGCAGTAATTAATTCTTTTGATTTTCAATTTGTAACAAACAAATATGTTGAAACTTTTATTGGCTCGGTGTCCTACCCGGGGCATCGTAGCTCCATTTGTGAGGGCTTTTTGTATGACATTTCCATATATCATCAATCAAAACATTGGACGTTTGTTGCATTTCAAATCTTGTGCTCTTTTTCTTTCTGTGTTATATATTGCAAAACAGCTATATTTACACACACTCACTTATACAGGTTTCAATCCACTCTGGATCTCACTGGTAACAGCTCTGCTACCACCATTTATGACTTCGAGAATCCGATCAACTTGGCCGAAGACGAAGGTGAAGATGATTGCGAAGTGCCTGGAGAACTCGCAAGACTGCTGCTCCAGGAAGAGAGGGCTATTCAACCACATGAAGAGCCGGTGGAAAAAGTGAACCTGGGCACTGAGACAGATAGGAAAGAGGTCAAGATTGGTGCCAATCTAGAGCTCAGCGTGAAGCAACGATTGATCCAGATGCTGCATGATTACATGGAGATCTTTGCTTGGTCCTATGAAGACATGCCTGGTCTGGATGCCGACATTGTAGTTCATCACCTGCCAACTAAGGAAGACTGCCCTCCGGTAAAGCAAAAGGTCCGCCGTATGCGCCCAGAGATGTCCGAAAAGATCAAGGCTGAGGTTATGAAGCAATTCGATGATGGGTTTCTAGCAGTGACTTCTTACCCTCAGTGGGTTGCCAACGTGGTGCCAGTGCCAAAGAAGGACGGTAAAGTCAGAATGTGTGTCGACTACAGGGATTTGAACAGGGCAAGCCCCAAAGATGATTTTCCTCTGCCTCACATCGACGTCCTTGTTGACAATACTGCTCAACACAAGGTGTTCCCCTTCATGGATGGTTTTTCAGGGTATAATCAGATCAAGATGGCTCCGGAAGATATGGAAAAGACTACCTTTGTGACTCAGTGGGGGACCTTCTGCTACAAGGTCATGCCATTCGGGTTGAAAAATGCTGGGGCAAGCTACCAACGTGCCATGGTTGCTTTATTTCATGATATGATCCATCATGAGATTGAGGTATATGTTGATGACATGATTGCAAGGTCCCAAACTGAGGAGGAGCACCTTGACCATTTGAGGAAGTTGTTTGACCGACTGAAGTTATACAAGCTGAGGTTGAATCCCAACAAATGCACCTTTGGGGTGAGGTCCGGAAAATTGCTAGGTTTCATTGTAAGTGATAAAGGTATTCAGGTGGACCCTGCCAAGTTAAAAGCCATACAAGAGATGCCGACTCCAAAGACAGAGAAAGAAGTCTGAGGCTTTCTGGGACGACTGAATTACATAGCCCGTTTCATCTCACATCTAACTGCTACCTGTGAGCCAATCTTCAAATTGCTGAAGAAAGATCAAGTAGTATGTTGGAACGATGAATGTCAGGCTGCTTTTGAAAAGATAAAAGAGTACCTCCAAGAGCCACCCATTCTTATGCCACCAGTGGAAGAAAGACCTCTGATACTATACTTGACAGTACTTGACAATTCAATGGGGTGTGTGCTGGGGCAGCATGACGAGTCTGGCCGAAAAGAGAACGCTATTTATTACTTGAGCAAAAAGTTTACCGACTGTGAGTCTCGTTACTCACTGCTCGAGAAAACTTGTTGCGCTCTAGTATGGGCTGCTCGCCGGCTGAGACAGTATATGCTGACTCACACTACTTTGTTGATTTCAAAGATGGATCCCATCAAGTACATATTCGAAAAGCCTGCTCTGTCTGGAAGAATAGCGAGATGGCAAATGATCTTGACAGAATATGATATCCAGTATACAACTCAGAAAGCAATTAAAGGAAGTGTACTGGCAGATCATTTGGCACACCAACCTGTGGACGATTACCAATCATTGAACTTTGAATTTTCGGACGAAGACATCATGGTGGTAACTGATTGTGAAGTGCCTGGACCAGATGAAGGACCTGAGGAAGGATCCCGATGGTCTATGCATTTTGACGGAGCCTCCAATGCTTTGGGTAACGGCGTCGACGCTGTAATCATATCTCCCAAAGGAACTCATACTCCACTCACCGCCCGATTATGTTTCAACTGCACCAACAACATGGCAGAATATGAGGCATGTATCATGGGTCTGCAAGCTGCAATCGACTTAAGCATCAAATTTCTGAGTGTCTTCGGAGATTCCGCTCTCGTGATCAATCGGATCAAAGGCGAGTGGGATACGAAACACCCAAATCTTATTCCTTACAAGGAGTATGTGTTGACCTTGCTTCCCCACTTTGAAGAGATAACTTTTGAGCACTTCCCAAGAGAGGAGAATCAGCTAGCGGACGCACTAGCTACGATGTATTCAATGTTCAAAGTTAAATGGGACAATGAGGCTCCCCGGATCATTATCTGGAAGTTGGACGAACCGGCATACTGCTGCGATCTTGAGGCCGAAAAAGTGACTGAAAAACCCTGGTATCATGAGGTGAAGAGGTACTTGGAAGCTCAGGAATACCCTGAAGGTGCATCTGTCAATGACAAGAAGTTCATGAGGAGGTTTGCGGTAAAATTCTTCCTCAACAACGGCATTCTCTACAAATGGAATCATGATTCAACTCTACTGCGTTGTGTGGATAAGGCTGAAGCAGAGAAGATCATGATAGAACTGCATGAAGGTACATTCAGAACACATTCCAGTGGACACACCATGGCAAAGAAAATCCTTCGGGCAGGGTATTTCTGGTCCACAATGGAAGCCGATTGTTACCAACACTCTCGAACTTGTCACAAATGCCAGATCTATGCTGATAAGGTGCACATCCCTCCGGTTCCTCTAAACGTTCTGACGGCACCTTGGCCTTTTGCAATGTGGGGAATTGATATGATCGGTGAGATCCGACCGACGGCATCCAACGGGCATCGCTTCATCTTGGTAGCAATCGATTACTTCACGAAGGGGGTTGAGGCAGCTTCCTACGCAACGGTAACCAAGAGCGTCGTGGCACGTTTCATCCGGCACAACCTGATCTGTCGGTACGGTGTCCCGGAAAGGATCATTACGGACAATGGTACCAATCTCAATAACAAGATAATCACTGAGCTCTGCGAACAATTCAAAATACAGCACCATAACTCTTCTCCTTACCGGCCGAAGATGAATGGGGCTGTAGAGGTAGCTAATAAGAATATCAAGAAAATTGTGCAGAAAATGACAGTGACCTATAAAGATTGGCACGAGATGTTACCGTTCGCTCTTCATGGGTACCGTACCTCAGCAAGGACGTCGACCGGGGCAACTCCTTTCTCCTTGGTCTATGGCATGGAGGCAGTCTTGCCAATTGAAGTCCAGATACCCTCTCTCCGGATAATGAAGGATGCAGACTTGAGTGAAGATGACTGGATCCAGACTCGATTTGATCAATTAAACCTGATTGACGAAAAGAGGCTCACCGCTATCTGTCATGGTCAGACGTACCAAAAACGGATGATCAGGGCATTTAACAAGAAAGTCATACCACAAGAGTATCAAGTTGGGGACCTGGTAATCAAACGCATCATCCTTCCTCAAAGTGATCCCCGGGGCAAATGGACTCCTACATACGAAGGGCCATTTGTGGTTAAACATGTGTTCTCAGGGGGAGCCATGATTCTAACCACCATGGATGGTGACGACCTTCCCCACCCCGCCAATGCGGACATAGTAAAAAGATACTACGCATGAATAAAAGACCCGCTAGGTTGACATACCTAGGAAAAAATAAGGGCTTCCCGGCGAACCAAAAGGGTTCGGGCAAAAATAAGGGATGAAATGAAAAAGAATCTGTACACCCGGCAAGTCGAAAACCTGAAAAGGCGGCTTGGGCAAAAATGGGTATCCCGGTGGACTGAAAACCCGAAAGGGCGGTCCAGGCAAAAGTTAGGGATAAAGCGTAACACTATGTCTCATTGGATCACTTTGCATCCGGAATTCGGCATCAACCATCTGGCTCAGATCTCGGCATCGATCAATCAACTTCATCTTCAACCAAGCAGCAAAGTGATGAGACGCTTGAAGACGTAAAGGCGATAGCAGAGTTGGAACCCAGTGGGATTGTTCACATAGCTATTTTGTTTCCTTTTCAAAATTGTAAATTCTATGTTATTCGGCGGCATTCTCTTACTAGGATGTCAGCCTCTTGTACAAAAACGCCTATTCACAGGCAAAATTCAAATCAATACAAATTCACTTGTCCATACAAATTGCCATTGTTTTTCCTTTTTCTGTTTTGTCTTGCGAAGAACGTCCAATGTTCATTTTTGATATATGCATTTGACATTAAATTGCTGATTCATAAATATTTGCATATGAAACAAAAGACTAATTACAGGTGACATCAGAAACAGGGGCAATGTAGAGTTGTTTAATGCAGTCTGGTTGCTTTGTCCGCCGAGGTACCAAGGTAGATTCTAACTAAAGGATGTGATCATGTTCTCTCAACTCCCAACGGAATAAGACAAGATTCAGCAATACTTTCCCCAAGCAGAGTTGGTTCCCTGTCAATCCTGACAAGATAGCAACATTCCCCAGTGGAATATAGGCATTCATTAGCAAGCGTCCCCAGCAGGTCTTAAAGCTTATCCCCAGTAGATTCTGGAAGCTTATCCCCTGCAGAATATGGACGTCTCTCCCGAGCTTTATTCAAAGTTATTCCTCACAAGGGCTTATAACTGGGTTATCCTCAGCTAATTGCCACAGAAGATCTCCCTCGGCAAAGTTCTTTCAATCCCCAGCGGAGTTTATCTTTGGTATCCCCAGCGGAGTTTATCATCATTATCCCCAGCGGAATCCATCATTGAAGTCCTCAGCAGGCCTCTCATCAAAACTTCAGCAAAGTATCTCTTCCACAGAGCAATTCCCCGTCCGGTCGTCAAGGATTTATTTTCCTAAGACGAAAATACATTCATAAACACTTCATATTTCATACATCTTGCTTACATACATGATAAAGTGCATACAACACTATCTCATGTTGAACATCACGACATCATGCATTTCATACATCATGACATTGCATACAACTGATGTTTTTGCCTTTTCAGGGAAAAAGACAATCCCAAAGATAACTACCTTCAACTGTCACAATTCCAGATTCGATAACTGTATCTAGCCAGGGCACATCTGTGAGTAATCAGTTTCCAGACTCGATTCCTGTATCTAGCCAGGGCACGTCTGAAGAGTTCGAAGATTCGATTCCTGTATCCAGCCAGGGCACATCTAGCAACTATCACAATTCCAGATTCGATTCCTGTATCCAGCCAGGGCATATCTATTGACCATATATCCAGACTCGATTCCTGTATCTAGCCAGGGCACGTCTGAAGAGTTCGAAGATTCGATTCCTGTATCCAGCCAGGGCATATCTGTTGACGACTATTTCCAGATTCGATTCCTGTATCCAGCCAGGGCACATCTGTGAGCAACCGATTGTAGATTCGACACCTGTATCTAGCCAGGGCATATCTGCATGAGGAGATTGAAGATCAAATACCTGTAACAAGCCAGGAAAACATCTGTCTTTCTCAAATACATAAGTTCTCGCTAAGGAATCTCTTATGCGATCAACGCTTCCAAATGGCATCTATAAGCCCATTCCCGACAAGGTTCTGTCACATCTCCAGATGGCATCTATAAGCCCATCTCCCTGTCCACCATCTCTCCAAATGGCATCTATAAGCCCATTCCCGACATCACATTGCCGATACTCCAACATGCGAGTGCAAATTTCCGGGCACTCTAGTGTCCAATCTCCTTTTACCCTCGAGTCACGAAAGGCAAACTTGCCAATCTAACTCTTCAGGTTCAAGAAGATTGAACAGGGGCAACTGTTGTACCCCAAAATTTGCCCTCCCATTTCCTCAACATTTTCTCATCACAAGACCCTTGAAGATCAAGATTCAGTTAGGGTTTCCTCTGCTCAAGACTTCTCCTTGCACTGTTGACCCAAATTAGGGTTTGTGATTGCACAAAGATATTTTGACCTAAAATGCCTAAGATAACTTTCATGCTTCATGTTGGACTCCCAAGTTTATCCATACCAAGTTTCAAGTCTTGATTCCAAATTTTGCCCAGTCAATTGGACAGTTGACCTAGAAATCAACTGTATTGGGGAAAAAGTCAACTGTGGCCAATTGACAGTCAAATCTCATGAAAATTGACCCACATTAACATTATGAACTCACATGGATCATTTGATCAAGTTTGGATCACAATTCCACAAGAAATTTGATCAGATCATCAAAAGGGCAAAATTGTCATTTTTAGGGTTTTGACTGCACAAAGGCAATTTTTGACTGTTTGACCTAGCCAATGGCAAACCGAGCTCACATATGGACTCAAGGACCCCCATGGAATTATCTTGACATGCTCAACAAGTTCAAAAGATCCCAAGTACATAAGATTGACAGTTGAATTTCCCAGTCAATTGATCAATTTTGACTGTATACTGAAAAGTCAAACTTTGACTTTTTGGTCAAAATCAAGGTTCAAGATTCATTTTTCATCAAAACATGCCAAATCATGAAACTTGTCCATCAGGAAATCAAGAAATGCAAATTAGGGTTTGAAATGAAGATTTTTCATAACTTAGAATTTTTCTAAGTTATGAAAAACCCTAATTTTTTCCTAACTTTGCCCCACTTTCTCACCAAGATTCATTTGGATTCAAGCAAAAGTCAAAACATGAAGGTTGTATCCTATTGCATAATCTACAACTTTGATTCACAAAGTTTTCCCAAAAGAGGCTTTTATCTCAAGTTACAATTTTTGGAACAAGGGTACCAAACCATTCTTAACTTAGTGAAATTTTGACCTTTTTAGGCAAGGTTTTTACCTAACTTCAAGACCATTTTTCATACACTTCCACTTGGAATTTCAATTTGCACTTCAAAGATGGATTGTATTACACATTCCAAGCTTTCCAAAATGTCCAAGAACTCATCAAACAACCTCATGGTTAGGGAGAATCGAATTTGACAATATGGGAAAAACTCACTTTTGAATTGGCCAAGTTACATGTTCATAACACTATGCATTTTCAATCTCAGCTTGCACAACTTGATTATAGGTCTTTTATCTCAATTACACTCATAAATTTAATGCCAATCCTTTGTGCCAAGACCATGTTCTATGTGTTCAAACATTGCCTAAAGGTTTAATCCCAAATTGGAAAAAGCATTATATCCATTTTTGCAAAAGTTACACTTTATGTCAATTGGTAAATTAAGAAGGTACAAGGGAGATCTCTTTGGCACAAGTTTATGAGTTAATCACTCTGATCAAGACAAGGTTTTGCAGCATGTTTAGGGGGCCTCTACCTGTCTAGAACACAAAAGTGGCCATTGCTTGCTTAAAGTTTAAGAAACACATCATAACATGTACCAACTCTCATATCAGTTAACCAAGGCTTAGAGATAGTTATCAAACACATTCCAAACATTCATCCTAAGCTAAAGCACGACCCTAAGATCCTCAATACCTCCCCATTTCCAGAATCACCTTCAAACTGCTCAAAACAGGGCATCCCTGCAGTTTGAGTTCCATAGCTCAAACCTTTCATGCTTTCTTACTAAAAACTTGTCAAACACATTCCCTAACATCCCTTGAAGCTAACCAAAACCTAAGACACGACCTGTAACACTCCCAGGCATCATCATCATTTTCGTTTTCTTGTTTTGCAGTTGAAGTTCTATAGCACGATTCAAAAGGTTTCAAGGCAAAGTAAAGCTTGGAATAACATCCTCACACTTCAAGGAAGCTGTACAAATCATCATCTTGCCCTGAAAGCTCCTCCATTGCAAGGCACGATTCCAACTGAACAGGTATATTCATGAAGTGCTATCTCTCAGTATATGCATTGTTAGCTTTAGGTTTTTGAAGGAAACATGTCACAATCATAGCCCTGAACATGCCCATGTGATTAGATTTCATTTATATTATGTATGCTTAGAGAATTTTGAGTCTGAACATTGATGAAAAACTAGGTCAGGAATTGTGGGAGAGGAAATTCTCCCTCATCTTAGAGAGTTAAGTCAAGTTCTTTATATCCCTGGATTCGTCTTCTCATGCTCTACATTTTTCATGTTGTAAATTTTGCTTAAAAGTCCAGGAATTGGGAGATAGGAAACGCGTGTTTGCTTGAACAAAAGATGTTCTGAGGTTGAAGATGACCTGGTTCTGGGCTGGGCCTGTTTGACATTTCTTTTTGCACCCTTTTATTACTTTTACACCCCCTGAACCCATTTTGCTTATTTTTATGACTTTTTGACTTTTTCTTTTTTGGTTTGACTTATTTATTTTTTCTTATGATATTGAAAAAATGAAAAATATTTTTCTCACCATTTTCCTATTTATTAGGTATTCATTTGTTTAGATTAGTTTTTGTATAGAAATAAATATATAAACATTTTTATTAAAGAATGCTAAAAATATACAAACACATTTTTATTTTCATTTTTATTTTGTTTTATCTTCTGAAAATATTTTATATAAAAAAATACTTTTTTTTCAAAATATTAAATATTATTATTATTATGCATATATAATATATATATTTAGTAAATAATACAAATATTTATATAGATATTAATATATTTAGGTTAAAATTACAAAATATACACACTTTTATTTTTCTTATTAATATTTAATATAAAAATACCCTTTTCACAAATATACTTCATTTTTTTATTTTATTTTTTGTAATAAATAAATATTATGCATAATAAATGAATAATACATTTTATTTAATAAAATTAGGGTTTTGCCCTAAACATGAAAAAAAACTCAAAAAAATAATACTTTATTTTTGTTTATTTTGACATATAAAAATACTTTTTTTCATATATACAAAAACCATTTTTGCATCTTGCATATTTATTCTTATTTTATTTAATTTGTGCAATTAAATTATCTTGTAAATAATTCAATATTGATGTAATAGTTTAGGTTTAAATTCCTTGTCAAAATCCCCATTTGAACATTTGTACCCCCTTCCCATATATGGTGTTGTAATAGCTTAGTAAATTTATTTTTCGCACTTTATTGCTTTCTAATTATACCATGTTAGAATTAGGGTTTGTATGTGAAAAAACAACGAAAATAGTTTGACCTAATTTCAAGATAAACAAGCATGAAAATGGACACACAAATCACACTTGCACCCCCTAGGGTATTCCACTTGTTGCCTTCAATAAATGGGCCATATTGCATGTTAGGTCTCTTTGGGCAAAACAAACATAAATCAAATGATCATAGTCCCTCGATGACGCTTTCAAAAAGTTGCCTAAACAAATGATCAAGTCCCTTAAAGAAAATTGCCCAAAGATACTTGGCACCATTGCAATTATGGTCTAAACGATGACCCGCGCCCGTCCCTTTCACATCCTAACATAAGATTGTCCATCAAATACAATGGTGGAACAAACTTGTTAAAAGGGTTAAAACATAGCAACAGTCTTTGAGAAATTTAGGAGTAGATAACCTCTTAGTTACTTGAATCAAGCTTGCGAAAAACAAAACACTTGCCTATTTTCTAAAACACACCTCACAACACTTTCAAAACAAACTTTCAAAAACAAATGAAAACCTTTTCAAAAGACATACATCTTTGTATACATCCCAACATGGATCATTACAAAGGTTGCCACCACATTGGCTTCTTTTCAAAACATTTTCAAAACCACACACACAAAGCACCATTTCAAACAATTGAAAAATAAGGCAAGTTGATCTAAGCAAGTAACTAAGAGCCCATGGATAACCATGGATAGAAAGGGTGCTAATACCTTCCCTTTCTATAATCTACTCCCCGAACCCAAGAAAACATCTCAAAAGGTTTTTTGCTGTGCTTTTTAACCTTTCCTTAGGATAAAATAAAAAGTCGGTGGCGACTCTTGCTCAACCGAAACATTTGCGAAAACAAACGCAAAACCTCAAGTCAGTTCTCCCACCGTATCACAGATACTCTAATTCATATCATGTGCAGGAGATTATAAAAATCTTGCCATCTAAATATAGGCCTATGGTAACTGCTCTTAAATTGGCTAAAGATCTAAACAACACTTCTCTAGAAGAACTAGTGAGTTCTTTGAGAAGTCATGAGATAGAGATGGAATAAGATGAACCTCAGAAGAGAGGCAAATCTGTTGCTCTTAACTCCATCAGAAGATCTGAGAAGACAAGAGCTCTTCAAGCAGAAGTGATCCAGGATTTCGAAGAAGATTCTGATAAAGATGAAGATGAGTTGTCACTAACATCCAGAAGAGTTAACCAACTCTGGAAGAGGAAACAAGGAAATAAGTTCAGAGGATCCAGAAGGACTGGTAGTCACTTTGAGTCTACTTTTGGACAAAGAAAGTTTGGTGGTAGCAAAGAGGTCACTTGCTATGAATGCAAAGAACTAGGCCACTATATAAATGATTGTTTTAAGCTCAAGAAGGATAAACCCCAGAACAAAACTTTCAGAGGAAAGAAGAAAGTGATGATGTCAATATGGAATGATTCTAGTTCCTCAGAAGATGATTCCAAAGAAGAACAAGCTAACATATCACTGATGGCTAGAGTTAAAGCTTCTAATGAGGTGATCCATCCAGAAGTTGTTGCATACTCTGATTCACACATAAAAGATGTATTTTCTGACATTTTTCACTCTGAATTAACTTGTACTTTACTTGAAATTCTAGAAAAATACGATTTGCTTAAGAACAAATTCAAGGAGCTTAAAAAGGTCCATGTGTTAGACGATAACATATCTAGAGGGGGGGGGGGGGGGGTGAATAGATACCCGATTTAAAAACTCCAGAAAATTCAGGTTTTGAAAAGATTATTTAATAAAGAGTTTAAGCAGAAGCTTTTTCAAAAAGTAGTCTATACGAACAATTATTGGAGACTCCGATATGCAACTATGTTATAAATTGAAAATGGAATAAATATGATAAGCTGAATTAATTGGACTTTAATCAAGTAACACATTATCAATCGTTTGTAGCAAGTAACACGTTATCAATTTGTCTAACACTTGGTGTGCAATTGAATTATCAAAACTTTCCTTTAAGTTTTATTGATATATAAAAGCACTTATAATCAAAAATGATTATAAGCAATAATAACCCTTGATGTAAATAAAAACAGTTCAGAAAATTTCTTACAATTCAATTGAGAATGCAATCCTATAAGAAAAATTGATTGATGAAATTTAAAGCATGTAAAAGCGATAAGAAAAGAGACACGAGGATTTGTCTTCACAGTTCCCCACTTTCGTCCTCGTGTGTCGGTACGCCTGCGCCTAATTCCAATGGAATTAGGATAACTTTTAATATGCAAAAAAGTTGATACAAGAGAAGTGTTCAAGAGAAACTCCATAAACCAAATGCTTGTTGTTGATTCAACCTCTTCTCCTCTTTTGATCTTGAGCAAGACCAAGATTCAATAGATCCCAATTGAGTTATCGATATTTCGACTCTTTTGCATTCTTTATCTCCAAAGATTTCGCGCACGAACAATAAAATTGTACCTATTGCAACATAAGACTTCAATTGTAATTCGCCTTTCTCTCGAGAGGAAGAGCAAATGTGGGATAATTTTAAGGTATCACCAAGTTATGAATGATGCATGAATGATGTATTTATAGTTTTTGAAATTTAGGGAAAAAAGACTTATTCTGAATTAAAAAGATTTAAGTAATTGACTAAAACAATAAGTATGTTTCGACCTATAAATCGTATGTGCCGACACATACGTTAAGTTTAAGGTATATGTGTCGACCTGAAGGAAGATATATATCGACCGAAACAAGTCATTAGCTACAAGCTTTAAAACAACAGTAAATGTGTCGACCTGAAATTCGTATGTGTCGACACATAAAATAAGAATTTCTACAATTTCAGAAATGTTTCAGTATGTGTCGACCTATGAAATGCATGTGTCGACCTGAGCCTTCCAGAGGCTATAGGCTTCAAAACTGAATTGCATATGTCGACCTGAAAAATCGTATGTGTCGACACATGCAATGAAAATTTATACAGAAACTCGTTTTTATTGACTTGGACCAATTTTGAAACGATTTTTAATGATTCCTAAGACCTCTAATACAGAGGAGTGCCACAAGACATAGAGATACCGTCCAATGTACAAAAGTGCTAGTTATTCTCAATTTTGACATCATGCAAAACATCTAATGACGAAGTTGTACTCACACCATGAATTTGTTTCTAAATAACACATCAAACTTAAGGAAGAATTTTTATCTTTAAGAGAAGAAAATTATATTCTTAAAATTGATTACTCTTTTCTTAAAAGAAAGAATTCCAGTCTTGAGAATGAAATTCTTATAGAAGCTTATGTGAACACTGATGATGTCATAAAAAAACATGACAAATCATTCCATAAATTTCTTTCTAGAAGCATTGGTAGAAGCGTCATGGCTCCAATGATCTATGGCATGAGCAGAGACGATACAAAAAGTATTGGTTGTGATTCTTATGAAGAATTTGATTATGAAAAAGAAGATAAGTTGAATACTCTTTACTCTTATTTTGTCTCGACTGGCTATGAGCCTAAATAAAAAGAAAAAGGTGAATCAGCATCACCATACGCACAGAAAAAATCGGAAACACAAATGAAGAAGAGGTGAATCATAATAAGAGCTTTGAAGAGAAAGAGAAACAAAACTCATAGAAAAATGATGCGTACCCGTTTTTTTTTGTGGAGCTTCCTTTGGATTTCTCAACACCAACATCACCGTTGAAGAAGCACCAAACTTTTCTGGTAGGTAAGCCTTCAAATCTTTAATGTCCTCCTTGTTTTCAGTATGGCTTGAGGAACTACAAATCTGTGGTGTGCGACTTGTGTTATTGTTCGACTTAGAAGATGGAAGAGAAATAGAACGAATATGAGATAAAGATGTTATGAAAGCGGCACCATGAGAATGTTGGTGAAATCGTGAACGAAAGTTAATTGACGTCGAAAGAGTCGAAGCTGGGGAAACTTAAGGAAGGGGAGAAGAAGGAAAGGCCAAGCGGCGTTGTGAATAACAAAGCTTTTGCGAAGAAGATTGAGCGGGGGTGAATTGAGTGTTGAACGAACGAGAGTGGGCTATGGAAAGGCGAAGACTATTACTCGTGTTCATGTGTGACAGTGTTGAGAACTTTACGACGTATGGATTAGAGAAGAAGACAAGGAGGGAGGATTTGTGCGTCGTTGCAAGTGAAAGAGAGGAGAAGAGTTTGTTCAGGAAGAAGATGAGCAGTTACTCACTTTTACCCTAACACTAAACACACGTTTCCATCTTTTTTTCACATAATTTGTTTTGTTAATTTTATAATTCAATAATAATAAATGTGAAAATCTGCAGCTGAATAATGGAATTGTTGATATGAAAAATTGGACCGAATCACATTTTTTGTTGGGTCTGTTGCATTTTTTGGAGCCTATGCCTTGAACACAAAAAAAAGTTGTTGGTAGACCTCAGGCATGTGGGCCTTGCGCCCTGCTTCTTGTACACCCCTGGATCCATTTTTCATACCCCGTGGAGCTTTTAGTTATTTCTTTTTTTATTGCTTGCTTTAATTTCTGTCATTGTGGTTAATTGTTTTAACTTCTTTTTTTTTCTCATGAGATCTTTAATTCTTTGCATGATAAAAATCATAAAAATATTAAAATATGGAATATTACTTCTTTTATCTTTGAATAATTGTTTGATTGATTTCTTGAATTTTTTTTATTAATAACCATGTATTAAAATAATATTTCGCAAATAACCGGGTTTCGAAAAAAATTACGCAAATAACCATGTTTCAGATGGCTCCACAAAGGAGGAGCCATCTCAATTGGCGCATGCACCTCCTTTTTTAAGGGAGGCGCCATCTCACTTGGCGCCTATGTGCTTAGGGCATGCCCTAAGCCAAGTGAGATAGCGCCTAAGTGTAATTTTAGGGCAAAAAAATTTTTTTATATTTTTTTTCCTGTGCGTTGCCTATTGGACAGAGATCAACAAAATGGACTTTTTATTAAAAAAAAATAATTACATTCAACTGTATTACATTAAAAGAACAGTAAAAAAAATGGATACAAAAAATACTGGGAAAAAAAAGATACATCAGTGATCCCCCGGAACCCGGTAATGACCCCCGGTTCCACATCCCCGTCCTCGCCTTTCTCTTGCTGGGTGCCGTCGCGTTTCCTGCTGCGGCAAGGTCGATGGCCTAGCGAAGTCAATGCGGTCCGAATCCATAAAATCAGTAATATCTCCATATCTCGAAGATCCGCTCTGGTACAGTCGGTTACCCATACCCTCAAAGTTTGGTCGTGTTGGCGGTGGGTGGGGTTCCATGGTTGGTCGGTAGCATTGGTCGTCTGAGTATGGGGGGTAGAAAGGAAATGGATCTTGGGGTGTTTGGTATTGTGGATGTTGGGTGGTTTGGTGATATGGTGGGTGATGGTAGGTTTGGCCGGCTTGGTCATAATCTTCCGACATTCCCATATCAGGGCTAAGGCTGGATGTTGAGGGCGCCATATTGGGATATGTGGAAGACTGAAATTGTGTCTGGGGTATGTGGGTGTGCTGGAATTGGGGTTGGTATTGTGGTTGGGTTTGAGGCATATCGGGGTATTGGTAGTTTGGTGGTGATTGTGGTTGGTAGTACGGCATTTGATTGTAGTTGTGTTGTGGTGGGGAATGTGGTTGGGTGTTTGTGGGTCTGTTTCTTCTTGGGGGTTGGTTGGAGGTTGATGGGTTTTGGGTTTGTTGATGGGGAATCGAGGGTTGTGCCCATTGTGTGCGTGGGTCAACCAAGTACCTTGGATGAGACACGTGCATTTCCGGGTTACTAACCGACCAGTACCACGACATATATTGATCCGTGTGTCGCATGTTACCTTGAGTAAGGAAAACCGGGAATTGCAAGATGTAGCGGTGACGCCTCTGCCACATCTTACACCATTCCAGAGCAAAGTCTTTCCAGTTGGTAAGACCCCACTGGGCGTCGACCCTTTTAAGATGCCATGGGGACAAATCTGTTGGATCACTTGGTATCTCTTGATGCATTCCGAACTGCATCTTCACACGGTCGCTGTGGTGTATCTCCACAATGTTGAACCGAATGAGTGCAGTCTTTGCAGTCCAAGTTGCTGCATCCTCTGGGTTTGGAGCATGGCCCAAACCCAAATATGGTCTCCAGACGAACTGCGATAAAATTTAAATCAGGTTAGCACAAAAGTAATGTATAAATAATTAAAATGAACAAAAGTTAAAAGCTACGACGTACGTCATCTGGGCCTAAGTGATCCAACAGATTCCAGTAGAGTGCGACATTTAATCTTGGATTTTTGCCGTAATCCATACCCCTCACGCAGTACCTAAAGGAAATGAGAAACATGTTATTTTTAGCATATATTTTGGAAAGAGCAGAATAGTTATAAATGCTATAACTTAATGACTTACTTTGTTGCGTACGGGAAACCAAAAGTGTTGTTGTTGATGGGGTTTAAGGACTCCATCCTCCACCAACCCCAGGCTTGTAGTAAAATTGCACACCCATAAAATGTACATTTTTCCTTGACTGCGTTTTTGCACAAGAAACTGTATAGGTGGGCTAATACTGTAGAACCCCAACTATATTTTCTAGTTTTTTCAAAATTTGTTAGTAAATGTAAGTACATAAAATTTACACTATTTCCCGTACTTTCGGGAAATAAAAATGTACCAAAAAGTATCATAAGATACGTTCTGGCTTTTACTACTCGGTCATTCTCTGAGGAATTTTCATTTAATTCCATACTTGCATAATGACGTTTCAGGTCAGTGAGTAGTATTCCATGCCCTCTTGCTCCACCACCTTCTACCATATCCCTACCCAACAGTTCTTCACACTGTGAGTTGGGTTGTTGAACCGACCCGTTCACCGCCTTACCGTCGATAGGGAGGCCCAGTAGCATGTACACATCCTCGAGCGTGATGGTACATTCACCTATTGGTAGGTGAAATGTATGGGTCTCCGTGATGGTATATATATATTCGCTTTCAAACCTATTTAAAAATAAAATGATTTATTACAGATCATTTGTATTTTTGAATAAATAAATATCTGCTTGACTTTCGTATGCTTTCAAAAGTATTTTTATTTTGAATAAACAAGGTAGCATAATTGGTAAAGAATGAAGCTTGCAAGTATGATGACGTGAGTTTAAATCTCTTGTGTCGCATTTTTTTTCTTCTATATTTTTGTTACTAATTTTCTTTTCTTTTTTTAGAGATCAGACTTTAGGATTTACATTCTTTTTGGATAACTTATTTGCTAAGTTCTTCTTATCCTAATTTAACTCTATAAATTGGACTATTGTTGTCCTAGTTTCTCATCCAGAATTTATTAACAATTTCACCTCCAAGTTTACTATCTTTTCAAACTCTTAGAATTCTTATTTTTTTTTGTTTATTATAAGAGTATTGAATATCAGACAACAACCTCAAAATTGAGGTCTCCCTTTTATTTTCTTCTTCTTAATTTTAATTTGTTTGCTATTTAAACTATACGAAGACTAGCTGATGGTTTTTTTTTTTACACTAAAAATCACATAGAAATTTTATAAATTCACGTTCTAATCAGGATACGATACATTATTTTAGTTCTTAGATATTAATCCTTCATCCATACATTTTCAAAATATTCACAAAATTCTACGAAAAACTTTATGCCGTATTCAATCAATAAATTTTTTTTCCGGCAACATCATCATCACCAGTTTTTTTTTTCAATTTCTAACCAAAACAATCGCAAACCTCCGTAGAATAACCTTTTGTTTAAAAAGTTTTTTAATGACATGTTGATATCTATCACTTTTCTTCAAAAAATAAATATTATAAATCATACAAATTTTCAATACAACCTGTGACCAAATTTATGAGACTGTACATTAACAATCTTTTCGATGAATCGGTTTCAAAACAATAACGCAATATTAATACTTCTGTACAAAGTTCCCTGCGAGCCGCCGATCCCTCCATGCACAACCTTCTTCCATCACCGGCAAAGACCGAAGCTCCATCGGACCATCACGATTCCGGGGACCTCCGATCAACACCAGTCTGCCACCGACTTGACAGCCGACGGTTCTCTGATCGCGACACCTCCGAGGACCACCTCCGGATCCGCCGCTTTACCTTCAGTTAATTCATTTTTCTGCCTTTTGATATCACTTCTATGTTGTTGGTGTAGAATTCTTTAAGAGGAGTAGGTTTTGGAATTTTGAAAGAAGAGGGTGTGAGAAAGGTTCAAGAAGAAGAAGAGAGTGTGGTCGAAGGAAAAAGAGAGAAAAGGCTTTTGGATGATCTTTCTTGTTTTTCTCATTTATTTGTTTATATTGGTTTTGTTTTCATTTTTGTTATTTTAATTCTTGAAGCTAAGTTTCTCTTTTTAATTGGTGGAGTCCTTAAGTTAGAAAACCACATTTCTTAAAGATTGCGCTTCTAAACTCTAGTATCCTTGTGAATAAAGTAGATGAGGGGTGTTTAACACATTCCCTTCATCTAAGAACGAGTCAAACAACTTAGAATCTATAACCAAATTAAGGTTATCTGTTATATTTTCTTTCCTAGGATAAAAATTAATGATGGCGACTCTCATTTCAAAACCGATTACAACACATGCATGATAAAATCATCTAGGTTAGAAGTTTTCCCCTTAAAATCAACTCTAGGGCCACTTGCATGACAATAATTAGGATCGAGATTCCTTGCTTTGTTTTTCCTTTTGCATAGCATTTTCTTTTCTTTTAAAAAGACAAAAAATCTTTCTTGATAAAAAATTCATAACACTTAATCATATTTGAACACTTTCAAAACTAAAGGAGAAGTAATCAAATACCTCCAACCTTGGAGGACCATTTAATCTATTCTCCTAACAAAACACTCCAACAAATTCAAATCTTTTTGCCTTATGGATTTTATTTTGAAAACCTTTCAAAAAGGACATGTTAATTCCATTCTACACAATACAATAACATGTGAGTCTCCAAAGGTCGAGCAACAACATTAACTGCTAGAATGCGAATTTAGCATCGTCCATAAAAAAAAACAAACAAAAATTTTTAAACAAGAAGTACAAAGTTCTAATTCGTTTTGGGGATACGTAGGAAATGGATTGTAAAACTCTGGCAAACTCAATAATAAAAAACCTTTTGTTTTCCTTTTAATAATTCATGCATTTCCTTAGTAATTAAGCTTTAGATATAACACACCCTTTAATTAGAAAAATAAGAGTGGATCCCTTTGAGTATAACGAACGTGAGGGGTGCTAATATCATCCCCTTATATAATTGACTCTTGAACCTGAATTTGGTAGTGAGACCTTGTTCATCCCTTTTCTTAGGTTTTATCGATGTTTTCCTTTTCCTCTCTTAGGATAAATAACATTCGACGACGAATCTGTTTGTGTGTATATTTCGTATAACGATAATTATCAACTAAGAGTGTGGCAGCTTCTCCAACATTGCTACCCAGCTCTTCCAGTAGATTCATAAGTTATGCAACTTGCACGTACACAACGACAGAACGATATACTCGGCCTCACAAGAAGTGAGTGTTGAAGCTACCCAAAAAATATACTTCAAAACAACAAAGTCGCCACTAAATATTTATTTATCCCAAAGAAGGGATAGGAAAACATCAAAGAAAACCTTAAAAGGGAAAGAACATCGTCTCGCAACCAAATCTTGAGTAAGGGATTCAAATACGTAAGAGGAAGGTATTAGCACTCTCACGTCTGGATACTCCATAGGATCCACTCTTGTTGTTTCTATTTAAAGGAACTACTAAAAAACACGCAAACAACGCCAAAGTCACCACAATTCTTCTAAACACCGTAGTAACATCTCTAAACTCTGGCGCAAACATTTTTTGTTAATTAATAATTGTTAGGATATAATAGCAGTTACTTAAATGACCGTGGTGATATAGTAAAGATTTCATGGGTTTGAACCTCAATCAGCTCATGTATTTTATTACTTTAACCATAATCAGCTCATTGTGATATTTTTTATTTTTTATTTAAAATATTTAAATGGCTAAACAATGACGCTTCTTTATGAAATTTTATTATGCAATTAATATATCATTACGGTTTAGAGTGTGGACTGCGATGGTATCTTTTTTAAATATTATACACTTCTACCTAGCTTGTCTCTTCAGTTTCCATATTTCCATTAAAAAAAGAAACAAGATGAAACAACTCTAACCTTCAATATTGTGAAATGATACACGATTTCAATTCTAACACCATCATTCAATATTGTTTATCATTCATTTTTCGTTTAATACTTTGATATTGTCACTCTTTACTGGTCATTTTCATCGAGGAGGTTGACAACACGAACACGGTCGTCATCATCGAGAAGGTTGACAACACGAACATCATCCTCATCACCGGGAAGGAAGACAACACCAACACCATCGTCATTATCGGGAAGTAAGACAACACCAAAACCAACACCAACACCAACACCAACACTAACACCAACCCAATATTCTCCTTTACTTAGTCATCACGTTTATGGTACGTAAAACGTTTCCCCATGCATCTACAGTAACTTTGATTTTCCATTATTGTGAATGTTGTTGTTGTTGATGAGAGAACTTGTTATTGTTGTTGTTATTTATGTTGTGGTTGTTGTTTATGTTCTTGATGTTGTTGTTGTTATTTATTTATGTTGTTGTTGTTTGTGAACATAGATGTCGACATTGTCAAATTCTCCATCTACTATAGAAGAAACTAATCATCCAAACAATTCTTGTACAAATGATACTCAAACTAAAAGATCACAAAGAGGTGTCACAATGATGCCCGAATTTACAAAAGTCCACAATTCAGGTGACAAAAAGTCGATCAAATTTAATTCGTTCTACAAAGTAGTTGATTGTGAATATTACTCTACTTTTAAGATTTATATTGTGTTACTTGCACGTAGCAAAGTCAGTATATTGATAGATGATTGGAAACAAGTGCCAAGTGCTATCAAAGATAGCATATTGACATATGTCATGGTAATAATTTTAATTTTCGTCTATTCAATTTCACTTTCTAGGTAGATTCTAATACTTACTAATTTAAATGTAGTTAAAATTTTAGTTTATCGATGACTCAAAGTTGAAAAAATAGTGGATCACTTATGCTGGTACTTGTTAGAGGGGCTTTAAGTCACGGCTCATGCGAGAGTACATTAGGAAGCCTAAGCCCAATCTTGCTCGTCCATGGATAAGATATAGTTATATATCGAAGAAGCAATGAAAAAAGTTTGCAAAGGACCATCGTTTTAAGGAATTCAAGGTTAGTAGTAGTCATATTTATCCGATAATTTTATGCTAATAAGTTATAAATACTAATCATATACATTTTTCACTATGTGAATAACAGGCTAAAAGCGCAATAGGACAACAAAACAAGGCAAAACACATGTTCCCCCATAGATTGTATCATGGGGGAGGGGGGGGGGGGGTTATAGGAAACTTGAGAAAAAGAATCATTCCTGAAAAAAAAAACAAGAACCGGAAGATGACCGCATCCCATTTCCACCGTCAAGACATGGGAAGTGGAAGAGGGCTCGACTAAGACCAAATGGAGAGTACGCCACAGATGCGTCAAGAGTAGTTTCTAATAAAATTATAAGTATTATTTGTTTTGATTATGTTATTTATTATTTAAATGCTTTTGTAACAATATATGCAAGTTGCTCATTTTGTGTAGGATAAGTTGGTTGAGGTGGCTCATGAAGGCACATTTGTTCCCGAATCACGACATGATATATCAGTAGAAGATAACAGATGAGCATGATGGGTGTGTTTGTGGTGTTGGAGAAGGTGTCAGCATGAGGTTATACTTTGGTTCTGCAAGAAAAACACCAAAAGTGTGGAATTTCAAGCACAAAGAGAAAAAATTGAGAATTTTGAGAAGTAGTTAGAAGAACAAAGGAGGATGTTAGAAGGGGAGAAGGAAAGAAGGAAAAAGGATATAGAAAAGTTATAAGAGTTATATACGGTATGTGCTTTATTTGAGATACTAGTGTTTTATCGGAATTGTATGATATATATTATGCTTATTTGTTTTATGTTCTAATTGAATATTATGATGTAGAGAATAAATGGAAACATCGAACAACATACAAATAATGAAGATCAACATAATGTTGGTGGTGATGATGCTCATTTTACAAGTAGAAGTGTTGTACTTCGTGCTAGCACCAAAGGAAGTAATTTTTCAACCCCTCCCCCCTCCAGGAAACTGCAATGAGTTAATGGATCCTATTGCAAATAAGATTACCACGTTGTACTTATCCGTTGCAAAGATGAATGAATCACAATCTCTTGAGCTAGAACATTTTCCATCGTCACAGTTCTTCTATTATAATTCTGAGGGTGTAAGGGATTTTATCATTGGATATAAGTGGTTGAACATAGGGATATTACAAGTTTGGTATATGTAAGTATATAATGGAATATGCATGTCATTATAGAACATTATCATTTTTTGTGTTTCCTCCCTTAATTTTTTAATTTTATTTAACCATTTAGGTACATTCATCGTGTTTGTATAGAGTTAGATAAACCGAATAATTATCGAATCTTGGATCCATTTTGGATTTGATGGGCATTTAATGATTTAAAAGCAATTGAAGAGTACATGAAAAGACAGTTAAATAAGAGAGGAAAAGAATGTTACTTAGAACCAGTTCTCAATGAGTAAGTAATTTTGTAATTGATGTTTATCTATTATGTCTTTAATTTTGTTTTAGCAAATACTAGTTATATATATTATCGTGTTTATTCATTGGTCATTGGCAATTGATCATCATATCATTTAGGATGAATACGATAACTACATTGTGTTCCTTACATTATAAAATCGAAAATAAAATTAAAGATTTTATTAATTGGTAATTGTAATTATTTTATCGCATAATACGTTTAATTCATTTTCTATGTATAGTGTTGTGCAACAAGTGAATATCATGAACAATGTTAGAAGAAAACCCTCATGAATCTTGCATAATATAAGTGGCCCGATTACCTGTTTATTTCATTTACATTCATGTGTGTACTCATGTAATTATTGCTTAAATTTGCAGACGAGGAAACAACCAGGGGGGTTACGAGTGTGTGTATTATGTCATGAAACACGTGTAAAACATTGTCCTTGCTGGCATTGTTGATTCATGGGATAAGGTATATATGTCATGAAATTTTTACATATATTATATAAGTTGACTATTCAATTATTATCATGTATGATATTCACTTTTTATTTTTCTTTTTTATGTAGATGTTTAACGACGAAACTCTATTCCCCGTTGAGGACTTTATAGATCTTCGTAAATGTTAGGCGTATATCCATAATGTGCTTAAGGGTCCCGCTGTTTGATGTATAGATATATGTGCTTAAACATATTATGTGTTTGATGTAAATATTATATTTGGCTTAAACATATTTTGTATTTGACGTAAATATTACTTTTTGCTTTTGATGCAAAATGTAGATTGTATTTTATGATCTTTGTGCATTGTTAACTAAACTATAAGTTGCTTTTAATTCTATGATATGTTTAAAACAGATACACGTTAAAATATGGGAAAGATTTAAAAAACAGAGAAATTGTTTTTTTAAAATAGTAGAACTTTTGACCGCGATTATAACCACTATTTGTGGTTGTATATTGAATGCTGACCAGAATAATATGAATTACAAAATGTTGATACTGAGAATCGAACCTGGGACCTTTAGGTCTATCACAACGGTTGAGTTAACTAACCATTGTGATATGACACACGCTTTCTATTATACTACAACGGTCCCAAAACCGTGATTGTAAGTTACACATTTACAATAATATTCTACACAACAACGCCTAGACCCGCGTGATTATATGTGTTTTCCAACCGTTGTTAAATGAGTTTTTCATAGTAGTGAGGGTGTGTATATCTAATACTTACTTTCTAGGAGGGAATGCATGGAATGAATTGTCTAAAGATAAAGGAAAAAAGAAAAGGTTTTTATTATTGTGCTCGACTCGGGGGTTAAACCTCACGCCTACGTATCCCGAAGGAATTAGAACACCGTAGTTCGGCTCAAAACGGTTTATTTGTTGTATGTTTTTTATGGATGATGCTAAGTTAGCACTCTAACAATTAACATTTTCCGCTCGACCTTTGGAGACGCATGCGTTGTTGTATTGTGTAGAATAGAATTAACATGTCCTTTTTGAAAGGTTTTAAAGAGAAGAGACAAGTGGAAAAATGATTTGGATTTGGTTTGTGTTTTTGTTAGGAGAACTATCTCAAGTGGTACTTGAACATTTCCTCCTTTAATTTTGAAAGTTTTTGAAATTGTTAAGTTTTTTTATATTTTTGATTAGGAAAGAAGTTTTCATTTCAAAGGGATGCAATGAAAAAGGAAAAAAACAAAATCTAAGGGGAGGCTTGAAATCCTAATGTTGTCATGCAATAGTGAATTTAGAGTTGAGATTGAGGGAAACTTCTAACCTAAGTGTTTTCATGCAAGGATGGTCCTAAAGTTTGGTTTGAAATGGGGAACATCTAACCTAATGTTGTCATATTTAGATAAGAATCCTAATTTCCATCTTAATTCAAATTATCAAAGATATAATTGAATCAAGAAACCCTAAGGGAACATGTGAAGCATAAAATAAGTAATGATCAACATCAAGTGAACAAACAAAAGACAAAGCTCAAAGTGGACTAACAAACTCAAAGGCAAACATCAATATGATAAAGACAATGTAAAACCAAGTAAGCAATCAAGAATAAAGTAACCAAGTGCATCAAGTAAAAGATATGAACAAGTAACATGCGAAATAGAAATTAATCAAAGAATACATCATGTCATGTATCAAGGAAAGAATGCAAGATCAATTTGAGAAAGCATCATGGCAAACATGTATAGAAAGATAAACCATAGGTCAATAAGACAAGTTAAAGTAATATTAGCAATGTGAGATAAGTAAAACACATCAAATAGAAATGAGCCAAGGTATCAAAGACATAGCATATTATTGGATCATCAAGGGAAAGTAAGATCAATCATGTAAGCAAACAAGTGTCTTGATAAAAGATTATTCAAGAATATGTGGAATAGGTGAACATGTGAGAATAAGCATCAATCAAGGCATGGTAGAGAAATCAATACAAGTATATAAAGAAAATAAATAATCATCATATCAAAGCCTCATAGTATGAATCAAGCAAGGAGTCTTAAGTATCAATGACATCATCACAAAATAACAAAGCATGAACATGCATCAACAATAATGATAATAGATCATGAACGAATAAAACAATAAGCACAAGTGTGGAGACCTAAAATCAAACATCAAAAGAAATATCTCAAAGACATAACAACATGGCAAAGCATTAAAGAAAACATGGCATGAAATTAGGGTTTACATGCAAATTAGGGTTTTAAATGAATATATCAACCAAAGAAAGAACAAGTATTTATGGTTCATGGTAGAATGTTGAAATACCTAATCAAACATCACCTAAGCATGATATCAAGTAAATGAAGAAACATGGGAGAATTAGGGTTTTGATCATTTAAACAATAAGACAAACATATCATGCTTCAATTTAATTTAAAACCCTAAACCAAACTAATTAATCATGTCATCAAGAAATAAAAGGCATGTTATCTACAAAAGATCAAGGCATGTCATGAAAAACAAGTTTGAACATTGGTTAGAATTTAATCAAGCAAGAATCACATAAAAGAAAAATGAAAAGAAAAAATCTAAACAAAACCTAAAATAAAATCAATATTTTTGGTATTTTTAACATATAAAATAAGCATTTAAAATAAATTAAAACAAAAGAAAAATAATTAAGCATATTTTTGGAGTTTATATGTTAAAATAAAAATAAAATTGACTCAAAAAAATAAGTCAAAATAATAATTGAAACATAAAATAAAATAATAAAAAAGACAAATAATAAACAAAAGGGAGGGTTCAGGCTGACTATGGATGTATGGTAAGAAAAAAGCTATGCCCAAAAGGAATGAGAGCCCAAAAAAAAACAAGCAACCCACAAAAAACAAAAAAAATTACACTACTAAAAAAAGAAAAAGATCTGTGGCGAGGGGGATTCGAACCTCTGACCCTGGCATCACACACTAACACCCTTTCCACTATGCCATCCCTTTCGTTCGTTTACTATTACAACTTACAATAAATATAAAATAAAGTAACTATTTAAATTTTGAAAAAGACCCTACACTTAGTCTTCTTCATCATGCAACAACAACAAAACTTCAACAATGTCAAATTTCATACTCTCTCATTTTGGCACCAAACTTCACAAGTAAATATATCAATGTGCTCAGTTTTTCATGAGGAATTCAAATATGCAAATAATTTTTATTAACAATTAAAGAATAACACAGATTTAATGAGAAACCGTAGAAACCCTAAAAACTCAAAGTAAAATTAAATTGTTCTGAGCATCAATCAATGCCCTAATTGTTAGCACTTTTACTCATCATATCAAACCTAACACAACCATGTCAAGAAATGATTACAATGATGCACGTATGTATGAGTTTGAAGTGGTTCCGAAAGTACCTAATGGAAAGAGTCTGTTACCCCTTTTAATTCACTTACAAAAGTGAAATGATTATTCCCCTAGCTTCCTTGGACTCCCAGGAACGTGTAGATGAGCTTAGAATGCTCTGAGATGCCTTGAAACTCCCAGACCAAGTTAACTTACAAATGAAAAATGGTGGAGTTGGATGGCCCGATTTGGGGATTACAGATGCAACATAATGCATACAGTAATCTCTATGGTATGTATGAATGATAAATAATTGGAAAAAGTGCAAGAAGCTTAAAGGAATTTTGAAATTCGATGATAATGTTTTCTTGAGTGGAAAATGGAAGTTTTATAATGTTTTGTGGAAACTCGAGGTGTGTTGAATGAATGAGAATGTGTTGGATTTTATAGAGGTTCAATTTAGGCTATAGAAGAGGCTTGGATCAGAAGCAAAGGTTGATAGCTTCTCATTGGCTCATTTACAACAAAAATTTCTTTGATTACTTCTGATGTTTAGATGAAGTGTGATTAGAACAAAACAATGTTCACAAGGCTCAAGGATATATAAAGCAAGATTTTGGAGATTTTGGCAAAAAAAGCTTTTCACTTTTGATCCATTTATGGTATGAAACTTGGGCAATGCATGGGTTCTTTGTGCTATGCAATGTTGAGCATGCTAAACATCAGTAAAAACTGAGAATATAAGGTTCATATGAGAGGTTTTGTGGATGATGAGGCCACACCTTTGGTTGGGAATGAAAAATTACCTCTAATCTGTCCTACAAAACAACTCTTCCATGGTCACTTTGCTCCAACATAACTTCATGCTCAAGCATCATAAATTTTTGGTCTTGGTATTAATGGAAAGATGGAATCATCCTCTACAAAATTGATGTTGAACATTTGAAGAGAAACACTTTGCATCATGGAGAAAAATGACCATCAAAAATCAATGTTGAGACTGTTTGACACTTAGAAAATTTTCTAAGTGTTTTGGCAATTTTTTCACAATTTGACATCCAATTTTTTCCTATTGCTATAAGAAAACGAGGGATTCTTTTGAATCCAAACTTTTCACCATGATGTAGCATCATATGAAATCTTGAATCGTAGCCCTTGTTTTCTCAAAATGGACGCTTGAGGAAGAAGTTACAACCATGTAAAGTCACCTACTCGAACATGAAATTTTGGCACTAAGAAAAATTTCTCTGTTTTTTTCAATTTGAACAATTTGACATCCAATTTTTCCTTGTTGCTAAAAGAAATTGAGGGATGCTTTTGAATCCAAACTTTTCACCATGATGTAGTATCATGGTGAAAAGTTTGGATTCAAAAGCATCCCTCAATTAGAAAAAACTACGGGATGCTTGAGGAGGAAGTTACTTGAGCATGAAATTTTGGTACTTCGAAAAAATTTCTAAAACCCTAATTTTGCAATTTTGATCCCTATCTTAATTTTCTTGATTTAACTTGATCAAATTCTTCCATATTCCATATTTTCATGAAATTTGACGTGATATGGTCATGGTTGACCTAAAACCTTAAAAGTCAAAGTTTAACTTTTGACCATTCAATTGACTTTTTGCAGTTGAGTCCAATGACTTACAACCAATTGAATCTTTGTGATCACGAGGAAATGTTGAACATCTTGAGACATTTTGAAGACCATAAAATGATGACCTTGATGATTCCATGGAGTGTTGTATCTTGATGCCTTAAACCCTAATCCAGATTTTATCTAATGAATGGTCAAAACCCTAATCTCCACACACAAAAGTCTTAATAATCAAATGACTTGAGAAATGAACATATTTAGGTGCTTTGAGACTATAATCTCAATAAAAAATGGCTTGATACCTTGATGAAGTCAAACCCTAGTTCCATAGAATCATTAGATTAACCAATTACTGAAACCCTGTCATAAGGAAATGTTGACCCTTGGGCTTTGATGATAATGATGATCACGATGATGATCCAAACTTTGGGATACAAATCTTCTTATTTTAAATGGAAAACCTAAATCACCAGAAAATTTGTGATCCCACACCTTATGTGCATTATTGTGAGATTTTTAACCTAATGGATAGATGTAGATGAATGTGAAACATAAGTCAATTATGATTAAAATGAATAGGGAAAATTTTGGAGTGTGACATATATCCCTATTTATCATCTTAAACCTGAAAGTGAGATTGACTCTCGACTTTCCAACGTTCAAGGTGTAAGAATATTAAATACTAAAAGAACCACAAAATTTGGACAAGTATCGAAATGAAATATGGATGAATATCAAAGTAAGATACATACGAGTATTAAAATAGGATACATACGAGTATCGAAATAGGATACTGACGAGTATGAAAGAAAGTATTAACACAAATGAGTGCTTGAGAAAAATAATAATACAGACGAGTGTTGAAATCAATACGGACAAGTATCAAAATGAAATATGGACGAATATCAAAGTAGGATACATACGAGTATCAAAATAGGATACAGACGAGTATTAAAATAGGATACAGACGAGTATGAAAGAAAGTATTAACACGGATGAGTGTTTGAGAAAAATATTAACATAGACGGGTGTTGAAATCAATATGGACAAATAACAAAACGGAATACAGACAAATATCAAAATGAGATACAGATGAGTATCAAAATAGAATAAGAACGAGTATCAAAATAAGATATAGACGAGTATAAAAGAAAGTATTAACATAGACTAGTGTTTGAGAAAAATACTAACACAAATGAGTGTTTGAGAAAAGGTTAACACAAACGAGTGTTTGGGTGAAAGAGAGGCACAAACAAATGTTTTAGGGGTAATTTGTTATCTTGTATGATATATATGGGTGTGGAGGAGCAAGAATTTTGAGTGAAGTATCTTGGGAAATATGTTGGAGATATCAACCTTGAGATTTGTAGGGATAACATCCTCTTTGGAGATGTTCCATTATTTTGATTGAGGACTAATTATGGTAAATATGATCATCAACAATAGGAGTAGTATGCACAATAGGAGGTGCAGTAACCATAACAGTTTGAACAAGATTAGGAACTTTTCCAGATGAATTATAACCTTTGGGAACAAAATTCTCAAGCATACCCCAAGGAAAACCATGAGGCATCTGATACTTGTTAGAACAATGTTTGAATCTAGTATCCTATATTTAAGTTTTGATGATAACAAAGTGAAAAGATATAGTATTTGTATGTTTCATGTTTGAATTATATGCTGCCTAAAAATACTATGCTCTGACTTGCAGATACGCTGATTAAAATAAGCAAGATCAATTATTCAACATCAGAACTTGATTTGATACACAAGCATCAGAAGTTGCTGAATCAGAACGTGAAGATCAGATGATCAACTCACGTACATGCTGTAGCTTGATGAACAGAACTGCGCTTAAAACACTCTGATACAGAATCAATAGTTCATCAGCAGCGAAGCAGAATCAGAATGAGCCAAGCCAGAACGTGCATTGAAGAAGCAACGGTATTGTGCATTGAACGCTAATCAATTCCAACGGCATCATTCCAGACAAGATCTGCTCAAAAAGGAAAGCTTGTTATTAGCATTGAATCAAGAATATTGCATTCAACGTTCATCTTCTCAAGTGCTATATAAACCAAGCTTCGAAGATTATAATGGTTAATGCTTCAAAACTCTCTACACGCACAAAGCTGATCAATAATCTTCATCTACCAGTTTTGCTAAACCAACAAACTCTGATACTCCATTAGCGTTTAGCATCCTAGTATTCTAAGCTTCATTTGTGTAAACATCACAGTTGTGATATAGTTTTGTAGAAAACATTCACACACATTATTTTATACCTTTGTAAGAAAGTGTTGCCTTGACAAACTGGATTGTGGTTTGAATCAAGAAGGCTTTAGCAGTTGTTAAAGCAGATTTGTATTCAGTTGAATATAGTGAATTAAGACCTCGTTGGAGAGAGGCGAAATCACCTTGACGGGTGGACTGGAGTAGTTTGAGATCAAACGAACCAGGATAAAAATATCTTGTCATTTGCTTTAAGTTTCCAGTTTTACAATTCAACCCCCCCTTCTTGTGTTTTTCACCCCTTCAATTGGCATCAGAGCGCCTGGTTCTGAGCTAAAACACTTAACCGTGTCAGTACAAGATCCAGCGTCAGAAAAACACAATGGCAGGAAACAACTCTCATTTCAGCAATGACACCAATGAGGACAGAGACAGATTCAGCGGCAAACCTCCAGTCTTTGATGGAGAAAACTTTGATTACTGGAAAGACAGAATTGAAAGGTTCTTTCTAGCACATGATGCTGATCTGTGGGATATGGTGACAGATGGATACACGCACCCTGTGAATGCAACTGGTCAGAAGATTGAAAGAAAATCAATGACTGATCAACAAAAGCGTGATTTCAAGAATCACCATAAGGCCAGAACCATCCTCCTCAGTGCCATCTCCTATATTGAGTATGAGAAGATCTCCAACAGAGACACAGCTAAGAACATCTTTGATTCTCTCAGAATGATGCATGAGGGCAACGTTCAAGTCAAAGAAACAAAAGCTCTGGCGCTCATTCAGAAGTATGAGGCGTTCAAAATGGAAGAATCTGAATCCATTGAAACTATGTTCTCTAGATTCCAGATTCTGGTAGCTGGTCTCAAAGTTCTGGACAAAGGATACTCTACTGCTGACCATGTCAAGAAGATAATCAGAAGTTTACCCAAGCAGTGGAGGCCTATGGTTACTGCTCTGAAGCTAGCGAAGGATCTCAACAAAATCACTCTGGAGGAACTTATAAGCTCCCTCAGAAGTCATGAGATAGAGCTAGAAGCTGACGAGCCTCAGAAGCAAGGTAAGCCTATAGCTTTAAAATCTAACAGAAAATCTGAATCTAAAGTTTTGCAGGCAATTGAAGAAACATCTGATGGATCCTCATCAGAAGAAGACGAACTTTCCCTTCTCTCCAGAAGAGTAAATCAACTGTGGAAGCAAAGACAAAGGAAGTTCAGGAATCCCAGAAGATCTGATCAGAACGAGTCTTCTTCCAGATACAGAAGGACAGATTCTTCCTCTGGATACAGAAGATCTGAAGGCTCCTCTGGTAGCAAGAAGCCAAATACAAAAGACATCATCTGCTACGAGTGCAATGAGCAAGGACACTACAAGAGTGACTGTCCAAAGCTTCAGAGGGAAAAGCCCAAAAAGAAGTTTGGAAGAGAGAAGAAGAAAAGTCTCATGGCCACATGGGATGACTCTGACTCGTCTGAAGCTGACTCAGAATCAGATGATGAAAGGGCGAACATAGCGCTCATGGCTAACATTCCAGATGATAGTGAAGCTTCTGACTCAGACTCAGAATCAGACACAGAAGAGGTATTCCCTAACTTCGCTGTTAATTTTACAAAGGCTGAACTTGCTGAAAGCCTCAATGAAATTCTGGAACGCTATCAGCAGATTAGAGCTAAATTCAGAGACCTGAAAAGGACTCTTGAATCTGACTCTAATAAGTCTGAGAGTCTCAAATTGGAAAACTCTGAGCTGAGAGATAAAATTTTAAAATTCGAAAACTCTTTACAAAACTCTCAGAATGAACCAATTTCTGAAACTCCCAGCAACGCTGATGAGATCATCAAGGAGTATGATCATAGTTTCCAGAAGTTTCTTGCTAAAAGCATAGATAGAAGCAGAATGGCTTCAATGATCTATGGAGTTAGCAGAAACGGCAGGAAAGGAATAGGATACCTAGGTAAGGTTCCTACACCTAAAAATGTCATGGATTTAACCATTAAACACACTCCTTTAAATTCACACTTTGTGTATGGTCACACACATGACATTAAATATACTAGTAGTAAGCACTCTGTGAAACCAAAATTCAACCAGAGTTTTGGTAAAACTAACAAATCAGGACCCAAGAAGATCTGGGTACCTAAGGATAAAATAATACATGTTGCAGATATCTTTAGCAGCAAGTCAGAAACACCAGTCATGGTACCTGGACTCTGGCTGCTCACGACACATGACGGGAAGAAGGCATATGTTCCAAAGCCTGGAACTTAAGCCTGGAGGCCACGTTGGCTTTGGAGGCAATCAGAGGGGAAAGATAATTGGCTCTGGAACTGTAGGTAACGGAAATATTACCTCTATTAATAATGTTCTGCTAGTTGATGGATTGATGCATAATCTGTTATCCATAAGTCAATTAAGTGATAACGGTTATGATATAATCTTTAATCAAAAATCATGTAAAGTTGTTAGTCAGAAAGATGGGACTATCCTGTTTAATGGAAAGAGGAAAAACAACATTTACAAAATCAAACTTTCTGAACTAAAGAGTCAGAACGTAAAATGTCTTCTGTCTGTTAACAACGAGCAGTGGATCTGGCACAGAAGATTGGGGCATGTTAGTATGAGAAGAATATCTCAGATTAACAAACTCAATCTGGTCAGAGGACTTCCAAATTTGAAGTTCAATTCAGATGCTCTGTGTGAAGCATGTCAGAAAGGCAAATTTGCAAAACCTTCTTTTAAATCCAAAAATGTTGTTTCCACCTCTAAGCCATTAGAACTTCTGCACATTGACTTATTTGGACCAGTTAAAACTGCTTCTGTCAGTGGCAAGAAGTATGGGTTAGTAATCGTAGATGACTATAGCAGATGGACATGGGTAAAGTTCTTAAGACACAAGGACGAGTCACACTCTGTGTTTGTTACCTTCTGTAACCAAGTTCAGAATGAAAAAGATCTTAGAATCGTTAAAGTCAGAAGTGATCATGGTGGAGAATTTGAAAATAAAGATTTTGAGTCATTCTTTAATGACAAAGGCATTTTGCATGATTTCTCTTGTCCTAGAACTCCCCAACAAAATGGAGTTGTAGAACGAAAGAACAGAACATTGCAAGAAATGGCCAGAACCATGATCAATGAGACAAACGTTGCTAAGACTTTCTGGGCAGAGGCAATAAACACAGCGTGCTACATTCAGAATAGAATCTCAATAAGACCTATTCTGGAAAAGACTCCATATGAATTGTGGAAGAACAGAAAGCCCAACATTTCATATTTTCATCCATTTGGATGTACTTGCTATATGTTAAATACTAAGAATTATTTGAACAAGTTTGATTCTAAGGCACAGAAGTGTATTATGTTAGGATACTCTGAACGCTCAAGAGGGTACAGAGTATACAATACAGAAACACAGATTGTGGAAGAATCAATCAGTGTTCGTTTTGATGACAAGCTTGACTCTGAAAAGTCAAAGCAGAATGAAAATCTTGCAGGTATAGAAATTGAATTTGCAGGTTCTGAAGACAAGTCATCAGAAGCTCTCAACACAGACATACCTTCAACGTCTGAAAGAAGCAATGCTAGAAATCCTACAACTGCTGCTGATCAACCTCAGAAGAGATTACCCAGAAGCAGTTTGGATCACCCAGAAGAGACTATTCTAGGAAGGAAGGAAGATCCAATCAGAACAAGAGCAAGCTTCAGAAACTCTGAAGAAACTCTTATGGGACTCGTGTCTCTGATTGAACCTTCTTCTATTGATGAAGCACTTCTGGACAATGACTGGATTCTGGCAATGCAAGAAGAGCTGAATCAATTCACCAGAAACGACGTGTGGGATCTCGTTCCCATACCAAAAGGATTCAACGTCATTGGAACAAGATGGGTGTTCAGAAACAAGCTTAATGAACAAGGTGAAGTCGTCAGAAACAAGGCACGACTGGTTGCACAAGGTTATAGTCAGCAAGAGGGGATAGACTATACAGAAACCTTTGCCCCAGTCGCCAGGTTAGAATCTATCAGACTTTTAATCTCATTTGCTGTTAATAGAGGCATCACTCTGTATCAGATGGATGTCAAAAGTGCATTCTTAAATGGTTATATAGAAGAAGAAGTTTATGTTCACCAACCCCCAGGTTTTGAAAATACAAAACATCCAGAACATGTTTTCAAACTGAAAAAGTCACTGTATGGTCTGAAACAAGCTCCCAGAGCTTGGTATGAAAGGCTAAGTAACTTTCTGCTTGAAAATGAATTCACCAGAGGGAAAGTGGACACGACTCTATTCTGTAAAACAGTTAAGAGTGACATTTTAGTCTGTCAAATTTATGTTGATGATATTATTTTTGGTTCTACTAATCCTTCTCTCGGAAGAAAATTTGCTAAGTGTATGCAGGCAGAATTTGAGATAAGCCTCATGGGGGAACTGAAATTCTTTCTAGGAATTCAGATCAATCAAACTCCAGAAGGAACTTACATTCATCAGAGCAAATACATCAGAGATCTTCTGAAGAAATTTGACCTCTCAGAATGTAAGCCATCAAAGATTCCAATGCATCCCACGTGCATTCTGGAAAGAGAAGAGGTAAGCAAAAGCGTAGAACAGAAAGTCTACAGAGGTATGATTGGTTCTCTCCTTTATCTGACAGCTTCAAGACCTGATATCTTATTCAGCGTATGTATTTGTGCTAGATTCCAATCAGATCCTAGAGAATATCACTTAACAGCTGTTAAGCGAATTTTCAAGTATCTGAAAGGTACTACTAATCTGGGTTTGTTTTATAGAAAATCTAGTGATTACAGCTTAGTAGGCTACTGTGATGCTGATTTTGCTGGAGACAGAGTGGAACGTAAAAGTACTTCTGGAAGCTGCCAGTTTCTGGGAGAAAATCTGATCTCGTGGTCCAGCAAAAGGCAATCAACAATTGCTCTGTCAACAGCAGAAGCTGAGTACATAGCAGCAGCTGGATGTAGCACACAGATGCTCTGGATGAAAAGTCAGCTTGAAGACTTCCAGATTTTTGAGAGTAACATTCCTATTCTTTGTGATAATACTTCTGCTATTTGCTTAAGTAAGAATCCTATTTTACATTCTAGAGCTAAGCATATAGAAATAAAACATCATTTCATTAGGGACTATATTCAGAAAGGTATTTTAAACTTGAAATTTATAGATACAGACCATCAATGGGCTGATATCTTCACTAAACCCCTTTCAAAAGATAGGTTCAATTTCATTCTGAAACATCTCAGCATGAAAGTATGCCCAGAATGAAAATGTTTTAATTCCATATTTTTACCTTCAGAATGTAATTATATTACTGTGAACTTCTGATCAATCTTCTTTCAGAAAGATAGAACATGCAGATTGTATCAGATGCAAGTCTAAAGATCTGAGAGTCTAATCTCAAAGACAGACGTGCTGATCACTACATCAAACAAGTGTCATCCAATCATCAGCAAATCCCTGAAGCAGAACGCGTGCACGCTTCTTAGAAAGGAAAGCGCTGATTGGGTGCATTGAGACACATGTCTGGTAACCGTTTTTAAGTATCTTTCTCAAATCCCCCAAAATCAGCAAGCATTTAATGCAAAGTAATCACGCTTGTTAATGGCAATCATTATTTTTTTCTCTCTCTTAAAAACGTTTAATTTTTCAAAATAATTTTTGAAAACTTTATTTAAGCACATTATTCTTCATTCTTATTCTTTACGCTTTCTCATAATCTCTCAAATATTTTCTGCATATTTCTGAGTTTATCTCCTTCAAACCTTTTTCTCAAATCATTCTCAAAGCTTTGTTGTGTGAGAACAATGGCATCCTCCAGCATTTCTGCAGGGAATCAGAAGAAAGAAACTTCTGAGCAATATCAGGTGCCTACCAGAACTCTTCTCACACCGGTAAAGAATCTTGAGGTTCTATCTGAGTTAATCATCGACTTCGAGAGTTTGAAGGATAATGGATTTGACCTAACTGAGGAAATTAGGGCTCAAAAGTGGGAGAGGTATTTCGATAGGTTGGTTGGACCAACTTTCCCAGAGCTTGTCAAGGAATTTTGGATTCACGCCAAGATTCATAAACATCTAGTCATCTCTTCTGTCATGGGAAAGAAGATAGTAATTTCTGAAGACCTCATTGCTAGGTTAATTGGTCAAAGTGGTGGTGGAGTCCATTGTGTGGACATGGCTGATAGATGCCCTGATATAGGTGTGGTAGCCAACTGCATTTTCACTCTTGGATTTCCCAGCAGCAAAATTAAGGATCTGAAGGATCACTGCAGAGTATGGGCCAAGATTGTTCTGGGCTGTTTCAATCACAGGAAGCCAACAAGCTCTCCTGATTATATAAACGTGGATCAGCAATTTCTGATCTACTTTATTGATCAGAGGGTGAAGATCAATCTGGCACACTTCCTGTTCAACCATCTGAAGACTAGTGTGAAAGAGACTAGAGAAGAAGAAAGGACCAAAAGGGACTGGATACCGTTTGGAAGGCTCATATCAGATATTCTGACAGAGAATAAGCTGATAGATTATCTGAGTGAAGCTCAAGTGCTGGGCACTATGGAACCAACTGTTGGAAAACCGCTGAACGCTAAGAACCTGAAAAAGATGAAGCTGATAGAAAATATCAGGAAGGAACCCAGAGCTTCTTCAACTGCTGACATCTCCAGAAGAAGAGTGCCTCTGAGTAATTTCCCAAGATTTTCTGAAATGGAATCCCAACCTGATATGTTTCTCAAGTATCCAGATTCATACAAGGAAGAAGATGCAGGTTCAAAGCTGAAGATCAAAGATCTGAGTCAAGTTCAGCCTGAAGTGACTCAGAAGAAGACAAAGAAGAGGAAAGCAGAAGGATCATCTCATCAGACTCCAAAGAAACGAGGTAATTCATCTGCTGCCCCTATTTCAATTTCATCTACTATTCCAACATCTGCTGCCCCTCCTCAAACCTCTCACAGAATATCCATCCCAATCCCTACTATTGATGAAACCATACCAGAAGACCCTTCTGAGGCCTTACTACTCAGAAGACCCAGAATCAAAATTACCAAACAACCAACTGTTTCAACAACACCAGCACTTGATAGAGTGCTAGCTGATATTGAGCGTGAACATGCTGCTCAACCAAATTCTGAACCACCAAATATTCCTCCTCCACAACCAGAACCACAACCTGAACCAGAAATACAACAACAACCTGAACCAGAAATTCAACCAGAATTAGAACCACAACAACAACAACCAATCACAGAAGAACCTCTGATCCCTGAGCAATCAGAGATTCCACCTCCTCAACCAGAAAATAATCCACCTTCACCACAACCAGAGTTTCAACGCTATGAAACCCCTTCTCCTCATCATTCTGATCCCCACTCACCTCAACCTTCACTGCTGGCAATCCAGTTGCCATGTGGAACCACCATTGTCAGGCCCCAGTTGCCATCATCAGAGGAATCAACACCTCCAAAAACTCCAACTACTCCAATAGAAATATCTTCTGACTCTGATAACCCTCCTCAAAAACAAACAGCACCTCAGCAAACCTCTGAAAACCAATCCGCTGAAAACCCCAGCAGAACTTTCATTGACTTAACAAGTCTTGAACGTCTTGCTGATCTAAGACACAAAATTGCCATACCCATACCAAAGCAACCAGATGTTGGCTCTGGTATCTTGAATTTTGAAACAGGTATGCTGCAATGGATTGCTTCTTTGAAGCAAGTCTGTCCGGGGATGATCGACCCAGCTGCTTCTGATCAGCTCTGGTCACAGTTCAGAGTATGGGTACGTGCTGAAGCACTCAAGCTGCATGACGACAACTACGAGCAGGCTCAACAGAACTTTAGCAAGCTGCTGAAGGAAGTTGAGAGTCAGCTGCCTCAAGAAGTTGTGCTCCCTCTGGACAGTGAATCCTGGTCTGAGAAAGAGCAAGCTGCACAGGTGCAACCATCAGAGGACAAGACCATTCAGGCTGAAGAAAATCCAGCAGAAGATGTAGCTGAAAGTTCTGAGAAGCTTCCTCCTGCTGAAAGTTCTCAAGCTGCCTTGGACAGGCAGGCTCTGGAAGAACTAAGGCTGAATGACTTGCGTCTACAGCAGCGGATGGAAGAGAATGATCAGAAGATGGAAGCAAGAATGAATGTACAGGACAGCAAAATTGACACAGTTGTCACCATGGTTCAGAAGCAGAATGAAACTTCTGAAAAGATTCAAGCAATGCTGGAAAGCCTGTTCTCACGCATGCCCCCACAACCTTAAATTTTTTTTCATGCATGACATTCTCTATGTTTTCTTTATTTTCTGATGTATTGTTTTGACTATGTTTGTGTAATGTTCTTTTGCTCTGAACTATTTTTAATATAATTTGTTTTTCTGATCTAAATTGTTTTAGCACATCACTAACACTTTTTGATTGCTGACAAAAAGGGGGAGAACAAGAATGATATTTAAAATCAATAACGGCTAACTAGACAGAAATTCTCAAACATTCTAACTCTATTACTTGAAATGTTTTTCTCTTTTGTTTTTAAGTCTACAGGCACAAGGAAGCTCTTGAACACTATGAAGACTAGAAGCTAGAAGCTCTGATCAAAATGTAGAAGCTCATGTTGCTCTGATCAAATATGAAGTTCTGATCGACCTAACACTCTGATCCGAAGCAAAGCTCTGACAGGAAAAGCTCTGAAGCTCTGCTCTCTGATAAGTCAAAGACTCTTAATCTGATGCTCAAAGATAGAAAAAGATCTGATCCTGAAGAACACGCATATCAAAGGGAAGTAACAAACTCAGGGGGAGTATCTCTTAAACTCTGATTTCTCTTTACTTCTTAACTCTGAATCATTTTCCAGATACTTTTCACGTTATTTTTCATTTAAAATATCTAGTTTTTGTCATCATCAAAAAGGGGGAGATTGTTAGAACAATGTTTGAATCTAGTATCCTATATTTAAGTTTTGATGATAACAAAGTGAAAAGATATAGTATTTGTATGTTTCATGTTTGAATTATATGCTGCCTAAAAATACTATGCTCTGACTTGCAGATACGCTGATTAAAATAAGCAAGATCAATTATTCAGCATCAGAACTTGATTTGATACACAAGCATCAGAAGTTGCTGAATCAGAACGTGAAGATCAGATGATCAACTCACGTACATGCTGTAGCTTGATGAACAGAACTGCGCGTAAAACACTCTGATACAGAATCAATAGTTCATCAGCAGCGAAGCAGAATCAGAATGAGCCAAGCCAGAACGTGCATTGAAGAAGCAACGGTACTGTGCATTGAACGCTAATCAATTCCAACGGCATCATTCCAGACAAGATCTGCTCAAAAAGGAAAGCTTGTTATTAGCATTGAATCAAGAATATTGCATTCAACGTTCATCTTCTCAAGTGCTATATAAACCAAGCTTCGAAGATTATAATGGCTAATGCTTCAAAACTCTCTACACGCACAAAGCTGATCAATAATCTTCATCTACCAGTTTTGCTAAACCAACAAACTCTGATACTCCATTAGCGTTTAGCATCCTAGTATTCTAAGCTTCATTTGTGTAAACATCACAGTTGTGATATAGTTTTGTAGAAAACATTCACACACATTATTTTATACCTTTGTAAGAAAGTGTTGCCTTGACAAACCGGATTGTGGTTTGAATCAAGAAGGCTTTAGCAGTTGTTAAAGCAGATTTGTATTCAGTTGAATATAGTGAATTAAGACCTCGTTGGAGAGAGGCGAAATCACCTTGACGGGTGGACTGGAGTAGTTTGAGATCAAACGAACCAGGATAAAAATATCTTGTCATTTGCTTTAAGTTTCCAGTTTTACAATTCAACCCCCCCTTCTTGTGTTTTTCACCCCTTCAATACTGAGCAGCAGCACTGACGGGAGCAGCATCAACTGAAGTAGATACCAATTCAGAAATAACAGTTACTTGAGGTTATGTATGAGACTGAACATGATGAGGAGCTTGATTCTGAGCTAGGGCTGCAATCAAAGATTCAACCAGAGCATTCAGATATGCCATACCAGTTCTCAAAGTGGTGACTTCTTCCCTTAGTTCCCCATTTTCTTGCTTGATATTTTCCATCCTTCTCTTGTGATTAGCATAAGTGTTGTATGAATGATATAACTTAACTACTCGTAGACCAAGAGAAATGAGCAAGACCCCTAGAAAACTTACGGGATGCAAAAATCGAGTGCAGAATGATGCATGATATGCAATGCAAATGATTTATTTTGTTTATTCAGTTTTCAAGTTACTCAAGAAGTTGTAACAATTGCAAGCATCAAAAGGAATAACATATTTTAAAATAGTGAAAAATCATATTTTATTAATAGCTTGGAAGGATTATAATTCAAAGAAAAAAAGGTTTAAGCACCTGAGGTAGGAAGAATGTGAGAATAATCCTGAATACTAGGAACAAGCTCAATGATAGAGGAAAATAAATCCTCTTGCTCCTTCATCCTTTCTATAGTATACTGCTCAAAAATATCAATCAGATCATCCTTTTCCTTCTATTGCTTCTGAAGGGATGAATATTGCACATCAATAACTTGATACTTGTTTTTCGAAGCATCCCTCTCTTGTTTCTTCTTGACCAAAGAAAGTTGAAGCTCTTCAACATCAGTCAAAATAAGAGGAGTAAGATCTACAACAATTGCAGGTAAAGGTTTCTGATAAGGATAAGGCATCTTCAACTGAATTTCCCTAGCTTGTACCCACTGAAGATAAGGCTCCAAAGAGACACAACCTTTCTTCCCTAATGCTTCTCTTCCCTTTCTAGGGATGTGATGCCAAACTTGACTAATACTTTCTTTGAGTTCTTAGTTATCTCCTCCCTCTCTAAGAAAGAAACCACTCAAAGGGATGTTGTTTAGTTTATCTCTCATTGGATATCCAAGTTGACGACGTGCTAAAATTGGGTTATAGTTGATGCCTCCCTTTGTACTAAGAAGAGGTACATTGGGAAAACTTTTGCAACTATCAATGACCATCACTCTATCATAAACTTGATTATACCAGATAATATCACAATGAGTAAGAGACATGGTCTTCTGAGACCATCTTAATCCATCCTTGAAATCCCAAAAGGCAACATATCAGGGAAAATGAGAAATAAACCACTTGTATAACAAAGGCGCACAACAGATAATCACCATTTCCTTATAAGAATTCACGAGTTGAATGGAGTAATGATCATCCCCAAGAAAAGTGGTTACTGGATTTATAATCAAGAATATCCTAAAGGAATTAATATCAACAAAATTGTCGATATTAGGGAACAAGAACAATCCATAGATGAGTAGAGCGAGAATAGCCTCAAAAGCATCAATACTCTTCATACTAGCAAAGGAATGAGCTCTCTCCATCAAGAACTTAGTTGGTAACCCAAGAATACCTCCCTTGGAGATCATATGAGCTTCAATCTCAGACTTCTTCAGGTGAACGACTGATGCAATAATTTGAGTCTTAGGATCTTCTTCCAAACTGGAGAATAGAACTTGATTAGAAATAGGTAGACAAAGAAGATAAGAATTCTCCTCTAAAGTAGGCGCATGCTAATAATCCAGAAAAGTGAGAATTTCTTCTTTCATGTTGGTACTCAAAAGGGACAAAAGCCTTCCATATCTACCCTTGGAAGCCTCAGGATTAACAATCAAAGATCCTAACTTTCTTAATTATTCTACCTTAGGAATCTTAAAATTGTACTTCTGAGTCTTTCTCCTTCCAAAGTCTATGGTCAAATATACCTGTGATATTTACAAAGATAATCTTACGTTCCTTGAAAAATTTGTTAAAGAATGTTCATGGATTCATGAATGCGTGATTATGCAATAATCACACACAAGATCACAAACATGGGGGGTTCATAGGTTCGATGTCACGAGCATGATGTAAAAGGTACTATCCACACAGTATGGACTAAGGGTTTCAATCAATTTTAGATCAAGGTTCTAAAAAGTTCATAGAGTCGTCGATCCTCTTTCGGATATTACACACACTGTGATTACTCGGGAATCAGTAATATTCTTAAGAGAAACTCGTCTGAATACAGTATCGTGTATCAACTATTATATGACTAGTCCTTCATGTTCACCGCACTACATCCTAAAAGTCCAAGATGGGTTGAGGGTTCTAAGATCCTCGGCTTTTCAAGCTCCCAGATCAAAAGTAATAATGTCTTCCCGATTACTCTGTAATCAAATACTACAGTCAAAGGGACCTCCACTAAGCGAGGGATCTCAAGTCAACTTTTTTAGGACTACTCCTTCAAAGTCAACATGACTATACACCCTTCTAAAATTAAGTTTTCCGAAGTCTGGGTACAGGACTTCAAGAGATCATCAAGCACCCTGAAAATTAGAAAATACAAGACAAACAAGCAAACAACAATAATAGAAACTGTTTGTAGAGATGAGAAAAGAAATGTTTTTTTTAATGATTTTGATTCGGAAAGACTTTAATGAGTCATGTGTCTACGTACCACTATGATGAAATGAAAACCACATAGTTCTTCTAAAAAAAGAAACATATTTGTTTGTTGGTTAATTTTAAGAGAAGATACACTTTTTCATCTTAGGGAGAATACTCAACAAAATATTCATAAACATGAGAATGATGGACTTTTACATCACAAGTGAAAGTAGGGCTCCAACTTGGATAAATCAACAGGTACGGTACTAACTCCTTCAAGTTGAAAAGATTCAACATCATATCAATCAAGGTCATGGACATTGGAGAATTATATCTCAAACATAGAGATGACTCACATCTAATCTTTAAGAAACGTTTTAAACAAAACCAAAAGTGGAAAAAAGTTTGAAGTGATGTTTTGTGTTTTTTAGTCTTAGAAGAAAGAGGTTTAACTTTTATTACATGGATTAAAGTTTGATTAAGAAAAAGTTTTTGAAAATGAACTTGATTGACATAGTTAAGGTTTTTATTAAAATTGGTTTAAGTTTGAAAACAAAGAAGGTTTTTAAAAGAGGGAGAAGATTTGAAAAATTAAAAAATATGGGAAAGAGATGAAGGGACTACCCTAAAGCATAAAGTAAAAGTTAAGGTATGAAATATCTAACCAAACAAGAGCAATCATCTTGACACAAGTCAAACAATGCATCCCATTACTTTGGATTAATGTCACACAATGAATTAATAAGTATCAGATGAATAATAAGAATGCCTCAGGTGCAAGCCTTGAATCATATGAATTCAAAAATGTATAGATAACTTGACATGTATCAGATGAACTTGATATCTCAGATGAATTATTTTGCCTTAGATGATTTTCAAAGTAGCACATACACACATAAAAGTTTCCCAATACAAAAACAAAATAACAACAAAATTCCAAAGTTCAAAGGTCTCAAAGTCTCAAGGTCCTATCATGAAGTCCAATAAGTTCAAATACTCGTAGATGTAAAGGGATAATCACCATAGTCCAAAGAGAGCCTTAAGTCTTTTAATGTTCAAGTTGATTATTAATGTCTTTAAAATAAAAGAGAAAGCTCAAGTGAGCAAAATAAGAATGACATAATCATAAAATGCTCAAGTGAGCAAAGGAAAAATGAAATAAAGATAAAATGTTCAAGTTAGCAAAGGGAAAATGACACAAAGTAAATAGCAAAAAGATAAATGACATGAATGATAAAGATGCTAAATTTAAATAACATAAAGTAAATTACAGGAAATTTAAATTGCATTAAAGTAAAAGTTAGTACAATAAATGTTAGAATTAGTATGTTAGTTTTTTCGATTCGGAACAAATTTAGCTCTATGTTAAGCAATCGTAGACGAACTTATGTAGAAGTCAATACTATACGAGGCCCGTCAATAATAATGTATGTACCATACATGTTAGAGATATGATATAAATCATAATCCTAAAACATGTAGCACAAGTAAAAATAATGGTGGACCAAGATTTAAGTTAAAGAGATGAGATCATTACATCAATCAAATCCTTCATGATACCTTAGGACAAACTTTTATTAATCCAAAGTACCTTGAGTGATCAATTGATCACTTAGAGATAGATTTGAAATGATAAAAATTCATCAAGTACCAATCCAAATTCAACTGAACAAAGATGAATCAATTATCATCCAAATCAAAACTACAAATCAGAAAGAGTCACAAGAACTGCAGGTATTGATCACTACATATTAACACTAGTTGTTGTGTATTAATCAGTAAAAAATGAAAACTTGTGCAATAGAATATGCATTCGAATTTGATAAAACACTCTTTGTCATTGTTTAGTTACTATTAAGAATAAATTGTGGATTAATTCTATCGCATATATCTTACTTACCCTAGCTATATATATTCCTTGCCTTTGTTTTAGACCACTATTTTAATTACTTTCTCTTTATTATGTTGATTTTACAATGATTTGAATACTTTGTTTCTTTTGTAAATTACCTAAAATAAAGACACTTATTCAGAAGAAGTGGCGTGAGGACAGTGAGGTTCATGAGCATTTGAGTTGATTATTGGCAAAATGCAACAATCAAACACACACAAACAAAAATATTTATATTTATATAGAGTTAAAACTTCAAAGTATATATAGATAATCACTCTCAAATCTCAATCTAGTATATGAAGTTGTAAAAACTTTTCTGGATGTAAAAAGTTCTGTGAATAACTATATATGATGATATCATATAGCTAGTATAATAAAACAGCAACTTGTTATTAGTGCTAGTGATTTTGTAGGATTATTTTAAGAGATGGTGAGTTTGATGAACTAAACTAACAGGAAATAGACAGTATTTTTTCTATTGTCTTTATATGCTGCAATCCACAATGTTTTGAATTGTAGTTTTCATCGTGTACTTAAAAGAAAAAGTGAGTAAGATCATGAATTAATTCTCCTAATGGTTAGTGAGAGTGAAACTGAGGCTATGAGCTCATCTTTTAAATAAAAAATGTGATAAATAATGAATCACACACTCACTCTCCTAATGGATCCAATTATTAATACGCAAAAGCTAGTATAGGAGTAGTTATGCTTAGGGTTTTTTATAATGACGCTTCATAAATCATAATTTGTAGCTACATTGACAATACCATGTTTCTCATATGATGAAATTTCACTCTTAAGTTAGAAAAAATGAACTATAAAGGAACAACTTGGGCAGAAGCAACCTATGGTTTGCAATTGTAAATGTGGATGACACTACAACCGCATCGAACCGCAACTGCGGTGTTAAACAAAATCACGTGGAATTGCCGCATCGCCGCCGTACCAGACTGCATCGCCACCATACTAGACTGCATTGCAGCCGCAACAGACCGCATCACGGCCACAATAAGCTAAAAAGGTTCTATTCCTTTTCATTTTGAAATCAACAGTAGATTAAATTTCAGAAAATGATGTCTTATCTTAGAAGATTGCAAGTTTTTAAAATCGTGACACTAACCACAATTTAAAACCATGACATTAACCACAACATGTTTTTATTCAAATTACTATTATTTGTTCATCCAATCAGAGGGAAACTTCTAAATATTTGTGTTCCAATAATCCTTATTCAATACTCTTATAACTTCATCAATTTTCCATCATTCATCTGACAATTTCAAATGTCTAAACTATTCAATAGGCCATAATTAGTTTGAATATGATATCTAGTGTTATAAATAAATAAACATTACTCGAGCTTCTCTAGAACATAATTCTCTAGGATTTAAGAAATAGAACAACATTCTCAAGCTTCTCAAGAACAACGTTCTCTTATAAATATTCACACTATTTTTCGAATTTAAGAACAAGAACAACGTTCTCTTAACATATGATTTAAAATTAATGATTTAAAAATTATTTTTTGTACTACTGCATGGTAAAGAAATGATCAAGTAAATATGTGATAAAGTATTTAGATGAAACTAATTAGAAGCATACATAATATATTTCTTATCTATCATGGCTTTGAAACATCAACTATTCATGCATAGGATAGGGTCAAGCAATTAGCAAACAAACCCTAGTGAATCAACTAAATGGATAATCATCAACATGTTATTCAAATGATCAAATAAGATAAAGAAAAGAGGTATTCAAACCAAAGAAATCAGAAGTAAATTAATGGTATTGTCATCAAGTTCTTCAAACATAAAGGACAATCAACACAAGACAATGCCAAAGATTCACATCACAAAGTAAGTTAGCATCACTTCAAACATTTGCAGCATACATCACCAATGTAAATTATTTGAATGATCAAATCAAAATGTGAATGAAGATACTACCTCATAGAAAACAACTTAAGAACAAGTGGGAATCAAAGCCTTAATGGTTGCACAAGTTCACCTCTAATCAATTCACGAATCACACAAACATTTAGACAATCAGGCATGTGTTGCGATCAAACCAAAGTCACACTTAAGAGGCTTCAAAAATAAGTGGAAAAAAAATCATAACATCATGAAGTCAGTACTTGAATGTGTCCTAAAATGTTCCTAAAGAAAGTGTACAAAATTGGCTCAAAACAAAAGTTCAAACATCAACAACATCTCCATCATTGATCAAGCAAATTAGGCAACAAGAATGGTTCAAGCATATACCAAATACACACAACAGAGTATCAAACGAGCATTAAAATAATTTACATTCATGTGCCTAAGTGTGTGGAAAAATTAAGATTAAGAATCAATTAGAAAGATTAAGAATCAAACCCTAAATCATCAAACTAAGTCAATTAAACACCTTCACATATTAAATCAAAATAAAATAGAAATTTAAATGAAAAATAAAAATAAAAAATAAAAAAAATTAATTAAGACATTAATTATTCAGAAACAAATTTTTTGGAATTTTTCAGAATAAAGAATGACTAAAAATAAAATAAAGATGAAAGTAGAACAAAAATTAAACAAAGTAATTCAAGGGGTGTAAAACTAGCAATACATAACGAACTGGAATTAGTTGTAAAAAAGTAAAAGGCCAAGAATTGTGGAGTGCGAATACCAGGAAGGCTAGGCCCATTTGCGCTTCAATCGAAAATTAAACAAAACAATTAAAATCCTTGTTTAATTTTATTCAAAAAATTAAATGTAACATAAATCATGTAACAAATATCAATTGACCAAGTGCACTATAAGTGACTAAAAGACAAATACCAACCTCAACCAATCACGTATCACCACCTCTTTTCTATTTTTGTTTTTCTGATTAAAAATAAATAACACAAAATAATAAATAAACAAGGAAACATGTGAAAGAGAGAGAAAGAGATAGAGGATGATTAAAAAAAACATGTGCAATCAAAAGGAGACACGTCTCCATCTTCAACCTCCAAACACAACAAAACCATAAACGTACCCTATCCCGTGTGATTATGCAATTTTTAAACTCTGATATCTTACTCATCATTCCATGAAATTGAACAAAATAAGAAGCAAAAATGGAGCCCACCATAAGTAGAATACAACCATGGCAAATAGATCTTAAAATGCTGGCTCAGGCATGGATAAAATCAGCACGAAAGTAAAGCATACAAACTGAATTCATGAGATTCAAATTTCCCATATTCATAAAATCATAAAATGCCATCATTTCAGGCTCTCCAGATGTAATGTATGAGCAATATCAAAGTATCATATTTCATTTAAATATAAGCATGAGAGGGAAAGAGATTGTAAGAATCTTACCAAGTAGAAGTTAAGTCCACTGCTCTCTTCTATGCAAAAGCTTCATAAACCTAGGAAAACTTGATCTACACTATTTAGAGGACAAGAATTGAGCAAGAAAATGAAGGAAGCTTGAGAAAAATTGGAGATTCGAAGAGAAATTTGAGAGAATTGCAAGAGGTACCATTGAATCCTTGGGAGTGAGTGAAAATTGGTTGTATTTAAGCAACCATTGTGTGATCGGTGGAAATAGAACTGACTGTTTTTTTAGCTAGTTTCGCGAAATTTCGCGGTAAGCAAGAGTCGCCACCGTCTTTTATGTTCTCCAACATGGAAAGGACAAAAGCACAACAAAATTCCTTTTTTGAGAATGTTTCTCGGTTCGGGAGGTAGATTTATAGAAACGGAAGGTGTTAGCACCCTTTCTATCCATGGTTATCCATGGGCTCTTAGGTACTTGCTCTTATATTTTCAAAAATTGTTTGCTTTTCAAGTGTGTGTGGGTTTTGAAAAGTTCGTTTGGTAAACTTCTAAGTAACTCTTGTATCAGTCCTCAAGAGTGTATGAAGTGTTTTGTTTGAAAACTTTTTGAAAGTGTGAGGTGTGAAAAGATGTTTTTGTTTTGTTTTGAAAAGAGCAAGTACTTAAGAGAAATCTACCTACTCTAAGGAATTAGGCTGTGTAAGAGTCCTTTAGATAGTGCTATCCCACCATTGAGAGGTAGGTAGCACCATTGTTGGAGTTATTCGGGTCAATTCGATTATCAGGACATGTGTGGTCACCGAAGCAATGGTAGGACGTCTTAGAAGTAACCCTAATGTCCTAGATCCTTTTTTATCCGAGGCAACCGTTTCGAGGCGACGGGATCTTTAGACAGAAGGGCGACCTCTAAGACACCCTATACTTGATGACCACGTCGAGGCAACCAGTGAGGCGTACCCTAGAAGTGGCATGTGCTTTGTGTGTTATTTTTCAGTTAAGGTTATCTTGTATGTTATTTGTGAGCTACGGATTGGTTTTATTTTTCATACATTCTTTCATGCATTTTTTAACAGTTAGGAGTGCGGAAAATAAATTGCAGAAATGTAAATCTAGCTATTACAAGGCGTGGGTCTATACATCGCCAAAAAACAAAAACCCGTTTTGAAATAAGAATGCGAGAAATAGCAAATAAAGAGATAAACCTAATTAACTATTACATTTCCGGAAGCAGTTAAATAAATATAATGAATTAAAATAAATTGCGTGCGAAAGAATGAATCGGGACGTCCTAAGGGTTTTGACCCTTTTTTAAGAAAGAATTGAATTTTTGTCCTTTTTTGTAATTAATGAAATTAAAACTAATAACTAATTTATTAAGAAAATATTTTTTGTATTTTTGTGTTTTTAATGAAAATAAAGAGAAAATAAATAGAAATTAAAAGTTAGCAAAAACCTAATTCTAAATTGTTTTTATTTATTGTAAAAAGTATTAAAGTTAATTAATTAAGCTAATTTAATTTAATTTACATTTATTTACAAAATAAGTTAATAAATAATAAAATATATATTTTTTGGTTTTTCTGATATTTTATGGGAAAAATTAGTTTGTTAGGTTAATTAACAATAATGATAATAATTAAAAAGAATAAAATAAAAAGAAAAGGAAAATAGAAAAAAAAAGAAATAGAAACCAATGGGGGTGTTGATGGCCCAATGGAGGTCTGAAGCCTGGAAATTGCTGGCCCATTAACCAGCCTTGTTGACTTTTGGAGATTGCTTGGAGCACGTTGACTGGAGAATATAGTGTTCATCACTTTTTGGCCCTCGGATTGATGATCATGGCCACTTGGCATGTGGAACGCTGAAGGTTCATGGTGAAACGCACTGGGCATCCTGCATACAAACACATAAGAAAAAATGATATGGAATTTTGGGGGACCTGGGAAGAACTTACAGCGCGGTATGATGGATCTTAGGACGTGGCAAGGGTTGCTTTAGCTTCAGGGGATGGCAAAGAAGAGAGCCACGTTCTCCTTTTGGCCTGAAAATGCTTGCAATACTCCTTTTGATCTCACACTTTTTTTGACACTTTTTGGATTTTGCTCTGGCCGTTTTATGGATGCTTAGCTTGTGAATGAGGCTTGTCACACTTGCATATGTAGTAATGAATGAGAATAACTCACATTATGAGCCAATGATCCCTTGCAATTAAGTTTTTGGATTCTTCATAACCACCATTAAAGAAACATTCCAAGTTTGTTCAAATTTTGAATTTTTATGCATAAAATGGCCCTAGCACGAAATTGGTAGGTTGTTCATGACACACAAAAGTCATTCAAATCAAAAGATGTTATTTAATTAATTTTTTGATTTTATTTGAATTTTATGGATTTAAAATGAATTAAATCAATTAAAATTAAATAAAAATAGAAAAATTAATGTTTAATCTTGAAATTGATCATGGGACACGTGGGTGGCATGACAAGGCTGAATCAAGTGGAAAAAGTGGGCCCTTTTGTCAAAAATTGAAGCTTCAAGGATAATTGACTTTTGCCATTTCACAAAAATTTCCCAACTTCTCTAATGCATATCTTGCTCAATTTTGATCATATGAACATGTTCTTGGACATTTTGGAATGTTCTTCAAGTCCTCTAACCAATGCCTTTGGTCCCATGTCATTTTGATTTACCAATCTCAAGTTATGGTCTTTGACTTAAAATGCCTTTTTGTTGACTTTTGAAAATGACCTATAATGTTGAAATTGATAACTTCTTGTGAGTGCATTTTTTTGATCTTGGAATGTGAATATGAGTTTTAGGAAATGTCATCCCCTTCAAAATGAGCATTGGATGGGATTTTTCTGATGAACCATGAAAAAGTTATGCCTTGGTCAAGTTACAGTTGACTTTTCAACTATCCAAAAATGGAAACTTTTGCATCTTGATGATTTTTGAGCCATTCTTGTGGAATCATGATCAAGACTTGATCAAATGATGATTGTGGCTTCAAAATAAGATGTTGACCAAAATTTTTGACTTTTGACTGCCAAATGACCATTTTACCCCTACAGTTGATTGTGGAGCAACTAGGGCTTTTGACTGTGCAACTTGACCCTGTGAGCCTTGAAACTTGGCGTGTAGATGCTTGAAAATGTGTATAGGAATGTGGGACTTGATTGAGACCTTGAAAACCTCAACTTCCTTGAAGGAACCAAAACCCTAATTTTGACTGGCTTAGGAGGATGGTTTGACTGTGCAACCCTTGAGTAGACTTGAGCAAATTTAGCTGATGCTTGTCAAAACTTTGAAGAATATGGGAGGGCAAATTTTGGGGTACAACAGTTGCCCCTGTTCAATCTTCTTAGACCTGAGGATGTAGATTGGCTTGCGTGCCTTTCGTGATCCGAAGGTGGAAGATGATTGAACACTAGAGTGCCCAGAAATTTGCACTCACATGGTGAGGTATCAGCAATGTGATGTCGGGAATGGGCTTACAGATGCCATTTGGAGAGATGGTGGATAGAAGGATGGGCTTATAGATGCCATCTGGAGATGTGACAGAACCTTGTCGGGAATGGGCTTATAGATGCCATTTGGAAATGTGATGGATGGGAGGATGGGCTTATAGATGCCATCTGGATATGTGACAGAACCTTGTCGGGAATGGGCTTATAGATGCCATTTGGAGACTGTCTGTTGAGTTGTAATTTTGTGAGTTGAAAGAGGGAACCTGTGTAGGGGTGCCTGATGATGAGCTCGTGTAAAACTGCATCTTGGAAAGAAGGAAACCTGTGTAGGGTTGACTGATGATGAGCCCGTGTGAAGCTGCATCTGTGTAGGGTTTACTGATGACGAGTCCGTGTAAAACAGCATCCTTGGAAATGGAGAACCTGTGTAGGGTTTCTGGGTGACGAGTCCGTGTAAAACTTCATCTTTTGGAAAGAGAGAACCTGTGTAGGGTTTTTTTTTGGGATAAGTTCGTGTAAAACTTCTTGAGGAACCGGGGTAAGGTCACCTTGGGATAAATCCGTGTAAGACTTTGGGAGGAACCGGTGTAGGGTTACCTTGAGATAAGTCCGTGTAAGACTTCTGGAGGAACCGGGGTCAGGTTACTGCAGGGTAAGTTCGTGTAAAACTTCTTGATGGACCGGGGTAAGCTCATCTTGAGATAAGTCCGTGTAAGACTTCTGGAGGAACCGGGGTAAGGTTACTGCAGGATAAGTTCGTGTAAAACTTCTTGATGAACCGGGGTAAGGTCATCTTGAGATAAGTCCGTGTAAGACTTCTGGAGGAACCGGGGTAAGGTTACTGTAGGGTAAGTTCGTGTAAAACTTCTTGATGAACCGAGGTAAGGTTATCTTGAGATAAGTCCGTGTAAGACTTTTGGAGGAACCGGGGTAAGGTTACTGCAGGGTAAGTTCGTGTAAAACTTCTTGATGAACCGGGGTAAGGTCATCTTGAGATAAGTCCGTGTAAGACTTTTTCTGAAAGAAAAGGAACCGGTGTAGGGTTACTTTGATGATAAGTCTGTGTAAGACTTCTTCTGGAAGAAAAGGAACCGGTGTAGGGTTACTTTGATGATAAGTCCGTGTAAGACTTCTTCTGAAAGAAAAGGAACCGGTGTAGGGTTACTTTGATGATAAGTCTGTGTAAGACTTCTTCTGGAAGAAAAGGAACCGGTGTAGGGTTACTTTGATGATAAGTCCGTGTAAGACTTCTTCTGGAAGAAAAGGAACCGGTGTAGGGTTACTTTGATGATAAGTCCGTGTAAGACTTCTTTTGAAAATTGAGAAGGAACCGGTGTGGGGTTGCCTGATGATGAGTTCGTGTAAAACTACATCTGAAGTTGAGAAGGAACCAGTGTCGGGTTGCCTGTTGATGAGCCCGTGTAAGACTTCTTCTGAAAGAAAAGGAACCGGTGTAGGGTTGCCTGAGGATGATCAAGTAGATAATTGTCCTATTTGGTTTCGAATATTAACCCACGATCAGTCATCCACAGAATTTTCCTGGCTTGTTACCAGTGTTGATCTGGAACTGTAAAGGTAGATGGTAATCATCTTTTGATTGACTTTTTCCTGAAAAGGCAAAGTATTAGTCGTATGCAATGTCATGATGCGTGAGCTGCATGATTTTAAGATGTTCTCAAAAATAAATGAGATTTGTGTTGTATGATGCGTATGCATGCTATAATGTATGAAGATGTGATGTTTATGAATGTATTCTCGTCTGGGAAAATAAATCCTTGACGAATGCCGGGAGTTTGTTGAATCCTGGGCTGATGTTGAAGAGTGGAGTTCTTCGTTTCCGCTGAGGATGATGGTTGTAAGAATAAACCGGTAGGAGAAGATGACTCCGTTGGGGAATAAACTTGTTGAGGAGATTACTCTGCGGGGAATTACTCTGTGGGAAGAGATACCTTGGTGAGGTTTTGATGATAACTCCACTGGGGATTCCGTTGATATGTTTTGTTGAGGATTCTGATGAACTCCGCTGGGGGTAGGAAGAGCTTCGCCGAGGACGATCTTTTCGTGGTAATTAGCTGAGGATAACCCAGTTATAGGTTCTGGTGGGGAATAACTTTGAATAAAGCCGGGGAGAAGCGTTTGTACTCTTCCGGTGATAAGCTTCCAGAATCTACTGGGGATGAGCTCCCATAATCTATTGGGGAGATTGATTCAACTCTCCTGGGGAGACTTTTGAACTGTACTGGGGAATAGCTCCACTGGGGTGTCTGGTATTCCGCCGGGGAATAATCTTATATTAAGACGGCCAGGGATGCTTGCTTAGGATTATCTGTATACTCCGCTGGGGAATATTGAGATTTTCTGGGGATACCCAACTTCCTTAAGGCTGACAGTAGATTAACTCTGCTTGGGGAGAGTGTTGTTGACTTGCTGAAGATATTGTGCCTTTTCAGGGCTGATGAGAGACCAACTCTGCTCGGGAGAGAGTATTGCTGAATCTTATCTTACTCTGCGGGGAGTGAAGGTATCTTGGTCACATTCTTCAACTGAACCTACCTTGGTACCTTGGCGGACAGAGCAATTAGATCGCTCGGACAACTCATTATTGCCCCTGTTTCTGCGGGAGAAAAAAGACCTAGAAGGTGCTTGATAACTGCTGATTGATGAACCTTCTTCTGGTAGGCAAGTGACGAGATACCGGGACATAGTCGTACACTTTGATCCCTAACTTTTGCCTGGACCGCCTTTTTGGGTTTTCAGTCCACCGGGATACCCATTTTTGCCCGAGCCGCCTTTTCAGGTTTTCGACTTGCCGGGTGTACAGATTTTTTATTTCATCCCTTATTTTTTCCCGAACCCTTTTGGTTCGCCGGGAAACCCTTATTTTTGCCTAGGTGTGTCAACCTAGCGGGTCTTTGATTATGCGCAGTATTCTTTTGACTATGTCCGTGCTCTCAGGATGTAGGGGGATGCCCCTGTCAGTAGTGTTGTGTTACCATTCCACCAGAAGATCTTCGTTTGATCGTCCAATGCCCCAAGTGATCCAGATGGAGATTCGCCTCAAGCTGGTTGGCCTTTTGAGAGATTCTCCGAATCTTGACTTAACTGCCCCAGATGATGGACAATGAATATGCCATGCCCCTTGCTTGGAGGTGCTTTTGTTCATTAGACATTCGTCGTGCGAACTTCTATGCTATTCAAACAAATAGTCATGTGCAAGCAACGTTATATTAAAAATGCAAAGCTTATGTCTGTCTTGAAGTTTTTTGAAAATGAATTTTTTTTCTTCAGTAAAACAAGCAAATTATGTAACATGTGATGTCAACTCAAGATTTTACAGCGAGCCTTAAGGAGTCAGGATACCTTTGTAACAGTATGCTTTCGAATTAACCCATGCTTCAGCTAGGACTTTTGAGGGTTATAACGTGGCCTGGTTCACGGTTTAAGAAACAAAGGATAAAGGCTCAAATTTATCTGTACCCACCCTCTCTTCGTGATATTCTTCAAACCTAAACTCAGCTGATCGTGTGTTAGACCTTGTTTGAGTCTTTGTCCTGATATACCAGTGATGGTTCGGATATTGACAGTTTATTTTGAATAGGCAGTCATTTTGTTGAGGGTTTGTAGGACCTCTTTTCTTTTTGATCTCATTATCCCTGTTTTTTGCCTGAACTGTTTCTTTTGTATTTACAGTCAGCGAGATGCCCCAGTTTTGTAAGTCTCCTTCATAGGTTTTGACTTAATGGGCTTTTATTTCTGAGAGATAATGACTGCCTGTCTTTCTGATTATATGGAACCATCACTGTCTTTTTGTCTTGGCAAGACTTCTTTGATGCCATTCGTTGTGCACTTAGATCAACTGAGAGAACTACCCTGCCCCAGGTTATGATTAAGGGTTTTAATTTTCGAAAAGAAAAACTCCTACTTCTTTGGCTCAGAGGGGTTGACGAGGGATTATCTTCCTTATAACTCCAGTGTTTAGGAATTGAAACAATGCATGTACCTCATCAGCGGGGTTTGTTCAAAAGCATACTGTAGATTGTGGTATCGTTTTCGTCATCCTCCCTCAAGAGGCTTAGAATTTTCAATCGAGAGTTGAACATCAAGAAAAAATAAAAGCAATTTTGAATATAGAGAACACAATTACTTCAAAACAGACATGTGTAATGCATTAATGAAATAATAGAGTTTGACATAATAATTGTTTGAATAAGCATAGAAAAATACAATATCAGAATTTAAATGAACAAGAGTCTCTCAATCCTAGCCATGTTTTGGCAAGGGAGCAGTGATCACATCGGGAGTCTCAGCAGGCTCGAATTCGATCTCTTTAGCGTCAATCATATTCTGGATCTTGTATTTCAGAGCCCAACAATCCTCAGTATCGTGCCCCGGGCTACCAGAATGATAAGCACACCTCGCATCTGGGTTGTAGCTTGGAGAAGAAGTCTTAGGATTTGCAGGAGGGTTGATCACCGCAATCAGGTTCATCTTCAACATGTGCTGCAATGCTTGTGACAACGGCATATTGATGTTGGTGAACTGTCTTTTAGGCTCGTCCGGCCTTTGCTGATTTCCCTTCTGCTGTTGTCGGCGTGGTGTAGAACCAGAGATCAGGACTGCCCCTACATGTTAGTCACGACGACTCTTCTGATTGTACGCTGCATTGGACTCTTTCCTCCCCGTGTAAGGCTTTTTCTGAGTGTCAGAAGGTGTGGCCTCTTGAATCTTCCCAGCCTTGATACCAACTTCAATTCTTTCCCCAGTCAAGATCAAATCTGTAGACCCAGCTGAAGAATTCCCGATCAGATGGTTGAAGAAAGGCCCAGACAGGGTCCCCAAGAACATGTCGACAAGTTCTCGATCAGTTAAGGGTGGTTGTACCCTTCCAGCCAGGTCTCTCCACTTTTGCGCGTACTCCTTAAAACCTTCACCCGTTCCTAGTGACATACCCTGGAGTTGGGTACGCGTAGGAGAGAGGTCGGCATTATACTGATACTGCTTATAAAAAGCAGTTGCCAAGTCCTCCCAGTTACGAATACTGGTTCCATTCAGCTGATAGAACCATTCGAGTTAAGTCCCTGAAAGACTTTCCTGGAAGAAATGGATCCATAGATTATTGTCTGTCGTGTAGGGCTGGATCTTCCTTGCGTATGAACGGAGGTGCAACTTAGGACAAGAAGCCCCGTCGTATTTTGCAAAGGCAGGTGCCTTGAACTTGTGAGGGATCACCACCCCAGAAGATAAGCCTAGGTCTCCAAAGTCCAACCCGGGCACCTGTTGAATCTCCATAGCATTTAACGGTCCTCTAGTTGCTTGTACCTGTCCTCAGCAGGAGGGTACTGTTCATCATTGAAATCTGTCTCGCTGTCGGAGACTACGGGACTAGGAACCCTTCCCTCTTGGTGACTGCCTTCCCCAACAGATGGAGTAGTCTGCTCAGCTTCATTCTGCAGTGTATTCCCAGATCTGCGTCTAGGGTTGAACAAAACAGTCCTCTTCTTCTTTTTCTTCAAAAGCAGAGTCTTCAATTCCTGTTGTCCTTGGGCTAAGCTCATGACCAGCTCCTGGAACTGGGCGTTCTGGGCCTGGAGGGCCTTGATAGCTTGTTCATTGGATGATTCAGGATTCATGATGATGGCTAAAATAAACAGCGAAGAAGATTAAGCAACATGTGGAAAAGAGTACCTGTAATGCAATGATATGTATGTATGCATGCAATGTTTTCAAGGATCTCGCGGGGTAAACAGAGAAACTTGTTAGAATTTGAATTTGGGTAGCTTGATTGAAGGAACTTCATGTTGCTGAGAGTCCTTCTTCAAGAGTCAAGGCTCACCATATCGAGTGGGTCATAGCCCCTGACTCAAGTCATTAACCTTGGCTAGAGGAAAATAAATCCCCTTTGCCCCTTGCTGGACATTTGATTCATCATGACCTGCATCACAAACCCTGGAGATCCTTGAAATGGATTAGTCCTTATGCAAGATGTATGCAATGTTATGATGTTATGATGTTATGCTATGCGTTGAAGCAAGGTGTGAGGTGTAAGTAAGCCCTGTAATGAGTCCAGATTAAGGACTGTACACAAAACCTGCAAGGAATTCGTGTGTCAGATAACAAGTATGCAAGTAGTTAAGTTTGAAGGCACACAAGTCACACAAGATAGCCCTTAGAGTTCAGGCCAGCATGAAGTTTGGGGTACTACCCTCTTGAAGTTGGTTGGTTAAGACCTGTCCTATCAAAAGTAACCGGGTTCTAGAGGATCCCAATATCACTGACTACCCTCAATCGGTCATAACTCCAGCGTCGCAATCTTTTCTTGCGGCCAGAACCATCGCGAGAGTTTAGCCTCAATGGGTGTAGCATACTGCTACTGTTCTATGGCCAAGTTGGGTCAAATTAGGGTTCTAAGGCCGGTTGGTGCTTAATGACTCCTCAGAAGACCCATATTCTCCTCGTTGCAACACAAAGGATATCGGTACAGACCAAGGTGTCACACCAACGTAGCCACTACTTCACCCGTGTCGGTCTACGCCGGACAGGTCCCTCACAGCTTATGCTACCTAAAAGGGTATCCCCAGATCCGGGTTAGGATCTATGAAACTCCAAGACAAATGCCCACAAATTTAAAGCAATCAAGGCAAAGCAATTGAAAACATAAGAGTGGTTTAATCCTAAGGTACACCTCACTTATTTGGTCCCCAGCAGAGTCGCCAGTTCTGTGATCGGTGGAAATAGAACTGACTGTTTTTTTTAGCTGGTTTCACGAAATTTCGCGGTAAGCAAGAGTCGCCACCGTCTTTTATGTTCTCCAACATGGAAAGGACAAAAGCACAGCAAAATTCCTTTTTTGAGAATGTTTCTCGGTTCGGGAGGTAGATTTATAGAAAGGGAAGGTGTTAGCACCCTTTCTATCCATGGTTATCCATGGGATCTTAGGTACTTGCTCTTATGTTTTCAAAAATTGTTTGCTTTTCAAGTGTGTGTGGGTTTTGAAAAAGTTCGTTTGGTAAACTTCTAAGTAACTCTTGTATCAGTCCTCAAGAGTGTATGAAGTGTTTTGTTTGAAAACTTTTTGAAAGTGTGAGGTGTGAAAAGATGTTTTTGTTTTGTTTTGAAAAGAGCAAGTACTTAAGAGAAATCTACCTACTCTAAGGAATTAGGCTGTGTAAGAGTCCTTTAGATAGTGCTATCCCACCATTGAGAGGTAGGTAGCACCATTGTTGGAGTTATTCGGGTCAATTCGATTATCGGGACGTGTGTGGTCACCGAAGCAATGGTAGGACGTCTTAGAAGTAACCCTAATGTCCTAGATCCTTTTTTATCCGAGGCAACCGTTTCGAGGCGACGGGATCTTTAGACAGAAGGGCGACCTCTAAGACACCCTATACTTGATGACCACGTCGAGGCAACCAGTGAGGCGTACCCTAGAAGTGGCATGTGCTTTGTGTGTTGTTTTTCAGTTAAGGTTATCTTGTATGTTATTTGTGAGCTACGGATTGGTTTTATTTTTCATACATTCTTTCATGCATTTTTTAACAGTTAGGAGTGCAGAAAATAAATTGCAGAAATGTAAATCTAGCTATTACAAGGCGCGGGTCTATACATCACCAAAAAACAAAAACCCGTTTTGAAATAAGAATGCGAGAAATAGAAAATAAAGAGATAAACCTAATTAACTATTACATTTCCGGAAGCAGTTACATAAATATAATGAATTAAAATAAATTGCACGCGAAAGAATGAATCGGGACGTCCTAAGGGTTTTGACCCTTTTTTAAGAAAGAATTGAATTTTTGTCCTTTTTTGTAATTAATGAAATTAAAACTAATAACTAATTAATTAATTAATTAAGAAAATGTTTTTTGTATTTTTGTGTTTTTAATGAAAATAAAGAGAAAATAAATAGAAATTAAAAGTTAGCAAAAACCTAATTCTAAATTGTTTTTATTTATTGTAAAAAGTATTAAAGTTAATTAATTAAGCTAATTTAATTTAATTTACATTTATTTACAAAATAAGTTAATAAATAATAAAATGTTTTTTTTTGGTTTTTCTGATATTTTATGGGAAAAATTAGTTTGTTAGGTTAATTAACAATAATGATAATAATTAAAAAAAAGAAAATAAAAAGAAAAGGAAAATAGAAAAAAAAAAGAAATAGAAACCAATGGGGGTGTTGATGGCCCAATGGAGGTGTGAAGCCTGGAAATTGCTGGCCCATTAACCAACCTTGTTGACTTTTGGAGATTGCCTGGAGCACGTTGACTGGAGAATATAGTGTTCATCACTTTTTGGCCCTCAGATTGATGATCATGGCCACTTGGCATGTGGAACGCTGAAGGTTCATGGTGAAACGCACTGGGCATCCTGCACACAAACACATAAGAAAAAATGATATGGAATTTTGGGGGACCTGGGAAGAACTTACAGCGCGGTATGATGGATCTTAGGACGTGGCAAGGGTTGCTTTAGCTTCAGGGGATGGCAAAGAAGAGAGTCACGTTCTCCTTTTGGCCTGAAAATGCTTGCAATACTCCTTTTGATCTCACACTTTTTTTGACACTTTTTGGATTTTGCTCTGGATGTTTTAGGGATGCTTAGCTTGTGAATGAGACTTGTCACACTTGCATATGTAGTAATGAATGAGAATAAGTCACATTATGAGCCAATGATCCCTTGCAATTAAGTTTTTGGATTCTTCATAACCACCATTAAAGAAACATTCCAAGTTTGTTCAAAATTTTGAATTTTTATGCATAAAATGACCCTAGCACGAAATTGGTAGGTTGTTCATGACACATAAAAGTCATTCAAATCAAAAGATGTTATTTAATTAATTTTTTGATTTTATTTGAATTTTATGGATTTAAAATGAATTAAATCAAATAAAATTAAATAAAAATAGAAAAATTAATGTTTAATCTTGAAATTGATCATGGGACACGTGGGTGGCATGACAAGGCTGAATCAAGTGGAAAAAGTGGGCCCTTTTGTCAAAAATGGAAGTTTCAAGGATAATTGACTTTTGCCATTTCACAAACATTTCCCAACTTCTCTAATGCATATCTTGCTCAATTTTGATCATATGACCATGTTCTTGGACATTTTGGAATGGTCTTGAAGTCCTCTAACCAATGCCTTTGGTCCCATGTCATTTTGATTTACCAATCTAAAGTTATGGTCTTTGACTTAAAATGCCTTTTTGTTGACTTTTGAAAATGACCTATAATGTTGAAATTGATAACTTCTTGTGAGTGCATTTTTTGATCTTGGAATGTGAAGATGAGTTGTAGGAAATGTCATCCCCTTCAAAATGAGCATTGGATGGGATTTTTATGATGAACCATGAAAAAGTTATGCCTTGGTCAAGTTACAGTTGACTTTTCAACTGTCCAAAAATGGAAACTTTTGCATCTTGATGATTTTTGAGCCATTCTTGTGGAATCATGATCAAGACTTGATCAAATGATGATTGTGGCTTCAAAATAAGATGTTGACCAAAATTTTTGACTTTTGACTGCCAAATGACCATTTTACCCCTATAGTTGATTGTGGAGCAACTAGGGCTTTTGACTGTGCAACTTGACCCTGTGAGCCTTGAAACTTGGCATGTAGATGCTTGAAAATGTGTATAGGCATGTGGGACTAGGTTGAGCCCTTGAAAACCTCAACTTCCTTGAAGGAACCAAAACCCTAATTTTGACTGGCTTATGAGGATGGTTTGACTGTGCAACCGTTGAGTAGACTTGAGCAAATTTAGCTGATGCTTGTCAAAACTTTGAAGAATATGGGAGGGCAAATTTTGGGGTACAACACATTGAAAAATACTTTTAGGAACTAAGAAGCATCTAAATTTCTCATTTTCAATAATATGACCTTTCTTGCAACAATAGCGACAAAGCAATATATGATGAGGTTTACTTTTTCTATTTGAATCCTTCTTGATAAAATTATAATTTTTATAGGGCTTTGAAACCTTTGAAGAATTAATAGAAAAAGTAACACATGGTTGTGATTCCTTGTCCACTTTGATTTCAAGAGTACTCGTTTCTTGTTACCAAATTTGACAAGTTTCATATCTTAACTAAAATGGTTCCCCATCCTCCTTTTTATGATTTTGACTATCTACAATAGATTTCTTTAATGCTTCAAATTGTTTGTCGTTTTCTTCAACCTTTTCTTTCAAGTATGTAAATTTTTTTCATTGGAAGATAATTTCCTATAAGCATGTAATATATCTTTTTGTATATTTTCAAAATAATTTTTCAATTCAATAAAAGGCAACTTACCAACGTAAGAGTATTTAGAATGACTTACTTTATTTTTCTTGTTTTGATGTTGATTATCCATGAAACAACAAATTGCCTCCTCATCGCTGTCACTTGAGCTTTCATTGCTTGAGACATCATTATCGCTATCCCAAGCAACATAGGCTTTCCTAGATTTTCTAAACTTATTTTGTTGGCCCTTTCCTTTTTCATTTTCAAGAGATGGACATTTCGGTCTAAAATGACCCGGTTTTCCATATTCATAGCATATACCTCTTGGTTTCCCATTTTTGTTGTCTTCATCTTTAGAGGACGCAGATTGCCTTCTAAATTCTACAAGATTTTTCTTGGATTTTTTAACCCCATTCTTTCAACTGTATCGATTGTATCTCTTCAAAAACAATCCAATTTGTTCATCATCTGAATCTTCTTCATAACTAGAATCACTCTCATAAGAGTGCTCACCTTTTGAGGACCTTGAACTCGAAGCCCGTAGAGCTTTAGACTTTGTTCATTCCTCCTTGTATGTGTATTTCCCATTTTTCTTCTTTTTCTCAAATTTATTTTCATATATGTCCAAGCAAGTGAGTTCTTGATCTTGTTCTTCCAACTTTCCAAACAAAGTAGTTAGATCAAGTGTTACAAGATTATTGGCTTCCTTGATCGCCATGACCTTTGGTTGCAAAATCCTTGTAAGACATATAAAAACCTTATTAGTAGCAATATTATTGGAAATAGGATTACCTATCAAGTTTAAACGATTAAAAAGATGTGAGAACTACTTTTGCATTTGAGCAATGGTTTTACCATGCTTCATGCCTAAAGTTCAAACTCTTGATTAAGTGAGTTAATTCTAGCTTGTTGGACCTAATTAGTTCCCTCATAGGTAACTTGTAGAGCGTCTTGCATAGCCTTAACAATTTTACAATGTGAAATGCGATAAAACTCATCAACTTCAAGAGCAGATATGATAATGTGTTTTGTTTTCCAATTGTTGTCCCACTTCTTATAATATTCCTCATTCCATAGTGATTTCGACTTAGGTGTGGAAACACCATCATTAAGATGTGCAACCAGTGTTGGACCATTTTGAATGGATTTCCACACACCCTTGTCAAATGAGTTAACATGAATTTGCATACAAGTTTTCCAATAACTACAATTTTCTCCCGTAAATATTGGGGCTCTTTTATAATCCCCTTTAGTTTTGTAAGTCATTTTCTAGTAAGAGTTTCGAAGCACATAATTAACCAAAGCTCTTGATGCCACTTGTTAGACGATGACGACTTATCTAGAGTGGGAGTGAATAGATCACCAAATCAAAAGTACCAACCAAAAAATTGGTATTTAAAAAATTATTTGAAAAGAGTGCAAGCAGAAGGTATTAATATAGATCGATAAAAGTCATTTTTACAAACCTAGTTATTAGAACTTGGATATGCAAAGAGCCTTATGAAATAAATGAATCAATAAGAGGAATTAATACACTTGAAACAATCAACACTTTATTACTCGTTTATAACAATTCACTAGTAATCTATTTCCAATGAAATTAAGCAAAAATAATGAATTATGTAGTTTATTAAACACTTGGTGTACAAACAAATTTTCAAAAAATTTCCTTGAGTTTTTTTATATTAAAAAGCACTTAAAATAAAAGTTATTATAAACTAATCAACAACCAATTTAAAATAAAAATAGCCACAGAAAATTCTTACGAGTCAACCGATCAATTAGTAAAATTTAACAAATTACTTAATGAAAGATAAACAAGTAAAGAGATGAGAGAGAGAGAGAGACAGAGAGAGAGAGAGAGAGAGAGAGAGAGAGAGACGAGGACTTGTTTAGGAAATTCACCAATTGTCCTTGCTAAGGCTACGTCTCTCCCTAATTCTGTTTTGGAATTGAGATAAATTTCTAACTGTGCAGAAAAGTTGATTACAAGAAAAGTTTTCCAAGAGCAACCCTACAAACCCTAAGTGTTTATTGTTGATTCAACCAAAGTCCAAAGCTATTTCATGAATGATCAATTGTAACTATTGAACACAAGAACTTCCAATTTGATTCTTCGTTCTATCACTACTCCCTTGGGTACCAAACTCCAAAGCTTTAACTTGGTCGCAATCCTCTTTTGAAAACCTTGTACAAAACTCCCAAATATATCAAAGATCTTGGAAGATAAACCCTAGGTTTTTATGGATGAAACCCCCACAATTCTGAACCTAATATTCTAGGTTACACAAAAACCTAATTTTACATTATGAAACCTCGCCTACATGGTGTCGTACCCCAAATTTGTCCTACCTTTTACTTCTGTATGGCTTAAACTTCGCATTTCATCTACATCATCTTCACTTGTTCATTTGCATATCTTGCATTTCATTGAATAAGGTACTTTGGTTTAAGAAGCAATATTTTGGAAAATTAGGGTTTAATTTTGGTTTGAAGAGACAAATTCATTTGGTTCTTGAGCAGTGGATTATGGAATGAAGTTTTGAGGTATCATGGGTTTCCTTCTTCGTCAAGTCACAGGGATATTCTTCAAAGTCCTGGATTAGGGTTTCAATTATCTTCAACACTTCGATATCTTTCTTCATCAATGAGCATCATCATATTTGGGCCTGTTAAATAATTCAAAATTATGGTCAATGGTTTGTGACTAACATTTCAAGTATTTGAGCCATGAAATAAGAGATGATGTTACGAACTCGTACGATAATCAAGGCATGTTTTTGTTACTTCAGTTACAAGTCACTTGTGGTTTGGACATCAAGGTTAAGGTTCTCATTGAGAGTGCAAGTTTGATTTGGACACAATATGAAGATTGAGGTTGGAAGACAAGGCATATGGTTCACTTGAAATACAAGTTACAAAGGTCATCCGTGATTTCTTGAATTTCAAATTACAAAAGCAAGAGGTATCATTCAAACCATTCAAGTGGGGAATTTCAAATTGCAACCAAGATTCAAGAATTGTCTAATTTCCATAGAACAAGTTCATCATTCATGAGTTCAAAGAAATATCATTCAAGTTTCATATTCATTACATTTTTTGGGCAATTTACAAAGCGGGTTACAAGTTGAAATACATGTTATAAATATTTTGTTTACAAAGAAAGATAAGTGTTCTTCAAGTTTCTTTGCTCCATCTTCAAGTGACTTGTCCTCACTCCTTGCCATGACTTTTTCCTGAAGATTTCAACCTTGCCTTTGCCATCCAATCCTCATTGCTCATGAAACAAGAAAGAGAGAAGTAGTTAGAAAACATCAATATTTTGAATAATATTCCAAACGAGAACAAATTGTTAAGAGAGAATTTTCATTTCATCATTAGGGTTCGTGTTTGGAATCAAAAATTCGAAGGGTTTGTTTTTAATCATGTACTTATTTCTCCTATTTTTTCAAATCACAAAGTTTGAGCTTTGGTTCACAAAAGGAAAAGAAATTTGAAACAATTTCACTGCAAAAAAAAGAAGTCAACAAGCAAATACTGCCAACAATTTGTTTCACATAAAAAATATGTCCAAAAACTGTCCAATAAAACAACAACCAACAGGCAAACAGAAAACCCAAAACAACAACAACTCAAAATTCAAGCAGCTGCAATCAAACAACAAGCAACTGAGATAAAACAACAAGCAACAACAACCCGAACTGGCAAGCAAGGCAACAGTTAAAAAACCCAAAACAACATCAAAATTGGCAAGCACAACAGCCATAACCAAACAAAACAGCAGCAAACTAAAAAGCAAAAACAACAACAGCTCACAAAAACCTGAAAAGCTATCAAATGACCAAAACCCTAAATGTATCATCATCTTCCTAAAATAAAAAACCCTTCAGAAATTATGTGTAAACCAGAACAACAGTACTGCATCATAGACAGAAAAAGAAGAAAAGATTAAGGTCAAGAAGACATCACCTAAGCAAAACCAGCAAACTAGTTGTTGTACTGTCCAGCCCTGCAAAAAACCAGTTGCAAAGAGCCAATTTCCATCCCTTCCAAGTCTGCACCAAGTAGCCCTGATGTCATCCCTTTTATGTTGCCACAAGCCTCCAAAAAAACTGTGACATTACCTAAAGGCTAACCAAACATAACCTGCACCAAAGAAAGCACAAGACAACATACCAAAATAGTTCAAATTCATCCCATTTTCCCCTCTCAATGCTATCATCCTACACTATAAATTTGGATTTCAATTAGAGAAAAAAGAGAGAGATCAGTAGGGAATATCCACCATATTCTACACCTGTGAAAATCACTTCCTCCAAACTTATCAACTTTAACCACAGTAAAAAAAATATAAAAGAAGGAGAAGACATATATCAATACCTCATAAAAAACTATCTGCTTAGCTCTTATTCTTAACTCAAAAACCAGTCCTCAATACCACCTCTGCATCACAACCTTGCAGCCTTGCTCCACACACCTCTAAAACACTCCCCTACAAAAAACCGTACTCACTGCTGAGACCCAAAAAGAGACTCCTCACAAACACATCTGCATGCCTTTGTTCACAACAAAAAATCATAAACCTCATCCTCATACCTCTGTTCACAACAAAAATTATAAACTCATATCCATGCCCACAATAAAACTTTACTACAACAACACAATTACCTATCTCCTGATAGGATTTCAGCAAGAAGGAAAAAATATAGAAAAAATCTCCGTATACTCCCTCTGTCCATAAATTCAATCCCACCCCATCGTCACCTTCATCCTAACAACAACGCATGTTCAACATAACAAAAATAGAATCTCAACAGAAACAACCTTAACTCAATACAATTTCATAGAGCAACGAAAGGAAGAAGAACATGGGAGCAAAAACTTACCGTCATTCGTGATTTGCCTAAGCCTCCACTTAACACCAAACACTCACCCTCTTGTGAACTCACTCACGAAGCTGTTCAAGCCAGGACCCTTCATCAACAACCGCATCACCACTACCGTCATTGGCCCCACCTCCGTGTGGACGTCCTCACTACTGGCGATACAACTTTCAATTGTCACCACTGGTAACCTTTTCGACTAATATCTGAATCATTCTTGTTGTATGTTGTTGGCTTATCGTGATTTGATTTATGGAGAGTGAGTCGGAGTTTAGATGTTGGTTACAGAAACTATCAGTTGAAGAAGTAAGAGAGTGGCTGTTATTTGTTTGGACGAGAAGCTGAGAGGTTGAGAGAGGTGCGAGTGGAAGAGGAAAAGATTGAGAGATGCAAAAGAGAGAAAGGGATAGGAATCGAGAAATAGATAGAAAGATGAAAGAGCGTGTAAGATGAGAGAATGAGGCATTGCTATAACCTAGGTTTTTAACCCAGGTGGATTTGGGGTGTAATTGGGTCGCGGATTCGAGTCTAGCCTGACTTGGTCCAACCCATCAGTTTTTTATTTTATTTGTCGATCTGTCTTTTTTTTTGTTTCTATACATTTGGGCTCCTGTTTCCACTTTTTAAGCCCATCCAAATTTAAGAATGCATCCCCCCAATATTCTACAACCCCCCTGGTTTCTCTTTCTATTTTTTATTTGATTTCATTTAGTTGTTATATTTTTCTTAACATCTGACAAATAACTAAAATATTGAGATTATTTGACTTAATTAGTTTGATTTAATTAATTTAGGTTATTATTCTTATAACAAAAATAGATAAAAATACCAAAAAAAAAATTATTTAGTTAGATTTTCTTAAGTTAATTTAGGATAGCTCACGATTTTAATTAAAAATGGTACAAAAATATTTAGAATTTAAGTTCTTTATTCATTTGCTTGTTCAACTCTTGATACCATACTCCCTTAGGTGACACCATGAGGCGATTAAATTCGGTCTCGATCGTCTTATGTTGAGGTAGACTTTTAGCCCGTCAAGTACATAACAACATTAGGATAGGATTTCCCCTTTGACTTTTCTTTTGTAATTAAAACATATCATTTACAAATCAAAAAATACCAAAAACACTTAATCATTATTCAAATTCATTTTAAAACTCGAAAAACACTCAACAAATCAAAACCTTCCCCAAAGGGCATGTTATCTTTGTTCTACTACGATACAGGCCGTGCCTATTGCTAGAATGCGTGCGTTAACGTCTCCCATTAAAAAACACCAACAAACCAACTTTTTGAGAAGAACGATTGTGTTCTGATTCCTTCACTAGATACATAGGCAAAGGGTTGCGAGACCCTCACGAATGCACTAATAAAAAATCATTTCTTTTTCCTTAGCAAGTATAGGTATAGATAAACACACCCTTAGAAGCGAACAAACAAAATGGGTTCCGTCTAGTACAACGGATGTGAGGGGTGCTAATATCTTCCCCTTGCATAATCGACTTCCTTAACCTTTCTCTTGGTAGTTGTAAAATCAAGCTTCTCAAATGCACTTTTGTTTTGATGAAGACAAACCATTTTGAAAAGAAGGCAAAGATTATTGATCAAGCTCAAAGCATCCGTGGATAAAGTCTTTGGTTCAAGCACTTAGCAAATTTCAAGGTATAATGATAATACTTACTTTGAACTTAAGACATAGATGCTAAATTGTCAAAAGAAATATTTTATCTTGTCCAAACTTTTACTCAAGTTTTCTAAGAAAAAATTCAATTTTTACTTGGGTGCAATCGATTTGCATATTGGGGCAATCGATTGCATGCTTCATGTTTTCAAAGTATTAGCTACTGTTTCTAACTGCAATCGATTTTCATATCTGTGCAATCGATTGCTCTTACTCAATTTTTGCTACTGACTTCAAGTGCAATCGATTTACACACTTGTGCAATGGATTGCTCACTCAAAATATTTGAATTTCTAGCTGTTGAAACCCCGTGCAATCGATTTACACAAGGCTGCAATCGATTGCATGCTGAACGATTTTGAAAAACAGCAAATTTACTCATGCCTTTTCATAAAACCATTTCATGGAAACCTTTCACTCAATCTTGGCAATTATTCATGATTCATTTGCAGAATTATATGTTGTTTCAAAAGGGTGCTATGAACATATAAATACTCATTTTCAAAATCATTTTAAGTACCTCTTCCAATCATATTTTTTGAATTTTCAAAAATCAAACTCAAGCTTTTATACACTTTCATACACAAGTTTTCTGCACAGTTTCACATATTGTCAACCAGAAAACTTTGAGCATTATATATCTTGAGTCATTGTATACTATTGTCATTGGAAGAGAAGATCAATTCATTGATAAAATCACTCAAAGTGATCATTGCTACACAAACTCACTCAAATCAAATATTGCTATATACTTGCTTATTTATCAAGATTCTTGAAAATAAGTTCAAGTGGTTTTGTAATCTTGTTTTTCCAGTGTTGTACCCCAAAATCCGCCCTCCCTTTTTCACAAGAAATCACAACCCTAGGGATTTCTCTGATTTTTAAGATTGGCTCAGGAATTGATCAAACAGACTTTTCTTTGGCAGTAAATCAAGAATCAGGTTTTCTCTCGCATTTCTCAAAAGAAATTGAATCCACAGAAATTCAGTTTACTGTTACATTGTTTTCACACTTTTTCAAAGTTTGCTGAAAGGTTAACTGATTGTTATCAAAGCCTGATTATCTGGGATAAGAGCTGAGACTTTTATTTGGAATATTAAGGCATCTGCTTGTTAATGGAATGAAAGGTTTGCCGTTTAATCGAATGCTTGCTTGTTTAACTATACAACGCGTATGTTGATTGGAATGCTGTTGCAAATTTACGAGACTGCAAAGTTTTGGATTATTTGAGATTTAAGTTATATGGATTAGAATTGTTGGAATGCAATTTCAATTATTTTGATTTGAGAATCTTAAATAATTAAGTAAAGGTGCAAGGAAGAATGGCAAGATATGTGACAATAGAAAAGTTCTTTTGGATAAAGACTTTTTATTCATTTCAAATGTTGTTACAAAATTATTTGAATATTGTAAGTTTTACAACTTATAGTATTTAAAATAATAAATGTTTACAATAAATGGAAAATAAATCTAAGTCTAAAGCCTAAACTCCATTGCCCCATGCTCAAGGTCTCTTGCTTCCTCTGCTTCCTCTATCATCCAATTGGTGCTCACCTGAAAAGTACAAAGGAAAAGAAAATTAGTACAAGAATTTTCAAATGAAAAAGAAAGAAAAAAATCATCATTAAAAATTGCCGTCCGGAATCAGAGTGCTATTTGTTCATCATATTTTTATTTTTCTCTTTGCAAATCACAAGAAGATTGCTCTTCTTGGTTCACAAAGAGAAAAATAAAATTAGCATACAAAAGTAATTTATTCAAAAAAAAGCATTAAGGCGCCAAAACTGGATGCAGCAAGTTTCAAATACAAAGCATACTGAGTTACCAAGCTAGCATATAAAGCATACAAAGTTACAAAGGCAAACAGGCGCCAAACTGTCAAAGCATAGGTCAAACTATACAAGCAGCACAAGCAAAGAACCTGCTGTAACAAACAGCAAGCAAGGTCCCAAAGTGAGTTATAAAACAAATTGCCCAAACTGAGTTATAAAAAAAATTGGATGCAAACTGTACAAATATGGCAAGCAGCATGAAAACGGAAAAATGCAGCAGGCAAAAGTAAACAGCAGGAAAACCAATTCACAAGCCAAAAACTTGTCATAGTTTTTTTTCATCATTTTCCAGACAGGGCAACTTTTTCAGAATATAATAAACAAAGCAAAAATGCTTGTTTTCATGGAGAGAGAAAGAGAAAAAGATATCACCTTGGGTGAGGTTTGACAGTTTGGCTAAAAGAGCAGGCTGTCACAAGTCAAATAGCAAAGGGATATAAAACTAAACAAACTGCACTAACAAAAAACCACTAGGCCAAGCTTGAAAACTCAAACTCTCCAAACCTGCATAACTTGCAAACCTGTTAACAAACTGCAAATTACCACAATAGTTTTCTAGCAAAAACAACAAACCAAAAACAAGCTCCAAGCCTATCAAGCTAACAAAACACCATAAACCTGCATAGCTAACCCAATAAAACAAACCTAACAAACTTGCAAGCTTGCCAAGCCCAGCAAAACTGCAAGATAACCAAAACACACAACCTGTTATCAAAACACCAAACTATAGCAAAAACTGTAAACAACAAACAGGCTTGCTATCAAAACACCACAAATCTGCAGAACCAAACTGTTTGGCCAAACTGCAAACTGCAACAAATACTCCAAAAACCTGCAAGCCTGTCAAGCCAAGCTAGCACCAACATCCAACCCTGTAACAGTTCCACAAACAAGTTCCAAGCCTGTCAAGCTAGCATAAACAGCCAGCCTGCAAAACTAAAAAACCTACAAATCTAAAGCTTGCCAAACAAACCAACAAAAAGCAAGCTTTCCAAACAAACCAACAAAAAGTTTCAGGGATATTTTCATCATCCACATCAAAGCCAAGAAAGAGGAACATAATTTAAGAAGCTAACCAACACAGTTTCAGAAACATATTCATCATCAACAATCAATAACAAACAAACAAGTTTTCAGAAGTTTTTCATCATCAAACATCAACATTCAGAAAAAGGAAGAGAGGTTCAGAAGCAAATCAAGAACAACAGTTTCAGAATACATCATCATCAACAAAATCAAGAACAACAGTTTCAGAACACATCATCATCAACAAAATCAAGAACAACAGTTTCAGAACACATCATCATCAACAAAATCAAGAACAACAGTTTCAGAACACATCATCATCAACAAAATCAAGAACAATAGTTTCAGAACACATAATCATCAACAAAATCAAGAACAACAAAGTTTCAGAACGGTGTCATCATTAACAATCAAGAACAAAAAAAAAAGATACCAGAAGCGAAGCTCGTCATCACTCTCTTACTCGTACCTCCGGCCACCAAGGACGCGCCTCCGTCTCACCCTTTCCTCTCCCTCCATTTTCCAGAAAAATTCCCCCAAGGTATGATTTTCTCAAACCCTTACTGCATATCAAGCATGTAAACGCCATGGATTAAAACAAAGTAACATGAACAAAGATTAAACAAACGTAAAACTGTAAAAAGCTCAAATCCAGAAACGAACCTTACCCTTTGCAACCAAGGCCATTAAGTGTTAGGAAGATGAGAGAGTGAGATGCGGCGCTCCGGTAGCTAGGGTTTAGGAGGAGTATCAGAGTACCATTGTTTGAGAAAGATGAAAAGATGAAGAAGAGAGAAAACGAGAGAGCGGTGCTGCTGAGACTTTCGTTCCACTAACCCTAATTGTTCAAACCCCTAGAAATTGTACAAACTTGCAGTTGGGCCTATCTGGCCACTAAACCTTAAGCCCAATGCACGAAATTGGCCAGCACACCCCCATTTTTATCCATTCTGACTTTTGTTCTTCTTCTATTTGGGCCTAACCCCTAACAAACTCTTAAGCCTATCCCTTTTTTCTTTAATTTAATTTAATTTCTTTTATTTAAACCAATACCTTTTTAATTAATTTCATTCTAAATAAATTGTTTTCTTTCCTTTTGTTAATAATAAAACCAAATAATATATTAAAATTTTGTTTTGATTTTCTTAATATAGTTTTCTTTTTTTTAATAATTGTTACATTTAATAAAATACAAGAATAATAGAAATTTTATTAATTTTGTTTTCTTTAAAAAATATGAAAATAGATAGAAATTTTGTTTAACTAATTTTTTTTCTTTAAACTTTTCCTTTCATAATTAATAAGACATATGCAAATAATAATATAATTTTTAATCTTTCTTTCTTTTAGAATAGATTTTTATTTGTAAATAAATACATGCATCTCATAATTTATTGATTTTCCTTATTTTATAATTTGTTATAATTTATATTGAATTGCGACAATTCGATTTGGTTGTAACACTTGATATTTGGACTTTATTATCCTTGTGAGATTCATCCTCATTTGTAAATAATTGTACCCCCATCCCCGAATACTTTTGTAATAGTTTAGAATTTTAATTCTTGCACTTTATGCTTTCAAATATGCCATGACTAGAGATTAGGGTTTGATGCGAAAATCTAAAATCAATCGCTAGATGACCTAATACAAGATCCAAATGCATGAAAATGACAAACACAATGCACACTTGCACCTCTAGGGTAACCTCGCTTGTTGCCTCGGAAATGCAATCATGTCCCTCGAATATGAGACACTCTAGCAAATACCCCTTAGATAAACAAAGATCGTAGTCCCTCGATGACCCTCGATGTCGACTTCGATAAAATGATCTCGTCCCTTACAAAATTGCTAGAGTGTCTCATAAGTTGCTTTTAATGATTGTATGCGATGACCCGCGCCTGTCCCGTTTAAAATCCCAACACAAGGTTGTTCACCAAATGTAATGGTGAAATAACACTGTCAAAAGGGTTAAAAAACATAAGAAAGATCTTTGAGTAAAATAGGGTAGACAACTCTTAGTTACTTGATCAAAAGCTTGCAAAACATCCTTGCTACTTTCAAACACACTTCACAACACAATTCCAAAACAAACTTTCAAACATTGAAACATCTTTTCAAAAGACAAACGCCTTTGTAAAACATTCAAACAAGAATTTTTACAAAGGTTGCCACAACAATGGCCTCCTTTTTTAAAGCATTTTCAAAACCACACACAAAGCACCATTTCAAACAATTAAAAAGAAAAATCAAGTGATCTAAAACGAGTAACTAAGATCCCATGGAAAACCATGGATGAAAAGGGTGCTTGCACCTTCCCTTTTCATAATCTACCCCCCGAACCCAAGAAAACATCTCAAAGGTATTTCATGTGCTTTTTGACCTTTCCTTTGGATAAAATAAAAAGTCGATGGAGACTCTTGTTAAACCGCACAATTGCGAACACAAACGCAAAACCTCAAGTCAGTTCTCCCATCGTATCACAGAATTGGCGACTCTGCTGGGGACTTATTCTAAAAGTGAGGTTACCTTAGGGTTTTAGATCACATTTGCATGTTTATCTTGTTTGTCTTGATTGCTTTACATTTGTTTCTATTGTTTGGGTTTGAAATCCTCCACCCGGATTTGGGAAACATTCATAGGTAAATAGAAATACGTTGTGGAAACTGTGTGGGGTATACCGACATGGTTGAAGCCATAGCTATATTAGTGAAACATATTTGTGGGTACCGGTAGCCTTTGAGTTAATCAAAGAGAATACAGGGCCGCTGAGTGATGTCATAAAGCACTAATGGAATTTTAGAACCTTTACTTGACCAACTTGGCCTTTTTTAGGGGTAGTGAGATGACCGGCTTTGGTGCAGTCCAAAGTTGGTAGATACTCGATACTACACTCATTGAGGGTTGTTTTCTTGGAATATTTCGGTCGCCAGTAAAGTGGCTAAACTGAAACAATGAACACAGAAAATAATCCGGTGATATTGAGCTCCTTAGAACCCGATTACTATTTATAGGACAGGTTGAGCCAACAAACTTCAAGAGGGTACTTACCTATGAAACCCCATGCAAGCCTGGAACTAGGATCTTGTGTGATTTGTTTGAACATATGCTTGTGCATACATCATGAACATCATGAAGCATCATTTGCATCCACTAACCATTTCAAGGGTTTGGATCTTCATCTTTGTTCCTGTTTTGTAGGTCATGGAATCTCTTCGCAGGAAAACAATTCAAGTCAACCTTGTGAGAATCCCTCCTCAACTCAAGGAGCTTACTTCCAAAATTCCAGAGAATTCTCCCTTCAGTGAAAGACATGGTAGACTCCTCAACTTGGTCAACTCCAACATTGAAGAAGACATGGTGAAACTCCTCTTCCAATTCTTTGACCCCCTTCACCACTGATTCACATTCCCTGATTACCAACTAGTACCTACTTTGGAGGAATTTTCTCAACTCCCGAGGATTCCTATTCTTCATCAACTACCCTACAACGGTACGGAAAAAGAACCAAAGTCTGAAGATGTTGCTCAAGCTTTACACTTGCAACCATCTGATATCAAAGGTCATTGGGAAACCAGAAGTGGTGTCAAGGGTTTCTTGGCAATGTTTCTGTTTGAGAAGGCACAAGACTGCTGGAATTCTCTAGATCTGCAAGCTTTTGGGGAGATTGTAGCACTTCTCATATATGGGTTGGTCTTGTTCCCAAACCCTGATCAGCTTATAGATGTGAATGCTGTCATGATTTTCATATCTCGGAATCCTGTGCCTACATTGCTTGGGGACATCCTACACTCATTTTACACACGAACAATGAGGAAAAGAGGTGTTCTCATGTGCTGTACTCCTCTCCTAGCAAGGTGGTTTATTTCTCACCTTCCCCAGTCAGTCTTAGAGAATGAACAAGGCTTGAGGTGGTCACAACGGTTGATGACTCTTACCCACTCTGATGTTCATTGGTGTTCTCGGTCCAGAGAAAATGTCATCATCATTGATCGTTGTGGGGAATTCCCTAATGTCCCACTACTTGGCATTAGGGGAGGCATTACCTACAACCCCTGTTTAGCTCTGAGGCAATTTTGGTATGCCCGAAGAGATGGCCCTCATGATATGCTGATTCCTGACTTGGTTTTTGACTTCGACAATGATGCTCAAGGACTTCGACAAAGGTTTATCCGAGCATGGAGGATGCCCAACAAAGTGGATAGTAAGACACTGGGGCACAAGAATTCCATCCCTCTTGAGCCTTACCTCAAGTGGGTACGAACACGTGCCCAGAGTCTTATGATGCCTTACCCCCACATTCTCCCCGTGATTAAAGAGCCTGTTATGGAAGGAGAGGTTCCATACACCCTCCTACATCTAGACATGCCAACATCATTGGAAGAATTGCAAAAGAGTTGGATACAACTCAAGGAAGAGCGGAATACTTTTGAAGCCAACTTCTATGCCAGTGAGAAGAAGGTTTTGGAACTTACCCGCCGACTTCACGAAGAGGAGACTCTTAACACTTACATCGCACCAAAAAGGATGTGCAACGTCTTTTTACATTAAGAAGCTTTGTAATATTTTTCCCATGGGGCATTTATGTACTGGCAAATTTCTTCTTATTAATATGACGTGTGTTCTTTTTGTCTGCAACAACTTTGAATTTCTGAATCCTTGGAAGCATTACATGAATAAACATATCATTCATCATATGCATAAACAGGTCTTCACACCAGGTTTCCTTATCTTTCTGCTGTTTATTTTAGCAAGATGGATATAGAGCAGACGGTCAAAGATCTGCAAACATAGAATTCGCAATTCCAACAACTCCTCATGACCTTGGCAAAAGGTCAAGAGGACCTTAAAGCACTATTAGAGAAGAAAGAAAAGGAAAAAGGAAAAAAGAAAAAGAAAAGAGTCGGAGTAGCTACTCTGGGAAGAAGATTTGAGAACGAAGCTAGGAGAGTCCTGGAGTTCCCCTCGACGTCTGATGAAGGGACCGACAAAGGAAAATGAGTTGCAGTACCTTCCGAGTATGAGGCTGAAGAGGAAGAATCTGAAATGGATGAAGATTACTCCGAGCAGCAGTACCCTCCTGCGGACGGCAGGTATAAGAATCTGGAAGATCGGTTAGCAGCCATGGAGGTCCAAAGGGTACCTGGACTGGATTTCGAAGAGCTGGGATTGGTTGATGGGATCGTCATTCCCCCTAAATTCAAAGTGCCTACATTTGCTAAATACGACGGTTTGTCTTGTCCAAAGATGCATTTGCGTTCTTATGTCATAAAGATCCAACCTCACTCTTCTGATAAGGATCTGTGGGTCCACTTTTTTCAAGATAGTTTGTGAGGTACACAATTGGACTGGTTCTACCAGCTTGAGAGGGCTGATGTACATAACTGGGAGGACTTAGCTGCTGCTTTCTACCGATAATACTAATACAACACAGATTTAGCACCTACTCGTACTCAACTACAGAGTATGAGCATGGTATCTAATGAGGGCTTTAAAGAGTATGCCCAGAAGTGGTGGGATTTGGCTGGAAGGGTGTAGCTACCATTGTCTGAAAGGGAACTTGTTGATATTTTTTTGGGGACCCTGTCTGGTCCATTCTTCAATCACCTAATAGGGAGCTCATCTGCAGGGTTCACTGAATTAATTCTGACAGGGGAAAGGGTCGAAGCTGGTATTAAGAGTGGTAAAATTCAGAAGGATACATCTGCTTCAACCACTATAAAGAAGACCTTCCCAGCCAAGAAGGAAAGTTCTGCTGTTTACACCCAAAGAAATCAGGAAAGAGAGGAACGCCGACCAACAGTGGGGGCCGTATTAATTCAGAAGTCCGCATCAGATCAACCTAGAAATAGTCAACCGAGGAATGATCATCCCAGAACCTATCAGCAAAGGGTAGAAAGGCCACAACAACAATATACCCTGATAAATATGACACCCGCTCAGATCCTTCCACATCTCCTGAAATTAAACCTTGCTAATTTGAGAGAGGCACCGAAGAATACAAATACCACTTCTCCATATTATCATCCCAATGCAAAATGTTCATACCATTCAGACAGTGTAAGGCATGACACCAACAACTGTTGGGCCCTCAAAAACAAGATCCAAGACTTAATAGATGCCAAGGAGGTAGAATTCGATGAGCCCGAAAAGCCGAATGTGATTTCTTCCCCAATGCCCAAGCATGGTCATAATGTCCATGCAATCGTGGAAGATGTTCATGTTACCGCCGTTGACGAATTAAGGACTTTGTTGCCAATGATTAAATTAAATCTGTTGAAAGCCAGGATATTCCCAGGCTGTGGAAAAGATTGTTACTTCTGTTCAACCTTGCAAACCGACTGCCCAATGTTAAAATCAGGCATCCAACGCCTGATGGATACTCAAGAGATCCTCTTTCAGAAAACTCCTGTTGCTACTATCGCTCATGTTACTCCTGTTACCTTTGTAACTCCAATCAATGACATTGCAATAATCACCATTTCTGACAATCTTTCCAAGACCTGCAAAAGGCCTGTTAAGATTACGCCTGATCCAAAGCTTATATCGCTGAAGATTACCATGCCGGGGCCTATCCCGTATAAGTCCAACAAGACGATACCATGGAATTATGGAGGAGAGATCTTTTACCATGGTGTCAAGCAGATTGAATCAGTCCAAGAGAATTCTGAGGAAGAAACCCATGATGTAGGGAATATTGTGGGAACGAGTAAGATAACTCGTAGTGGAAGAATCTTCTCTCCGGAGATTGCTCCTCCAAGGGCAGTCTTCGGACCCTCAAGTGCTCGTGTGCCAGTCAAGATATCTACACGAGGTCCAATAATTGAAGAATTGTTACTCCTGAGGTTGTACCCTCTACTATTACCATTGATAAAGGTAAGGGGATCCAAGAAGCGCCTGTCAGGACGAAGGCTCAAACTGTGGTTATCCCCGAGACCACCCAAAAAGAGATGGAAGAAATCTTAAAGATAATCAAGAAGAGCGAATATGATGTCGTAGAGCAGCTAGGGAAAACCCCTTCAAAAATCTCCATGCTGGCTCTCTTACTCTACTCCGAGGCTCATGCCAAAGCCTTGATCAAATTTCTGAAGATGGCACACGTGCCTCAAGAAACTTCTGTGGACCAGTTTCAAGAGTGCGTGGCTAGCCTTACAGCCGATAATGGTCTTGGCTTCTCTAATGCTGATTTGACCCCTAAGGGAAGAAATCATAATGATGCACTGCATGTCTCGGTAGAGTGCAGAGGGACCACACTTTCTCATGTCCTGGTTGACACCGGGTCATCTTTAAATGTCCTACCAAAGAAGGCATTGGACAGATTGGACTGTGAAGGTTTGACATTAAAGCCCAGTAATATCATTGTTAGAGCCTTCGATGGTTCTAAGAGGATGGTTCACGGAGAAGTGGACATCCCAATTAAGGTGGGAACAGAAATTTTCAACTCTACATTTTATGTGATGGACATCCGTCCTTCATATTCATGCTTGTTGGGAAGGCCATGGATCCACAACGCTGGGGCAGTCACTTCTTCTCTACACCAGATGCTCAAGTACCCAGTGCAGGGTAAGATCATAGCAGTTCATGGTGAGGAGGAGTATATGATAAGCCACCTTAACTCTTTCCGCTATGTGGAGTTAGATGGTGAATTCATAGAAACACCTTTCTAACACTTTGAAGAAGTTTCTCCTGAAGTTGCAACGGCCAAGACAATAACTGATGTGCCTATCATTACCAAGCCTGTGTCCCGGATGTCATCCCTTAGAGATGCGGAGGCTGTAATCAAGGAAGGAGGAAGTACAGTGTGGGGGCAACTGCCAGATTTTCCTCACAAGACAGACAAGTTCAGATTGGGTTTCAGTGCTGCTGGCCAGAAAGTTGTGCGTCACTCCCGGGCTGGAGGACCACCAATAAAGATCACTCATCACGGAGTTCATGCCTTAGAAGATGATGATGAAGAAGGCAACTTTTAAGATTGGATCTTTCCAACCATTGAAGGAGGATTAAACAACTGGGAGGCGAAAGACTTCGTTCCCATTACTTTCATCAATCAGTAATTTATCTTTTGAACATTTTTCAGTTGGTCTGTAATAACTATTAAACAATTCGTACACTCTTTTTGCCTTGTGCCTTACCCGGGGCATATAGGTCCATTTGTAAGGGCTTGATTTCTTCATTTTCATATGCCATTTTTAATGAATCATGGACGTTTTCATCTATAAACTTTTGTGTTAATTTCCTTTCTTTTTACATTTTATTTTGTTTAAAGGTGGCTATCCCTTACACACACCCACACTCACAAAATGCAGGTACCCATCCACTCCGGATTCCATGGGTAATAATTCTGCTATGGCCTTCAGTGACTCTGAAGATCTGGTCAATCATGCCGATTACGAAGGTGATGAAGACTGTGAAGTGCCTGGAGAGTTGGCTAGACTTCTACAACAGGAAGAAAGGGCTATTCTGCCTCATGAAGAGCTGTTAGAGACTATCAACTTGGGTACTGCCGAAGACAGAACAGAGGTTAAAATGGGTGCCAACCTAAAGCCAAATGTCAAAGAGCGCTTAGTTCAGCTGTTGAATGAATATGTTGAGATCTTTTCCTGGTCCTATGAAGACATTCCGGGACTCGACATAGATATTGTGGTTCACCATCTCCCTACAAGAGAAGACTGTCCACCAATAAAACATAAAGTCCATCGAATGAGGCCCGATATATCTGAAAAGATCAAAGCCGAAGTGATGAAGCAATTCAATGCCGAGTTTCTTGCTGTTACTTCCTATCCTCAATTGGTCGCTAACATTTTGCCCGTGCCTAAGAAAGATGGCAAAGTAAGAATGTGCGTGGATTACCGAGACTTAAACAGGGCTAACCCTAAAGATGAATTTCCACTACCGCACATTGACATTTTGGTCAACAACACAGCGCAACATAAGGTATTTCCCTTCATGGATGGATTTTCAGGGTACAACCAGATCAAAATGGCCCCCGAGGACATGGAGAAGACTACTTTTGTTACACAGTGGGGTACCTTCTGCTATAAAGTAATGCCATTCGGACTGAAGAATGCCGGGGCAACCTATCAGCGCGCCATGGTAGCTTTGTTTCATGATATGATACATCATGAGATCGAAGTCTACGTAGACGACATGATAGCCCGTTCACAAACAGAAGAATAACACCTCGACCATCTGCAAAAGCTGTTTGTCAGATTGAAGGAGTATAAGCTCAGACTGAACCCTAGCAAGTGCACTTTCATAGTCAGGTCTGGTAAACTCTTGGGATTCATCATCAGCAACAAAGGCATTGAGGTTGATCCTGCTAAAGTCAAAGCTATACGAGAAATGCCTGCCCCCCGCACTGAAAAGGAGGTCAGAGGTTTCTTAGGACACCTAAACTACATTGCAAGGTTCATTTCGCACCTAACATCTACCTGTGAACCAATCTTCAAGCTATTGAAGAAAGATCAGGTGGTTGAATGGAATGATTACTGTCAAGCTTCTTTTGATAAAATCAAGGAGTATTTTCTAGAGCCTCCTATCTTGATGCCACCCGTCGAAGGAAGGCTGTTAATCATGTATCTGACTGTTTTGGATAATTCAATGGGGTGCGTACTGGGCCAACATGACGAGTCTAGTCGAAAAGAGCATGCCATTTATTACCTTAGCAACAAGTTTACCGACTATGAGACTCGCTATTCACTGCTCGAGAAAACTTGCTGCGCTTTGGTATGGGCTGCTCGCCGGCTAAGGCAGTATATGTTGACACATACCACTCTGCTGATTTCTAAAATGGATCCGATCAAGTATATCTTCGAAAAGCCTGCTTTATCTGGAAGAATCGCTAGATGGAAAATGATCCTGACTGAGTATGATATCCAGTACACAACCCAAAAAGCTATAAAGGGGAGTGTACTAGCTGACCATCTAGCTCATCAAGCTGTCGAAGATTACCAATCCATGAAATTCGACTTTCCCGACGAGGACATTATGACATTGGACAACATTGAAGGTAACAGACCGTATGACGGACCTGAACAAGGATCCCGATGGACTCTGTACTTTGATGGTGCTTCAAATGCACTTGGCAACGGTATCGGCGCGGTACTTATCTCTCCAGAAGGTTGCCATACACCTTTCATTGCTAGACTCTGCTTCAGTTGCACCAACAACATGGCCAAGTATGAAGCTTGTATCTTTGGTCTCAAGGCTGCGATTGACTTGGGAATCAAATCTTTGGTTGTATTTGGAGACTCAGCTTTGGTTATCAGTCAAATCAAAGGAGAGTGGGACACTAAACATCCTAACCTCATCCCATACAAAGAACATGTCCTGACATTGTTACCTCATTTCGAGCAGATTACTTTCGAGCACTTCCCGCGAGAAGAAAATCAGCTAGCGGATGCTCTAGCCACAATGTCTTCCATGTTTAAACTTGACTGGGATAATGAAGCTCCCCAAATCACCATCGAGCGAATGGATGAACCTGCACATTGTCATGAGATTAATATCGAAGAAGTAGTGGAACAACCCTGGTTTCACGAAATCAAAAGGTATCTCGAGACTCTAGAATACCCTGAAGGAGCTTCAGTAAATGACAAAAAGTTCTTAAGGAGATTTGCTGCCAAGTTCTTCCTGAGAAATGGCATCCTATACAAACGCAACCATGATTGTGTTCTGCTTCGTTGTGTGAACACGGTTGAAGCTGAGCAGATCATGATTGAACTGCATAGTGGCACATTCGGCACCCATTTGAGCGGACATACGATGGCTAAGAAGATTCTAAGGGAAGGCTACTACTGGTATACCATGGAAGCTGACTGTCATCAATACGCCCGTACTTATCACAAATGCCAAGTTTATGCTGATAAGGTACATATTCCTCCGGTTCCTCTCAATGTTCTAACATCTCCTTGGCCATTCGCAATGTGGGAAATCGACATGATTGGAGAGATCAAACCTACGGCATCCAATGGACATCGCTTCATCCTGGTGGCCATTGATTACTTTACCAAATGGGTCGAAGCAGCTTCCTTCGCCTCTGTTACAAAGAATGTGGTTGCCCGCTTCATCAAGCAGAACCTCATTTGCCGGTACGGTATTCCTGACCGAATCATTACGGACAACGGTACAAAACGGAACAACACTATGATCACCGCCCTGTGTGAACAGTTCAAGATTCAACATCACAATTCATCTCCCTATAGGCCAAAGATGAACGGTGCTGTCGAAGCTGCGAACAAAAATATCAAGAAGATCATTCAAAAGATGACAGTCACCTATAAGGACTGGCATGAGATGTTACCGTTTGCTCTACACGGGTACCGTACCACGGCGCGAACATCAACTAGGGCAACACCCTTTTCTTTGGTATACGGATTAGAAGTTGTTTTACCTATAGAAGTTCAGATTCCTTCCCTAAGAATCATGAAGGACGCTGGTTTGAGTGAAGACGATTGGATTCAGACCCGGCTTGATCAACTTAACTTGATTGACGAGAAGCAACTTACTGCTGTTTGTCATGGTCAGACGTATCATAAACGGATGATAAAGGCTTTCAACAAGAAAGTCAGACGTCAGGTATATCAAGTCGGAGATCTGTCAATCAAACGGATCATCTTGCCACAAAGTGATCCCAGGGGCAAGTGGACTTCTACTTACGAAGGACCATTTGTGATCAAAAACATCTTTTCTAGCGGGACAATAATCCTGACCACCATGGACGGTGATGATCTGCCACACCCTGCAAACGCAGACATAGTCAAAAGATACTACGCATAAACGAACCGACAAGTTGAAAACCCGAAAGGGCGACTTGGGCAATAATGGGCATCCCGGCGAATCGAAAACCCGAAAGGGCGGTTCGGGAAAAAATTAGGGATAAACAAAAAAAATCTGTACACCCGGCAAGTTGAAAACCCGAAAGGGCGACTTGGGCAAAAAAGGGTTTCCCGGTGGATCGAAAACCTGAAAGGGAGATCCAGGCAAAAGTTAGGGAATTAAAGCGTATGACTATGTCTTGTCGGATCACTTTAAGGACAATCTCTTCACGGACAAGCTCCAAGCTTCTGACCGATCCAATCATCTGTGGACGAAGCAACAAATGGACAATATACTCAGAGTTGTGAAGGCTATAGCAGAATGGGAACCACATGGAATTGTTACACATAGCCATCTTTCTTTGTATGAAATTTTTTTCTCAACTTTATGACAACATACTCTTACTGGGATGTCTGTCTCCTTTGTACAAATACTTACACAAAGTTAATACAAAATTACTTCAAAGAACAGAAAACTGTTTGCCTTTTCTTTCTTTTTACACTTGTGCTTTATTTGAAAACATCCAATGATTTATTAAAAGAGCATATGCATTTGAATATAGTCGTTGCTTACAAATAAAACAAAATGAGAAAGAATAATTACTGATAGGATGGAAGTGTAGGAAAGTGTCTTTAGGCTATTCCAGGAGAAATCCCCTGCAATACATCATCCAGATCCTAGGCGGAACTAAAGCTTTGAAATGCATATCCCCAACGGAGTTAAGTTTCAAGGATCCCCATCAGAGTTGAGTATTCAAATTCCCAATCCACAACGAAGCAAAACTTTGAACTACAAACCCTCAGTAAGAATGAAACTTTCTTCCCCAAGCAGAGTCAAACCTTCAACCTGTGAACACCAGTGAAGACCATCCAGTTTCCTCCCTTCTCCCGGAGAGTTTCTTTTAAACCAGATAATTCATCAGAAAGTTATTTTTAAAGCTTTTTCCCTGTGAAGTCTCCAATCAAATCATCACGTCACTAAGACCCCCAGCGGAGAGGAAACTTTGAGCTACCAATCCCCAGCGGAAACCATTCAGTTTTTCCCTGATATCCTCAACAGAACGGAGTTTCTCATTCTTGCTTCCCCGGTAGAGTGGCATACAACCTAAGCTCCTGAATTTCTTCCAAGCAGGAATAAGCTTTTTTCAGGGTCCTGAGCTTACTCTCCAGCAGTATGGCTATTCCCCATAGAATTTTTAATCCCCTGCAGATCAAAGATTTTAATTCATGACTCCTCAGCACAAATTCCCCTAACAAAATGAGGATTCTCATTCTCAGTTTCCCATGGAGCTTTCAGATATTCCCCAGCGGAGTTCTCCTCAAACAACGAAACAGAAATCCCCAGTAGATTGGCATACAACCTAAACTCCTGATTTCCCCAGCAGTATAACTTCTCCCCGCAGAGGTTGTCAAAAAAGCTTGAAGACATACATACTCTTTAATAGTGGTCCATGATTTATTTTCCCCGACAGTGGTCAAAGATTTTATTATCTCCAGCTATCCAGGATTTATCTTCCTCAGTAAGACAGCTTATCAGCTTACATGCGCATACATTGCATTCATATATCATAAACATTGATAAAACACATATATTGCATCATACATTTCATGCAACATAACTTTGTGTTTCAGCTAATATTTTACCCTTTTCAGGATAAGATTAGCAAGCTTCGAATTCAAGGATTTCTGAAAACAGTTTACGGATGCTTCCCAACATGGATGTTAATCTATCGCTTGTTCAGATTCAGCCCATTGAAAACAGCTTACGGATAATCCAAACACGGATGTTAATCTATTGCTTATTCAACTTCAAAGATTTCTGAAAACAGTTTGTGGATGCTTCCTAACATGGATGTCAATCTATCGCTTGTTCAGACTCAACTTCTGAAAATAGTTTACGGATACTTCCCAACATGGATGTCAATCTATCGCTTGTTCAGACTCAACTTCTGAAAACAATTTATGGATACTCCAAACACGGATGTTAATCTATTGCTTATTCAACTTCAAAGATTTCTGAAAACAATTTGTGGATGCTTCCTAACATGGATGTAAATCTATCACTTGTTCAGACTCAACTTCTGAAAATAGTTTAAGGATACTTCCCAACATGGATGATAATCTATCGCTTGTTCAGATTCAACTTTTGAAAACAGTTTACGGATACTTCCCAACATGGATGTTAATCCATTGCTTGTTCAACTCCAGAGCCATGAAAACAGTTTATGGGTGCTTCCAAACATGGATGTCAATCTATCGCTTGTTCAGATTCAGCTCACTGAAAACAGTTTACGGAAGCTCCAAACACGGATGCTAATCTATTGCTTATTCAGACCCCCAGCTCAGAGACGTTCCAAACATGGATACCTTTCTGATACTCATTCTTTCACCTACAACATACAGTTCAACAAACATTCTTGGATGGCATCTTTAAGCCCTGTTAGAACAAAGTTTGAATCTACTACCCTATGTTTAAGTTTTGATGATAACAAAATGAAAAGATATATTATTTATATGATTCATGTATGAACTATTTGCTACCTAAAAATATTACGTTCTGCCTTGCAGAAACTCTGATAGGTATCAGCAAGAGCACACTTAATCAGCATCAGAATATTGGTTCTTGACATCAGCATCAGAAGTTGCTATATCAGAATACCAGAATCAGAAGATCAACTCACGCGTATGCTGAAGTTTGATGAACAGAACTGCGCTCAACACTCTGATAAATAAAACAACAGTTCATCAGCAGCTAAGCAGAGTCAGAATGAGCCAAGCCAGAACATGCATTAAGTAAGCAACGGTACTGTGCATTGAAAGCAAATTATTACCAACGGCCTCATTCCAGACAAGATCTTCTCAATAAGGAAAGTTTGTTATTAGCATTGAATCAAGAATATTGCTCCAACGTTCAACATCTCAGTGCTATATAAACAAGAATATGAAGATTGAATTGGCTAATGCTCTCCAACATTTTACACGCCTAAAAGCTGATCATAATCTTCCTTCTCTCAGTTTGCTAAACACTACATATCTCCTTACTCAATCATTGTTTAGCAATCTAGTTTCATAAGCTTAAGTTGTGTATACATCACAGTTGTGATACAGTTTTGTAGAAAACATTCACACCTAGATTTATCTTCTTTGTAAGTGAGTGTTTCCTTGACAAACCGGGTTGTGGTTTGCATCAAGAAGGCTTTAGCAGTTGTTAAAGCAGTTTGTAATATTCAGTTGAATATAGTGGATTAAGACCTCGTTGGAGAGAGGCGAAATCACCTTGACGGGTGGACTGGAGTAGTTTGAGATCAAACGAACCAGGATAAAAATATCTTGTTCATTGCATTGATTTTCAGTTTTACAATTCAACCCCCCCCCCTTCTTGTGTTTTTCACTTCTTCAATTGGCATCAGAGCGCCTGGTTCTGAGCTAAAACACTTAACCGTGTCAGTACAAGATCCAGCGTCAGAAAAACACAATGGCAGGAAACTATTCTCACACCAGCAATGACAACCATGAGGACAGAGACAGATTCAGCGGCAAACCTCCAGTCTTTGATGGAGAAAACTTTGATTACTGGAAAGACATAATTGAAAGCTTCTTTCTGGCACATGATGCTGATCTGTGGGATATGGTGACAGATGGATACACGCACCCTGTGAATGCAAGCGGTCAGAAGATTGATAGAAAAACAATGTCTGACCAACAAAAGCGTGACTTCAAGAATCACCACAAGGCCAGAACCATCCTCCTCAGCGCCATCTCCTATACTGAATATGAAAAGATCTCCAACAGAGACACAACAAAGAACATTTTTGACTCACTCAGAATGACGCATGAGGGCAATGTTCAAGTCAAAGAAACTAAAGCTCTGGCGCTTATTCAGAAGTATGAGGCGTTCAAAATGGAAGAATCTGAATCCATTGAAACAATGTTCTCAAGATTCCAGATTCTGGTAGCTGGTCTCAAGGTTCTGGACAAAGGATACTCTACTGCTGACCATGTCAAGAAAATCATCAGAAGTTTACCCAAGTAGTGGAGACCAATGGTTACAGCTCTGAAGCTAGCAAAAGATCTCAACAAAATCACTCTGGAGGAACTTATCAGCTCCCTCAGAAGTCATGAGATAGAGCTAGAAGCCGGCGAGCCTCAGAAGCAAGGTAAGCCTTTAGCATTAAAATCTAACAAAAAATCTGAGTCTAAAGTTTTGCAGGCAGTTGAAGAAACATCTGATGGATCCTCATCAGAAGAAGACGAACTCTCCCTCCTCTCCAGAAGAGTAAATCAATTGTGGAAGCAAAGACAAAGGAAGTTCAGGAATCCCAAAAGATCTGATCAGAACGAGTCCTCTTCCAGATACAGAAGGACAGATTCCTCCTCTGGATACAGAAGATCTGAAGGCTCCTCAAGTAGCAAAAAGCCAAACACCAAGGACATCATCTGCTATGAGTGCAATGAGCAAGGACACTACAAGAGTGACTGCCCAAAGCTTCAGAGGGAAAAGCCCAAAAAGAAGTTTGGAAGAGAGAAGAAGAAAATTCTCATGGCTACATGGGATGATTCTGACTCGTCTGAAGCTGACTCAGAATCAGATGATGAGAGGGCAAACATAGCTCTCATGGCTAACATCTCAGAAGATAGTGAAGCTTCTGAATCAGACTCAGAATCAGATACTGAAGAGGTATTTCCTAACTTTGCTGTTAATTTTACCAAGGCTGAACTTGCTGAAAGCCTTAATGAAATTATGGAAAGGTATCAGCAAATTAGAGTTAAATTCAGAGACCTGAAAAGGAATCTTGAGTCTGACTCTAATAAGACTGAGAGTCTCAAATTGGAGAATTCTGAGCTGAGAAATAAGATTTCAAAATTAGAAAATACTTTACAAAACTCTCAGAAGGAACCAATTTCTGAAACTCCCAGCAACGCTGATGAGATCATCAAGGAGTATGATCACAGTTTCCAGAAGTTCCTTGCTAAAAGCATAGATAGAAGCAAAATGGCTTCAATGATCTATGGAGTTAGCAGAAATGGCAGGAAAGGAATAGGATACCAAGGTAAGGTTCCTACACCAAAGAATGTCATGGACTTAACCATTAAACACACTCCTCTAAATTCACATTTTGTGTATGGTCACACACATGATATTAAATACACTAGCAGTAAATACTCTGTGAAACCAAAATTCAACCAGAGTTTTGGTAAATCTAACAAATCAGGACCCAAGAAAATCTGGGTACCTAAGGATAAAATAATACATGTTGCAGATATCTTTAGCAGCAAGTCAGAAACACCAGTCATGGTACCTGGACTATGGCTGCTCGCGACACATGACGGGAAGAAGGCATATGTTCCAAAGCCTGGAACTTAAGCCTGGAGGCCACGTTGGCTTTGGAGGCAATCATAGGGGAAAGATAATTGGCTCTGGAACTGTAGGTAATGGAAATCTTCCCTCTATTAATAATGTTCTGCTAGTAGATGGATTAATGCATAATCTGTTATCCATAAGTCAATTAAGTGATAACGGTTATGATATAATCTTTAATCAAAAATCATGTAAAGCTGTTAGTCAGAAAGATGGGACTATCCTGTTTAATGGTAAGAGGAAAAACAACATTTACAAAATCAAACTTTCTGAACTAAAAAGTCAGAATGTAAAGTGCCTTCTGTCTGTTAACAATGAGCAGTGGATCTGGCACAGAAGATTGGGGCATGTTAGTATGAGAAGAATATCTCAGATTAACAAACTCAATCTGGTCAGAGGACTTCCTAATTTGAAGTTCAATTCAGATGCTCTGTGTGAAGCATGTCAGAAAGGAAAGTTTTCAAAACCTTCTTTTAAATCTAAAAATGTTGTTTCTACCTCTAAGCCATTAGAACTTCTGCACATTGACTTATTTGGACCAGTTAAAACTGCTTCAGTCAGTGGCAAGAAGTATGGGTTAGTAATCGTAGATGACTATAGCAGATGGACATGGGTAAAGTTCTTAAGACACAAGGACGAGTCACACTCTGTGTTTGTTACCTTCTGTAACCAAGTTCAGAATGAAAAGGATCTTAGAATCGTTAAAGTCAGAAGTGATCATGGTGGAGAATTTGAAAACAAAGATTTTGAGTCATTCTTTAATGACAGAGGCATTCTGCATGATTTCTCTTGTCCTATAACTCCCCAACAAAATGGAGTTGTAGAACGAAAGAACAGAACATTGCAAGAAATGGCCAGAACCATGATCAATGAGACAAACGTTGCTAAGATCTTCTGGGCAGAGGCAATAAACACAGCGTGTTACATTCAGAATAGAATCTCAATAAGACCTATTCTGGAAAAGACTCCATATGAATTGTGGAAGAACAGAAAGCCCAACATTTCATATTTTCATCCATTTGGATGTACCTGTTTTATGTTAAATACAAAGAATTATTTGAACAAGTTTGACTCTAAAGCACAAAAGTGTATTATGTTAGGATACTCTGAACGCTCAAGAGGGTACAGAGTATACAATACAGAAACACAGATTGTGGAAGAATCAATCAGTGTTCGTTTTGATGATAAGCTTGACTCTGAAAAGTCAAAGCAGAATGAAGTTTTTGCAGGTATGGAAATTGAATTTAAAGGTTCTGAAGACAAGTCATCAGAAGCTCTCAACACAGACACTCCTTCAACATCTGAAAGGAGCACTGCTAGCAATCCTACAGCAGCTGCTGATCAACCTCAGAAGAGATTACCCAGAAGCAGCTTGGATCACCCAGAAGAGACTATCTTAGGAAGAAAGGAAGATCCAATCAGAACAAGAGCAAGCTTCAGAAACTATGAAGAAACACTCATGGGACTTGTGTCTCTGATTGAACCTTCTTCTATTGATGAAGCACTTCTGGATAATGACTGGATTCTGGCAATGCAAGAAGAGCTGAATCAATTCACCAGAAATGACGTATGGGATCTTGTTCCCATACCAAAAGGATTCAACGTCATTGGAACAAGATGGGTGTTCAGAAACAAGCTAAATGAACAAGGTGAAGTCATCAGAAACAAGGCACGACTGGTTGCACAAGGTTATAGTCAGCAAGAGGGGATAGACTATACAAAAACCTTTGCTCCAGTCGCCAGGTTAGAATCTATCAGACTTTTAATTTCATTTGCTGTTAATAGAGGCATCACTCTGTATCAGATGGATGTCAAGAGTGCATTCTTAAATGGTTATATAGAAGAAGAGGTTTATGTGCACCAACCCCCTGGTTTTGAAAATACAAAACATCTAGAACATGTTTTCAAACTAAAGAAGTCACTATATGGTCTGAAACAAGCTCCCAGAGCTTGGTATGAAAGGCTAAGTAACTTTCTGTTAGAAAATGAATTCACCAGAGGGAAGGTGGACACTACCTTATTTTGTAAATCAGTTAAGAATGACATCTTAGTCTGTCAAATTTACGTTGATGATATTATCTTTGGTTCTACTAATCTTTCTCTTGGAAGAAAATTTGCTAAGTGTATGCAGGCAGAATTTGAGATGAGCCTCATGGGGGAACTGAAATTCTTTCTAGGAATTCAGATCAATCAAACTCCAGAGGGAACTTACATTCATCAGAGCAAATACATCAGAGATCTTCTGAAGAAATTTGACCTCTCAGAATGTAAGCCATCAAAGATTCCAATGCATCCCACGTGCATTCTGGAAAGAGAAGAGGTAAGCAAAAATGTAGAACAGAAAGTCTACAGAGGTATGATTGGTTCTCTCCTTTATCTGACTGCTTCAAGACCTGATATATTATTCAGCGTTTGTATTTGTGCTAGATTCCAATCAGATCCTAGAGAATCTCACTTAACAGTTGTTAAGCGAATTTTCAAGTATCTGAAAGGTACTACTAATCTGGGTTTGTTTTATAGAAAATCTAGTGATTACAGTTTAGTAGGCTACTGCGATGCTGACTTTGCTGGAGACAGAGTGGAGCGTAAAAGTACTTCTGGAAGCTGCCAGTTTCTGGGAGAAAATCTGATCTCTTGGTCCAGCAAAAGGCAATCAACAATTGCGCTATCAACAGCAGAAGCTGAGTACATAGCAGCAGCAGGATGTAGCACACAAATGCTCTGGATGAAAAGTCAGCTTGAAGACTTCCAGATTTTTGAGAGTAACATTCCTATACTCTGTGATAATACTTCTGCTATTTGCTTAAGTAAGAATCCTATTTTACATTCTAGAGCTAAGCATATAGAAATAAAACATCACTTCATTAGGGACTATATTCAGAAAGGAATTTTGAATTTAAAATTTATAGATACAGACCATCAATGGGCTGATATCTTCACTAAACCCCTTTCTGAAGATAGGTTTAATTTCATTCTGAAACATCTCAGCATGAAAATCTGCCCAGAGTAAAAATGTTTTAATTCCATATAGTTATCTTCAGAATGTATTTGTTTTACTGTGAACTTCTGATCAATCTCTTTTCAGAAAGATAGAACATGCAGATTGTATCAGATGCAAGTCTAAAGTTCTGAGAGTCTAAGCTCAAAGACAGACGTGCTGATCACTACATCAAACAAGTGTCATCCAATCATCAGCAAATCTTTGAAGCAGAACGCGTGCACGCTTCTGAGAAGGCAAAACGCTGATTGGGTGCATCGAGACACATGTCTGGTAACCGTTTTTAAGTATCTTTCTCAAATCCCCCAAAATCAGCAAGCATTAAATGAAAGTAATCATGTGTTTAAAACGTAATCATGATTTTATTTCTCTCTCTTAAAAACGTTTACTCTTTCAAAATATTCTGAACCCTATTTAAACACGTTAACCTCTCACTTTCATCTTTTACAGTTTCTCACTATTTCTCAAGCATTCTCTGCATTTTTCTGTGTTCATCTCTCTCAAAACCTTTTAATATGACATGTTTTTCTGCCTTAAATATTTTAGCACCTCACTTACACTTTTTGATTGCTGACAAAAAGGGGGAGAACAAGAATGATATTTTAAATAATAACGGATTACTAAGACAGAAATTCTCGAACATTCTAACTCTGATATACTTGAATATGTTCTCTATTTTCTTAAGTCTACAGGTACAAGAAAGCTCCATGATACTCTGAAGACTAAAGCTCTGATACTCTGACCCGCTCTGATACTCTGACCCAAAGCAAAGCTCTGACAGGAAAAGCTCTGATACGCTGATCTGAAGCTCTGCCCTGATATGCTGATCTAAAGCTTCTGATAGTCAAAGACTCTGATACTCTGATGTTCAAAGAAAGGCAAAAAGATCTGATCCTGAAGAACTCTTGGAATCAAAAAGGGAAGTAATAAACTTAGGGGGAGTATCTCTCAACTCTTATCCCTTATCCTTGATAACCTCTTACTCTGATACATCTAATCATTTAGTTACCTCTGATACTTTTTCACGTTATTTTCAATTAAAAATATCTAGTTTTTGTCATCATCAAAAAGGGGGAGATTGTTAGAACAAAGTTTGAATCTACTACCCTATGTTTAAGTTTTGATGATAACAAAATGAAAAGATATATTATTTATATGATTCATGTATGAACTATTTGCTACCTAAAAATATTATGTTCTGCCTTGCAGAAACTCTGATAGGTATCAGCAAGAGCACACTTAATCAACATCAGAATATTGGTTCTTGACATCAGCATCAGAAGTTGCTATATCAGAATACCAGAATCAGAAGATCAACTCACGCGTATGCTGAAGTTTGATGAACAGAACTGCGCTCAACACTCTGATAAATAAAACAACAGTTCATCAGCAGCTAAGCAGAGTCAGAATGAGCCAAGCCAGAACATGCATTAAGTAAGAAACGGTAGTGTGCATTGAAAGCAAATTATTACCAACGACCTCATTCCAGACAAGATCTGCTCAATAAGGAAAGTTTGTTATTAGCATTGAATCAAGAATATTGCTCCAACGTTCAACATCTCAGTGCTATATAAACAAGAATATGAAGATTGAATTGGCTAATGCTCTCCAACATTTTACACGCCTAAAAGCTGATCATAATCTTCCTTCTCTCAGTTTGCTAAACACTACATATCTCCTTACTCAATCATTGTTTAGCAATCTAATTTCATAAGCTTAAGTTGTGTATACATCACAGTTGTGATACAGTTTTGTAGAAAACATTCACACCTAGATTTATCTTCTTTGTAAGAAAGTGTTTCCTTGACAAACCGGGTTGTGGTTTGCATCAAGAAGGCTTTAGCAGTTGTTAAAGCAGTTTGTAATATTCAGTTGAATATAGTGGATTAAGACCTCGTTGGAGAGAGGCGAAATCACCTTGACGGGTGGACTGGAGTAGTTTGAGATCAAACGAACCAGGATAAAAATATCTTGTTCATTGCATTGATTTTCAGTTTTACAATTCAACCCCCCCCCCCCCCCCCCCTTCTTGTGTTTTTCACTTCTTCAAGCCCATCTCCGACAAGGTTCTGTCACATCTCCAAAGGGCATCTTTAAGCTCATTCCCTCAACTATGCTTTGACGAGTGCAAATTTATGGGCACTCTAGTGTCCAATCATCTTTTACCTTCGAGTCGCGAACGGCAAAATTGCCAATCTAACTCTTCAGGTTCAAGAAAATTGAACAGGGGCAGCTGTTGTACCCCAAAATTTGCCCTCCCTTTTTCACAAGAAATCACAACCCTAGGGTTTTCTCTGATTTTTAAGATTGGCTCAGTAATCAATCAAACAGACTTTTCTTTGGCAGTAAATCAAGAATCAGGTTTTCTCTCGCATTTCTCAGAATAAATTGAATCCACAGAAATTCAGTTTACTGTTACATTGTTTTCACACTTTTTCAAAGTTTGCTGAAAGGTTAACTGATTATTCTCAAAGCCTGATTATCTGGGATAAGTGCTGAGACTTTTATTTGGAATATTAAGGTATCTGCTTGTTAATGGAATGAAAGGTTTTCCGTTTAATAGAATGCTTGCTTGTTTAACTATACAACGCGTATGTTGATTGGAATGCTGTTGCAAAGTTACGAGACTGCAAAGTTTTGGATTATTTGAGATTTAAGTTATCTGGATTAGAATTGTTGGAATGCAATTTCAACTATTTTTATTCGGGAATCTTAAATAATTAAGTAAAGGTGCAAGGAAGAATGGCAAGATATGTGACAATAGAAAAGTTCTTTTGGATAAAGACTTTTTATTCATTTCAAATGTTGTTACAAAATTATTTGAATATTGTAAGTTTTACAACTTATAGTATTTAAAATAATAAATGTTTACAATAAATGGAAAATAAATATAAGTCTAAAGCCTAAACTCCATTGCCCCATGCTCAAGGTCTCTTGCTTCCTCTGCTTCCTCTATCGTCCAATTGGTGCTCACCTAAAAAAGACAAAGGAAAAGAAAATTAGTACAAGAATTTTCAAATGAAAAAGAAAGAAGAAAAATCATCATTAAAAATTTCCGTCCGGAATCATAGTGCTATTTGTTCATCATATTTTTATTTTTCTCTTTGCAAATCACAAGAAGATTGCTCTTCTTGGTTCACAAAGAGAAAAATAAAATTAGCATACAAAAGTAATTTATTCAAAAAAAAGCATTAAGGCGCCAAAACTGGATGCAACAAGTTTCAAATACAAAGCATACTGAGTTACCAAGCTAACATACAAAGCATACAAAGTTACAAAGGCAAACAGGCGCCAAACTGTCAAAGCATAGGTCAAACTGTACAAGCAGCACAAGCAAAGAACCTGTTGTAAAAAACAGCAAGCAAGGTACCAAACTGAGTTATAAAACAAATTGCCCAAACTGAGTTATAAAAGAAATTGGATGCAAACTGTACAAATATGGCAAGCAGCATGAAAACAGAAAAATGCAGCAGGCAAAAGTAAACAGCAGGAAAACCAATTCACAAGCCAAAAGCTTGTCATAGTTTTTTTCCATCATTTTCCAGACAGGGAAACTTTTTCAGTATATAATAAACAAAGCAAAAATGCTTGTTTTCATGGAGAGAGAAAGAGAAAAAGATATCACCTTGGGTGAGGTTTGACAGTTTGGCTAAAAGAGCAGGCTGTCACAAGTCAAATAACAAAGGGATATAAAACTAAACCAATTGCACTAACAAAAAACCACTAGGCCAAGCTTTAAAACTCAAACTCTCCAAACCTGCATAACTTGCAAACCTGTTAACAAACTGCAAATTACCACAATAGTTTTCCAGCAAAAACAACAAACCACAAACAAGCTCCAAGCCTGTCAAGCTAACAAAAAACAATAAACCTGCATAGCTAACCCAGTAAACCAAACCCAACAAACTTGCAAGCTTGCCAAGTCCAGCAAAACTGCAAGATAACCAAAACACACAACCTGTTATCAAAACACCAAACTATAGCAAAAACTGTAAACAACAAACAGGCCTGCTATCAAAACACCATAAATCTGCAGAACCAAACTGTTTGGCCAAACTGCAAACTGCAAACTGCAACAAACACTCCCAAAAACCTGCAAGCCTGTCAAGCCAAGCTAGCACCAACAACCAACCCTGTAACAGTTCCACAAACAAGTTCCAAGCCTGTCAAGCTAGCACAAACAGCCAGCCTGCAAAACTCAAAAACCTACAAAGCTAAATCTTTCCAAACAAACCAACAAAAAGCAAGCTTGCCAAACAAACCAACAAAAAGTTTCAGGGATATTTTCATCATCAACATCAAAGCCAAGAAAGAGGAAGAGAATTTCAGAAGCTAACCAACACAGTTTCAGAAACATATTCATCATCAACAATCAATAACAAACAACCAAGTTTTCAGAAGTTTTTCATCATCAAACATCAACATTCAGAAAAAGGAAGAGAGGTTCAGAAGCAAATCAAGAACAACAGTTTCAGAACACATCATCATCAACAAAATCAAGAACAACAGTTTCAGAACACATCATCATCAACAAAATCAAGAACAACAGTTTCAGAACACATCATCATCAACAAAATCAAGAACAATAGTTTCAGAACACATCATCATCAATAAAATCAAGAACAACAAAGTTTCAGAACAGTGTCATCATTAACAATCAAGAACAACAAAAAAAAGATACCAGAAGCGAAGCTCGTCATCACTCTCTTCCTCGTACCTCCAGCCACCAAGGATGCGCCTCCGTCTCACCCTTTCCTCTCCCTCCATTTTCCAGAAAAAGTCCCCCAAGGTATGATTTTCTCAAACCCTTACTGCATATCAAGCCGGTAAACGCCATGGATTAAAACAAAGTAACATGAACAAAGATTAAACAAACATAAAACTGTAAAAAGCTCAAATCCAGAAACGAACCTTACCCTTTGCAACCAAGGCCATTAAGTGTTAGGAAGATGAGAGAGTGAGAGGCGGCGCTCCGGTAGCTAGGGTTTAGGAGGAGTATCAGAGTACCATTGTTTGAGAAAGATAAAAAGATGAAGAAGAGAGAAAACGAGAGAGTGGCGCTGCTGAGACTTTCGTTCCACTAACCCTAATTGATCAAACCCCTAGAAATTGTACAAACTTGCAGTTGGGCCTGTCTGGCCACTAAACCTTAAGCCCAATGCACGAAATTGGTCAGCACACCCCCATTTTTATCCATTCTGACTTTTGTTCTTCTTCCATTTGGGCCTAACCCCTAACAAACTCTTAAGCCTAACCCTTTTTTCTTTAATTTAATTTCTTTTCTTTTATTTAAACCAATACTTTTTTAATTAATTTCATTCTAAATAAATTGTTTTCTTTCCTTTTGTTAATAATAAAACCAAATAATATATTAAAATTTTGTTTTGATTTTCTTAATATAGTTTTCTTTTTTTAATAATTGTTACATTTAATAAAATACAAGAATAATAGAAATTTTATTAATTTTGTTTTCTTTAAAATAATATGAAAATAGATAGAAATTTTGTTTAACTAATTTTTTTTCTTTAAACTTTTCCTTTCATAATTAATAAGACATATGCAAATAATAATATAATTTTTAATCTTTCTTTCTTTTAGAATAGATTTTTATTTGTAAATAAATACACGCATCTCATAATTTATTGATTTTCCTCATTTTATAATTTGTTATAATTTATATTGAATTGCGACAATTCGATTTGGTTGTAACACTTGATATTTGGACTTTATTATCCTTGTGAGATTCATCCCCATTTGTAAATAATTGTACCCCCATCCCCGGATACTTTTGTAATAGTTTAGAATTTTAATTCTCGCACTTTATGCTTTCAAATATGCCATGACTAGAGATTAGGGTTTGTATGCAAAAATCTAAAATCAATCGCTAGATGACCTAATACAAGATCCAAATGCATGAAACTGACAAACACAATGCACACTTGCACCTCTAGGGTAACCTCGCTTGTTGCCTCGGAAATGCAATCATGTCCCTCGAATATGAGACACTCTAGCAAATACCCCTTCGATAAATAAAGATCATAGTCCCTCGATGACCCTCGATATCGCCTTCGATAAAACGATCTCGTCCCTTACAAAATTTCTAGAGCGTCTCACAAGTTGCTTTCAATGATTTTATGCGATGACCCGCGCCTGTCCCGTTTAAAATCCCAACACAAGGTTGTTCACCAAATGCAATGGTGAAATAACACTGTCAAAAGGGTTAAAAAACATAAGAAAAATCTTTGAGTAAAATAGGGTAGACAACTCTTAGTTACTTGATCAAAAGCTTGCAAAACATCCTTGCTACTTTCAAACACACTTCACAACACAATTCCAAAACAAACTTTCAAATATTGAAACATCTTTTCAAAATACAAACGCCTTTGTAAAACATTCAAACAAGAATTGTTACAAAGGTTGCCACAACAATGGCATCCTTTTTCAAAGCATTTTCAAAACCACACACAAAGCACCATTTCAAACAATTGAAAAGCAAAAGCAAGTGATCTAAAATGAGTAACTAAGAGCCCATGGAAAACCATGGATGAAAAGGGTGCTTACACCTTCCCTTTTCATAATCTACCCCCCGAACCCAAGAAAACATCTCAAAGGTCTTTCCTGTGCTTTTGGACCTTTCCTTTGGATAAAATACAAAGTCGGTGGCGACTCTTGCTAAACCGCACAATTGTGAACCCAAACGCAAAACCTCAAGTCAGTTCTCCCACCGTATCACATCCAGGATTGTTGGATACAAGTAAAGTCACTTTTAGAGGATTGTTCTCATTGTTGACATAGTGAAAATCTAAGAGGATTGTTCTTGTTCCAAGAGGATTGTTCTTTGTTTTGGGTAGTTCTTGTTTATGTTTGCCACAATAAGGAAATCTCTTTCATGTTGAAAAGGGACTAGAGTACTCTCAGACTGTGAGGGGAACCAGGATATATCGCTTGTGTCTCTTTATTTTTCTGCACTTTACTCTTTCATAAACTCACCATAAATCAGAAAATAATATCCATCATAACTAAAACCAGAAAACTTTTAAAGTACCTAATTCACCCCTCCTCTTAGGCGCACTTCGTACTTACAATTGGCATCAGAGCAGGTTATAGGTAACCTGTTCCTAAAAGATCCAGAATGGCTTCCGCAAATCAAAATCCCGTTTTCAGAGATGTGGTAGTAACAACAAGGCTCCTCTATTTTGTGGTGAATATTTTGACTTTTGGAAAATACGCATGAAGGAACATCTAGAAGCCCAAGGAGAAGAATTATGGGATGCCTTCGAGAATGGTCCATTTATTCCTATAACAGTAATCAATGGTGCTGGCTCATCAAATCCTAAAGCTGCATGGGACGAAGATGATAAGAAGAAGGTTCTCTATGATAAAAAGGCAATAAATATTCTTCAAGGTGCACTTAGCATGGATGAATTCTTCCGTGTCTCGGCATGCAAAACAGCAAAAGAATTATGGGATACCTTGGTACAAACTCATGAAGGAACTGTTGAAGTTAAAAGATCAAGACTAAATAATTTGAGTCAAGAATACGAGTTATTTCGAATGCAGCCCAGAGAAACCATCCTTGACTTGCAAAAGAGATTCGTGCACTTAACAAATCATCTAAGTGCTCTTAGTAAGACTTTGAAGAATGATGAACTAAATCTGAAAGTACTTAGATCCTTAACAAGGGAATGGAAACCAAAGGTAACATAAATTTCAGAAAAGAAAAGTCTCTCTTCAATGACTTCTGCAACGTTGTTTGGAAAACTTCAAGAATATGAAACGGAACTCAGAAGACTTGAAAAGAATGAAAATCAAGAGAAGAAATCCATAAATATTGCCTTAAAGATTGATTCCAAGGAAGTTGAAAAGGAAGACAATCCGGAAGAAGATGAAAATTTCATGCTTCTTGTTAAAAGGCTTGGTAAGTTTTTTGGTAGAAATGACAAATCCCTTTCTCATGCAAAAAGAAAGAAACAATTTAAGAAAAGGGAAGCTTCCACATCAACACAAGAAGTCACATGTTACGAATGTGGTAAGCAAGGTCATATCCAGCCGGATTGTCCAAAACTCTTCAAGAAAGGTGGCTACAAAAGAAAAAAGGAATTTAAGAAAAAAAAGGACTATGTTGCATGGGAGGATAATGAAATAAGTTCTTCGTCCGATTCCGATAGTGATGAAAGTGAAAATCTAGCATTGATGGCCTCACACCATTCCGATAATGAAGATGATGAGGTATGCTTGAATACCACATGCGATCTTTGGTATCTTGATAATGGTTGTTCAAAGCATATGACAGGAGACTTAAACCAATTTTCAAATCTAGTACTAAAGGCCAAGGGTTTTGTCACTTATGGAGACAATAATAAGGGAAGAATTCTTGGCAAAGGAAAAGTTGGTGCTCCACCTTTCAAATCTATTGAAGATGTTCTTTATGTTGAAGGACTAAAGCATAATCTTCTTAGTATTAGCCAACTTTGTGACAAAGGCTTCAAGATCAAGTTCACCAAAAATGGATGCTTGATAGAAGACGAAGTCACACATGAGGTTATACTTAAAGGTAAAAGAATTAATAATATATTCATGATTTCCCTTGATATCTTTGAAGGTAAAATGTCTCATGGCGAACAACGATGATTCATGGCTTTGGCACAAAAGAATTTCTCATATTCACATGGAACACTTGAATAAACTAATCAAGCATGATCTTGTCATTGGGTTGCCTAAGAGAAATTTTGTCAAAGATAGACTTTGTGATGCTTGTCAAAAAGGAAAACAAACAAAATCAACTTTCAAATCTAAGAATGTGGTGTCTACTACAAGGCTACTACAATTGTTGCATATGGACTTATTTGGTCCAAAAAGAACAAGAAGTTTCAGAGGTAATGTATATGCTTTGGTTATTGTTGATGATTTCTCTAGATATATTTGGACATTCTTTTTAGTGCAGAAAAGTGATGCATTCAAGGGGTTCAAGAAGTATGCTAAACAAATTCAAAATGAGAAATCTATAACAATTTCCTCCATAAGAAGTGATCATGGCGGAGAATTTCAAAATGCTATATTTGAAGAATTTTGTGGAGAACATGGAATATCTCACAACTTCTCGGAACCAAGGACTCCTCAACAAAATGGAGTGGTGGAAATAAAAAATAGGTCTCTTGTAGAGCTTGCAAGAACGATGCTTAGCGATTCAAATCTTCCAAAATATTTTTGGGCAGATGCGGTGAGCACGACATGTTTTATTAGCAATAGAGTTAACATAAGACCAATCTTGAAGAAAACTCCATATGATCTTTTCAAAGGGAGGAAACCAAACATTTCTTTCTTTCACATTTTCGGTTGAAAATGCTTTTTCTTAAACAACGACAAAGATAACCTTGGTATGTTTGATGAAAAATACGATGAAGGTATTTTTCTTGGCTACTCTCTTTCTAGTAAGGCATATAGAATTGATAACAAAAGCACTTTAACAATTGAAGAATCAATGCATGTATCTTTTGATGAATCTAACCCCTCCAAGGAGGATAATATTGTTTGTAATGATGATGATGATGAAATACTAGAAGGTACTCAAGAAAATACTTCCAAAGATCAACCAATTTAACAAGAAGAATCACCCCAACAAGAATAAAATTTCAATGATCTACCAAAAGAATAGAGAACTCATAGAGATCATCCTATCGATAAAGTAATTGGTGATATAAGTCAAGGTGTGACAACAAGACTAAATCTCAAAGATGCTTGTCTAAACATGACGTTTGTCTCTCAAATTGAACCTTCCAAAGTTGATGAAGCCTTAGGCGATGACCAATGGATTATTGCTATGCAAGAAGAGTTAAATCAATTTGAAAGGAATCAAGTTTGGGAAATTATCCCTAGGCCAAGCAACAAACACATTATTGGAACAAGATGGGTGTTTAAAAACAAACTTGACAAAAATGGAATAATTGTTCGGAACAAAGCAAGGTTGGTATCACAAGGCTACAATCAAGAAGAAGGAATAGATTTTGAAGAAACTTTCGCTCCGGTTGCAAGGTTAGAAGCTATTCGTCTTTTACTTGCCTATGCTTGTTCATTAAATTTTCAGCTTTTCCAAATGGATGTCAAAAGCGTATTCTTGAATGGATATATCAATGAAGAAGTCTATGTTAAGCAACCCCCGGGGTTCGAAGATTTCAAGAATCCATCTCATGTATTTAAATTGAGAAAAGCTCTCTATGGTTTGAAACAAGCAACAAGGGCATGGTACAATCGGCTAAGTAACTTCCTATGCGAAAAAGGTTTTGAAAAGGGTAAAGTTGACAAGACATTGTTTATCAAGAAAATCAAAGGTGACACTTTGCTAGTTCAAGTCTATGTTGACGATATCATTTTCGTCTCTTCAAACAAAGAAATGTGTGAAGAATTTTCAGCAATGATGCAAGGAGAATTTGAGATGTCCATGATGGGTAAAATGAATTATTTTCTTGGACTTCAAATCGAGCAATTAAAGGATGGAATCTTCATCAACCAATCCAAGTATTGCAAGGAACTATTGAAAAGATTTGACATGGATAATTGTAAAGAAATGTCTACACCAATGGGTTCCGGTGCATATGTTGATCAAGATAAATTAGGTGTTTCCATTGACATTACAAAATATCGAGGTATGTTGGCTCCTTATTATATCTGACAGCAAGTAGTCCTAAAATAATGTTTAGTGTTTGTCTATGTACTCGCTTTCAAGCAAATCCAAAGGAATCTCATCTCATGGCGGTGAAACGGATCATTAAGTATCTCAAAGGAACAACAAATGTTGGATTATGGTATCCTAAAGGTAGTGTTTGTAATTTATTTGGTTATTCTGACGCGGATTATGCAGGTTGTAAAACTGATAGAAATAGCACAAGTGGTACTTGTCACATCCTTGGAAAAGCATTAGTATCATGGGATTGCAAGAAACAAGCATGCATTGCTCTTAGCACGGCCGAAGCAGAATATATTAGAGGGTAGTAGTTGCTCTCAAATATTGTGGCTCAAGCAACAACTTCGTGACTACGGACTTAATCTAGGATGCATTCCTCTACGGTGCGACAATACAAGTGCAATAAACATTACAAAGAATCCGGTCATGAATTCAAGAACCAAACACATAGACATACAACATCATTTCCTTCATGATAATGTACTTCAAGGAGATGTCGAGGTAAGATTTGTAGATGCTCATAATCAACTTGCCGATATCTTCACTAAACCTTTGGCAAGAGAACCGTTTTACAAGATTCGACGAGAACTTGGCATTCTTGATGAACACGACATATAAGGTTCTTTCTATCCTTTTTATGCTTTCACATACTTGATTTAACTTTGTTATATGTGAATATATATGTTAAGTGGTGTTTAAGTTTAAGAAAAATATATTTTTCGTTGATGCAAATCGATTGCACAATAGTGTAAATCGATTGCTCACTGTATGTTTTATTTTTTGACCTTTTTGTTTTCAGTGCAAATCAATTACACATTGTGCGTTTCAGTTTTCTTTTGATTCTATTTTGTGTGCAAATCGATTGCATCTGTATGCAAATCGATTGCACCCACTGTAACATGCTTTTATGACATAAATATTTGTTGGTCAGAATTCCTCTCTCTCTCTCTCATATTCCCAAGATCACCTCTATTATTGAAAATTCAATTAAATGTCATTACATATAATACAACTCACTCATTTCTATTTACTCACAAATCATATCCAATTTCATCTCATCAAACATCTACCTCTCAAAACCTAAAACCTTTCAAACCCTAAAAACACCTTACCCATGGCATCAAGGTAAAAACAAAAGGTGTCAGCTATAGAGAAAGGAAAGAAGAAAGTTGCTTCATCTTCTACAGAGAATCCATTAATCTCAACTCTCACTGAAAATCAAGAAGTAAGATTTAAAAAGGACTTTCAAATAAAGATAGTGTCCACTCTAAAATATGGTATGCTATCATCTTTCCCTCAGGAATGTTTTACTTTTCAGAATGATTTGACTGCATATGGATTGAAACCACCGATTTCATCATTTGGTCCATACTATTCGGATTTGGTAAGAGTATTCTTCAGTAATTTGACTCCTCACAAAGGCAAGATGGTTACATATGTGTTGAGTACAAGAATCTCTCTAACCCCTAAGATTGTTGGTGAGATTCTACATATTCCCTATACTGGGAGCTCTTTGTACGATCCTGAAAATGAAGCATGGGATGATTACAAGAAAAAGGAATTTTATTACAGCATTGGCAGATTGAGCGAAGCTGAATTCCGTGCTAAAAGAATTCGTGGTCTAGGAGGAGTCATTTCGTCTAGAGACTCATGGAGTGCAGGTAACTTTTTTATAGACGATAAACTATTTCATTATTTCATGGTCTATATTATGTTTCCGCGGGTTGGAAACCACTGCACCGTGACTGATTTGGAAATGCAACTGATCTATGCAAGGAAGAGAGGTATAAGCGTTAATTAGGCAAGGCTCATAATGGTTCATATGCTAAGGGTTGATACAAAGTCAAAATTTCTACCATATGCTTACTTTGTTACATTAATTATGGAAGAATTAGGATTTGATTTTGTTGGTTTTGAAAGAGTTTATATGGATCCAAATTTTCACAAGATCTCCATCAAAAATGTTGACTCGAGAATGGGAGTTCACTATAATCTGGAAACAAAAACAATCACATACATTGGTGAAGATGTGATTGGTGAAGAAGGAAACAATCAAGAGGAAGAAGGTGGTGAAGATGTACCTCCTCCATCTACTGCTCCCTCTAGTCCAAGTAATCAAGATCTTATGGATTTTATGTCTCAATAATTTGCTTCCATGAATACCAACATCAACAACCAGTGGAATACCATCAACGAATCTACGACTTCTCGGATTAATGATTTTCGCTCGGATGTGAACTAACAATTTTCCTACCTTTACTCTCACCTTCACATACCTCCATATGACCCTAATAATCCTGCTGCACCTCTATCAAATTACATAGAACCTCCTCTAGAACAAAAATTTCCCAATCAAGGATCCTGGTTCTATAACAACCGTGACATGAATCAACCATAATGTTTTGTCCAACTTTGTTATTTCTACTGTTTTTCTTTAATGTCCTTGTTCCATTATGCTACAATTTGTTTGTTGTTGTTCAAATTTCATTGTAATTGTTATTTTACTATGACTATGTCTATGACTATGTCAATGACTATTTTTGATGCATGATTGATTAAGTTTTTTCAATGTTGTTTTATTATTATCCATTTTTATGCATCTTTCCCTTATTTTTGATAATGTCAAAGGGGGAGAAGGATGTGGCACTTTATACTTGTATATTTCCTGTCTTAAATTTCTAAGGTACTCTTCAACCAAGATTAACAAATTCAAAGGATTCCAACCTTCTCATACAAAGGGGGAGTTATGCATCTTAGGGGGAGAAATTTCTTTCCGGAAATTACAACGCATCAAGCAAGATTGTTTGTCATCATCAAAAAAGGGGAGAATGTAAAATCAAGCTTCTCAAATGCATTTTTGTTTTGATGAAGACAAACCATTTTGACAAGAAGGAAAATATTATTGATCAAGCTAAAAGGATCTGTGGATAAAGTCTTTGGTTCAATCACTTAGCAAATTTCAAGGTATAATGGTAATACTTACTTTGAACTTAAGACATATATGCTCAATGGTCAAAAGAAATATTTTATCTTGTCCAAACTTTTACTCAAGTTTTCTAAGCAAAAATTCAATTTTTACTTGGATGCAATCGATTTGCATATTGGTGCAATCGGTTGCATGCTTCATGTTTTCAAAGCATTAGCTATTGTTTCTAAGTGTAATCGATTTGCATATTTGTGAAATCAATTGCTCTCAATCAATTTTTTCTATTGACTTCAAATGCAATCGATTTACACACTTATGCAATCGATTGCTCACTCAAAATATTTGAATTTCTAGCTGTTGAAACCCCGTGCAATCGATTTACACAAGGTTGCAATCGATTGCATGCTGAACGATTTTGAAAAACACCAGCTTTACTCATGCCTGTTGTGATCGGTGGATCTGGAACTGACTGTTTAAAGCTGGTTCGCGAAATGTCGCGGTAAGCAAGAGTCGCCACCGTCTTTTATTTTCTCCAAATGGAAAGGACAAAAGCACAGAAAAATTCCTTATAGAGATCGTTCTCGGTTCGGGAGGTAGATTATAGAAAGGGAAGGTGTTAGCACCCTTTCTATCCATGGTTATCCATGGGCTCTTAGGTACTGGCTCAATGTGTTTTCAAAATTGTTTGTTTGCTTTTCAATGTGGGTTTAAAAAGTTTCTTTGAAAAATTTCAGTTCGACTCGTACGTCAGAGTGTTTGAAAAATTTGCTTTGAAAGCTTTTGAAAAGTGTTGGTGTGAAAAGTCTTTGAATTTTTGTTTTGAAGAGAGCAAGTATTCTTGAGCACCTACCTACCCTAAGGAATTCGTCTGTGTAAATGTCCTTTAAAGTAGTGCCATCCCACCATTGAGAGGTAGGTAGCACCACTGTTGGAGGTGTTCGGGTCAATTCGAGTTTAGGGACATGGTGATCACCAGAGCAATGGGAAGACACTTTAGAAGCTACCCTCATGCCAGGTTCCCGGATCATGAGGACTTACTAAGACGTCCTCTACTCGACGATCACCTTTTGAAAGGCAACAATGAGGCGTACCCTAGGGGTGGTGTGTGCGAATTGTGTGTCGTTTTCATTGATATTTGTCTTGTCATGTTTATTGGTGTTCTACGCTTGATTTTATTTTTAAGGCCATTCATTCTTGCATGCTTTTGTTAACAGTTAATATTTGCGAGGAAAATAAATCTAAACTATTACAAATGGCGCGGGTCCACATCGCCAAAATTAAACCGAACCCGATTTGACGGAAAGTAAATAAAGCAAATAAAAGTGCGAAAAGTATAAATTGTTACAAGGCTTTGGGACATGTACATAATGAATAATAAGCGATAAAGTAAATGTGCGAAATAAAATAATTAAGACAATGGACGTTGGACCCTTTTGCAAAAAATTAAATTTAATGAGGAATTAGAATTAAAAAAAGAATGTTTTTGGTATTTTTGTATTTTTTAAGATTTAAAAGAAAAAAGAACTTTTTAGAATGAAATTTGAAATGCAAATCCTAATTCTAATGTTTTTTAGTTATTATGAAAATGTTATATTAATCTAAATTAAACCCTAATTTTTACTTATGTACATTTAATTATAAAAATAAAATAAATAAATAAATAATATTGTGATAAAAAAAGGAAAATTTAAAAGGTATAAAAAGTCATTAAACCTAATGCTATATTTTTGGATTTTTAGTTATTAAGAAAGTATTAAAATCTAACCTAAATGCAACCCTAATTAGTTTACAAGTTTAATTATGAAAATTACTAATATTATGGCAAAAAACAAGGAAAGTTAAAAGGAATAAAAAAAAAGTCATTAACCTAATTCTAATCATTTTTGAATTTTTATTTATTAAAAGAATTAAATTGCAAACATCCTAATTAAAACTAAATTCATTATACATTAATTTATTTACAAGAAAATAATTATAACAAAAATATTTACTCTTTTTTTTGGTCTTTTCTGGTTTTTAATTAAGTTTTTGTATTTTGTAAAGAAAACAATTAATTAATTAAAACAATGAAAATAAATAAAAAAAATAAATTATGAAAAGCAAAGCAAACCAGGGGGGGTGACCCCAAAATTGGAGGTATAGGCCTAGCATTCTGGCCCAATAAGCTTTGAAGTTCGTTGACTTTTCCAGATTTTGTGTGGCATATTGACTAGCCCCCACTGTACTCCCTGAATCCTGGCCTTGGAATTGGCTTGATTGGACGCGTGGATGATCTGACTTTGAGGTGTATGGTGGGCGTCAATGATAGCGCTGCATGGGAATTCACGTTGAAAAATAATATGAGAAATATGTGAGACCTGGGGTTTGAACCCAGGTCATGAGAGTCACAAGCGTATGTCCCTGCCAGCTGAGCCACTAAGTTTCATTTAATATATAATGGTTATTAAATAATAAAAAGAACAAACAAGACATTAATGATTCCGCGCGCGCATTTTCAAATTCCCCAATCCGCTTGTGCCACGCTATCATCGTCTTCATCCCCTGAAACATAAAAAACGAAGGCCACGGTTTTGCAAGTGTGGCGTTAGACTGCCTTTGGAAAAATAGCGATTAGCGCTATAGTGCATATAAATTGATCGCGAGGCTTGTGTCTTCTTCGTCTTGATGAGCTGATTGCAACGGCATAAGTCTGGAGCCCTAATTTTACTGTATTGTGAAAGCCCTAAATCAAGCTCTGAAAAACCCTAGCATATGAAAATGGTAGAATCGCGTATGGCCAATGAAAACTCAATTGAACATGATGGTTAGTCTCAAAACATTATGGTAAACATGAATCAATGGACAAAATGCTGTAAAAACGTTTAAATCATGATGCACGATTTTGGAAATTTTGCTATACAGTTCGAGTTCTAACTACCGATTCTTGGAGGTTGGCTTGTTGTTTGTGATTGATACACCTTCAGAATTTGTCCAGGAAGCTATTAGAATCAGTCTTAGGGCTTAAAACCTCTTCCAACCTTGATTTCAGATTTTAGTTATATGGCCAATTTTTCAAGTTGTCCATAAGCTTTTGAGCGCAGCCTTTGGTGTATTGTGGTTAGGGTTTGACTTAGTGCTTATGATGGAAGAGAATTAGCTTGTTAGTTGGCCTTAATTCATGCTCATGAAAGAACTAGTCCTAGGGTTTTCACCATTAACCAATTTTCCTTCTTTTAAGCCAAGACCAAGACTTAGTGTGCAATTTAACCCTAGCCTGAGTTTTTGAGTTGGCCCATGATATATGGAAGTTGTCCAAATTCAAATGACACTATTCCATTGGTTTTTGAATTTTATTTGAATTTTTAAAGATTTAAAATGAATTAATTATCAAAAATTAAATAAAATAGAAAAATCAATGTTTGATCTTGAAATTAATCATGGGACACGTGTGTGGAATGACAAGGATGAATCAAGTGGAAGAAAGTGGGCCCTTTTGTCAAAAATTGGAGTTTCAAGGATAGTTGACTTTTGCCATTTCACAAAAATTTCCCAACTTCTACAAGGCATAACTTGCTCAATTTTTAAGATTTTCACATGTTCTTGGACATTTTGGAAAGGTCTTTGAGTCCTCTAACCAATGCCTTTGGTCCCATGTCATTTTGAGTTTCCAATATCAAGTTATGGCCTTTGACTTAAAGTCCCTTTTTGTTGACTTTTGAAAATGACCTATAATGTTGAAATTGATAACTTTTTGTGAGAGCATTTCTTGGACTTGAAGTATGAAGATGAGTTGTAGGAAATGTCTTTCTCTTCAAAATGAGCTTTGGATGGAATTTTTCTGATAATCCATGTGAAAGTTATGCCCTGGTCAATTTCAGTTGACTTTTTCAGCTGTCCAAATATAACAACTTTTGCATCTTTGATGATTTCTGAGCCAAATTTTGAGAATCATGATCAAGAATTGATCAAATGATGTTTGTGGCTTCAAAATGATATATTGACCAAAAATTTGAACTTTTGACTGCCAAATGACCATTTTGCCCCTACAGTTGACTGTAGTGCAATTTAGGGTTTTGACTGTGCAATTTTGAGCTGAATGCCTTGAAACTTGATATGAGGATGCTTGACCATCTTTGTAAGCATATGAGACTTGATTGGGCCTTTGAACACTTCCTTTTCTTGATCAGACTCAAAACCCTAATTTTGACTGTATGGGAGACTGTTGCACTGCACAACCCTTGGGGAATTTTCTAGCTTGGCTTGGCAATCTCTTGAAGAATATGGGAGGGCAAATTTTGGGGTACAACACCTGTTCATAACACCATTTCATGGAAACCTTTCACTTAATCTTGGAAATTGTTCATGATTCATTTGCAGAATTATATGCTGTTTCAAAAGGGGTGCTATGAACATATAAATACTCATTTTCAAAATCATTTTAAGTACCTCTTCTAATCATATTTTCTTAATTTTCAAAAATCAAACTCAAGGTTTTATACACTTTCATACACATGTTTTCTACACACTTTCACATATTGTCAACCAGAAAACTTTGAGCATTATATATCTTGAATCATTATATACTATTGTCATTGGAAGAGAAGATCAATTCATTGATAAAATCACTCAAAGTGATCATTTCTACACAAACTCACTCAAATCAAATATTGCTATATACTTGCTTATTTTCAGGATTGTTGAAAATAAGTTGAAGTGGTTTTGTAATCTTGTTTTTCCAGGATTGTTGGATACAAGTAAAGTCACTTTGAGAAGATTGTTCTCATTGTTGACATAGTGAAAATCCAAGAGGATTGTTCTTGATCCAAGAGGATTGTTCTTGGTTTTGGATAGTTCTTGTTTAAGTTTGCCACAATAAGGAAATCTCTTTCATGTTGAAAGGGGACTATAGTACTCTCGGACTGTAAGGGGAACCAGGATATATCGCTCGTGTCTCTTTATTTTTCTGCACTTTACTCTTTCATAAACTCACCATAAATCAGAAAATAATATCCATCATCACTAAAACCAAAAAAATTTTAAAGTACATAATTCACCCCCCCCCCCTCTTAGGCGCACTTCGTACTTACAGTCGTAAGATCATCTTTTCCATCTCCTTGTGGTTTTCTCGATATTTCCCCTTCCTTTGGGATAACTAAAGTTCGGTGGCGGCTCTGTGTTTTTTGCCGGTAGCTTCACATGGCACCCCTATAAAATATGATTATGTGTGATTTACCAGTGTGTATGGTTTTGTTGGAGGCTGAAGGTGAAGAGAAATGGTGGTAAGTGTTTATAGTTTCATCAAGTTGGAATGATGTATTTATATTTGTGAAATGTTGTATGAAAAGAGGTAATTTTCAAAATAAAAAAGAATTTAAAATTGACCCAATCAAATAGTATGTGCCGACCTAAAATACGAATGTGTCGGAACATAAAGCTAAAAATAAAAGTATGTGCCAACCTGGAAAGGCTTACGTGCCGACCTATGAGAAACAGAGGCTGTAACCTTTAATATAGAAGCAGATGTGCCTGCCCGAAAATCTTATGTGTCAGCATATTAAATTGAAACTTAGAGTATGTGTTGGCCTAAAATCTACATGTTTCGACCTGTACCAAATTGAAGCTACTGAATTCATTATTGAGTTACATGTGTCGGCCTGAAAAATTGTATGTGCCGTCACATGCAGGTAATTTTTGTGCATAAAACAAATTTTGATGTTTTTGGCCAATTTCAAGGTGGTTTTGAATGATAGATAAGACCTATAATGTAAGAGTGCACCGTATGACATAGAGATACCGTCTAATATATAGAAATGCTAAGTTTTTCTAGTTTTAACATCATACAAAACATCTAATGATGAAGTTGCACTCACATGAAGAACACCTCAAAGCTTCCAAACAAACGGTTTTCATCATTCCAAGACTAATTCCTTTTGAGAACTTCGTGTACTATTTCTTTATCTCTTTTTATGAATTATGTTAAAATGAGTAGCTAATTTCCTTGTAATTAGGTTTTAGGAGATGAAACTAAGTTTGATCTGTTGGGATATCTATTTTCTTAAATTGATATTACATGTTTATTCTGTTACTCTTTTGTGCATTGCTTTTCATGTGTTGACGGGCACATAGATTAAACCTAAGACTATAGGGATTATTGGTCATAACCTTATAATCGTGATCTAGAGTAATTACTCGCCTTAGAAATAAATTTAAAGATAAACAATTACGAACCATGACATGTCAATTAACGTTCTAATTTTTATTATTTTAACTTCTAACTAGCCTAAGGAATTAGGGATTTGTTGTATAAGTTAGTGAGTTAAGGATTTGGTATAAGGGTTGTATTAGTTCGACGTTTTGATGCGAGATTAACTTAAAAGAAAATAAATTCATCCTGGTCACTTTTTAGTCTGATATTTTCTAAAACTTATTTATCTTCTTTTAAATCAAGCAATTTAGGCACCCCAATTACTACTCTTTTAAAATACGCTTCAATTGCTTTGTTAAAATAGAACAATCCTTATGGAGGTGAATCATTTTTTTATTAATTGCAACAAGATTTAGTACACTTGATAAATATCTATCAACTTTTTGGCACGTTGTCGGGGATATTGTTGAATTTTTTCAAAAAGAAAATTAGGTGTTTTGAAAGTTTTAATTTAATTTTAATTTTAATTTGTTTATTTTTCCAGTTTGTTTGTTTGATTTTAAAATAGTTATTTTAATTTCTCATTTATTTTATTTTCAGTCTCTATTCTTATTTTACCTTTTTACTTGGTGGGATGATACTAAGGTATTTTCTATTTGTGTATGCAAGGTTCATGATTGGTGTTATTACCGTTTGATTTAGAGATAAAAAAGACAGCTAGAGCAAATAAAAAAGCATCTAGAGAAGCACGAGTAGCACAAGAAATAGTAAAAAAGTAGAATTCTCCAAATTCTTCAGATCACAAAAGTGAGCAAGAGGAATAAGTTATGGATAATCCATAACCTAGGAGGACTATGTGAAACTATTGCAGGAGTGAGAAGGAAATTAAAGTGGAGGAAGTAGTAGATGAGGGAGTAGTTAAAAAAGAGAAAATAATTAAGAGGACAAAAGTGAGGAAAAAGAGGAAGACATTGTGAGAAAAATAAAATTTGTAAACTATTTGATAGAAACTCACCTATAAGAAGAACCAAGAAACAATTTCTCAACAAGCCAAATCCATAACTCCCTTATTATGTGAAACCACCTTATCCTATCTTAAAGAAAACTCCAAAGAAAGGAAAGGAAGATGTTAAGTCCCAAATGTTCATGGAGAATGTCACCAAGAAACAAGTCAACGTCCCTTTTAGTGAATATTTAGAGAAAATTCATGTTCATGAAAAATTCTTGAAAGGTCTAATAATTGGAAAGCGTAAGCTGAATAATGATGAGATTATAGCTTTGACAGAAGAATATGGTGCAATCATCCAAAGAAACAACTAATTGAATACATTTACTCAAGTTTGGAGGAAGCACGTTATTAGATAATCAAACGGTTAAGCTAGGGACCTTAAATAAGTATTGTATGGGAGACAACCGTCAGATTGGTGTAATTTATATTTCTTTCGTTTTGTGAAATCTACTGATGATTTATTTATTAAATGAGTTTGTTGTTGTTATTTATTTTAGTTAATGATGTTTTGCCTTACCAATGACAGTTTGAAATGCGACACAAATCAAATAACTAGATAAAAAATGAGTTGATAAAGACATAAGTCTCTGATGTATATAGACAATTAAAGAAGACACTACTAAAAATTTCGCGTTTAGTGACCGAAAAGACTTAAAAATCGACACTGTAACGTTTAGCACCAATAAAGCGACCTCCATTTTTTCAGTTGGAGAAGTGCTAATCGCTAACCTTTAGTGACAGAAGTTTATCTATTAAATTTCTGGCGCAAATAAAGATTGAATTTATGACTGCTTATATTGTTAAGAAATGTAAAATAAAACAAAATACACGCCCAAACAAGATTGGTAAAATGATCATCCTGTTCAATTTGAGTGAAAATTAAAGTGAGGTGATAGACAAGTCAAGTACATGTGACTTTTGAAAAGTGTTGGGCAAATCACTTCAAACATAACATGAGGGTTGGATTCGGATATTAAAAATTCATGATTAGTTTTAATTATTTGTTATATAAGAAGCAGTTTGTGTTACCATTTTTAATATAAAAATAATAAGCAACAAAAAGTAAAATGGATAGGGTAAATATCAGAAAATAAAAGATAAGGGTTAGAGAGATGACACTAGACAATTATCCAGGTTCGATCGGACATTGCCTTACTCCTGTCCTCTATAGATCTTGTTGAGCTTTTATAGGTTATGTTGACTAGTCGTTGATACATGAAAATATAGATATTTTATAATGACATATCCCCCAACAAAAAAACCTTTCCACGACCAATTAGAGATTTTACTTGTTGATGTCAATAACTAAAAACACTTTTCAAGACTAAGAACTAGAACCAAACAGAGATTTTAATACTATTTGGTCTCAAGAACATAAATCTATTCTTCAAGAGTATGACAATCTTAAAAGTATCAACAATGACACGACATCTATACAACTTTTTCCTCACAAGAAATTTTCACTCACAACACATTAAGACTACTTTGGTGAAAAGAAAATAATTAAAGAGAGAAGGGAGATAAATTGCTAAGAATTAGAGAAATATTGAATTAGATTGTGTAATGTGTAACACCCCAAATTTTATTTTATTATTTTATTAGAATATTATTTTATTACAATGACTCGTAGATTGATTTATTTGATTTATTGTGGTGTTTTGGGGATTTTAGGAATTATAAGGGTATTTTGATAATTTAATAATTATTAAAATAATTGTATTTGAGAGTGTTAGACATTTTTGTTTAATTAAATAAATTAAAAGGAAGTAGAAAATTTAAAATAGATTATTTAATTAAATAATAGGTGTGACAAATAGTTAGACATATTTTATTAAATAATAGTTTAAGTTTAATAATAGTTAGAATTATTATAATTAAGAATTTTTGTATAGAATTTTTTCAAATGTGAAGGTTTGTTCCAATGGTAGGGATAGTGAACTATGAGGGAAGGTGCGTGGGTTCAACTTCATTTTCATTGGGATAAGTTAATTTAATATTTTTGGAATCGTAACGTGTTTTTTAGGCAGAATTAAGGGAAGAGGGAGAACTGTTTACTGTCGGGTGATTTTTAGGCAGCAGGATGATGAGGATATTCTTACCCTTGCAAAGAAAAATGGAAAAACAATTGTTCACCTTACCCTCGCATCATGTTACGATCAAATGAGATTTGGGATAAATCCCATTTGGCCTTAACCCTTACTCATTGATTTTTCTTCTCCTATTATACTGTCATTTCATTCCTACTTGATTGAATTGTTGTGGTATGATTGACATGTGTTTTGACCTATCGGGGTTTTTCAACCCTGTATGATAATATCTCATAAGTATTCTATTGTTAATTCATATATAAGTGTTGTACTTGAGTTGGACGTGTTCACAATCGGTGTCAAATGGATATTTCCATTTGGTCACTTTCTGTATGATTATATCATATATTATTTTGATCGATAAAATAAAATTAGACAAATATATGAATTTTGTGTTTCAGTAAATAAATTGGGATTTTTTCAAAACTAATTTCCAGTAAGTATAACTAATTTTTTTATAGAGTATACGTATATGAGAATTTTTAGAAAAATATGTAAAATAAATTAAAAGGATATTTGAACCATTTTTGGGATGAGATAAATCAATATTTTTCCATGTTTGCCTTTGGTCGATCCGTGGATAAATTGGGTAACCCATTTTACCACTTTGTATTTTAACGAAGGAACGTGGATTTTTCCCCGGTAAAAGGTTTTGAAGACCCTAAGGAGAACGATAACATAAAATACCAAAATAATATTTTTGGTCAGGAAGTCGAAAAATCACAGAAACCCGTAGGAGAGTATCGATTGACTTGTTTCATGCGTATCTTGAGCTCTGTAAGTCCATTTGAGGTGATGTCAGTTGCGTTGGAAAGCTAACATGATAACATTTATGTTTAAGCGAGGAAATTGGGTATAGAAGCACTAAATAAGTAGCAGTTTTCTGATCTTTGTAGTAGAGGCGTTGTCGCATTCGGTCTTGCATTGGTGATCTTGTTTCTGACGTAAGTGGAGTTTATTAAATGTGTTCGAGGTGCCTCCAGGGTGGTTAGAAAGAGGGTTCAATGTTCTTTTATACTGAAATTTTTCATAAATTTATCATGATTATATATTGTTTTAAACTATTTTTAAGTCAAGCAAAACAGTCTGCCCGAAGCGAGTACCCATTCTCTTTTTTGTTTAAATTGAAACAATTGGTGTATTAATTCCCTAAATGAAAATTATATTCTTAAAATATACTCCATAAGATTTCCGAAACATATTTATTTTCTTTATTCCGACTCTGTTTGATATTTTAAATAATTATTCTAATATAATGTGTGTCTAGTAGTAAACATGATCTTGGGGTTGTTTTGATGAGGTAGAATTATTGCAAGCCAATAGAGTTATCAATCATGAAGGTTGTCCATTGAGACCCTTTAGAACCTTTTGAAATAATGTTTAACATGTTAGAGTTTGGTAATTACAACTAGTAAGATAAATATTTTATGGTGATTAACAGTCTGTTGAGACTATATTTGGTGGCATGATTATTAGCAAATGTTTGGTTCATATATGAAACATTTTTGATGATTAGTGTTATAAATAACCTTTGGTGATTTATGGTCCATTATTGGAACCAATTTTTAGTGATGTCCCTTAGGACAGTTTAAGTGATTTATGATTATTGTTTTGGTGATTATGTATTTTGTTCATGCATCCATGTATTTCAGAGTTAAGTGAGACTTAGGTCTATTTAGTGGTCTCGGATCTATTGATGGGGTCGTTTGTCTCAGTAAGAAAGACTAGAGGTTGGTGGCTCCAGATCTATTGATGGGATTGTTTCGTCTCAGTGAGAAAGACCATAGGTGGGTCTTAGATCCATCGGTGGGGATCATCGATTTGATGGAAATATCAGAGACCCTTGGATTATATATCAATATAAAAACTTGGTACCACGTGCATTTAGGTGATGGTGGTGGAGTATATTGCATTGCATTGCATTATGTTGTACCCCAAAATTTTCCCTCTCACTTATCAAGAATTTGCTCACAAGATCTCCTTGACTCAAGACTGCATTAAGGTTTGATCAGCTCAAGACACCTCCTTATGCACTGATGACCAAAATTAGGGTTTGAGTTTGCACAAGGACATTTGAACTTTCAATGCCTCATATGACTTTCATGGATTATTATGGACCCCCAAGATTACTCATGTCAAGTTTCAATCATTGAATCACATTTTTGGTCAGTCAATTGAGCAGTTGACCTAAAAATCAGTTGTATTGGGGGAAAAGTCAACTATGGCCAATTTACAGTCAAAATTCATAATTTTTTATCCACATCAACATTTTAGACTCATATGTATCATTTGATCAAGTTTGGACCAAAATTCCTCAAGAAATTTGATCAAATCCCTAAAAGGACAAAATGGTCAAAATTAGGGTTTTGATCAGGAAAGGGAAATTTCTGATTTTTGACCTAGCAACTGCTCAATTGATTTAAGGCATGATCTCAAGAGTCCAATTGCATAATTTTGACCCAATGACATGGTTCAAAACATTGCAAGTCCATTGGATTGACAAATGAATTTTGCAGTCAACTCATCAAAAGTCAACTGTATACTGAAAAGTCAAACTTTGACTTTTTGGTCAAATTCAAGTGCCAAAGATCATAATTCATCAAAACATGTCAAAATATGAAACTTATTCATCAAGAAATCAAAAAGTCAAGATTTCATTTTGAAAAGTCAAAATTTATAAACTTAGAAATTTTTCTGAGTGTTGGAAAATTCATGTTTTTTCATAACTTTGAGAAAAGTTTTCACCATGATGCAAGATGATTCAAGAGAAACTTCCAACATGAAAGTTGTATATATCCATGAAATATACAACTTTTCTTTACACAACTCCTTCCAAAAGTGATTGGATCTCAAGTTATAAGTTTATAAACATAGGGTCATGAAACTAAACACTTAGTGAAATTTTGCCCTAATTTGGCAAGGATTTTGACCTAACTTCATGGCACTTTTTCATATAGTTCCAAGGGGAATCTTCAAAAGTAATTCAAAGGTGGGTTTGCGTAGAACATTGCAAGCTTTCTAAAATATCCAAGAAATCCTCGAGATCATTCTTGATTAGGGAGAATCGAAGAGATGAAGTTAGTACAAGTCATTTTTGATGAACACGTGAACCAAATCCATGCTAGGCTGCATAATCTTTGCTTTGCAGGCCTCAAACTTTTTTGTCACTCCATAATTAAATGTTTACACAGTTATTAGGGCTTTGATCCAAACAATTAAGCTATTATCTAATTTACATTTCCATTAATGGCACAAAGTTAACGTTGCCATTCTTGTAAAGCAAGCTTTTTGCATAAAGTTCACGTTGAGCCTCTAACTTGTTCCCTCTGATCACACTTCATCCAAAAAGTTATAAGAAAGCTTGTTTAAAGTATAACCACTCTATCTTAGCAAGTACACAAGACTTTGAAACTTGAATTTCTCAAAAATCACATGTTATGCATAAACTTGTGATTTTTAATTCTGATCAACAAGAGGTCTCCAAACTTGTTGCTTATAAATAGAGTAACTATTTGTGATCTAGAGGACGAGCTTAAGCAACCTGAGATATACCAAAACTCTCTTAAATCCGAAATTGCACAAAAATCCATTGTTGCACAGTTTCTGACCTTGAACATGAAACTCATATTTCCCTCGTGCGTTTCTTGGCCTTTTAGTTTCTAAAGCTTCCTTACATCAAGTGTAACTTATCCTTGTACCTGTTTCATTTCTGTAACATCATTTACCCTATCTTCCATAACCAAAAACAGAGCATTTCACATTGACTTCTCCAAGTCATTTCAGCCACTCTCAACTCAAGCAAACCATTGCATTAGCTTCCTAGGACCTCAAGGAAGCTAACCTGATCATCACCATCACTTGAAACAAGCTCAAACTCCAAAAACGATTTCCAGTTTTGAGGTAAGTTTTCTCAATTTGGAACTCTTCATACATGCATCATCAATAGTTTATTTGTGATAAAACATGTAGATATCATTGCCCTGAAGCTAACCATGTCCATAATTTCCATTAATTTTGCTTGAGCTTAGAGAATTTTGAAACTGAAATTTCTAAAATTTTTAGGATTCAGATTAGGGCCATTAAAATTCTTTCTTATCTTTGATCTATAGTTTTAATACTTTACATTTCTGGAATCATGAGAAAATTTGCTACAAGTTTTAGGTTTACAGTTTTCATTTTTCATGAGAAATAAGCAAGTTACAGTTGGTCTGACTGAAGGTTGAAGATGAAGTCTTCAAAACACGTTTTTCCTTACATATTTATTGTTTTGTTTGTATTAACGGATGTATAGCCACCCCAGTTGTAGAAGCGTGCGCCTGTAACCTATGAGACCTGGGTTCGAGCCCTAGTGGTACCCTTTTCATTTTTCACATTTTCATTTTTCTGATTTTTAATTGTTTTTGGCAGGCGTTGGGCCCTTTGGGCCTGGCTTGTTATTATTTTTACTTACTGACCCCCTTGCAGGCTCTTGGCACCCCCTGGCCTAAGTTTATTAATTTATTTATTTTATTTTTATTTTCTTAAATATATTTTTCTTAATACTAAAAATCATAAAATACAAAAATGATATATTTATATTTTGACTTATTTTATTTTTCCACAAAAAAATATTTTTATTTATTATACTTTATTTATTTTATTAAGTAAATCTTATAAACTTAATTAATATTATGATTTTATTTATTTATTTTTTCACATCATTTAAAATACATTACTTTAATATTAAAAAAGGCAAAAATAAGTGTTATAATACTTAAATATTTTCAAGATAAAAAATACCAAAAAAATACTTTTCTTAAACTTTTTTTTGATTAATTAATAGAACTAGGTTTTCAATTAAAATCTTTTCTTAATAAATTCAAACTTAATTAATTATTTTCTTTATTTTAGGTTAAGACAAAATCCTTTTTTCATGAAAATCAAACAAAATTCATTTTCTTTACATTTGCATCCTTGTACATTTATTCATTTTTTATACTTTGTATGTATTTAATTCCTTGTATATTCATACCAATTCAATATGGTTGTAATAGACTAATTAGGTTTAAATTCTTGCAATCCCCATTAACAAATTATATACCCCCTTTCCCACAAATGTTGTAATAGCGTAGTAACTTCAAATTTCACAATTTATTACTTTTATATAACATTCTAGTAATTAGGGTTTGTATGGAAAGACTAAAACTAATGATTAGAAAACCCTAATTCAAGACAAAACAAGCATGAAAATGATACACTTGCACACAAGCACCCCTAGGGTTACCCCACTTAGTTGCCTTATACAAAATGGCCATATTACGCATGTGAGGTATCTTGGCAAAAACAAGATCATAGTCCCTCGATGACGCTATCTAAGTTGCCTTATAAATGATCTTAGTCCCTAAAAAAGAATGCTAAGATACCTTGCAACATTGCTAATCATGGTTATACAATGACCCACGTCCGTCCTGTTTACATCCAACGATATGGTTGCTTACCAAATCAATGGTAAGACAACAATGTCAAAGGAAAAGAAAATGAACAATAAAGACATTTGAGTAGGTAGATTGCTCCTAATTACTTGCTCAATTTCAAACAAACATCCTTGTTATTTTCAAAACAAACACATAGAAACATATTACAAACTTGAAAACATTTTCAAAAGATCAGCATCTTTGTATACATTCTTACGAACGAGAATCATTACAAAGATTGCCTAAACAATGGCCTCTTTACAAAATACTTTCAAAAACCACACAAAGCACATTTTCAAACAAAATCAAGTGATCTAGCAAGTAACTAAGAGCCCATGGAAAACCATGGATGAAAAGGGTGCTAATACCTTCTCTTTTCATAATCCACCCCCCGAACTCAAGAAATAATCTCGAAGGTCTTTCCTGTGCTTTTTCACCTTTCCTTTTGGATAAAAGAAAATTCGGTGGCGACTCTTGCTAATCGCAACATTTGCGATAAAACGCATAACACCCAAGTCAGTTCTCCCACCGTATCACAGAGCTGGCGACTCTGCTGGGGAATATTCTAATAGTTGGGTTACCTTAGGGTTAGATCACATTTAATTTCTTTCTTTGTTTGACTTGTATGCTTTACATTATGGTTATTTGTTTGGGTTTGAATCCTCTACCCGGATTTGGGATACATTATAGGTAATTAGAAATACGTTGTGGAAACTGTGCGGGGTATACCGACATGGTCTAAGAAATAGCTACGTCAGTGTGACATATTTGTGGGTACCGGTAGCCTTTGAGTCAATCAAAGAGAATACGAGGCCGCTGAGTGATGTCATTAAGCACTAATGAACTTTTAGAACCTTTACTTGGCCAACTTGTCCTTTAGGATGTAGTGAGATGACCGGCTTTGGTGCAGTCCGAAGTTGGTAGATACTCGATACAACTTTCATTGAGGTTTGGTTTCTTGAGATATATCAGTCGCCATTAAAGAGGCTTATGCTGAAACAATGACCAAGGAAACAAACCAGTGATATTGAGCTCCTTAGAACCCGGTTACTATTACTAGGATAGGTTTGAGCCAACTAAACTTCAAGAGGGTACTTACCTATGAGACTCCATGCAAGCCTAAACTTAAGGAATTGTTTGCTTTGTTTGTATATACATACTTGTACATAACATCATGAACATCATAACATCATACACATTCACTAACCATTTCAAGGATTTTGGGATTCATCTTTGTTCTTGTTTTGTAGGATATGGATTCTCTTCGTAGGAAAACTATTCAAGTCAACCTTGTAAGGATCCCTCAACAACTTAAGGATCTAGCTTCAAGAATTCCTGAAAATTCTCCATTTACCGAGAGACATGGTCTCCTACTCAACTTGGTCACTTCCAACACAGATGAGGACATGGTGAAGGTGCTCTTTCAGTTCTTTGATCCTTTACACCATTGCTTCACATTTCCCGACTATCAACTTGTGCCTAATTTGGAAGAATTCTCCCGACTCTTAAGGATTCCCATCCTCAATCAACTACCTTTCAACGATACGGAAAGAGACCCAAAGCCAGAAGAGATTGCTCAAGCTCTACACCTGCACTCATCTGATGTCACAACTCATTGGGAAACAAGGAGTGGTGTCAAAGGTTTCCTAGCAAAGTTCTTGTTCGAGAAAGCCCAAAACTGTTTGAACTCCTTGGATTTATAAGCCTTTGAGGAAATTTTGGCTCTCCTCATCTATGGGATGGTTTGGTTTCCAAACCCTGACCAAATCATAGATGTGAACACCGTCAAAATCTTCATATCCCGCAACCCGATGCCTACATTTCTAGGGGATATCCTACACTCTTTTGACACTCGCACAATGAGGAAAAGAGGTGTACTTATGTGTTGCACTCCTCTCTTGGCAAGATGGTTTATTTCGCATCTTCCCCAATCTGTATTAAAGAATGAGCAAGGTTCAAGGTGGTCACAAAAGTTGATGACGCTCAAACATTCATACATCCATTGGTGTTCCAGATCTATAGAGAATGTTATCATCGTCGACCGTTGTGGAGAGTTTCCTAATTTCCCTTTACTTGGAATTAGGGGAGGAATCACCTACAACCCCTGCTTAGCCTTAAGACAATTTGGTTACGCTCGAAGGGATGGCCCACACGAGATGTTGATTCAAGGTTTGGTATTTGACTATGAGAACGACGACCAAGGTCTTCGCCAGAGATTTATCGGAGCTTGGAAGATGTTGAACAAAGTAGATAGCAAGAAACTGGGGCACAAGAATTCCATCCCTCTTGAGCCTTACCTCAAATGGGTACGAACTCGTGCTCAGAGTCTTATGATGCCTTACCCCTCCATTCTCCCGGTAATCATTGAGCCTGTCATGGAAGGTGATATTCCCTACAATATCCTACATCCTAACATGCCCACCTCTCTTAAAGATCTACAAAGAGATTGGATACAACTCAAGGGGGAGCGAGATACTTTGAAGCCCAATTCTACGCAAGGGAGAAGAAGGTTTTGGAACTCACTAGGATACTTCATGAGGAGCAGACTCTGAATGCCTACATTACACCAAAGAGGATGCGCACTACCTTTCTATCTTAGAGTTTCTTTTATTTTTTGCCCAAGGAAGCATTAATGTACTCAAGCTTTAATCTATTAATATAACGTGTGTTTCCTTTTTGTGTAAAACAAATTTGAGTCTTAAAATCCTTGAAATCATTGCATATGCATTTACGATTCATCATAACATAGGCAGGTTTCTTGCAACAAGTCTCCTCATCTCTCTACTGTTTATTTCAGTAAGATGGATCTCAAGCAAACATTGAAGGACCTCCAAGCTCATAATGCCTAGTTTCAACAGTTGTTCTTAACTCTAGCCAAAGGACAAGAAGAGTTGAAGACCTTGCTGGATGAGGAGAAGAAAAAGAAGACGAAGAAGATAACCGGAGTTCTAAACATGGGAAGAAGATTCCACGGGAAGACAAGGACCCTAGACTTTGCAACGACATTCGGTGAGAGAGACAATCAAGATGGGAAAGGCAAAGAAGCAGTTGTCTAGTCAGAGTCAGAAGAGGAAAATGAAGAAGAAGACTATTCTGAAGAACAATACCCTCCGACCGACGACAAGTATAAGCATATAGAAGAGCAGTTGAGTGCGATGGAAATCCAAAAAGTGCCTGGGTTGGACTTTGAGGAGTTGGGGTTAGTATTGGGGATTGTCATTCCTCTAAAATTCAAAGCACCTGTGTTCGCCAAGTATGACGGAGTTTCATGCCCTAAAATGCATCTTCAGTCTTATGTGAGGAAAATCCAGCCCCATACCGCTGACAAGGACTTATGGGTACACTTCTTCCAAGACATTCTGTCTGGAACTCAACTTGAATGGTTTTATCAGTTGGAAAGAGCCAATGTTCATAACTGGGAACATCTTGCTGCAGCCTTTTACAAACAATACCAATACAATGCTGATCTTGCGCTTACCCGTACTCAACTCCAATGTATGGCCATGGTCTCAAATGAAGGCTTCAAGGACTATGCGTAAAAATGGAGGGACTAGGCCGGAAGAGTTCAACCTCCCCTATCTGAAAGAGAATTGGTGGACATGTTTTTGGGCACCTTGTCCGGTCCCTTCTTCAATCACTTAATTGGGAGTTCATCGACAGGTTTTACTGAATTGATATTGACCGGAAAAAGGGTAGAAGCCGGGATAAAGAATGGGAAGATTTAGAAAGATGCATCCTCTTCTGCTGTAAGGAAGCCATTCATCAGAAAGAAAGAAGTGGTTGTTTTATATCCTCAGAAATCAAGATATGACCTAACATCGTCCAATGGCGGGGGCTGTTATGATTCCTAAACCTGCGCCTGATTAGCAAAGAAACAACCAACCAAGAATTAAAAAACCTGTCAGACAATTCACCCGAATTAATATGACACTATCTCAAGTATTTCCACATTTGTTAAGGTCCAATATAGTGACTTTGAAAGAAGCTCCAAAGAACCCTAACACAACATCTCCTCACTATCATCCCAGTGCCCGCTGTGCATACTACTCTGAAAGTCCCGGCTACGACACTAACAACTGTTGGGCTCTAAAGAACAAAGTTCAAGACCTCCTTGAAGCCAAAGAAATTGATTTCGATGCTCCAGAAAAGCCCAATGTCATTTCTGCCCCTATGCCCAAACATGGCCACAATACCAACGCCATTGAGGAAGATATGTTTGTTACTTCAGTTGATGGACTTATGACCCCACTCTTGACTATTAAAGTAAACTTGTTGAATGTCGGTGTTTTCCCGGGCTGTGATGAAAGTTTTCATTTCTGTTTGTCCTCGCCAACCAGCTGTCTTTTGTTGAAAACAGGCGTTCAATGCCTAATAGACAATAAGGAAATTTTGTTCGAGCAGACTTCTGTTCCACCTGTTTCTTATGATGATGTTTCCATTGTGACCATTTCCGACAATTCTTCCAGGGTCTCCACCAAAAGACCCATTAGAATTACACAGTTCCAAAATTAGCTCCTTTGATAATTACAATGCCTGGACCAGTCCCGTATTTGTCAGACAAGACCATACCATGGAATTATGGAGGGGATGTCTACTACCACGGTATCAAGCAAGATTGGCCAGCCACCGAAGATTCAAGTTCTGAGAAGATTGACTATGATATCAGTAATATTGCAGGGACTAGCAAGATCACTCGAAGAGGAAGGATTTTCTCTCCAGAGATAGCTCCTCCAAAAGCTATTTTTGGACCCGTAATCATTCCTGTTGTTGTTGCTCCTCCAAAGGCTATTCCCAGTCCTATAATCATCTCCACTGATACTCTAACTGACAAAGCTGTTACAACTCTTGTTATCACTCCTACTGACACTTCTGCTGTCGAGTTAACCGATACTTGAGGAAAAGGTGTTCTTGTTGAGTCTATCAAGACGAAGACACAATCATTGGCTACCCCTGAGACCTCCCGGAAAGAGATGGAGGAAATTCTAAAAATCATAAAAAGAAGCGACTATGATGTAGTTGAGAAACTGGGGAAAACTCCATCTAAAATTTCCATGTTGGCTTTACTACTATGTTCCGAGGCGCATGCAAAGGCCTTGGTAAAATTCCTAAAAACTGCCCATATACCCCAAGAAACATCTGCCGACCAGTTTCAAGACCGCGTAACCAGTTTGACTGCAGATAATGGTCTAGGTTTATCAGATGCTGATTTAACGCCCAGAGGAAGGAAGCATAATGAGGCATTACATGTCTCAGTAGAATACAGGGGCACAACTCTAGCTCATGTGTTGGTTGGCACCGGTTCATCTCTGAATGTTTTGCCTAAAAAGGCTCTTGACAGGCTTGACTGCGAGGGATTGAGATTGAAGCCAAGAAACATAGTAATGAGAGCTTTTGACGGCTCAAAAAGGATGGTACACGGGGAAATGGATATCCCCATAAAGGTTGGAACCCAAACGGTTGATTCAACTTTTTATGTAATGGATATCCGTCCTTCATATTCCTGCTTGCTAGGCCGACCATGGATCCACAATGTTGGCGCTGTTACTTCTACGCTGCACCAAATGCTAAAATATCCAATTCAAGGGAAGATTATCACCGTTCATGGAGAAGAAAAGTATATGATCAGCCATCTCAATTCCTTCAGATATGTAGAATTAGATGGTGAATTTATTGAAACTCCATTCCAGCACTTTGAATAAGTCTCGCAAGATGTGGCAGTAACCAAGGTTGTGTCTCAAGTTCCCAAGATCACAAAACCTCCACTCCAAATTGTAATACCCCAAATTTGTCCTACCCTTTTACTTTTATCTGGCTTACGCATTTTTTCATTTTTCTCACATTAGGTCATCTAACACATCATGCATCATTAATTGATAAATTGGCATAAGATCATGGATTTCGAGGAATAAGGGTTGGTGTATGGCTTTAAGGCTCCCATCTTCGCACAAGCTTGTTTCGGTTGATTTCTCCATTAATAATCTGTTTGAGGCTAGGTTTTCATTTCATGGACCTTATTATCATCAAGCTACGATGCTATTCTTTTCTTCTCAATGTCAAGTCGCAAGGTTTTATGAGACGAAACTAAAAATCAGGGTTTATACATTTTCATATTTGAGCTTGTCAGCATTCTACCTGAGGTTCATTCCATATCAAGGTATTCGCATGTCTCATCTTTCATATTCATCTGCAAAGAATCCCTCAGGGCATAGTCATTATCATCTATTGAGAAGGGGTCCAAGACGTCGTTGTTCCAGTGCTCATATAGTCGGGACATGGTACAAGATGTTGATTGTGATCAAGGTGTCATTGTCTCAAATGCTTATTTGCTTGACACGCAAATTTGGTCCAGATCAGAAAATTGAATTGAATTAGGAGTTAACTGAAGCTGTGGTTTGATTAGAATTCATTCATCAATATTTGAAGTGGATTTGGAGAAAATCAAAGTTCTTAAATATTCGCGTGGATTCCTTGGAATTCAAGTCACTTCGAAGAAGAAAGCACACCATGTTCATCCATGATCAAGATTTTGGATTTCAAATAAAAGTCTTTCTTTATGTCAGCTTTGAGTTTATCTCGTAAGTCATCCATAAAAAAGGTTCAATATCATATGTTTCTTTCAAGTTGCAAATAAAGGGAAGCATTGGGAGCTCTTAGTTCTATTTGAAGAGAACTTGATTTTGGATAGGAAATTGAAGATTTGGAATTGCCAAATTAATATTGCATTCAAGAACATTCAAGTTTCATTCAAATTTCCACCAAGTATTAAAAGAGGGTTCAAAGCCATTTCTTTAGAATATTCAGCATGGAAGTGGAAGCAAACTTCTTTACAAAGCAAAATAATTCATATTTTATGTTACATTCAATAATACCATTACAACTCCAAACCATCTACTTTCCAAAATAGAAGGAATTTTCACAAGAAGCTTGCATTACCAATGTAATTACAAAATAACACATTACATTAAACCTATGACTTAATCCTCATCTATAACCTCCTTTGCCAAAACTCCATGAGATCCATATTTTAAGCCCTTCTTCAAGCTTCTAAATCATGACCATGATCAACTCTCCAGCTATGCCAAAACCTGCAGCCCTGTATCAAAGTACCAAACCAAGCATAACAAAACTCAAATGTCAAAAGGAGTCCCTAACAGAAAACTAACCCACAGCATATTTGCAAAACTAACCATAACCACCAATAAAAAAACAGAATAACTAACTACCTCCTAACCACTTAACCAACCTCTAACCAACTTTCACCATCACCTTTGATCAATAACCAACCATAACAAACTTCCAGCATATATAAATAGAGTACACAACATATGCATAAAGGGTAGAGAGAATATATAGGATTTTCAACACAGAAAAAGAATTTATTACCTCTCAATCATCTCATTCTTCACCATTCTTCACCTACAATCCAGATCATCTCCTTTGTTTCTTTATCATCTTCAACTCATCAGGAGCTATTCTTCTTTCTCATTACAAGCACTTCGCTTTTGTTTATTTAGCAGTGAAGTACATCGTAGCAGCTTTAACATTTCCGTCTTCTTCTTTGATTTGCGGCGAATAAACCGAATAACACATCAAGATTCAAGATTCCGGAGATATTAGTTGTCATTGTTGAAATTACAAGCGTGGAGCTGCAAAATTCTCTTTCAGATCTTGCGAAGTTCGAACCAATAAGCTAAAAAAAAAGGGAGACGGTTTCAACAGAAGAGAGAAAAAATCACCTTTACAATCATTTCTTCAATCACTCAAAAAAAACCACCGCAAAAAACTTCTGAAACTCCATTACAATTCTCTATCTACATTCTCTGAATCCTATTTTCTCGGCACCATATTTGCATCGTCACTCTTCTTCATCATCAACTTATCTGTTTCATTCTCATAGGACAAGAACTTCAACACTTCAGCCGTATCAACCTTAAATCCGTACACGCATCTTCATTATCCAATTTTCAAACCGCAATGCATCAACATCACTGCAACACACTCTCACCAACCTTCAAGAACGCTCAAATCTGGGTTTATTTCTTAGTTTGCAATTTCTCGACAACAACGACATCGCAATACCAGAAGAAGCCAAAAAGAAGAATTTGTATAAGAAGAAGGTATAATCAGGCATAAGATTGTATACAACACCGTACCTGAGCATTTGAATCGTATTCTATGGGTTTCTATTTGCAACCATTATCGTTGAGTTTCTCTCATTCTTTTATCGATTGTGTTGTTCTGTATGCATTGGTATTATCGGTCTGTATTTGTGAAGACCAGAAATCGCAACCGGATCGGAAGCTGAGGTTGAGAGCTGAGCACGGCGGATGGAGAAGAGAAGCCGCGACGGAGAAAGAAGGAGAAGCAAACGGCGGTGAAGATGGTGAGAGGCCGGCGCCGCCGCTTGCAAGAAAAGAAGAAGACATTCTCTTTAACCCTATTCCTTTTCCAATTTCACACGTTTTTCCCTTTTTTAATTGTCTTACTGTTTTATTATTTTTATTTTCTTATTTCATATTAATAATAATAATTAAGTAAATAATAAATAAAAATGTTGAAAAATGCTTATTGGATCCTGGCTGTTTTGGCCTTTATGCCATTCTTCTACAGCACCCCATGAACTCAGCTCACACCCCCTTACTCTTCTAATTTTTTCCCTTTTTATTATTTCAATTTTTCTCTTTTAGTTTAATTTTTTTTCCTCTCAATTGACAATAAAAATAATAGAATATTTTAGAATAGAATTTCTTGTTAGAATTTCGATCAGAATTTTTTCTATTTTATTTTTCATATTCGATAATCATTTTTATTGCCATTTTCTAGTCAAGATTTTTGTAACATCGACATAACTCTTGCAATGTGGAATGCTCGGGGTGAATTCTTCAATTACTCGCCCAAGGAAACTTTGATAGAATTCTCTGACCGCTTGCACAATTTTGAAGAGGCAACGGACCTCCTCCGTTCGGTATCGTCACAAATCTATTTTATTCTTCATTTCCGTACTTTATCGCGAATCCATATGCACACTAACATCAAGTAGAAATTTCCCCTTTAACCTAGATCTTATGGCTACTAACGCATAATAACATTAGGTTTAGAAGTAAGCTAGTCTCCTTCTGACTTTTCTTTCTCCTTTTCGCATACGCACCTAAAATAAAAACTTCTTTTTCTTTCAAAATTCAAAAATACTTTAAAACTATTGATGAGAATCATGCTTTTGCTTAGTACGAGAAATGATAAGCGGGTCTCTTCTCGATCTTATTGTTCTTCATCTCAAGCATAGGTGTGGTTCAATTCTCAAAGACTCCTTCCATGACTAATTAGAAAAATGACTAATATCTCTCTCTTGAGGTCAATCAGTCATCATCTACAACAAAAAGACAAAATACAAAACAAATTCAAATCTTTTGTGCGCTCGAGCACCTTTCATTAAAAGGAAAACCTTTTCAGGTAAGGACACGATTAATCTACTTCTGTGCCAACACATAAGTCTCCAAAGGTCGAGCTGCGGCAGAAGGCGGGATTAACTTCGTCCATAAAAAACACAAACAAACAAAAAATGTGAGCCGAACTACGGTAGCTCTGATTCCTTAAAAAGGATACGTAGGCATTAGGGTAGGGCCCAGGCGAGCACAATTTTATTTTCCCTACATTCTTTTTCTCTTCTCTTTTGCATGCATTCTCCTTCAGTAGTATAGTAAACAGTAAGCATAGATTAAACACACCCATAAGATAGACAACAAGAGTGGATACCGTAGAGTACTACGGGCGTGTGGGGTGCTAATACCTTCCCCTCGCGTAACAGACTCCCTTACCCGATCTCTCGGTCGCAAGACCGTGACTTCTACCTTCTCAGGTTTTCTCGATGTTTACCTTTCCCTACATGTGGGATAAAAGACGTTCGATGGCGACTTCATTGTTTGATGATTTTCAGCCGGTTGTTTCAGCTGGCGACTTCACTGGGGAATAGGTCGACCAAGTGCTGGTCCATCCCGGAGTCGCTCCTAGCTCTTGTTTTTTTTTCTTAGGGTGTTTATTTTTATGCTTTCAGTTTACTCATTTGTACATGTTTGCATTGCATTTTATGGATTTCCATATCTGTTATCTATTATGCTGAACTCTGTTCTCTATGTTGGGTTGGGATATCACTTTTGAGGTAAAAGGTCCAGTACCCAGGCCAGAGTGCACTAGGACACCTAGGAATAGAGTGGGGGCATGACGGCTATAGGACATGGTCCGATTAGTGCAGTCATGTCATATACCATGCTCGGATGAGGTTCAAATGAATTACTATCGGCACCCACGTCTGTGGGCAAGCCCATAGCACTTTCAGGCGAACCCATGATTTTCGAGTTACCATTATCTTACCCTGACCTAGTTTTCACCCGTGAGTGGGAAGGGAATTTTTGTCACAGGTACAGATGGTGACTGTGTTCAGATGGTTATTCAGGTACAAATGGTGACTATGCTCAGACAATGACTACTGATTCTAATGGCTATATTCTGGATTTCTGTTAAGACTTTATGCAGATGCTGTATCCTGTTGGTGACCGTGTGGTTCTCAGATTTATTTTCTGAGATCCTGACTTGTTTACCTGGAGGTTCATTCAAGCCTTCAATCTTGGTATTCCCAGCATATTCAGAAAATTCTCAACAGTATCCAATGTTCAAGAAGCCTTGATCCCAGACGATGGGAGGTCCACAGGGTACTTGGTGCTTATATATGGAGAAGTTATGTAGGACCTCTGATCTGATGATACTCACATGATCCAGAGCAGTGCAGTAACCTTATTCAGGAATGATGGAACCATGATCCTCTTTGATCTCATGCCTTTGCATACATAACATGGCTAACTGCATGCTTAACATACATGTTCTGTTATTTTCAAGGAATCATATTTGCAAGTCTTGTGCCAAAATTCTTCCATCCCTTACTTGCGCAGAAACAAAATCAAAGCACGCAAATTCCTTGGAAATGACAGAACATGACATGTCATTCATTCATGCACCCCATGCATATTCATGCATTCATGACAAGTATCCGAAGATTGGGGATTCTTATTCAGACCTGGGGTTCTCTTCAAAGGTTCAACCAGATTTCTCTGCACACATGCTCAAAGACCAGCTATGGAATAACTCTGGGTGGTACATGCAAGCTTTGGCTCATAGTCAGAAACTTCTTCAGGCAGGAAGATAATGGATTAAAGAGTCAGATAAGCCAAGTCATGGAAACTCTGATGATGATGTCTATTATTTCTTTAAGACATGATGTGCTTGGTGATGCATGTTATACTGGGGCACCTGGCCAATCGATTAAAGATGGTATGTCATCCAGAGACCAAGTCCAAGACTGAATCAATTCAGAGACTGTCATACTCACATAAGATCTGAAAGGGAATTCTCGCACACTCGAGCATCAAGACTACAGAAAGTCGTCAGAATCAGCAAGTCCATACGGAGTCAAGTCTCCTCAACAATGGCAATCATTGGTTTCTTTGACTGCATTTTCATTTGCATTCTTGCTTGTTTGTTTAAACATTGCTTGTATATAGAAACCTGTCTATTTTTGAACGAAAATCTTAATGTAATAAATATGCTTGTCTTGAAGTATTCCTTTCATTTTTACTCATCCATTTGTTATCACTCTTTAAATGTTTTACTTGCATATTGATGCCAAATTTCCTAGTCTTATGCTTAGGTAAAGATTCAAAAGAGGATGACGACAATCTGAAAACGCAAAATCTCTGGTTGGTACGCTTTTGAGTAAGACCCTGCTGACGATGTACAGGCCTTGTTTCAATCCCCAAACACCGGAGATATAAGGGAGATAGACCTTAGTCAACCCCTCTGAGCCTTCGAAGCAGGAGTTTCTTTTCTGTTCAGAAAAAAACCCTCATTTCAACCCTGGGGCGGGTAGTGTTCAGCTAATCTGATCAAGCATTCAGAACTCATCAAGAGTGTGCATCAAAGGATACGACAATGGTTATCCATCAAAAGGTCAAGGAAAGTCAAAACCACAATGGTTAATCCTCATCTGACAACAATGCGCGTCTATTGACTATATCCCAATGGGTATCTCTCGCACATCAGGAGGTCAACAAATGACGATACTAAAGACTCAGGCGGTCACGATCACTTCCGACAAATCAAAAACAACATAAAGATCAACGACTGGTTCAAAATGGAAAATACAAATAAGAAAGAAACAAAAATCCCCGCTAAGTCGAAGCTTGAAAACAAGTCGCTTAGGCAAAAATTGGGGCATCCCGCTGGACTTCCAAATCAAAATTCGAAAGAATTTATCCAAGCAAAAATTAGGGAAAGCAAGAAAGAAATTGAAAAGCCTAAAAGGCTAGAAAAGGATTACCGACGAAAATCCTCATCAAAGAACAAAGTCGTCTGATCAGACACCAAAATCAGAAGTTAGTGACTGTCGTGTCCAAGAAACCACTGTGGTTCCTCAATTATTGCAAACTCTTCTCGAGAGATGAACGCTTGTATCGGGTTAACTGAACGTAGGAATGGAGAACATCATGAAGAATGGGTGGGCACCGAATAATTTTGAGCCTTAAATCCTTTTTTCTAAAAACCGTGAACCAGGCCACGTTACAACCCTTTCAAATTCCTAACTGAAGCAAGGGTCAACTCGAAAGCATGCTACAACGAGATAGCGTTTAACCGACTCCTAAGAGGTACGTTCCAATGTCTGTTTTGGCATCATATGCTTGCATTATCTTTCATAAAAAATTTTTTTTGCAAATGTTTCTCTCTGGCTAGTGACTCGTTCACAACAGAGTTGTAACGTCATTTCATTCAAAGTTTTTCAAACTTCAAGACTTGCGTATGTGTTGCATTAGAATTATCATTCTCATAATAAACACTCTTCTGCATACAAAACAACTGATTGACATCAAGTAAGTTTACACAATGAACAATCGATAAAGAGCTCAATCTTGTCAGAAGAGAGGCTTGAATACCCTGTTGAAGCAAGAGCCAGCTGCCACAAGAGAAATGACTTATGCAGCAGAATGTTAACCGGTGATTCTGTCAAGAGAAATCATCTTGGTACTTCACAGTTTGAGCACAATTCAGGGATGAAGTTAGCAGAGCCTGTCAATCTGGGGCAATCAAGTCGAGAATCAATCTCTCCAAGCTCAGCCAAATCTGGGGCATTCCCTCAAAACAATCAATCAGAGGCTATCACGTCGATAAATCTCTTCAAGCTCAATCAATCAGAGGTTATCACATTGAAGAATCTATTCAGAATTCAGTCAACCTGGGGCAGTTACGTCGAGATTCAACAAATCTCTCCAAGAAAGTTGTAATCAAGAGCGGTTTATTTCGTAGCTCAAGACACTGGGGCAGGCCACCTCATATCGTTTTGTGGCACGAATAATCTGATCTCCTATTCAACATAGATCTTCTCAGAGACCCTCCAGACAGGGGCATTCCTCATCCATACTTAGTTGCTCAAGTCAATTATGTTGTACGAGACTACAATCAACTGAAAGCATCATAACGGTCACCCTGACCCGGCCAGTACACGAAGCTGCCTTCATTTTCTACAAACAACTTCGAATCTGATTCTCCAAGAGAATTCAAAAAATCTAGCATCGTCTTTTAACTCAGCACACGCAAGTGCATCCTCAGTGGAGCTAATCAAGAACATCCCCAATGGAGCTAAACCTGGACATTCGCAGAGCTAAACCGGGGCATTCGTAGAGCTCAACCGGGGCATTCGCAAAGCCAAACCGGGGCATTCGCAAAGCTAAAACGGGGCAGTCACAAAGTTCATCCGGGGCACTCGTAGGTATCCACGCTCGTCTCTTATCCCCAAGTGATTCAAGAGACAATTCCCCAGTGTGCGTAAACTTGGAGCATGTATTCGAAGGGATCCACATGGTAGTCAATATCCATTATCTGACATATTCACTTCTATCACCCCCTCAACAGTTCAGGATGTATGGAGGTTTGGTCAGATTATCTCTTCCTTAAACGGTACGATTCAGAATTCAGCAGCGTACCTGAACACTCGCTTCGTCAGCAATTCGATCCTCAACAGAGTCATCAACAATCTCCGGTATCATGGGCTCCCCAGTGCAGACTCTTATCAGTATCCCCAGCAACCTTTGGTACTGCAGGCTTCCAACGCCGGTATGTATTGACATCCCCAGTGATGAACAATGGTTCCCAGCAAGCCTACTCTTATCCCCTTGAAGTTTATTTCTTCACATTGCATATAGTTATCATTACATAACATTGCATCCTCAAAAGCGCGTAGCTGATCCATCAAAGTGGATCTTTGCGTCAAAAGAAATTCAAACATGCATACAAAGCATAAGCCAGACCAGGTACCTTACACAAAAGACCTGAATTATTCAAGGACAACAATACATCCCTACAGAAGGACATCATGCCCAAAGTCCCCAGTCGGTGACCTTCACCTTTTCAATGCCAAACAAAATCAATACACTTTTCCGTTCTAAACCCAGTTCTTGTCTGGTAGTCGGTTCCCTAAACACCCGTCCGTGTCCATTCCCAAACACCCGTCCGTGTCCATCCCTAAACACTCGTCCGTGTCCATTCCTAAGCACTCGTATGTGTCAAGTTTCCTAAACACCCGGGTCAGTTATTCAAACACTCGTCTGTGTTTATACTTTTTGATACTCGTCCGTATCTTCTTTCAATACTCGCCCGTGTTGAATCAAACACTCGTCCGTGTTTAACCTTTTGATACTTGTCCATATCTCCTTTCAATACTCGTCCGTATTGATTCAAGCACTCGTCCGTGTTTATACTTTTTGATACTCGTCCGTATCTTCTTTCAATACTCGTCCGTATTGAATCAAACACTCGTCCGTGTGTAACCTTTTGATACTCGTCCGTATCTTCTTTCAATACTCGTCCGTATTGATTCAAACACTCGTCCGTGTTTATACTTTTTGATACTCGTCCGTATCTTCTTTCAATACTCGTCCGTATTGAATCAAACACTCGTCCGTGTGTAAACTTTTGATACTCATCCGTATCTTCTTTCAATACTCGTCCGTATTGATTCAAACACTCGTCCGTGTTTATACTTTTTGATACTCGTCCGTATCTTCTTTCAATACTCGTCCGTATTGAATCAAACACTCGTCCGTGTATAACCTTTTGATACTCACCTGTATCTTCTTTCAATACTCGTCCGTATTGATTCAAACACTCGCCCGTGTTTAAGCTTTCTTGATGCTCGTCCGGGTCGCTTATCTAAACAATCATCATGTCATAACCCATGTTCCCTTCTTCAAACCTGAGATCGCCTCTTGGCTAGGTTCTTCCCTCAAACCTTTGTCGAACCTGAGATCGCCTCTTGGCTAGGTTCTTCCTTCAAATCATCGTCGAACCTGAGATCGCCTCTTGGCTAGGTTCTTCCTTCAAATCTTCATCGAACCTGAGATCGCCTCTTGGCTAGGTTCCTTCCATATACTTTGTCTTAGAACCTGAGATCGCCCTTTGGCTAGGTTCCCTGTCAAATCACTCTCATGTGTCACCCTCGGATCGTAGGTCGCCAGTAGACCTCGTGCGCCGTCTTTTCATACCAACCATTTGTCTTGTATTGGCATCAAGCCACGTTACAAGTCCAGTCTCTGTCTCTTCATTGAAAAAAAAACAAATTTCTTTTCCCCAACAGATAACACAAATAAAATAATAAAGAAAACACTTACTCCCTCTCTCAGGACAAATTTTTGGCATTGGTATTTAATCATCTTCCACCTTGAACTTCCGAAAGGCACGCGCCAATCGTACTTTCAGGTTTAAGACGATTAAATAGGGGCAGCTGTAATACCCCAAATTTGTCCTACCCTTTTACTTTTATCTGGCTTACGCATTTTTGCATTTTTCTCACATTAGGTCATCTAACACATCATGCATCATTAATTGATAAATTGGCATAAGATCATGGATTTCGAGGAATAAGGGTTGGTGTATGGCTTTAAGGCTCCCATCTTCGCACAAGCTTGTTTCGGTTGATTTCTCCATTAATAATCTGTTTGAGGCTAGGTTTTCATTTCATGGACCTTATTATCATCAAGCTACGATGCTATTCTTTTCTTCTCAATGTCAAGTCGCAAGGTTTTATGAGACGAAACTAAAAATCAGGGTTTATACATTTTCATATTTGAGCTTGTCAGCATTCTACCTGAGGTTCATTCCATATCAAGGTATTCGCATGTCTCATCTTTCATATTCATCTGCAAAGAATCCCTCAGGGCATAGTCATTATCATCTATTGAGAAGGGGTCCAAGACGTCGTTGTTCTAGTGCTCATATAGTCGGGACATGGTACAAGATGTTGATTGTGATCAAGGTGTCATTATCTCAAATGCTTATTTGCTTGACACGCAAATTTGGTCCAGATCAGAAAATTGAATTGAATTAGGAGTTCACTGAAGCTGTGGTTTGATTAGAATTCATTCATCAATATTTGAAGTGGATTTGGAGAAAATCAAAGTTCTTAAATATTCGCGTGGATTCCTTGGAATTCAAGTCACTTCGAAGAAGAAAGCACACCATGTTCATCCATGATCAAGATTTTGGATTTCAAATAAAAGTCTTTCTTTATGTCAGCTTTGAGTTTATCTCGTAAGTCATCCATAAAAAAGGTTCGATATCATATGTTTCTTTCAAGTTGCAAATAAAGGGAAGCATTGGGAGCTCTTAGTTCTATTTGAAGAGAACTTGATTTTGGATAGGAAATTGAAGATTTGGAATTGCCAAATTAATATTGCATTCAAGAACATTCAAGTTTCATTCAAATTTCCACCAAGTATTAAAAGAGGGTTCAAAGCCATTTCTTTAGAATATTCAGCATGGAAGTGGAAGCAAACTTCTTTACAAAGCAAAATAATTCATATTTTATGTTACATTCAATAATACCATTACAACTCCAAACCATCTACTTTCCAAAATAGAAGGAATTTTCACAAGAAGCTTGCATTACCAATGTAATTACAAAATAACACATTACATTAAACCTATGACTTAATCCTCATCTATAACCTCCTTTGCCAAAACTCCATGAGATCCATATTTTAAGCCCTTCTTCAAGCTTCTAAATCATGACCATGATCAACTCTCCAGCTATGCCAAAACCTGCAGCCCTGTATCAAAGTACCAAACCAAGCATAACAAAACTCAAATGTCAAAAGGAGTCCCTAACAGAAAACTAACCCACAGCATATTTGCAAAACTAACCATAACCACCAATAAAAAAACAGAATAACTAACTACCTCCTAACCACTTAACCAACCTCTAACCAACTTTCACCATCACCTTTGATCAATAACCAACCATAACAAACTTCCAGCATATATAAATAGAGTACACAACATATGCATAAAGGGTAGAGAGAATATATAGGATTTTCAACACAGAAAAAGAATTTATTACCTCTCAATCATCTCATTCTTCACCATTCTTCACCTACAATCCAGATCATCTCCTTTGTTTCTTTATCATCTTCAACTCATCAGGAGCTATTCTTCTTTCTCATTACAAGCACTTCGCTTTTGTTTATTTAGCAGTGAAGTACATCGTAGCAGCTTTAACATTTCCGTCTTCTTCTTTGATTTGCGGCGAATAAACCGAATAACACATCAAGATTCAAGATTCCGGAGCTATTAGTTGTCATTGTTGAAATTACAAGCGTGGAGCTGCAAAATTCTCTTTCAGATCTTGCGAAGTTCGAACCAATAAGCCAAAAAAAAAGGGAGACGGTTTCAAAAGAAGAGAGAAAAAATCACCTTTACAATCATTTCTTCAATCACTCAAAAATAACCACCGCAAAAAACTTCTGAAACTCCATTACAATTCTCTATCTACATTCTCTGAATCCTATTTTCTCGGCACCATATTTGCATCGTCACTCTTCTTCATCATCAACTTATCTGTTTCATTCTCATAGGACAAGAACTTCAACACTTCAGCCGTATCAACCTTAAATCCGTACACGCATCTTCATTATCCAATTTTCAAACCGCAATGCATCAACATCACTGCAACACACTCTCACCAACCTTCAAGAACGCTCAAATATGGGTTTATTTCTTAGTTTGCAATTTCTCGACAATAACGACATCGCAATACCAGAAGAAGCCAAAAAGAAGAATTTGTATAAGAAGAAGGTATAATCAGGCATAAGATTGTATACAACACCGTACCTGAGCATTTGAATCGTATTCTCTGGGTTTCTATTTGCAACCATTATCGTTGATTTTCTCTCATTCTTTTATCGATTGTGTTGTTCTGTATGCATTGGTATTATCGGTCTGTATTTGTGAAGACCAGAAATCGCAACCGGATCGGAAGCTGAGGTTGAGAGCTGAGCACGGCGGATGGAGAAGAGAAGCCGCGATGGAGAAAGAAGGAGAAGCAAATGGCGGTGAAGATGGTGAGAGGCCGGCGCCGCCGCTTGCAAGAAAAGAAGAAGACATTCTCTTTAACCCTATTCCTTTTCCAATTTCACACGTTTTTCCCTTTTTTAATTGTCTTACTGTTTTATTATTTTTATTTTCTTATTTCATATTAATAATAATAATTAAGTAAATAATAAATAAAAATGTTGAAAAATGCTTATTGGATCCTGGCTGTTTTGGCCTTTATGCCATTCTTCTACAGCACCCCATGAACTCAGCTCACACCCCCTTACTCTTCTAATTTTTTCCCTTTTTATTATTTCAATTTTTCTCTTTTAGTTTAATTTTTTTTCCTCTCAATTGACAATAAAAATAATAGAATATTTTAGAATAGAATTTCTTTTTAGAATTTCGATCAGAATTTTTTCTATTTTATTTTTCATATTCGATAATCATTTTTATTGCCATTTTCTAGTCAAGATTTTTGTAACATCGACATAACTCTTGCAATGTGGAATGCTCGGGGTGAATTCTTCAATTACTCGCCCAAGGAAACTTTGATAGAATTCTCTGACCGCTTGCACAATTTTGAAGAGGCAACGGACCTCCTCCGTTCGGTATCGTCACAAATCTATTTTATTCTTCATTTCCGTACTTTATCGCGAACCCATATGCATACTAACATCAAGTAGAAATTTCCCCTTTAACCTAGATCTTATGGCTACTAACGCATAATAACATTAGGTTTAGAAGTAAGCTAGTCTCCTTCTGACTTTTCTTTCTCCTTTTCACATACGCACCTAAAACAAAAACTTCTTTTTATTTCAAAATTCAAAAATACTTTAAAACTATTGATGAGAATCATGCTTTTGCTTAGTACGAGAAATGATAAGCGGGTCTCTTCTCGATCTTATTGTTCTTCATCTCAAGCATAGGTGTGGTTCAATTCTCAAAGACTCCTTCCATGACTAAGTAGAAAAATGACTAATATCTCTCTCTTGAGGTCAATCAGTCATCATCTACAACAAAAAGACAAAATACAAAACAAATTCAAATCTTTTGTGCGCTCGAGCACCTTTCATTAAAAGGAAAACCTTTTCAGGTAAGGACACGATTAATGTACTTCTGTGCCAACACATAAGTCTCCAAAGGTCGAGCTGCGGCAGAAGGCGGGATTAACTTCGTCCATAAAAAACACAAACAAACAAAAAATGTGAGCCGAACTACGGTAGCTCTGATTCCTTAAAAAGGATACGTAGGCATTGGGGTAGGGCCCAGGCGAGCATAATTTTATTTTCCCTACATTCTTTTTCTCTTCTCTTTTGCATGCATTCTCCTTCAGTAGTATAGTAAACAGTAAGCATAGATTAAACACACCCATAAGATAGACAACAAGAGTGGATACCGTAGAGTACTATGGGCGTGTGGGGTGCTAATACCTTCCCCTCGCGTAACAGACTCCCTTACCCGATCTCTCGGTCGCAAGACCGTGACTTCTACCTTATCAGGTTTTCTCGATGTTTACCTTTCCCTACATGTGGGATAAAAGACGTTCGATGGCGACTTCATTGTTGGATGATTTTCAGCCGGTTGTTTCACAAATGTCATCTTTAAAGGATGCCAAAGCAGTGATAAAAGAAGGTGGGTGCACTATTTGGGGACAACTCCCAGATATCCCATACAAGTCTGATAAGTTTGGCCTGGGTTTCACTTTAGGTGCTCAAAAGGTTGTACGATGCGCTCGTGCTGGAGGACCACCCTTGAAGATCAGCAACCGTGAGGTCAACGCGGTAGAGGATGATGAAGATGGCTACAACCTGGAGGATTGGATCTTCCGAACTGCCAGTGGAGGGCTCATCAATTGGGAGGCTAGAGATTTTGTCTCAATCACTTTTAGCCCACAGTAATTTGTCTTTACATTTTGTTAGATCTGTAATATTAAAACAATTCAGAGCCTTAAAACCTTGTGTCTTACCCGAGGCACAATGGTCTATTTGTAAGGGTTATTATCTCATTTCCATATGACATCAATGAATCATGGACGTTTTTGCATACAAACTTTGTGCTCATTATTATTTTTTTTTTACATTTTTTATTTCTTTCAAAGATAGCTATACCCTTACACACACTCACACTCACAATGCAGGTCTACATCCATCCGGGATCCCATGGGTAACAGTTCTGATATGGCTTTCCGTGACTCTGAAAATCTAATCTACCAAGCCGAAGACGAAGGTGAGGAAGATTGTGAAGTACTAGGGGAACTTGCCAGAGTGCTACAACAAGAAGAGAGAACCATTCATCCCCACGAGGAACGAGTGGATACAATCAACCTAGGCACCGAAGAAGACAAAAGAGAAGTCAAGGTGGATGCCAATCTAGAACCCAGTGTCAAAGAGCGTCTGGTTCAGTTGCTGCACGATTATGTCGAGGTCTTTGCCTGGTCGTATGAAGACATGCCAGGACTTGATGCAAATATTATGGTACACTGTCTGCCTACGAAAGAAGATTGCCCACCAGTAAAACAAAAGGTCTGTCGAATGCGACCATATATGTCAGAGAAGATTAAAGCAGAAGTCATGAAACAATTTAATGCTGGATTCTTGGCCGTCACCTCTTATCTGCAATGGGTTGCCAATGTTGTTCTTGTGCCCAAAAAGGACGGAAAGGTACGAATGTGCATGGACTACAAAGATTTGAATAGGGCAAGCCCTAAGGATGATTTCCCACTTCCCCACATTGACATCCTAGTTGACAATATGGCGTAACACAAAGTGTTTTCCTTCATGGACGGTTTCTCAGGTTACAACCAAATCAAAATGGCGCCTAAGGACATGGAGAAAACAACATTTGTCACACAGTGCGACAAATTCTGCTACAAGGTGATGCCCTTCAGACTGAAGAATGCTAGGGCAACCTATCACGGTGCCATGGTATCTCTATTTCACGACATGATACATCACGAAATAGAGGTCTATATGGACGACATGATAGCTAGATCTCGAACAGAAGAAGAGCATCTTGATCATTTACAAAAACTGTTTGAGAGACTAAAGAAGTACAAGCTGACGTTGAACCCCAATAAATGCACATTTGGAGTAAGGTCTGGTAAACTCCTAGGCTTTATCGTCAGGAATAAAGGTATTGAGGTGGATCCCGCCAAGGTAAAAGCGATACAAGAGATGCCTGCTCCTCGTACTGAGAAGGAAGTCAGAGGATTCTTGGGACGTTTGAACTACATTGCCAGATTCATTTCTAACCTGACAGCTATTTGTGAACCAATCTTCAAACTATTGAAGAAAGATAAGTAGTCAAATGGAATGATGAATGCCAAAATGCTTTTGGCAAGATCAAAGAGTACTTGCAAGAGCCTCTTATTTTAATGCCACCATTCGAGGGAAGACCATTGATCATGTATCTAACTATTTTAGAAAATTCAACGGGGTGTGTGATGGGGCAGCATGACGAGTCTGGCCAAAAAAGAGCACGCTATTTATTACCTGAGCAAAAACTTTACCGACTGTGAAACAAGATATTCACTGCTCGAGAAAACTTGATGCACTCTGGCATGGGCTGCTTGCCGGCTAAGACAGTATATGCTGACCCATACTACCTTGTTGATATCTAAAATGGATCCAATAAAATACATCTTCAAGAAACCCGCACTCTCTGGGAGAATATCGAGATGGCAGATAATCCTGACAGAATATGACATACAGTATACTACCCAGAAAGCAATAAAGGGCAGTGTACTAGCTGATCACCTTGCTCACCAAGTTGTGGAAGACTACCAGTCCATAAGGTTCGAATTCCCAGATGAGGACATCATGATGGTAAACAACTGTGAAGAATTCAGGCCATATGACGGACCTGAACAAGGATCCCGATGGACCCTGGTTTTTGATGGGGAATCTAACGCACTCAGAAATGGTATTGGTGCTGTAATCATATCTCCTGAAGAATGTCATACTCCTTTTACGGCAAGACCCTGCTTCAATTATACAAATAACATGGCGGAATACGAAGCGTGCATCTTTGGTCTCAAAGCTGCCATAGACTTGGGGATCAAATCTTTGAATGTATTTGGAGATTCAGCTTTGGTTATTAGTCAGATCAAAGGGGAATGGGACACTAAACACCCTAACCTTATCCCTTACAAAGAACATGTTTTGACGTTGCTCCCACATTTTGAAAAGATTACCTTCGAGCATTTCCTGCGAGAAGAAAATCAGCAAGCTGACGCACTAGCCACAGTGTCATCTATGTTTAAACTTAAATGGGATAATGAGGCTCCCCAGGTCACCATTGAATGAAGGGATGAACCATCACACTGTCACGAGATTAATACCGAAGAAGTAGTGGACCAGCCTTGGTTTCATGAAGTCAAGAGGTATCTCGAGGCTCAAGAATATCCAGAAGGAGCTTCAGTAAACGATAAGAAGTTCTTAAGGAGATTCGCTGCTAAATTCTTCCTTAGTAATGGCATTCTTTACAAATGCAACCATGACTCCGTATTACTTCGGTGTGTAGACAAGGTTAAAGTTGAAAGGATCATGGCTGAATTACGTGAAGGCACTTTTGGAACCCATTCCAGTGGGCATATGATGGCAAAGAAAATCCTATGGGCAGGCTATTACTGGTCTACCATGGAAGAAGATTGCTATCAACACTCTCGAACTTTCCATAAGTGTCAGATCTATGCTGACAAGGTGCATGTACCTCCGGTTACTCTGAATGTCTTGATGGCTCCTTGGCCCTTTGCTATGTGGGGGATTGATATGATTGGGGGAATTAAGCCAACAACCTCTAATGGACACCGCTTCACCTTAGTGACCATTGATTATTTTACAAAGTGGGTGGAGAAAGCTTCATTCGCTTCTGTTACCAAGAACGTTGTCGCCCGGTTCATCAAACAGAATCTCATTTATTGTTACGTATCGCGGAGAGGATCATTACAGACAATGGTACAAACTTGAATAATACTATGATCACTGCCCTGTGCGAGCAATTCAAGATCCAGCATCACAATTCTTCCCCTTACCGGCCGAAGATGAATGGTGCTGTCGAGGCTGAAAATAAGAACATTAAAAAGATCATACAAAAAATGTTAGTCACATATAAGGACTGGCATAAGATGCTACCATTCTCTCTCCACGGTTATCGTACCACGACACACACATCAACCGGGGCAACACCTTACTCTCTGGTATACGGCATGGAAGCTGTCTTGCCTATTGAGGTCCAGATCCCTTCTCTGAGAATCATGAAGGATGCAGGGTTGAATGAAGATGGCTGGACCCAAACTCGACTTGATCAACTAAACTTGATTGATGAGAAAAGGCTTACTGCCGTCTGTCATGGTCAAATGTATCAAAAACGGATAATCAAGGCTTTCAACAAAAAGGTCAGACGCCAAGTGTATCAAGTCGGGGATCTGGTAATCAAGCGCATCATACTTCCGCTGGGTGATCCCAGGGGAAAATGGACTCCTACATACGAAAGACCGTTTGTAATAAAAACCATATTCTCTGGTGGCGCGATGATCTTGACCACCATGGATGGAGACGACCTGCCGCACCCTGCGAATGTAGACATAGTCAAAAGATACTACGCTTGAGAGACCCGCTAGGTTGACGCACCTAGGCAAAACAAGGGCATCCCTGCGAACCAAAAAGGTTCCGGCAAAAATTAGGGATAAAACAAAAAATCTGTATACCCAGCAAGTTGAAAACCCGAAAGGGAGACTTTGGAAAAAAATGGTTTCCCGGTGGGAATTAAAGCGTATGACTATGTCCCGTTGGATCACCTCACAGACAACCTACAAACTCGACGGTTTTGATCAATTCAATTAGCTTCGAACAAGGCAACAAATAAACGTGATGCTCAGAGATACAAAGGCTATAGCAGAATGGGAACCCCACGGGATTATTACACATAGCTATCTTTTATTTGTATTAAAATTTTCATCTTTTACGACGACATTCTCTTACTAAAATGTTTATCTCATTGTACAAAAATACTTACTCAAAGTCAATACAAAGATATCCCTTTGAAAGTGCAAAACTATCTGTTTTTCTTTACTTTTGTATTTTGTTTACAAAAACGTTCAACAGATTCATTTTTGAACGTATGCATTTGAATATAATTACTGTTTACAAATGAACAAAATAAAAAGATAATCACTGATGGCTTCAAGAGGTAGAAAAATCTCTCTATGCTATTCCCATAAATCCATGCAATATGCAGTCTAATCCCTAGCAGAACAAAGCTCCCAGCTATCAATCCCCAATAAAAGTCACCAAATTTCTCTGATTCCCCAAGCAGGATTTTTCAAGCAATACACGAAATTCCCTTTACAACATAGTTTATTTCTCCAAGCAGAAATTCATCAACACTTAGACTTCATAACATGAAGACTTACATATCCTCAGCAACACTCAGGGATCTATTTTCCCCAACCCAACAACAATGCAGCAAATCAGCTCACATACGCATACATCACATCCATATATCATAAACATTGATAATATGAATGCATTATACTATGCATTTAATATAACATAACATTTCATATTAGCTAACATTTTATCTTTTTCAGGATAAGATTAATCAACATCTACCATTAACAATGTTCAAAGTCTTCAGATACAGTTCAGATACGCTCCAAACATAGATGCCATCCTGAAACTCATTCAACTTCTCAGATACGGTTCGGATACGCTCCAGACACGGATGCCATTCTGATACTCATTCAGACTCAACTTTTGATACAGTTCGGATACGCTCTAAACACAGATGCCATTATGATACTCATTCAGATCTAGCTTCTTAGATACAGTTCAGATACGCTCCAGACACGGATGCCATTCTAATACTCATTCAGACTCAACTTTTGATACAATTCAGATACGCTCCAGACACGGATGTCATTCTGATACTCATTCAGATCCAGCTTCTCAGATACAGTTCAGATATGCTCCAGACACGGATGTCATTCTGATACTCATTCAGAGACAACTTTTCAAGATACAGTTCGGATACGCTCCAGGCATGTATTCCATTATAATAACTCATTCAGAGCCAACTTTTCAAGATACAGTTCAAATACGCTCCAGACACGGACGCCATTCTGGTACTCATTCAGTTTGAGACTACAAACACAGCTCAATAATCATTTCTAGATGGCATCTACAATCCCATCTCCAACAAATTTCTATCATCTCTCCAAATGGCATCTTTAAGCCAATTCCCTCAACCATCACATCACCGAGTGCAAATTTATGGGCACTCTAGTGTCCAATTATCTTTCACCTTCGAGTCACGAATGGCAAAAATTTCCAATCTAACTCTTCAGGCATAAGAAGATTGAACGGGGGCAACTGTTGTACCCCAAAATTTTCCCTCTCACTTATCAAGAATTTTCTCACAAGATCTCCTTGACTCAAGACTGCATTACAGTTTGATTAGCTCAAGACACCTCCTTATGCACTGATGACCAAAATTAGGGTTTGAGTTTGCACAAGGACATTTGAACTTTCAATGCCTCATATGACTTTCATGGATCATTATGGACCCCTAAGATTACTCATGTCAAGTTTCAAGCCTTGAATCACATTTTTGCTCAATTAATTGAGCAGTTGACCTAAAAATCAATTGTATTAGGGAAAAACTCAACTATGGCCAATTTACAGTCAAACTTCATAATTTTTGATCCACATCAACATTTTAGACTCATATTTATCATTTGATCAAGTTTGGACCATAATTCCTCAATAAATTTGATCAATCCCCAAAAGGGCAAAATGGTCAAAATTAGGGTTTTAATTGGGAAAGGGCAATTTCTGATTTTTGACCTAGCAAATGGTCAATTGATTTAAGGCATGATATCAAGAGTCCAATTTCATCATTTAAACCTAATTACATGGTTCAAAACATTGCAAGTCCATTGGATTGACAAATGAATTTTGCAGTCAACTGATCAAAAGTCAACTGTATACTGAAAATTCAAACTTTGACTTTTTGGTCAAATTCAAGTGCCAAAGATCATAATTCATAAAAACATGTCAAAATATGAAACTTATTCATCAAGAAATCAAAAAGTCAAGATTTCATTTTGAAAAGTCAAAATTTCTAAACTTAGAACTTTTTCGAAGTGTTGGAAAATTCATGTTTTTTCATAACTTTGAGCAAAATTTTCACCATGATGCAAGATGATTCAAGAGAAACTTCCAACATGAAAGTTGTATATATCCATGAAATCTACAAATTTTCTTTACACAACTCCTTCCAAAAGTGCTTGGATCTCAAGTTATAATTTTATGAACATAGGGTCATGAAACTAAACACTTAGTGAAATTTTGCCCTAATTTGGCCAGGATTTTGACCTAACTTCATGGCACTTTTTCATATAGTTTAAAGGGGAATCTTCAAAAGAAATTCAAATATGGGTTTTATAGAACATCTCAAGATTTCCAAAATGTCCAAGAACTCGTTGAGATCATTCTTGAGTAGGGAGAATCGAAGAGATGAAGTTAGGGTTTTTTCACTTGAATTACAAGCCATTTTTGATGAACACATGAACCAAATCCATGCTAGGCTGCATAATCTTTGCTTTGTAGTCTTCACACTTGTTTGTCAATCCATAATTAAATGTTTACACATCTATTAGGGCTTTGATGCAAACAATTAAGCTATTATCCAAGTTGCATTTCCATTAATGGCACAAAGTTGACATTGCCATTCTTGTAAAGCAAGTTTTTTGCATAAAGTTCACATTGAGCCTCTAACTTGTTCCCTCTGATGACACTCCATCCACAAAGTCAGAAGCAAGCTTATTTAAAGTATAAACACTATATCTTAGCAAGTACACAAGACTTTGAAACTTGAATTTCTCAAAAATCACATGTTATGCATAAACTTGTGATTTTGAATTCTGATCAACAAGAGGTCTCCAAACTTGTTGTTTATAAATAGAGTCACTATTTGTGACCTAGAGGACGATCTTAAGCACCCTGAAATATACCAAAACTCTCTCAAATCAGAAATTGCACAAAAACTCCATTGTTGCACAATTTCTGACCTTGAACATCAAACTCATATTTCCCTCGTGCGTTTCTTGGCCTTTTAGTTTCTAAAGCCTCCTTACATCAAGTGTAACTTATCATTGTACCTGTTTCATTTCTGTAACATCATTTACCTTATCTTCCATAACCAAAAACATAGCATTGCACATTGAATTCTCCAAGTCATTTCAACCACTCTCAACTCAAGCAAACCATTCCATTAGCTTCCTAGGACCTCAAGGAAGTTAACCTGATCATCACCATCACTTGAAACAAGCTCAAACTCCAAACACGATTTCCAGTTTTGAGGTAAGTTTTCTCAACTTGGAACTCTTCATACAAGCATCATCAATAATTTATTTCTGAATAAAACATGTAGATATCATTGCCCTGAAGCTAACCATGTCTATAGTTTCCATTAATTTTGCTTGAGCTTAGAGAATTTTGAAACTGAAATTTTCTAAATTTTTAGGGTTCAGATTAGGGCCATTAAAATTCTTGCTTATATTTGATCTATAGTTTTAATACTTTACATTTCTGGAATCGTGAGAAAATTTGCTACAAGTTTCATGTTTACAATTTTCATTTTTGATGAGAAATAAGCAAGTTACAGTTGGTCTGGCTGGAGGTTGAAGATGAAGTCTTCAGAACATGTTTTTCCTTACATATTTATTGTTTTGTTTGTATTAAGGGATGTATAGCCACCCCAGTAGTAGAAGCGCGCGCCAGTAACCTATGGGACCTGGGTTCGAGCCCCAATGGTACCCTTTTTATTTTTCACATTTTCATTTTTCTGATTTTTGATTGTTTATGGCAGGCGCTGGGCCCTTTGGGCCTGGCTTGTGATTATTTTTACTTACTGACCCCCTTGCAGGCTCTTGGCACCCCTTGACCCAAGTTTATTTATTTATTTTATTTTATTTTCTTTTCTTAAATATATTTTTCTAAATACTAAAAATCATAAAATACAAAAATGATATATTTATATTTTGACTTATTTTATTTTATTTTTCCACAAAAAAATATTTTTATTTATTATACTTTATTTATTTTATTAAGTAAATCTTATAAATTTAATTAATATTATGATTTTATTTATTTATTTTTTCACACCATTTAAAATACATTATTTTAATATTAAAAAAGGCAAAAAAAATATTTTATAATACTATAAATATTTTCAAGATAAAAAATACCAAAAAAATATTTTTCTTAAACTTAATATTTTTTTATTAATTAATAGAACTAGGTTTTCATTTAAAATATTTTCTTAATAAATTCAAACTTAATTAATTATTTTCTTTATTTTAGGTTAAGACAAAATCCTTTTTTCATGAAAATCAAACAAAATTCATTTTCTTTACATTTTGCATCCTTGTACATTTATTCATTTTTTATACTTTGTATGTATTTAATTCCTTGTATATTTATACCAATTCAATATGCTTGCAATAGACTAATTAGGTTTAAATTATTGCAATCCCCATTTATAAATTGTATACCCCATTTTCCACAAATGTTGTAATAACGTAGTAACTTTAAATTTTATAATTTATCGCTTTTATATAACATGCTAGTAATTAGGGTTTGTATGGAAAGACTAAAACCAATGATTAGAAAACCCTAATTCAAGACAAAAACAAGCATGAAAATGATACACTTGCACACAAGCACCCCTTGGGTTACCCCACGTAGTTGCCTTATACAAAATGGCCATATTACGCATGTGAGGTATCTTGGCAAAAATAAGCAAATACAAGATCATAGTCCCTCAATGACGCTATCTAAGTTGCCTTATAAATGATCGTAGTCCCTAAAAAAGAATGCTAAGATACCTTGCAATATTGCTAATCATGGTTATACGATGACCCACGCCCGTCCCGTTTACATCCAAAGATAGGGTTGCTTACCAAACCAATGGTAAGACAACAATGTCAAAGGAATAGAAAATGAACAAGAAAGACATTTGAGTAGGTAGATTGCTCCTAATTACTTGCTCAATTTGAAACAAACATCCTTGCTATTTTCAAAACAAACACATACAGACATCTTACAAACTTGAAAACATTTTCAAAAGATCAACATCTTTGTATACATTCTTACGAACGAGAGTAATTACAAAGATTGCCTAAACAATGGCCTCTTTACAAAATACTTTCAAAAACAACACAAAACACATTTTCAAACAAAAGCAAGTGATCTAGCAAGTAACTAAGAGCCCATGGAAAACCATGGATGAAAAGTGTGCTAATACCTTCCCTTTTCATAATCCACCCCCCGAACTCAAGAAATAATATCGAAGGTCTTTCCTGTGCTTTTTCACCTTTCCTTTTGGATAAAAGAAAAATCGGTGGCGACTCTTGCTAACCGCAACATTTGTAATTGTTCTGGACTGGGCCCGGGTTGGCCCAAGAGCAAGAATGAAGGCCCAATCCAAACAACTCTACAAGGAGCGCGTCGACCAGAAGCTACAGCCGTGCCAGCCATGCCCGCGAACACAACGTCCCCGACCATATACAATCCAGCTCGAGTCCAACTCGAGCACCCTCCTCGTAGGGCAGACTATGACCGTTACACCATCGCCTGAACTACGAAAAGACCGCGTCCTCGTCCGTCTGTACTTCTCGCAGAGCATCCAGGAAGGAGACCACGTGCGGGTCCCCACTACACACGTAGAACCTGGCAGTTCCTTTATTGGTCCAATCCTGGTCGGCCCAATGAAGGGACCTTGGCCTAGCGCTGGGGGCTATAAATACCCTCTATTCCTAGAGGGTCAGGTATTCATTCTCTTACCCATACTCACACTTTTGCCTGCTCGTACTCTCACTCACTTTAGCATCAGAGTGCCTTGTAGGTACCCCCCCATCTCGTTCAACTTTTGCTCAGAACCAGTCGTGACGGTCCAAGTCTGATCAGGTAAGATTAGTGGCACCGTCTGTGGGAAACTAGCTTCCCCGTCTTGCAAAAACTCAAAGACCAAAGCTCAACTCAACTATCATCGTCATGGCTGACCAAGTTCGTGATGAAAAAAACGTCCGCGTCGTCGACACCAACAATGGCCTCGCAGATAAAAATGGACACCCTGATAACGCCGGTAACCCCGGTCATAACACCATCCCTGTGTCGAATACCCCCGGGCCCTCAATCCACTGCGACAGAGTTGCTGCTTCATCCTCCTCGGTCCCTCCTCCGCTCGAAGAAGACGATGCAGCTCTCACAAACTATCGAGGTGCTCAGTTTCAGGAGGTCCCTGTCCCCGCCGGGGCAAATGCCACAACCCGCACGCTGTTCGCGGCGATCAATCAGACGAATTACCTCATCTTCGCCCAAGGGGAAAGATTGAGGGCATTAGAAGACGATCGAAGACCCCCGAGGAGGCACCGGAGGCCCCAGACTCCACCTCCTCGAGTAGCGGAAGTACATCTCCCGTCCCCCTCGCGGAGACAATACAGAGATGCCTCCCAAAGCCCCTCCCCCCGACCCTCGGGGAAACGACCCCCTTTGGAGAGGCAACCCATCATCGAAGCCGAGGTGCGCGGCCATGCCCCCCCACGATAAGAAAGAAGACACTCCGGAGACGGGCATGGAAGAATCAACCGACGAGCACCACACTCGAGGGATGCCCAGCGCGACCAGGACCGTCGCGCTAGACAATATTACCGGTCCCCATCCCTCTCCCCGGAGCGAAGCGACGAGGACGACCCCCGCGGTCCCCTGTCGCAAGCTATCATGGAGGCGCCCATTCCCCCGGGCATGGAGAAGCCTCCACATTTGAAGGAATACGATAGAGTCGCGGACCCGGTCGACCACATAGACGGGTTCGAGGCTATGCTGCACTATCACAACATCGGGGGGCCCATCAAATGCCGGTTATTCCCCACAACCCTTAGAAAAGCAACAATGGACTGGTACAAGGGCCTCGCTCCGGGATCAATCACCTTGTGGCGAAACCTAAAGAACCAATTCATAAGTTCTTTCACTGCATCTCGGCGACACCGAAAGACCGAGGCAGCTCTCGAGGCTATCATCCAGAGACAGGATGAAACCTTAAGAGAGTTTATCAATCGCTTCAACCGCGAAGCTATACAGGTCCCCTGTGCGGACCACATGAAGAGATATTTGCTGGAGAGGGGGCTCCTCCCCGGCACGGAATTCAGAAAGGCCGTGGGCATCGAGCCACCTAGAACATTCGATGCCCTCCTCGAGAAGGCCCGGGCGTACATGGATTACGAGGAGAGAGAGGCGGCCAACAGAGCCCGAGACCCTAGGACTCGTGGGTCCATCAGCAACCCACGCCAGGAAGCTGCTCCTCCTCGACGAACCGGGGAGAAAAGAAAAAAAGACAGACCCCGAGAAGTCCAAGAGAAAAGAGGACCCTCGGGGCGTTTTACCGAGTACACTCCGCTCACAGCTTCCCGCGAGTGCATTTTGGCAGAGTGTGCCAGCACGGACTTCAAGGACGGCGGCGTCGAATGCCCCCGACCTGCTCCCGCCAAGCCCGGAGCAGACAAGAACAAGTATTGTCAGTACCATAGGAGCCATGGTAATCTTACTGAATATTGCGTCCACCTCAAGGACGCCATCGAAACCCTCATCAAGGGAGGAAGGCTCGCACAATACCGTCGAAACGACGCTCCTCGTCGTGACGCCCGGGAAACAAGGGAACCGGAGGAAGACGCCCGACCATCTGACGAGTCGGTCCCCGTCTAGACCGCCTTCTCCGTGACCAGACTCGAGGACTTCAACATCTCTGAACACTTGCAGGAGCCTCTCACAACACACAGCAGGTGGGAATATTTCCCCTCCGCCATGGTCATCAACGGCGGAGGATTCAACGACTTGACTATCAATTCGGCTAAAAGGAAGCTGTATGAGCTTGTCGACGTGGCACCTACGCAAACAGTGACATTTGAAAGGGTAAAGGGTAGATCGGAACCCATCACCTTCTACCTGGAAGAGCTCCCCGGTAGAGCCCCCAACGCAGTCATCCCCTTACTAATAAGGGCAAGAATGGCCAACTTCGATGTGCATCGCATCCTCGTCGACGAAGGAAGTTCCGTGACGTAATGTACAGTCAATTGTTCCGAACTCTGCAGCTGAATGACTCACATCTCTCGCCGTATGTAGGGTCAGACTTACAAGGATTCAACGGCTCGACTTCCAAGCCTTGGGGATACGTCGAGCTCATGGTTACCTTCGGCAAAAGCACGACGATTAGGCAGGTTAAAGTACGCTTCCTCGTCATCGACTGCCCGTCCCTCTATAACTGCATCTTGGGGAGACCAACGCTGGCAGAACCGACAGCGGTGCCCTCCACCGTCCATCTAAAGATGAAGTTCTACACCAAAAGGGAAAGGGTAGCTACCATCCAGGGCGACCTAGCCGCTGCTCGGAGGTGTTTCAACGCTGCATCCAAGGGGCGCGACACTGTCGATGTCGGGACAAGGCCCGCCAAAAGACCGGCGACGACACGACAGGAGCCCGACAACCCAGAGCCCGCCAAGGAGGAAGCCCAGAAAGCCCCACCAAAGATCGACTCTATAGCTCTGGATGCTCGCTTCGATCAGGATGAACCTCCCAACGGCAAGCGAATTCCCCTCCGACCAATACCGGATGAGGACTTTGAGCTTGTCCCCCTCGGCGCAGACCCGAGCAAAGGAGTAAAGATTCGCATCGACCTCTCCGACCTGGCAAGGAATCAAATCAAAGCCTGCTTGCGCGAAAATGCTGACCTGTTCGCCTGGAGCGCCGTGGAGATGCCCGTACTCGACCCTGAAGTCGCCTATCACCGTCTCGCCATAGATCCTACTGCTAAGGCCGTAGTACAACGTAGGCGTAGGCAGTCTCCGGAGAAAACGGAGGCTGCTGAAAAAGCTGTAAAAGACCTCCTAGAGGAAAATTTTATTTCTGAAGCCCGGTATTCAACCTGGCTGTCGAACGTTGTACTTGTTAAAAAGAATAATGGAAAATGGAGGATGTGTGTTGACTATACTGATCTCAACCGGGCTTGCCTGAAAGATGCTTTCCCTTTACCGAACATAGACATGCTGGTCGACAACTCGGCCGACTACAAAACATTGTCATTCATGGATGCTTACTCGGGCTATAATCAAATCCTGATGGCCATGAGCGACAGGCATTGCACGGCTTTCATGACCAGCTCGGGAAATTATTACTACAACGTAATGCCCTTTAGACTAAAAAACACCGGGGCAACTTACCAGCGTATGATGAACAGAGTGTTCCACGAGCAGATTAGAGACATGCTCGAAGTCTATATGGATGACATGATTGGCAAATCCAGATTAGATGCCGATCATGCAACACACCTCAAGGCGGTCTTCGCCCAAGCAAGACAATGTAAGATGAGATTCAACCCCAAAAAATGCACGTTCGGGGTCAAGGCGGGGAAATTCCCCGGGTTCTACCTGACAGAACGAGGAATTAAGGCCAACCCCGACAAATGTCAAGCGTTCTCCGACCTCCCGACCCCAACATCGAAGAAGTCAATACAAGTCATGAACGACATGCTCACATCTTTGTCCCGCTTCATCGCAAGGTCCGCCCAACACGCCCTCCGCTTCTTCAGACTCCTTCGAAAAGAAGCAGCCTTCGAATGGACCGAGGAATGTGAACGGGCACTACGCCATCTAAAACAAAGCCTATCACAACCACCCGTGTTATCTCGACCAGTCGACGGGGAGCCATTATTCTTGTACTTGGCCATCTCAAACGAAGCCGTCAGCGCAACTCTCATCCGCGAGACCACCGACGGACAAAAACCTGTGTATTTCACCAGCAAAGCCCTACAAGGACCCGAGAGCAGGTACCAACAGATAGAAAAGGTAGCTCTGGCCCTCGTCAATGCTGCGAGGAGACTCAGACACTATTTTCTGGCCCACACGGTCATCGTGCGAACCGACCAACCAGTGAGGCAACTCTTGGGTCGGCCTGACATGGCGGGAAGAATGTTGAAATGGTCCTTGGAGCTCTCCGAATTCGACATTCAATACGAGAGTAGGAAAGCTCTGAAAGCACAAGCCCTGCCCGACTTCGTCGCGGAAATGACCGCTCACGACCCGCCCGTCGGGAAGGAACACAAATGGACCATCTTCGTCGACGAAGCCTCTAGCTCGTCCGGAAGTGGCGTAGGGATCCTCTTGGAAAATGAGGAAGGCGTAGTGATCGAGAACTCAATAACCCTCTCCTTCCCGATGTCCAATAACCAAGCAGAGTACGAGGCCCTGCTCGCAGGACTGAGGCTAGCCAAGGACCTGGGAGCCCGCGAAATACAAATCTTCACAGACTCACAACTCGTTGCCTCCCAAGTCCAGGGGAGTTACCAAGCCAAAAACGACAGTCTCGTCGAATACTTAAGCTTAGTCAAAAAACACATGACAAAGTTTGAGCGAGCAGAAATTTCACAAGTCCCGCGCGAGCAAAACACAAGGGCAGACATACTGTCCAAACCCGCGAGCACAAGAAAGAAGGGCGGAAACAAGTCCGTCATACAAGAATCCCTATCACGCCCGAGCATCGAAAGGTCCTCGGCACTAGTTGAAGTCCATGCCATAGGAGATGCCTCGTCCTAGATGACCCCAGTGTACAATTTTATGACGAAAGGCGAACTCCCCTCGAACCAGACAGATGCAACCATCACAAAGCAACAAGCATGCTCCTACGTGGTGCTCGAGCATAAACTATATTGCAGGGGATTCTCCATCCCCCTTCTGAAGTGTATCGACGAATCCACAGTCCCCGAGGTACTGCGGGATATACACGAAGGGATTAACGCCCAGCACATGGGCGGCAAGTCCCTAGCGAGGAAAGCCCTTCGAGCGGGGTATTATTTGCCGACAATGCAGCAGGACACCAAGGAACACGTCAAGAAGTGTGACAAGTGCCAGAGGCACGACGACATGCACCTCGCTCCCCCTCACGAGCTGAGCATACTGTCGTCCCCGTGGCCGTTTGCATGGTGGGGTATGGATATCCTCGGTCATTTCGTGCAAGGAACTTACCAAAATAAATTCCTCATTGTGGCCGTGGACTACTTCACGAAATGGATAGAGGCCGAGGCTCTCGCGAAGATCACCTCGCACAACATCCTCCGTTTCTACAAAAGAAACATCCTCGCTAGATTCGGGATCCCGAGAGCACTGGTGACCGACAACGGCACCCAATTCACCGACCACGGATTCCAAGACTTGGTCACCAAACTGGGAACAAAACAACACTTCACCTCAGTCGAGCACCCTCAAACCAACGGGCAGGCCGAAGCTGCGAACAGAGTCATCCTCCGGGGACTCAAACGCAGGCTCGGTGAAGAAAAAAGAGGTTGGGTCGAGGAGCTGCACAGTGTCTTGTGGGCATATCGCACCATGCCCCATTCAACGACGAGCGAGACCCCCTTTCGACTAACGTATGGCACCGAGGCCGTCATCCCAGTAGAAATCCGGGAACCCTCCAGGCGGACAGAAAATCCCCTCGACAAAGAAATGAACGACGAGGCCCTTAGGGACGAACTCGACTTAGTCGAGGAAATCCGATTGGGGGCGGCCCTACGCGAGGCCACCCCTAAAACAACGAGTAGCCCTGCGTCACAACAACAAGGACATTAAACGCGAGTTAGAAATCGGTAGCCTGGTGTTACGAAGAAACCAGAAAGACTCCGTGAATTGGGAAGGGCCTTATCGCGTCCACGGCACCACAGGTATCAGGGCATATTACCTCGAGCAACTAGACGGAGAACCACTACCACGACCCTGGAACGCTGCTAAACTAAAGCAGTACTATAGTTAAAAACCCTTAACACCAAGGACTCTCGCCGTCGACGTCCACGTCCGGTCAACGGGGAGAAACGTCCCGACCATGTAGAAAGGCCAAGGTACAAGCCCAATCTACGCCCAAACGACATAACGTTGTTCAGCAAAACGAGAATGAACGACAGTGCCCGGCGTGGACACCTCAATCGAGCTCCACCGTCGAAGTATCTGTAGGGAAGAACACCCAGCTCGCGATGGGAAGTTCATGCCACGGGCAAGCGACCCCGATACGGGTCATACGCCCGAGTAAGCGGCTTCACTCCGCATGCCCGGTGAATCTCGAAGTACGTCGGACCATCCAAAGGGTCGAAAAAGAATCTCTCCTCGAGGTTGTAACTTAGGCGAAATTCGCCACAAAATAGAAAGTCGAGCACAAGCATGTCCCGAGGAAAAGACTTAGGCAAATTTGCCAACAAAATGATAGCCAAGCACGAGCGAGACTTGGGGGCATAACTTAGGCAAATTCTATCACAAAATATGAAAACATAAACACGGGCAAATGATCAAGGTCGAAACAAACATTTAGTCAAAAGCTCATAAATAACAGATAGAAATAAACCGACCAAGAAGGCCAGCGATGTTCAGGAATTACAAAAACGGGCACGCAGGCCCAAAAAGTAAATATGCACGGGCACGCAGGCCCCAAAAACAACCATCAATAAAAAGGCGCGCATGCCCGACTATAATTTCACGGCTAGATTTCCCCGGGGCTATCAACGTCGACAACAGGAGACTCGGGCGGAGGCACGATCTGGCCGTCAATGATCTGGGACATGAAGCCCACCCCTTCGTTATTCAGATCGAGATTCAACAAAGTGAGTTGGCTAATCGCGGCTTCAAAGCCATCCGCCAAGGCGCCAACACAGTCCGTCTCAAGGAGTTGAATACGAGCGACCAGTTCCGACCGACTCCGCAAGGGAGCTGTCTCCTCCGACTCATCTTCGGCAGGGAGCATGGCGGCCTTCAGTTCCTCGACCTCTTTGGCGAGACGCCCGTTGTCGATTTCCAAGCGTTCCCGATCCTCAAGAAAGTAGTCCCTATCCTCGGCAACCTTCCCCGAGCTCTCTTTCTCCGCAGCCAGCAGCTCGGCTTGCTCGCGAAACATCTCCTCAGAGCGCTCCAGGGCAGCCTTCAACTTTCATGAGCTCGCAGTAAGGGCAGCTTTCTCCTGTTCCAGCTCTTTGACGCGATCAAAGTCTGCCCCCTCCTCGGCCAGGACAACGGCCATCTCAGCCATCTTGACCATCCCGACCATGTTGGCGGCCAGATGCTTTCTCCGACTTTCCTTACTTAGCCGCCTAATGGTATCAGCTTCATCGGCGCTTACAGACAAGGGAAACCCCTCGAAGAAACCCTCATCTTTAAAACAGGGGGGCAACCCAAAGGACCTCACCGCGCCAGACTCCTCGCCAACTTCCGACTGGCTCTCTACCCGGTTCCTCTTCCTCGGTATCAGATCAACATGCTGCTCGACATCCTGAGCGTCCGGGGACCCTCCAGAAGCATCACCCGAGCTAGTTGGCGGGCCCATCCTCATCGCCTGAGGAGCTCGCACCACTCTTTTATTGACTTTCTTATCCTGTGTCAACTTTAGAAGCCTCTCCTTTCGTCCAGCCATGTGACCTGCATAAAAGAATCCCGGGTTAGTTACGAGCAAGTAACAAATGAAGAAATTCGAACAAAGACTATAAGACAAAAAATAACCTAGCAGGTTCGCGGCCTGCCCGTAAGACTGACACTCCACAAGCGCCTTTGTATCTATAGGTCGGGCCTCAAAGGTCGGGTAACCATCTTCGTCGAGAATATCCTTTCCCTCCCTCGTGGCCCACCGGGCAGGGAAGAAATTGTCGACATATCTGCAGAGGGTACCATAGGCCTCCTCATCTTCGGTGCTCATCCTGCCCACGGGCGTATGGTAATTCCCGGTGCCATGCTCGTAGTGGCGCGAGCTCCAATGCAAGGGAAACTTAGCTACACGCCCCAATAGCGGACGACCCACATCATCCAGAAGAGCCTCCCCGTGATCATCGGTCACCATAGTTTCTTCCTCGTATATAGACTCTAGAGCAGTTTTGGTGACCGGTCGCACGATGTACCTTTTGTCCTTGAACCCCCGGACATAATCCATATACATCCTGAACAGCCTCTTCGACTGTTTCAGGGAAACCCAACTGTGCCTACCTCCCTGAGACTGGCGCTGTAAATGGAAGACTCTTAAGAAAAGAGGTATGGTCGCCCCAATCCTTAAAAAGCGACACGTCAGTTTGAATGCCCGAAGAAAAGCAATCGAGTTGGGGTGAAGCTGCGAGGAGGCCCGCTCCAAATGATTGAAGACCCCGACCTGAAAATCACTAAAGGGGAGCTTTAGGCCAAGGTCCTTAAACGCGATCTCATACATAGGAAACCTGTACTCAGAGAACTCCGAGCAGATCCGCGCGTTAAGAGACGGTCTGGTGACGATAAAATTTTTCTGGAAGCCAGGCTGACTGCCGCCCTGCTCGACGATAGTATACGCGCTCCGACTGCACCGACTATAAGCAGAAGCAATCCCTCTGGGCTCGGCGCCCACCCACTCTAGCAAAGGATCATCAATGGTGTCGACCAGATTCACATTTTCCTCGGCGCTTTGGTCTTCCACCTTGTTGCGCCTCGAAGAACACGGTTCATCAGCCATTGTTACCTGCAAAGCACATGAAACCGGTCAATTGGGGAGAAAATCCATACGCTCGCCATAACTGAAGGGAAGAAGGGCACGACAATCCGAGTCATACTCCACACACGATTAAAACGTTGAGGATTCAAACAAACGTCTGATATCACCTCCCCGACGCCAAGATGCCACGACAAGTCGTCCTACATACTGCCTAAATGGGCCAACATCCCGGCCAGTCACGAGTACGTCGACCTAAGCTATGGATATGACGAGCAATATCATGAATCCTAAACCTAGAACTATGAGTTTACCGGGCACTATCATGAGTTAGGCGCCCTGAATCATGAAGATCCCGGGCAGCATTGCGAGTCGCACGCTTTAACTATACGTTTACCGGGCACAAACATGCGTTTACCAGGCATAAACATGGATATGCCGGGCAAAAATACGAATGTACCGGGGCTAATCCCAGACACAAATTTTCTAACATACAAAACAATGGAAAAAATCATCTACCACAGGGAAAAACATGAGGGATGAGACGCTTACTTGAAATCAGGAAAGAGGTACGGCGGCGAAGAAGAAAATCGACGGCGGAAAGCACGGCGGTCCTATGAAAATCTGGAAAAACAGCAGCAGCAAAGGCAGAGGAAGGAGGAGAGGCGCGAAGAGGAAAAACATATTATGGGACCCAAGGATCCTATTTATAGTGATGACGTGGAATACGAAACGTCACCTCGGGGAACCACGAACTTCCCCTCCTTGACGCATAGCTCCCCTAGGCAATGATGGCTCTATCTTCAATAGGGTGGCGTCACAGTTCCCAAGGGTTGCCTCGTGTACTCAGCGAACACAGCCCGTCGAGAGTCCCCCGAGCACTCCTCGAAAGGAATTATCTCACGAACGTGACACAGGGGAAGCTCCTCAAGCAACCACGGGGAACCAAATCTCCTGGCCGAGCATGAGGCCCCGTGACAAAGGCGAGCTGAGATCAAGTCATAACTCTTGCTCCAGAAGCCACGACTTGGGGGGCTCCTATTCTGGACTGGGCCCGGGTTGGCCCAAGAGCAAGAATGAAGGCCCAATCCAAACAACTCTACAAGGAGCGCGTCGACCAGAAGCTACAGCCGTGCCCGCCGTGCCCGCGAACACAACGTCCCCGACCATATACAATCCAGATCGAGTCCAGCTCGAGCACCCTCCTCGTAGGGAAGACTATGACCGTTACACCATCGCCTGAACTCCGAAAAGACAGCGTCCTCGTCCGTCCGTACTTCCCGCAGAGAATCCAAGAAGGAGACCACGTGCGGGTCCCCACTACACACGTAGAACATGGCAGTTCCTTTATTGGGCCAATCCTAGTCGGCCCAATGAAGGGACTTTGGCCCAGCGCTGGGGGCTATAAATACCCTTTATTCCTAGAGGGTCAGGTATTCATTCTCTTACCCATACTCACACTTTTTGCCTGCTCGTACTCTCACTCACTTTAGCATCAGAGTGCCTTGCAGGTACCCCCCCCCCATCTCGTTCAACTTTTTCTCGGAACCAGTCGTGACGGTCCAAGTCTGATCAGGTAAGATCAGTAATAAAATGCAAAACACCCAAGTCAGTTCTCCCACCGTATCACACATTAGCATTATATCGATATTCTTTTGTGTGTGGATGGTTGTTGTGTGTTTTAAACTATCATCATATATGCTTAACTTCACCGTTATTACATGTAAATGTATTATCACCCCTCTTTTTTTATTGTTTTTTATTTTTGGTTTTTGTTGTTATCATTCGGTAATACAGGTGATCAGCCGAAGTGATAACATCGTGAGTATTGCGAGATGACACTTTTCTTTTTCGGTTTATTTTAGAGGAATAAAATGCTCTGAACTGTAACACTAGGGGTTTGGGGCGCTTGTGTTTGTTTTCATGTATTGGAACACAATCCTCATATGGATTTGTTTTTTAGATGTTATTCCAAACAAATATATATATTTATCTTTATTTCTGCTATGTTTTTAATAAATGAATGTTATTTCGATTGGAGTATTGTGACGAGTAATATCTTAAGTGCAAGTTTCTTTTATAAATATGTTATTTTGGGGTTTAGGGTGTTACATAATCAGGAGAGGAGGTGCCTCCTTTATATTGGAAAAGAATTGGATAAAAAAGAAAACGGTCCATTGGCCAATTAACTTACCTAATTTATGAGGTCCTAAGTATAATCGATTATTTATGCCCTTATTGAAAAGTTTAGATAGATGGTCGTTACCAATTGTTACGACATTATTATAATCGATTATATAATCAATTTTTCTTCTTCTAATTGATTATCCTTAGGATCAAATCGATAAGGTAGTTCAATTTCTTTTCTAATGAAGCTGGAATTTTCCTGATCAATTGGCTAGGGTTTAAAAACATTTTTAGGCATTTTGATAGGTAAAAAGAGATTTCAAAAGACCTTTAAGTATGTGTGAGTTGCCTTGGTATCTTAGGGTCTATTTGGTTCAAATTAACAGGAGGGGAGGGAAAAGATTTTAATAGAGGGAAAGAAAGGGGGGAAGATGAGGGAAATTTTTTTAATTATATATGTTTGCTTCAAAAGATGGGAGGGAGGGGACAGGAATGAAGATATTTTAATTAAAAATATGTTTGGTTCACAAGGGGAGGAGACATATTTTATTAATAATTTAAAATTTTATCCTTATGATCTTATATAAGTCATATGATATTCAAAGATAAAAAATTCATAAATATCTTTTTGTAATAAGTTATGCAAAAATAATTAAACAAAAATGAATAAAATTTATTGATTAAAAAAAGTTATAACTTACTATGTAACATTAAAAAATTGAGTACACTTGATTCATATTATAACTCTCCGACACAAATTAAAATATGTGTTGATAACAATTTTTAAATTTTGATGAACCATCTATATAACACCCCGTATATATATGTCTAGAATAATATGCAGCGATGTTATAAATGGTACATAGAAACATACCGTGATACGATGGGAGAAATGACTTTTTGTTTTGCGTTTGTATTTGCAAATGTTGGGTTTAGCAAGAGTCGCCACCGAATTTTCTTTTATTCAAAAGGAAAGGTGAAAAAGCACAGGAAAGACCTTTACAGATGTTTTCTTGAGTTCAAGGGGTAGATTATGAAAAGGGATGGTGTTAGCACCATTTTCATCCATGGTTTTCCATGGGCTCTTAGTTACTTGCTAGATCACTTGCTTTTGTTTGAATGTGCTTGTGGTGTGGTTTTTGAAAGTATTTTGAAAAACGTTTTTGTAATGGTTCTCGCCTCTATAAGAACGCGTACAAAGTGTTTGTTTGGAAAATAGTTCAAAGATGTGTTTGTGAGATGTATTTTTGAAAGTGATTTTGAAAAGGTGTCTTTGTAATGGTTCTCCTCTCTATAAGAACACGTACAAATTATTGTCTTTCGAAAATGTTTTTAAAATGAGAGTGTGGGTATATAAAAATGTTTTTTGCTGTTGTGAGCAAGCGAGCAACTAGGAGCGAATCTACCTACTCAAAAGGTCTTAGATATTATTTTCCTCCTCCTTTAGATGTTGCTATCTTACCATTGATTTGGTAAGAAGCCCCATCGTTGGATGTTAAGGGAAGATTGTGGGACATTTGTATAGTCATAGAAGGAAACCTATGGGACATTTTAGCAATGTCGTTTTTAGGGACTAGATCATTTACCGAAGGCAACATTGAGGGTCGTCGAGGGACTACGATCTTTTATCGATTGTCTTTGCTAAAATGCCCATGTTCGAGGGACATGACTATTTTTCTGATAGGTCACAAAGTGGGATTACTCTAGGGGTGCTAGTGTGCAAGTGTGTTGGATTACATGCGTTTAGTCTTGATTAGGGTGATCTATTTGTCTATTTCATAACTTGCCATGCACACCCTAATTACTAACAATATATGAAAGCAATAAAAGTGCAGAAAGTACAGATTCTACGCTATTACAATCATTAGGGGGATGGGGTGTAAAAATTTACAAATGGAGGGGTTGCAATAAAATAAATCCTAATTATTTATTACAACCATATTGAAATAAAAATGCAAGAAATAAAAAGGACTTTATTTAGAAAAAATGGTTTTTTGTATTAATGAATTTAGAAAAAAAAGAAATGAATTAGCCAGTAAAAAGAAAATATTTTTATGCCTTTTTTATATTGATAAAAAGAGTATTAACATTGAAAGTGATAAAGAGGAAAATAAATGAGATATAGAATCAGCGTGCTGCTGTCACCAAGACAAAAGGGATCAGAAGTTCTGATGCCAGGGGTGCTGTGACTTAGAAAGAAACGCCAGTGGGCATCAGAAGTTCTGGATTGGTACACTCTGAGGTCCTGCAAAAACGTTAGAGGGAAATCAGAGGTTCTGAAGTGTATTCAGACAGTGAGCCAAAATTCAGAAGTTCTGTGTTGTGATAAGCAGTGAGTGAAAATAAGAAGTTTTATGCGTTACCAGCGTGTGATAGTCAGAAGTTCTAAGCGTTAAAACAGTGAGTGAAAACATCAGAAGTTCTGTGTTGAAACAACAAGAAAACCTAGAAGTTCTGTGTGTGTTGGAACATTAAGAAAGCCTAGAAGTTATGTGTGTTTAAACAGTAAGAAGAACTCAGAAGTTTTGTGCTGTGCTAAGACAGTGAGCGAGCATCAGAAGCTCTGTGTGTTAAAACAGTAAGAAAAACTCAGAAGTTCTGTGCTATGCTAAAACAGTGAGTGAGCATCAGAAGTTCTGTGTTACATTTCAACTCTTTTCTCATATTAATCAGCCATCAACAATTTATTCAGTTCTTAACCAATAGTAAATCATAAGGATGAAAAAAGCACAACAGCTTATGGAAGTTCTAATCCTAATCCTGAGCCTACCTTTAACCAAGAAGTTCTGATCCACAGTTTTCTCTACTTATGCAATGATATGGACAACATTAATACTATGATATTCACATATTTAATGATGTTCTGAATGAAAAGATGCAAAGTCAGAAAGAATTACCTTGAATCCTAAAGCATGTGCTTGGAGATTGAACTGCTTCCTTCAGGTGTTCTGGAGTCAGCAAAAGTAACGGAAGAGAAAATGCCAAGTTCTTTGACTCAAATGGAGGAACAAAGGTTTTTGTTTTCTGTTTGGGAATTCTGGATTTTTTTATGAAGGTTTCACAGTTTTCTTTTCTCTCTTTTGACAATTCCCTCTCTATAAAAGCCAACCCCTTGAACGTGTGATGGAGCCAAATGTTTATAGATGGTTTTGCTGTGGTTTTGGGAGGAAAAACAAATGGGATTGAAATCCTTTTAGTATACTGTTCCATTGCTTTTTAATCACAGTTTCTGTATGCTAATTTGGTGCAAATATAGGGTTTGAGAAAAATGCAGGTGTGGACTAGATCAGCAGCAATTTGGAGTGTTGTGGCAGCTTGTTGTAGGACTGTGCCACAGCACTGCAGTAGGCTGCTCAAATAGGGTTTTGGGGCTTTGTGATGTTCTGATCGAAGCATATGCTGAAGAGTCATGTTATGATCAAAGAGCATCGCTTCCACATGTTCTAATTGAAGTATCATACTCTGAGCCGTGCTTATAAATTCTAATTGCGCTTGCGTGGAGGCTGGTTCAGATGTTTTGAAGTATCATATTCTCTTAACACTTAGAAAATTTTCTAAATGTTTAGAAATTTGACTTTTTCAAAGTAAATTCTGACTTTTGATTTTTGATGAACCAATTTCATGTCTTGATGAACTATAATTGATGAAACTTGATTTTTGATCTAAAAGTCAAAGTTTGACTTTTTCAGTGTGCTTTTGACCATTTTGCCCTTGTGAGTGATTTTCTTGAAAAATTTCAATTCAAGACTTGAAATTGGATGGAAGCAAAAGCTGAGGGTCCAGGATGATCTTTTGAGAAATGAGAGGGCAAATTTTGGGGTACAACATATACAAATAGCTGGAAAAAGACAATAAATTAAATACTGCATACACTATAACTCCAGGTCAAAACGTATACAATAAGCTTGTCTTCAAGATTACACAACAAAAAGATAACATCTACGAAGGTCTTCCTGCCATCTGCTCATCTGCAGTCTTCAAAACTGACCATCTAGCAATTCTTCAACCTAAAACCTGTGCCTGAAAAAAAATAAGAGGGTTAGGGTGAGATTACTAAATCTCAGTGAACCTCCCTATCCTAAGGGTTCACTCGGTTCTACAATTTCATGCATAAACGAATGCACCGAGGATCCGTGGTTTACCTACAGGTTGGGTACAAACACACATACGGGGAAAATCATCATTTAAGGTCCCTTGACCAATCATCATTGAGATCACAGAAAAACACATAGAACATTCAACAAGATGTACACATCTGTTCCAGAAAGTTGGAAGTGCTACCACTTCACAGTGAAGACACGAGACCACTGACGAAGGACTAGTAAGAATACCTACATAGTACTACAAGGGTGAGTAACAAATTTATGTAACCTACGTGGAATCACGATCCCACCGAACCAACATTGTCAATGTTTTACTTCCTAAGGAGATGCCTATAACTGTGACACAATGAGTATACACCAGATCATTCCCATCGAGCACTAGAATTTCCCACGTTACGTAATGAGTATACACAAAATCATTCCCATTATCATACTAACACATTCTACACTGATAAACTGATATACACCAGAACATTCCTATTAAGAGCGGTGATAATGTTCAGTCATCCGTTCCCACCAGTGAGTATACACTAGATCATTCCTGTGGGGGGAGGACAATAAGATGCACAAATGGTACGACATGCATAATGAGTATACAATAGATCATTCCCACGTGCATGTCCAAAATTGCTCGGTACTATGACGAGTATACACCAGACCATTTCGATCAAGTATCGACAGAAAAATCACGGCAAAGCCACAAAGAATAAAACATGTCCCAAAGTCGAACCAGAATAACAAAATCATCATATAATGCATTTCCACATAAACATGCATTATCATACAGATTATTCATGAACATATCAAAGAAGAATACATAGCTGCAACATACGGTAATACCATAGAATAACAGATAAGGCAACCCGTTACCAAACTCAAAACGAATCTGCACTCAGGGAAAAGTTCATGTTTCTGTCAGGATAGGTTCGCTAAGCGAACTGCTAGCGAACACCCGATTCGCTAAGCAAAGTCCTAGCGAACAAAGTTAGAAGCTTCATCCAATTCTAAAATTCAGAGTAAGCGAAATTCCAGCTAAGACCCGATTCGCTAAGCGAACTTGCAGCGAGAAATTTATTTAATTACTTTCCTTCAGTCCCAGACAGTCTCTATAAGAACTCATTAGCGAAGGCTACTTCTCTTAGCGAGCCATAGTTCGCTAAGAGAACGCTGTTATACACAGCTTCCTAACCATATAGATTGTTTGCTAAGCACACACAGAGTTTGCTAAGTAAACTTCACTGCATACAGAAAAATCAGAAAATGCAGAAGCATGATTTTGGGTTTCCAAAACTCAAAAACTCACATGCAATCAGTAATAAACAAGGTGCATAACAAAATGGTATTGTAAGTATTGATTATTCATGGATTGGGCTCATGTTCATGCAAGATCAAGGATTCATGGCATTTATCACTCAAACCCTTATCGCATATAAACCTCAATGTTTCCCAAAGTCTCTAACTATGAGACTCACTTGATTTAATAGAGATTAGAAAGATGAATATGTTGCTCTTGAGCTCCTATCTTGACCATAATTTCACCTCCAAGCCCATCAACCCCGTAACACCATTTCCAACAAGAATTCCCGAACTTCAATCGCGTTTATCTCCTTTAATACAGAACTTATAAACATGAAATCATATATCAAATTGAAAGGATTTTTGTGTTGATTTTAGAACTTCAAGAATTTCTTAAATCTAAGTTACGAGTAAAAAGTTATGACCTATTATGTGAGGCCTGCTCCATGAATACGAAAATGGAGAAGATGAAGATGAGCATGGCCTCTCTTTTTTCTCTCTCTATTCTTCTTCCCAAAAATCTGATTTTGTTGAATCTTTACCCAAACAAGACCTTACGATGACATGCGAGATTGTTTAAAGACCAATTTGTCCTTCAACTAAACAAATACTATGAACTTCTAACTAATCCTTATAACTCCACTAACTTCTAATACTTAAATATATATATATATATATATATATATATATATATATATATATATATATATATATATATATATATATATATATATATATATATATATATATATATATATATATAACAAAGCAAGTACATAAAATAACAATGTAATAGACAGAAAATAAAATGAATGGTTTAGAATTTGATATAAAATAAATACAATAGAAACACAACAAAATTAGAAAAAAAAACATAAATATAAATAAAAATAAAATTATAAAAAAAAGTAGTGCAAACATTATAATGTATATTAAATATAAAAATAACAAAAAATAATTTTAAGGCAGAGAACAATTGTAATAAGTTGATAGAAGCAACAGAAAAAAACTTACAAAAGAGAAATACTAACACGAAAGAAAATGAATAATTGTGAAACACTAAAATAAAATTGACGATATTTTAATAAATGTAAAATAAATTTAGATAATAAAAATCATATTATCTCCATTCCCCTCTAAAAAGTGTGTTTTGGAGCGGTTTCGCTCCCATCCCCTCCCATCATCTCTCCTTCTAAAATTTAACCAAAAAAATTTAATTAAAAATAGTCCTTCTCCCCCCTCTCCTCAATCTACAATGAACCAAACACACCCTTATGAGTTACTCTTCTACTTTAAAAATACTCAGGTATCTCCGACATATGGATCTATGTGTTTGCATGTATAAAGCTGATAAATCATACAAAAGATCTTATCTTAAGTTTGGATGACAATAACTTTAATTGTCGTGATGAAGTTTGTGATACGGTGGGAGAACTGACTTGAGGTTTTGCGTTTGTGTTCACTAAATATTTCAGTTTAGCAAGAGTCGCCGCCGACTTTTATTTTATCCAAAAGGAAAGGTCAAAAAGCACAGGAAAGACCTTTGAGATGTTTTCTTAGGTTCGGGGGGTAGATTATAAAAATGGAGGGTGCTAGCACCCTTTTCATCCATGGTTTTCCATGGGCTCTTAGTTACTTGTTTAGATCACTTTCTTTGCTTTTCCAATTGTTTGAAATGGTGCTTTGTGTGGTTTTGAAAGTATTTTGAAAAGAGGCCATCGTTTTGGCAATCTTTGTAATGATTCTCGTTCGTAAGAATGTATACAAAGATGTTTGTCTTTTGTAAAATGTTTCAATATTTTGAAATTTGTTTGGAAATGTTTTGAAAATGTGTGTGTGTTTGTTTGAAAATAGCAAGGATGGTTTGCAAATTGATCAAGTAACTAGAAACATCTACCTACTCAAAAAGTCTTTCTTGTACATTTTTATTCCTTTGACATTGTTGATTTACCATCGCTTTGGTAAACAACCCTATCTTTGGATGTTAAATGGGACGGGCGTGGGTCATCGTATGACTATGATAGCAATGGTTCCAAGTATCTTAGCAAGTTTTAGGGACCAAGATCATTTGTTTTTTAGGCAACCAAGTCTAGCGTCATCGAGGGACTATGATCTTTTGTTTTGTTTAATTTTGCCAAGATACCTAGCATGTATACCATGACCATTTTTAAGGCAACAAAGTGGGTGAAACCCTAGAGGTGCTTGTGTGCAATGTGTTGTCATTTTACATGCATTTTTGTCTTGCATTAGGTCATGCTATTTGTTTGATTTTTGTCTTATCATACAAACCCTAATTTACTAAACATACATATAATGCGATAAATTGCGTAAAGTAAATCTAAGCTATTACAACAATATTATGGGAGGGGGGATACAAGTTTTGAATGGGGGATATTGCTCAAAATAAAACTCTAATTCACTATTACAACCCAAATGAATTTATTATACAATAAATAAATAAATATACAATATTTAAATATGAAATAAAATGTATGTATGCAAAAATGTTTTTGTATTTATTTTTATGTATGTGAAAAATAAATTATTTAAGTCTAAAATAAGAAAAAATATTGTGATTATTTTTGAAAGGGTGAAAAACCCTAAATTTTGTTTAAAAGAAAATATATTCTATATTATTCATTTTTGTTCAAGAATAATAATAATAATAATATGTATAAAATGTTAAAAAATTGAAATATGTATGAAAATATTATTTTAAATGTGAAAAATAATAAAATAAAAATGTATGATATTTTTATATTATTTACAAGTTATTTTAAGAAAATGATTTCTATTTATCAAAATAAAACTATTTTTATATGAAAAAAATAAGATAAAAAATAAAAATAAAATGCAAAAAATTAAGAAAATATTTTTGGGATTTTTTAATGTTCAGAAAAAAAAATAAAGTCAAAAATATAAAATATGCAAGAAAATACTAAAATATAAATATAATAGGTCAGGGGGGTGCAAAAGTAAAATGGGGTGTGTGAAAAGTAGCAAGCCCAAGGCGCCAGGCCCAGCCAACATCAAACGCGCGTTCCTGAGTCAAACCTGTATCTTGCTATTCTTTGCATAAAATCAAAAACTTGTAACATGAAAAATGTAGCTCATGATCTCACGATTCCAGTGATATAAAGTTTGTGACCTAACACTCAAAGATCAAGGAGAATTTTATCACTCCTAATTTCTAACCTAAAATTTTCATGAACTTCAAGCTTCAAATTCTCACTACTCAGTTAATATAAATAAAAACTATGCATATGTACAACTTAAGCAAGTTAAGGACTACATTTTTGCTTCACAAATCGTGACCTAAAGATGCCTAAATAGAGAGATAGAAACTTTAAAAATAACTTGTTCAGTTGAGTTTGGATATGGCAATGTGGGAACTTTGAGTGAGGCCTGAAGGTCGTGTGAGCTTCCTTGAAGTTCCCTCAAGCTTTTTCAATGCTCAGCTTGCCTTGTAGATGCTTGAATCTCCCTGTAAAAGTCAACCTGCAAACCTCCAAAATGAAAATGGTGAAGCTTGAAACAGGGCACACAGTTGCAATACAAAGGCCTGGACAACTTAGGTAGGATGTATGTAATGTGTTTGAAGTCTTAAAATGAGAAACGCATGAGCCAATATTGATTTGGCAAGGGTTCTGCAGATGATGCCCTGTTTGGGCAGAAAAATGTGATTTTGGTGTTTGAGAGTGTTTGGGATGTTATGGATTCGTGTTTTATCTTGCAAAAAAGTTTTGAAGTTGTTTCAAATGGAGCCAAGCCTTGCCTTTATCAGATATCCAAGATGTCTTGACTTTTGCAAGTTTTCTTGCTTTTGAAGAAAGTTGAAAGTGACAATGCCAAAATGATGTACTTGCTAGTTCTAGGTCTGCAAGGAGTTGGTAAACTTTTTCTGATGTTTGTGGATCTTGCTTGCAATAAAATATTAGGTCCATGGCTCAAGATTTGCAAAGTTGCCAAAAAGCATGCTTTATCAAAATGGTATTATGAACTTTATGCCATTTTTGGATTAATTCATTGTGCAATGCTTCAAAAGTCAGAACAAAACCATTATCCATTGTGTTAGCATTCAATTATGGAGTGTGGAAGGGATTAGTACCTGTAATACCAAGTACAAGCATGATAGGACAAATTTGCAACTTGAACCATTGTGAAAATGCCTTGAACAAAAAGTGATAAATTATCATTTTCCCTTCTTCGATTCTCCCTAACCATAAATGATCTTGGAGAGTTCTTTGACATTTTGGAAAGCTTGTAACATGATCTACAATCTATATCTGAAATTCATTTTGAGATACCTCTTCGAACTAGGTGAAAAATTGCCATGAAGTTAGGTCAAAAACCTGCCTAAACTAGGGCAAAATTTCACTAAGTTAAAAAGTTTATGGACCCCTATTCACAAAATAATAACTTGAGATCCAAGCATCTTTTGGGAAAACTTTGTGAATCAAAGTTGTAGATTTAATTGAGAACTACAACTTTCATGTTGGAAGTTTTCTTTGAATCCAATTGCATCATGGTGAAAAAGTTGTGAAAAGTTGGGAAAAAATAAGAAAATTTCCATACTTAGAAATTTTCTAAGTTATGAAAAATTTTCAAATTAAACCCTAATTTGCAATTTTAGGTTTATTGATCAACAAGTTTCACATTTTGACATATCTTGATGAATTATGACCCTTGGCACTTGATTTTGACCAAAAAGTTAAAGTTTGACTTTTCAGTGTGCAATTGATTTTTGATCAGTTGACTTGATCAAATGCTACATAGGAGCCTATAATGTTGATGGGGATAAAAATTATGAAGTTTGACTGTAAATTGGCCATGGTTGACTCTTTCCCCAATACAGCTGATTTTTAGGTCAACTGTCCAATTGACTAGGCAAAAATGTGATTCAGGGCTTGAAACTTGGTATGAACAATCTTAGGGGTCCAAGATGGTGTATGAAAGTCACATAAGGCATTGATGGTCCAAAAATCCTTGTGCAAACTCAAACCCTAATTTCAGGTCATCAGTGCAAGGTTAGGTCTTGAGCTGTGCAAACCCTAATCTTGTCTTGAGTCCAAAGAGTCTTGTGAGGAAAAATCTTGATAAATGAGAGGGTAAATTTTGGGGTACAACAAAGTTGATGGCATGGTTTTAATCTATGATGATAGTGATCCAAGTAGACTCATGATTGAAGTGCTTATATGATCTCCACAATTGAAAAAAAATCTTGAAGCCTTAGAGGAATAAAGTAGAGGAATTATGAAAGCTCGCCAAGTCGTGTCTTCCTGAGTGGCCAGAGTTTGTAAAAGTAAGGGAGTTTCTCCTGAGTTATAAGGAAACTCACCCATACTTAAATGTTGGTTTCTAACCTTCTTGCATTTTTAAAATGTTTTCTAACTGGTCCAAGTAATTAAGGAACAATCCCCTATCCCTAAAAAGACTTTTTTAACAACCAATCAATCTGCGACTTAGGCCAATCGATTAGAAAATCTTTTCTGAACCATTAAACCAATTAGAACATTAAGCCAATTTATGGGAGAATGGCCAAACATTTGACCAAACGATTGAGACATCACCTTAATGATATGTGATGACTCAATATCAAATATTTTCATATTAGGCAAGGAAAACATTTAAAAACATGTCATCCAATTGATAAGAGCTTTATGTCAATCGATTGGCTTATCAATTATATCCATAGAGCATTTCCTTTTCTGGTTTTTTCATCACCTATATAAAGGAGGCCCGTCTCCTCATCTTTTCACACCATTTTCCAAATCTTTACATTTTCTTTAGAATTTATCTATCCTTTTCACTATAGAAGTATTTCTTTGTCACTTAATTTTTTTTAGAGCTTTTGAGTAAAATTTTACTTTTAAGAAACAGTTTGTAATTGGTTGTGCTGATTATTTAATTCTCAAGAGTATGCACTACTATAAAATGCGCATGTAACAATGCCAAAGTTATCACAATTTTCCCAAAAACGGTGGTTATATGTCTAAACTGTTGCGCTTAAATTATTTATATATTTTTTAATTAAATTTTTTAAGTGTATAATAACGGTTAGTGTTAATGTAACACCTCAATTCAACCCGACAATGTAATGTAAATCAGAGTTATAAAAATTATACAGCTGAATCGGGATGCCACAAATTCAACTTAAAAACCATTGCATTCAACATGAATACATAACACTTTACAACTTCAAATGAATTAACATCAAAATAAATTAATCTTTTAAACCAACAACTTGAATAACTACACAGGTGAATCATAATATCATCTTTATCCTACACGGAAGCAACATCTGAATAACAAGTACTTAACAACAATCAACTTAAAGTTTAGCCAACTAAAATAACAAATACTAAAGCAACAAGCATTCATCCCCCGAGTGTTACGTATCAGAGCAGTGACACCGACTTGAACTACTGAAGGTCATCCGCATTCACACTGGATTACCTGCACATTATCAACATAAAGGTAACATTCAAACAGAAGCGGTGAGATATCGAACACTATAATATAACGTATGATAAATATTATATTGGAATCAATTCATGCAAAATTCACCACTTCACAACTTATAAACAACAACAATCACAATAAGCTATCAACAAAATACAACAATTAATTCATAAACACAACAGCTCAATCATACTACTTGGAATGCGACTCAATACTATGCGAATGCATGTGGTACCATTGGAGCAAAACTCCCATCTTAAAATATGCCAATAAATAGAGTCATCAAAAGGCATAAGCCTCCTTCGTGGTTTGCCAAATCAGGCCATCACAGAGTTTGCTAATGTATATGAATGCAATATCACATACTCACAACAATCATCATCCTTCACAAGGCATAAGCCCACATCACCATTGTTACCAGTAAATAAAGGTAATTCACCATCATTTAAATTCCCTACAACTTCACATTATCAACTATAATTCACAACAACAATCACAACATCACAATAACTCAACATAAGTCAACATTGGCCATAAGCCAATCACATCAATCAACGATTCAGTCATTAACATAACCAAACAACAAATTAACAATAATTTCACACAACACTGGTAACGACCAAAACAAATCATGTACGGGAAAAAGGGATAGGAAATTACATGCCTCTCGACATGCATAGCAACTAGGACAACATAACAACTACCTCTTACTCCTCAACACGCACATAGAAGACATGGTAACAGACAACTTATGCTCCTTGACATGTCTTACAACCTAGTATTGCTCGACAATCTAACACATAATTCCCGACACGCCTTGCAGCCTAAAATGCCGCTCAATACATACCTCTTCAGTATCCTCCCTGACCACTAATTCGGCCAATAACACAGGTATGATACAACGTATTAACAACCACACCACTATAATTCATAAATTTCGACCAACTGCTCGGAGTAACACAGTAACTGACAACTATATTCCTATCGACAAATTCATCAACATAAAGACAGTCATGCATATCCTCCCTAAAATGACCACTTCAATAATTACCAATTTTCCCTTCAATCGCTCGGAATAACCTAACGTCCTAACGATCATCACGACCTAAACTACACTTCGATTAAACGACAGTCACACAAATAACTCAAATCGTCCACAACACATAACAAGGAAACTTCTTAAAATAGATTCATTAAGCAATCATACGGTCCTTCCTAACGGTGACAACATGATTAAACGGGCAACTTCTATAGAAATTCAGAAACATCCATGCACAACAATCATAAAACGACCAATTCCAACGGAATACACATCATAAGTCCCATTATAAGGTCAGAACCCCACCCTTACCTGGATTGAAGGTCGATCAACCAAAAACTCTAGCCGACAGCTTCGCTTCGTTCTGCTCGTCACCAGGCAGCTTGCTTCTCTCTCTATGCAACTCTTTCGGGCAACGTACATTGCTTCTTATTGTATAACTAAAACAAACCCTTGTGTCATCTTAGCCTTATATATCAATCCTCTTGGGCCTAACCTACACCCCCACTTTACTACTTCCAACCAATAGCATAAGTCCAACATTATTTGATATATTCCATTTAATTCCATAATATAATTATTATTAATCAACTAATTAATTAATTAATAATAATTCAATAACTCCTAACAATAATTCTTAACCTCATGCAACTTCACAAATAATCTAAAAATAATTTAATAAAATAAATAATTAAATTAAATTACGTGCGTTAAAACTCTCTCCCACTTAGAATATTTTTGTCCTCGAAGATTTACCTCATTCGAACAACTCAGGATAGGAGACCCGCATCTTGCTTTCCAACTCCCAAGTCATGCTTTCTCCAGTAGCTCCTAACAAGACTACTTTCACCAAAGCAATCTCCTTGCCTATCAGAGTATTCATTTCACGATCTGCGATTCGTACATGCATCGTCTCAACAGTAAGATTATCTCGCACTTGTACATCATCCACATGAATCACACGAGATGGATCTGAAATATACTTCCGGAGTTGTGACACATGAAACACATCATGCAAATTCGAAAGATTAGGCGGTAAAGCCACTATATAAGCCACATTCCCAACTCTTTCCAAAACATGATATGGACCAATAAAATGAGAAGTGAGCTTCTTAGACTTCAATGCTCGCCCAACACCAGTTACATGTGTAACTCTCAAAAACACATGGTCACCAACTTGAAATTCAAAATCTTTCCTTCACTTGTCATGATAACTCTTCTGTCTACTTTGGGAAGCTTTCATCTTATCCCGAATTATCTTCACCTTCTCAGTAGTCTCACGAACAAGTTCAGGTCCAAGCACTACACATTCTCCAGATTCATGCAAACATAAAGGAGTTCTACATCTCCGACCATACAACGCTTCAAAAGGTGCCATCCCAATACTAGAATGGTAACTGTTATTATAAGTGAACTCTATTAACGAAAGATAAGTTTCTCACGAACCTCCCTGCTCAAGAACACATGCTCTCAATAAATTTTCCAACGATTGAATAGTCCTTTCCGTCTAACCATCTGTCTGAGGGTAATACGCCGAACTCAACCTCAACTTAGAACCCAATGCCTCTTGCAAACTCTTCAAAAAATTAGAAGTAAACCTCATATCTCTACCCGACACAATGCATAAAGGAACACCATGCAGCTTCACAATTACACTATTGTAAATCTCAGCCAACTTCGACACTAGAAAGCTGATGTGAATAGGAATAGAATAAGCCGGCGTCGTAAGCCTATCAACAATCACCCAAATCGAATCATGTCCTTTTAAAGTATTAGGTAACCCCGTCACAAAGTCCATCAAAATGCTATCCTATTTCCATTCTGGAACATCTAATGGTTGCATCAACCCTGCAGGCTTCTGATGTTCAACTTTCGACTTCTGACAAGTCAAACATGCGTACAAAAACCAAGCCATATCACTCTTCATCCCAGGCCACCAAAATAAATTCTTCAAATTCTGATACATCTTTGTAGCTCCTGGATGAATACACAACTTTCTTCTTTGGCTCTCTTCAAGAATCACTTTGTTCATCTTTGCATCATCAGGAATACAAATCCGATTACGAAATCTCAACACACCTTGCGCATCTAACTTAAAATCATTATTCTCAGACTGATCGATCCCAACCATCAAATCTAACAGTTTAGCATCTAACTTCTATGCTATTCTGAGACTATCCATAAAATCTTTATTAATCTTGAACATTCCTAACATAACACTCCGCAGTGTCACTTCGCAAACTAAGCTCATATCTCTGAATTGTTCAATTAACTCCAACTCTTTAACCATCATTGCTGACATATGTAAAGTCTTTCGACTTAATGCATCAGCTACCACATTCGCTTTTCCTGGATGATAATTCAAACCGAAATCATAATCCTTTAACAACTCCAACCATCTTCGTTGTCTCATATTCAGTTCCTTCTGATCAAATAGGTATTTTAAGCTCTTATGGTCACTAAACACTTCATATCTAGAACCATAAAGATAATGCCTCCAAATATTCAACACAAAAGCAACTACAACCATCTCTAAATCATGCGTATGACAATTCTTCTCATGAGTCCTCAACTGCTTTGACGCATAAGAAATTACCTTATCATTTTGTATAAAGTTGATAAATCATGCAAAAGATCTTATCTTAAGTTTGGATGACAATAACTTCAATTGTCATGATGAAGTTGATGGAATGGTTTTAATCTCTGATGATAGTGATCCAAGTAGAAAAACATATCAAGCCTTATCAAAGAAAAGAGACTCATGATTGAAGTGCTTATATGATCTCCACAATTGAAAAAAATCTTGAAGCCTTAGAGGAATAAAGTAGAGGAATTATGAAAGCTCGCCAAGTTGTGTCTTCCTAAGTGGCCAGAGTTTGTAAAAGTAAGGGAGTTTCTCCTGAGTTATAAGGAAACTCACCCATACATAAATGCTGTTTTCTAACCTTCTTGCATTTTAAAAATGTTTTCTAAGCTGATCCAAGTAATTAAGGAACAATCCCCTATCCCTAAAAAGACTTTTTGAACAACCAATCAATCCGCGACTTAGGCCAATCGATTAGAAAATCTTTTCTGAACCATTAAAGCAATTATAACATTAAGCCGTTTTATGGGAGAATGGCCAAACATTTGACCAAATGATTGAGAAATCATCATAATGATCTACAATGACTCTATATCAAATATTTTCATATTAGGAAAGGAAAACATTTAAAAACATGCCATCCAATTGATATGAACTTTATGTCAATCGATTGGCTAATCAATTATATCTATAGAGCATTTCCTTTTCTGGTTTTATCATCACCTATATAAAGGAGGCCCGTCTCTTCATCATTTCACACGATTTTCCAAATCTTTACATTTTCTTTAGAATTTATCTATCCTTTTCACTATAGAAGCATTTATTTGTCACTTAATTTTTTTAGAGCTTTCGAGTAAAATATTACTTCTAAGAAAGAGTTTGTAATTGCTTATGCTGATTGTTTAATTATAAAGAGTAAGCACTACTATAAAACGCGCATGTAACAATGCCAAAGTCATCACAATTTTCCCAAAAACGGTGGTTACATATCTAAACTCTTGCGCTTAAATTATTTTTATATTTTTTAATTAAAATTTTTAAGTGTATAATAACGGTTAGTGTTAATGTAACACCCCAATTCTACCCAACAATGTAATGTAAATCAGAGTTATAAAAATTATACAACTGAATCAGGGTGCCACAAATTCAACTTAAAAACCATTGCATTCAACATGGATACATAACACTTTAAAACTTCGGATGAATTAACATCAAAATAAATTAATCTTTTAAACCAACAACTTGAACAAATACGAAGCTGAATATAAATAACATCTTTATCCTACATGGAAGCAACTTCTGAATAATAAGTACTTAACTACAATCAACTTAAAGTTTAGCCAATTGAAATAACAAATACTAAAGCAACAAGCGTTCATCCTCCAAGTGTTACGTATCAAAGCAATGACACCGACTCGAACTACTGAAGGTCAACCACCTTCACCCTGGATTACCTGCACATTATCAACATAAGGGTAACATTCAAACATAAGGGGTGAGATATCGAACACTATAATAGAACGTATGATAAATATCATATTGGAATAAATTCATGAAAAATTCACCACTTCACAACTTATAAACAACAACAATCGAAATAGGCTATCAACAAAATACAACAATTAATTCATAAACACAACAGCTCAATCATACTACTTGGAATGCGACTCAATACTATGCGAATGCATGTGGTACCATTGGAGAACAACTCCCATCTTAAAATCTTCCAATAAATAGAATAATCAACAAGGCATAAGCCTTCTTCGCAGTTTTCCAATCCAGGCCATCACAGAGTATGAAAATGTATATGAATGCACTATCACATACTCACAACAATCGTCATTCATCGCAAGGCATAAGCCCACATCACCATTTTTACCAGTAAATAGAGGTAATTCACCATCATTTAAATTCCCTGCAACTTCACATTATCAACTAGAATTCACAACATCACAACAACTCAACATAAGTCAACATTGGCCATAAGCTTATCACATAAATCAACGATTCAGTCATTAACATAACCAAACAACAACTTAACAATAATTTCACACAACACTCGTAACGATCAAAACACATCATGTACAGGAAAAAGGGATAGGGAACTACGTGCCTCTCGATATGCATAGAAACTAGGACAACATAACAACTACATCTTACTCCTCGACACACACATAGAAGACAGGGTAACGGCCAACTTATGCTCCTCGACATGTCCTACAACCTAGTACTACTCGAAAATCTAACACATAATTCCCGACACGCCTCGCAGCCTAAAATGCCGCTCGATACCTACCTTTTCAGTATCCTTCCCGACCACTAATTCGACCAATAACACATGTATGATACAACGTCTTATTAACCACACCACTATAATTCATAAATTCCAGCCAACCGCTCATAGTAACACAGTAACAGGCAACTATATTCCTATCGACAAATTCATCAACATACAAGACAGTCACGCATAACCTCCCTAAAACGAACACTTCAATAATTACCAATTTTCCCTTCAATCGCTCGGAATAACCTAACGTCCTAACGATCATCACGACCTAACCTACACTTCGATTAAACGACAATCACAAAAATAACCCAAATCGTCCACAACACATAACCGGGCAACTTCTTAAAACAAATTCATTAAACAATCATACGGTTCTTCCCAACAACCACAACATGATTAAATGGAAAACTTCGATAGCAATTCAGAAACATCCACACACAACAATCATAAAACGACCAATTCTAACGTAATGCACATCATAAGTCCTATTATAAGGTCAAAACTCCACCCTTACCTGGATTGAAGGTCGATCAACCAAAAACTCTAGCCGAGGGCTTAGCTTCGTTCTGCTCGTCACCGGGCAGCTTGCTTCTCTCTCTGTGCAACTCTTTCGAGTAACGTACATGGCTTCTTATTCTATGACTAAAACAAACCCTTGTTTCAGCTTAGCCTTATATATCAGTCCTCTTAAGCCTAACTTACACCCCCACTTTACTACTTCCAAGTAATAGCATAAGTCCAACATTATTTCATATATTCCAATTAATTCCATAATATAATTATTATTAATCAACTAATTAATTAATTAATATTAATTCAACAACTCCTAACAATAATTCTTAACCTCATACAACTTCATAAATAATCCAAAAGTAATTTAATAAAATAAATAATTAAATTAAATTACGGGCGTTACAACTCTCCCCCACTTAGAATATTTTTGTCCTCGAAAATTTACCTCATTCGGACAACTCAGGATAGGAGACCCGCATCTTGCTTTCAAACTCCCAAGTCATGCTTTCTCCAGCAGCTCCTAACCAGACTACTTTCACCAAAGCAATCTCGTTGCCTCTCAGAGTCTTCATTTCACGATCCGCGATTCATACATGCGTCGTCTCAACAGTAAGATTATCTCGCACTTGTACATCATCCACATGAATCACATGAGATGGATCTGAAATACACTTCGGGAGTTGTGACACAAGAAACACATCAATCAAATTTGAAATATTAGGCAGTAAAGCCACTCTATAAGCCATATTCCCAACTCTTTCCAAAATCTGATATGGACCAATAAAACGAAAAGTGAGCTTTTTAGACTTCAATGCTCGTCCAACACCAGTTACAGGTGTAACTCTCAAAAACACATGGTCACCAGCTTGAAATTCCAAATCCTTCCTTCGCTTGTCATGATAACTCTTCTGTCTACTTTGGGAAGCTTTCATCCCGAATCATCTTCACCTTCTCAGTAGTCTCACGAACAAGTTCAGGTCCAAGCACTACACTTTCTCTAGATTCATGCCAACATAAAGGAGTTCTACATCTCCGACCATACAAAGCTTCAAAAGGTGCCATCCCAATACTAGAATGGTAACTGTTATTATAAGTGAACTCTATTAATGGAAGATAAGTATCTCACGAACCTCCCTGCTCAAGAACACATGCTCTCAATAAATCTTCCAACGATTGAATATTCCTTTCTGTCTAACCATTTGTCTGAGGTTAATACGCCTAACTTAACCTCAACTTAGAACCCAATGCCTCTTGCAAACTCTTCCAAAAATCAGAAGTAAACCTCGGGTCTCTATCCGATACAATACACATAGGAACACCATGCAGCTTCACAATTATAGTATTGTAAATCTCATCCAACTTCGACACTGGAAAGCTGATGTTAATAGGAATAAAATGAGCCGACTTCGTAATCCTATCAACAATCACCCAAATCGAATCATGTCCTTTTAAAGTATTAGGTAACCCCGTCACAATGTCCATCAAAATGCCTTCCCATTTCCATTCTGGAACTTCTAACAGTTGCATCAACCCTGCAGGCTTATGATGTTCAAATTTTGACTTCTGACAAGTCAAACATGCGTACACAAACCGAGCCACATCACTCTTTATCCCAGGCCACCAAAACAAATTCTTCAAATCCTGATACATCTTTGTAGCTCCTGGATGAATACACAACTTGCTTCTATGGCTCTCTTCAAGAATCACTATCTTCATCTTCACATCATCAGGAATACAAATGCGATTACGAAATCTCAACACACCTTGCGCATCTAACTTAAAATCACTATTCTCAGACTGGTCGATCCCAACCATCGAATCTTTCAGTTTCACATCTAACTTCTAAGCTTCTATGAGACTATCCACAAAATCATTATTAATCTTCAACATTCCTAACATAACACTCTACAATGTCACTTTGCAAAGTAAGCTCATATCTAAGAACTGTTCAATTAACTCAAACTCTTTAACCATCATTGTTGACATATGTATAGTCTTTCGACTTAATGCATCAGCTACCACATTCGCTTTTCCTGGATGATAATTCAAACCGAAATCATAATCCTTTAACAACTCCAACCATCTTCGTTGTCTCGTATTCAATTCCTTTTGATCAAATAGGTATTTTAGCTCTTATGGTCACTAAACACTTCATATCTAGAACCATAAAGATAATGCCTCCAAATATTCAACACAAAAGCAACTACATCCATCTCTAAATCATGCGTAGGATAGTTCTTCTCATGAGTCCTCAACTGCCTTGACGCATAAGAAATTACCTTATCATTTTGTATAAAGTTGATAAATCATGCAAAAGATCTTATCTTAAGTTTGGATGACAATAACTTCAATTGTCATGATGAAGTTGATGGAATGGTTTTAATCTCTGATGATAGTGATCCAAGTAGAAAAACATATCAAGCCTTATCAAAGAAAAGAGACTCATGATTGAAGTGCTTATATGATCTCCACAATTGAAAAAAAATCTTGAAGCCTTAGAGGAATAAAGTAGAGAAATTATGAAAGCTCGCCAAGTCGTGTCTTCCTAAGTGTCCAGAGTTTGTAAAAGTAAGGGAGTTTCTCCTGAGTTATAAGGAAACTCACCCATACATAAATGCTGTTTTCTAACCTTCTTGCATTTTAAAAATGTTTTCTAAGCTGATACAAGTAATTAAGGAACAATCCCCTATCCCTAAAAAGACTTTTTGAACAACCAATAAATCCGCGACTTAGGCCAATCGATTAGAAAATCTTTTCTGAACCATTAAAGCAATTAGAACATTAAGCAATTTTATGGGAGAATGGCCAAACATTTGACCAAATGATTGAGAAATCATCATAATGATCTGCAATGACTCTATATCAAATATTTTCATATTAGGCAAAGAAAACATTTAAAAACATGCCATCCAATTGATATGAACTTTATGTCAATCGATTGGCTAATCAATTATATCCATACAGCATTCCCTTTTCTGGTTTTATCATCACCTATATAAAGGAGGCCCGTCTCTTCATCATTTCACACCATTTTCCAAATCTTTACATTTTATTTAGAATTTATCTATCCTTTTCACTATAGAAGCATTTCTTTGTCACTTAATTTTTTTAGAGCTTTCGAGTAAAATATTACTTCTAAGAAAGAGTTTGTAATTGGTTATGCTGCTACTATGTGAGCGCAAATTTCTGGGCACTCTAGTGTTCAATCATCTTCTACCCTCGGATTACGAAAGGCACGTCAGCCAATCTGCATCCTCAGGTCTAAGAAGATTGAACAGGGGCAACTGTTGTACCCCAAAATTTGCCCTCCCATATTCTTCAAAGATTTGCCAAGTCATGCTTCAAAGTTCCCCAAGGGTTGTACAGTGCAAAGGTCTCATATACAGTCAAGATTAGGGTTTTTGTTCTGATCAAGAAAATGAAGTTTCCAAAGGTCCAATCAAGTCTCACATGCCTACAAATATGGTCAAGTGTCCTCATATCAAGTTTCAAGACTTTCAGCACAAAATTGCACAGTCAAAAACCCTAATTGCACTACAGTCAACTGTAGGGGCAAAATGGTCATTTGACAGTCAAAAGTTCAAATTTTTGGTCAACATATCATTTTGAAGCCACAAACATCATTTAATCAATGCTTGATCATGATTCTCAAAATTTGGCTCAGAAATCATCAAGATGCAAAAGTTTCCTTATTTGGACAGATGAAAAAGTCAACTGAAATTGACCAGGGCATAACTTTCACATGGATTATCATAAAAATTCCATCCAAAGCTCATTTTGAAGAGAAGGACATTTCCTACAACTCATATTCATACTTCAAGTCCAAGAGATGCTCTCACAAAAAGTTATCAATTTCAACATTATAGGTCATTTTCAAAAGTCAACAAAAAGGGACTTTAAGTCAAAGGCCATAACTTGAGATTGGTAAATCAAAATGACATGGTACCAAAGGCATTGGTTAGAGGACTCAAAGAGCTTTCCAAAATGTCCAAGAACATGAGAAAAGCTTAAAAGTTGAGCAAGTTATGCCTTGTGGAAGTTGGGAAATTTTTGGATATTTTGAAAAGTCAACATTGATTCAAATGACCTAAAATTGCTAATGGGCCCATTTTTATTCCATAATTCATCATCCATGACATGTGCACGACCACTTGGCCCAAAGGGAAGTATTTCTTCATTTTTTATTTATTTATTTGGATTTTTATTAATAATAATTCATTTAAATTAAAATAAATACATGAAAAATGCTAACCTAAGTTTTTTCAATCTTTTTGTGCATGTTTTATCCTCAAGATTTCGTGTACAACTAAATAGGGAAAGATTTGGATTGATTGATCATGATTTGAACAAAAAGCACATGGAAAATATTTGGAAAATAATGCTTGAAAATCAAATCTCTAAAACCATTATTGCAAGAGATTTTGATCAGTTTTTCAAACCTAATTGACTCAATACAAAAGCCAAAACACAACCCTAATGCTGAGGACAATGGAAGCTGCACAGAAGAGCATTATCAAACTTGAAAAATTGGCAAAGAAACTCAAATCTGAAAACTAACTTGCAGGTGGTTTCAAGCCACGATTTCCATTCCATTAGCTTCCTTGAAGATTACTGAACGTATTCCAATCAAGAACATCAATCCTAACGCGTTGAATTGGTATACAGAAATCCACTTTTCTCTTATATTTTTCAAAATCGTATTTCCAGATTTAGGCGTTCTCATGGCATTTTGACTATGCATTTATATTGAGTAATGTGTTCTGAAGCTAACTGTATGAATTGATTGTGTTTTTATGAGCTATACAAGAAATCGCCATGGTTGTATTTTAGGGTTTGCAGGACCTTAAATTGGGGATTTTGAAACAAAGAAAAATTGGCCTTCCAGACCCATACCATTAGAACAAGCGCACTTGGACGAAGGAGAACCCATGCTCGCGCTCAATTTATGAGCGTCCTAGGCCTAATCGCTATTTTCCCATAGACGGCCTAGGAGAACACGTGAAAAACCGTGGCTTAATGTATTTGTGTTTCAGGAATGTGGAGAAGACGATATCGTGGCAAACGGTGATAGGCTGATTCAAAAATTCGCGCGCAGACCCACTAACATTTTTGTGTTTCTTTTATAATATTTATTAGTTGTTTATTAATCAAACACGCGCATCTGGTTCAGTGGCAAGGCATGCGAGCTGGCAACACACGTGACCTGGGTTCGAGCCCCAGGTCTTCATTATCTCTCATATTATTTTTCAAATAACGATCACATGCAGGTTAACGTTGTTGTCCCATGATACACCTCCATAATCCAGTCGTCCACGCGTCCAAGGGAATCAAACCAAAGGCTCAGATCTAAGGCACATGGTAATCCTGGTCAGCACACATACACATGTCCTGAAAAGTCAACGGAGTCAGGCTTGTTTGGGCCTGAATTTCATGGGCCATACCTCCTATTTGGGGACTACCACCCCCCAAGGTTTGCTATGTTTTTATTTATTTCCTATTTTCTTTCTAATTATATTTGTTTAATTAATTAATTATTTTTACAAAAAAAAGCATAAAACATAAAAATCAGAAAAGATAAAAAATACAATAAATAATTTTTATTTAGTATTTCCTTAAATAAATTTGCATGTAATTAAATTTAGTTTTAAATTAGGTTTGCAATTTTAATTCCTTCAATAAAAATCTAAAAAATGTAGAAATAGGTTTAATTAATAATTTTTCACCCTTTTTATTTTTCTTTCCTAAATATATCAAATAATTAAATATTTTATTTTCATAATAAAAATTGTAAATTAATTAGGGTTTAATTTAGGTTAAAAACTTCAATATTTTTCTTAATAAATTAAAAGCCATTAGAATTAGGGTTAGTATTAATTTTAATTAATTTTTTTTATATATTAAATCCTAAAATACTAAAAAATACCAAAAACAAGTCCTTTCTTTTTTTAATTAATTAACTTCATCATTGATTTGATTTTTTGCAAAAGGGTCCAACGCCCTCGTTTCGTTCTTAATTTCTTATTAATTCGCATGTTTATTTCTTCTTTCGTATAATATTTGTGTACCTCTCCCAAGGGCATGTAACCTTTCAATTTCTTGCACTTTAAATTCTTTTACTTTATTTACTTTCTGTCAAATCGGGTTCGAGAAACTTTTGGCGATGTGGACCCGCGCCATTTGTAATAGCTTAGAATTTACTTTTCCCGCAATATTTTTAACTGTTAAATCAAAGCATGAAAGAATGTATGGACAAAAATAAAAACAAGCGTAGAACACCGATAACATGATAAGATAAATGCAAATGAAAACGACACACAAATCGCACACACCACCCCTAGGGTACGCCTCACTGTTGCCTTGCCTTCGAAAGGTGGTCGTCGAGTAGAGGATGTCTTAGTAAGTCCTCATGATCCGGGAACCTGGCATGAGGGTAGCTTCTAAGGTGTCTTCCCATTGCTCTGGTGATCACCATGTCCCGAACCTCGAATTGACCCGAACACCTCCAACGGTGGTGCTACCTACCTCTCAATGGTGGGATGGCACTGCTTTTAAGGACATCTACACAGACGAATTCCTTAGGGTAGGTAGGTTCTCGTAGATACTTGCTCTAATTTCAAAACAAATCAAAAACTCTTTTCACACCGACACTTTTCAAAAAGCTTTCGAAAGCAATTTTTCAAACACTCTTGAGGACCGATACAAGAGTCGAACTGAAATTTTCAAAGAAACTTTTTAAAACCCACAGTTGAAAAGCAAACAAACCATTTTTGAAAACACAAATGAGCAAGTATCTAAGAGCCCATGGATAACCATGGATAGAAAGGGTGCTAACACCTTCCCTTTCTATAACCTACCTCCCGAACCGAGAGCAATCTCTATAAGGAATTTTTCTGTGCTTTTGTCCTTTCCATTTGGAGAAAATAAAAGACGGTGGCGACTCTTGCTTCCGCGACATTTCGCGAACCAGCGTTAAACAGTCAGTTCCAGATCCACCGATCACAGAACTGGCGACTCTGCTGGGGATATACTTAAAGTGAGGTGTACCTTAGGGTTAGTTCATAACTGTGTTTTCAATTGTATTGACTTGTCTGCTTTAAATTTGTGGGTTGCATGGGAGTTACATAGATCCTAACCCGGATCTGGGAATACCCTGTTAGGTAGCATAAGCTGTGAGGGACCTGTCCGGCGTAGACCGACATGGGTGAAGCAGTGGCTACGTTGGTGTGGCACCTTGGTCTGTACCGATATCCCTTGTGTTGCAACGAGGAGAATATGGGTCTTCTGAGGAGTCATTAAGCACCAACAACCTTAGAACCTTAAATGACACAACTTGGCCATTAGAACAGTAGCAGTATGCTACGCCCATTGAGGCTAAACTCTCGTGATGGTTCTGGCCGCAAGAAAAGATTGTGATGCTGGAGTTATGACCGATTGAGGGTAGTCAATGATATTGGGATCCTCTAAGAACCCGTTTACTTTGATAGGACAGGTATGAACCAACAAACTGAAAGAGGGTAATACCCAGACCCCATGCTGGCCTAAACTCTAAGGGCTTTCTCTTGTGTGACTTGTGTGCCTTCGTACTTGACTACTTGCATGCTTTATCTGGCACATGAACTACTTGCAGGTTTGTTTTAGTCCTTAATTGGGACTCATAATAAGGCTTACTAAGTTTCTTGCAGGTGTTTGTTTATAGTCCTTAATAGGGACTCATAACAGGGTATACTAAAGTTTCTTATAGGTTTTGATTTGCAGTCCTTAATTAGGACTACTAACAGGGTTTACCGAGTTTCTTGCAGGTTTTTGTTTTTGTCTTCAACTAGGACTCATAACAAGGTTTACCAAGTTTCTTGCAGGGTTTGTTTTAGTCCTTAATTGGGACTCATGACAGGTTTTACTGAGTTTGCTTGCAGGTTTTGTTTGCAGTCCTTAATTGGGACTCATAACAGGGTTACTTACATTACCCCATGCATAGCATGACATCATACCATTGCATACATCCTAACCCATTTCAAGGATCTCAAAGGCGTGTGATGCAGGTCATGATGAATCAAACATCTAGCAAGGGGCAAAGAGGATTTATTTTCCTCTAGCCAAAGTTGTCAGGGGCTATGACCCACTTGATATGGTGAGCTCTGACTCTTGAAGGAGGTTCCCTTAACCAAGGTTGTTTGGAAATCAAAACCAGACGTGATGACTAAAGTCAGAGGCTATGACCCACTGGATATGGTGAGCCTTTGACCCTGGAAGAAGGACTCTCAACAATCCAAAGTTCCGTCAATCAAACTACCGGACCCAAGTTCTAACAATCTTCTTGTTTACCCCGCGAGGTCCTTGAAAACATTGCATGCATATCATACTCATCATTGCATAACAGGTATCCTTGTTGCAGGTCACTTACCCTTCTCGCTGTTTATTTCAGCAATGGCTTCCCAACAACATAACCAGGACCTTCACACTCAAGAGACTCAGTTCAAGGAGATCTTCCTAAGCCTATCCAAGGGGCGGGAAGAGTTGAGGACACTTCTCACAGGGACCCTGGTCAGGAACAATATTGAGAACGACAAAGATGAACAGCTGAAACGTCTACAAGCTGAGGTAGACACATTGAAAACCCAGATGCTGGGGCAAAGGGCCTTCATTCAAGGTTTAGCTCAGGAGCAAGGAGAGTTGAGGGCCATGATCAGTCAGCTTCATCAAGACAGGAGGCAACCAGCCCAAATCAGGGACCAGGTCATGGAACAGCTTCCAAGAAGGCAAAGGTCGGGTCCAATGAATAGACCTCTCTGAGTTGCTACTACTTCTCAGGGCCAACAACGACCTCGCCAAGAACAGTGGGTTGGTCAGAACAGGTCGGACGAGCCTAAGAGACAATTCACCTACATCAACATGTCATGGTCACGAGCTTTGCAGCACATGTTAAGGATGAACCTGATTGCGGTGATCAACCCTCCTGCAAATCCAAAGACTTCCTCTCCAAACTACAACCCAGAAGCAAGGTGCGCTTACCATTCTGGTAGCCCGGGGCACGATACTGAGGACTGTTGGGCACTAAAGTACAAGATTCAAGACATGATCGACGCTGGAGAGATTCAGTTTGAAGTACCCGAGACTCCCAACATGATTACTGCTCCCTTGCCAAAACATGGCTAGGATTGAAAAACTTCTGTTCATTCGAATGTTCAAGTTGTAATTTTCTGTTTGTTTAAACATTTACTCATTGTTAAACATTGTTATTTCATTAATGCATCGCATATGTCTGTTTTGAAACAATATATTCGTGTTCACTATATGCAAATTATTTTCATATTTTTTCTGATGTCAACTCTTGATCTATAATTCTAAGCCTCTTGAGGGAGGATGACGAAAATGATGCCGCAATCTTTACAGTATGCTTTTGAACAGACCCCGCTGATGAGGTACAGGCATTGTTTCAATTCCTAAACACTGGAGTAATAAGGAAGATAATCCCTCGTTAACCCCTCTGAGCCAAAGAAGTAGGAGTTTTTATTTTCGAAAATCAAAACCCTTAATCATAACCTGGGGCAGGGTAGTCTCTCAGTTGATCCAGGTGCATAACGAATGGCACCAAAGAGATCCTTACAAAACAAAGAAAGACAGTGATGGTTACGAATAATCAATAAAGAAAGGCAGTCACTATCTCAAAAAATAAAACACCCAATAAGTCAAAACCCATGAAGGAGACTTATAAAACTGGGGCATCCCGCTGACTGTAATTCCAAAAAAGGAAACAGTTCAGGCAAAAAAAGAAAGGGATAATGAAATCAAAAGAAAGAGGTCCTATAAACCCTCAACAAAAAAAAAAGGGATGACTGCCTATTCAAATAAACGTTCAATATCCGAATCATCACTAGTATATCAAAGCAAAGACTCAAACAAGGTCTAACGTATGATCAACTGAGTTTAGGTTTGGAGAACATCACGAAGAGTGGGTGGGTACAAATACTTTGAGCCTTTATCTTTTGTTTCTTAAAACGTGAACCAGGCCACGTTATAACCCTTAAAAGTCCTAGCTGAAGCATGGGTTAGTTCGAAAGCATACTGTTACGAAAGGTATCCTGACTCCTTAAGGCCTACGGTAAATACGGAGTTGACATCACGTTTTACAAACATTCATTTGTTTTATGAAAAAAGAATGCATTTTCAAAATCTTCAAGACAGACATAGGCTTTGCATTTTTAACATAACTTTGTTCGTATATGACTTTTGTTTGAACAGCATAGAAGTTCGCACGACGAATGCCTAATGAACAGAAGCACTTCCAATCAAGGGGCAGACATGATCAGGGTCTATTATCTGGGGCAGTCCAATCAAGATTCGGAGAATCTCTCAAAGGCCAAATAGTTTGGGGTAAATCTCTGCCTGAGTCACTTGGGGCACTCCAGCAACGAATCTTGCCTGATCAAACACTTTCTGGTGGCATGACAAAACACTTCTAACAGGGGCAACTCCCTACATTCTGAAAGTGTGGACATAGTCGAAAAAAATACTACGCAAAGTCAAGGACCCGCTAGGTTGACACACCTAGGTAAAAATAAGGGCTTCCCGGCGAACCAAAAGGGTTCGGGCAAAATGAAGGGTTGAAATGAAAAATCTGTACACCCGGCAAGTCGAAAACCTGAAAAGGCGGCTTGGGCAAAAATGGGTATCCCGGTGGACTGAAAACCCGAAAGGGCAGTCTAGGCAAAAGTTAGGGATCAAAGCGTACGACTATGTCCTGTCATCTTGTCACCTGCCTATCAGAAGAAAGGTTTTGTCCATCAACTATCAGCGCCCCACAAATGCCTCCTCCTATAGAAACAGGGGCAATAATAAGTGGTCTAAGCGATCTAATTGTGCTGTCCATCAGGGTACCAAGGTAGGTTCAGCTAAAGAACATAACCAGCATATCTCAATTCCCCAGAGAGTAAGCCAGCAAGCAGTACATTCTTCTCCAAGCAAAGCTATACAATCAACCTTAAGGAAGTTGAGCATCCTCCAGTAGATCTCAATACTTCCCCAGCAGCAATATACATGTTCTTAAACAAGCATCCCCGGCAATCTTGGTCTAAATATTGTTCCCCGACGGCATATCAGCATTCAAAGGAATCACTTCCCCAGCATATCAAAACTTCCCCAGGAAAGTCCAATCCAGTTTCCCAAGGAAAGTTGGAATTTATCTACCCCAAGCAGTAAGCTTATCCCCAGTAGATTCTGGAAGCTTATCCCCGCAGAGCACGAGCGCGTATCCCGGCTTTATTCAAAGAGTTATCTCCTCACCAGGATATAACTGGGTTATCCTCAGCCAAAAGACACGGAAGGATCGTCCTCGACGAAATCTTTTTATCCCCAGCGAAGTCTATTAACACTTCCGATACAACAAGGGTATCCCCAGCAAGTTATTATCAACAATTCAGCAAAGTACCACTCTCCCCATAGAGTATTGCTTCCCAGCAAGATCGTTAGAATAATTCTCTCCCCGCAGAGTAATCCATTCGCCAAGTTTATTCCCCAGCGGAGTTACCTTCTCCTACCGGTATTCTTGCAACTATCATCCCCAGCGGAAGCAAAATCTGTTCTTCAACATCATCCCAGGATATGACTTCCCGGCACCCGTCAAGGATTTACTTTCCTAGACGAAAGCATTCATAAAACATCACATACATCATTATAGCATGCATAGACGCATCATATCATACAAATCTCATTTATGTTGAGAACATCATTGCTTGATCCATATCATGCATCGCATACGACTGACCTTTACCTTTTAGGAAAGAGGCAGTTAAATTCTCAACCACATTTCAAGACCTAGACCGGTTCAGTTAATCAACTCAAAAGATTTCTTATCCAGTCCAAGGCCTTCTCTAGTCCAGCTAAATCGACTCCCAACAGATTTTTCTGATGAAGACTCAGTAGAAGTTATCAGACTATAATGGTTCTCTCTCCGACGGTGCATGAGATCTCCATTTTAGGGTTTTCTTTGAGATTATAATTTCCTATTGGTTCTCTCTCCGACGGTGCACGAGATTTCCATTTTGGGTTTTTCTTTGAGATTATAATTTCCTATTGGTTCTCTCTCCGACGGTGCATGAGATTTCCATTTTTTCTTTGAAATTATATTTTCCTATTGGTTTTCTCTCCGACGGTGCACGAGATTTCCATTTTGGGTTTTTCTTTGAGATTATATTTTCCTATTGGTTCTCTCTCCGACGGTGCATGAGATTTCCATTTTTTCTTTGAAATTATATTTTCCTATTGGTTTTCTCTCCGACGGTGCATGAGATTTCCATTTTGGGTTTTTCTTTGAGATTATAATTTCCTATTGGTTCTCTCTCCGACGGTGCATGAGATTTCCATTTTTTCTTTGAAATTATATTTTCCTATTGGTTCTCTCTCCGACGGTGCATGAGATTTCCATTTTAGGGTTTTCTTTGAGATTATAATTTCCTATTGGTTCTCTCTCCGACGGTGCATGAGATTTCCATTTTAGGGTTTTCTTTGAGATTATAATTTCCTATTGGTTCTCTCTCCGACGGTGCATGAGATTTCCATTTTAGGTTTTTCTTTGAGATTATAATTTCCTATTGGTTTTCTCTCCGACGGTGCATGAGATTTCCATTTTAGGTTTTTCTTTGAGATTATATTTTCCTATTGGTTCTCTCTCCGACGGTGCATGAGATTTCCATTTTAGGGTTTTCTTTGAGATTATAATTTCCTATTGGTTCTCTCTCCGACGGTGCATGAGATTTCCATTTTAGGGTTTTCTTTGAGATTATAATTTCCTATTGGTTCTCTCTCCGACGGTGCATGAGATTTCCATTTTAGGGTTTTCTTTGAGATTATAATTTCCTATTGGTTCTCTCTCCGACGGTGCATGAGATTTCCATTTTAGGGTTTTCTTTGAGATTATAATTTCCTATTGGGTCTCTCTCCGACGGTGCATGAGATTTCCATTTTAGGGTTTTCTTTGAGATTTTAATTTCCTATTGGTTCTCTCTCCGACGGTGCATGAGATTTCCATTTTAGGGTTTTCTTTGAGATTATAATTTCCTATTGGTTCTCTCTCCGACGGTGCATGAGATTTCCATTTTAGGGTTTTTCTTTAAGATTATAATTTCCTATTGGTTCTCTCTCCGACGGTGCATGAGATTTCCATTTTAGGGTTTTCTTTGAGATTATAATTTCCTTTTGGTTCTCTCTCCGACGGTGAATGAGATTTCCATTTTAGGGTTTTTCTTTAAGATTATAATTTCCTATTGGTTCTCTCTCCGACGGTGCATGAGATTTCCATTTTAGGGTTTTCTTTGATATTATAATTTCCTTTTGGTTCTCTCTCCGACGGTGCATGAGATTTCCATTTTAGGGTTTTCTTTGAGATTATAATTTCCTATTGGTTCTCTCTCCAACGGTGCATAAGATTTCCATTTTAGGGTTTTCTTTGAGATTATAATTTCCTATTGGTTCTCTCCCCGACGGTGCGTGAGATGTAACTCCCTTCCAGATTATAATTTCCTTTGGTTCTCTTCCCGATACTGCGAAGATGGTAATTCCCACCAAGATTTTCTCAACGAGCGTTGTTGAAGTTAAAGTTACCCAAGGTTCTCTTACCATTCATGCTAAGGTAGTAACCATCCCTGGTTCATTCATCATCTGGTGAAGCTCCAGACTCAGCTCATGTAACCAGTCAGGACATATCTATACCAAGCATCTGAAAACCAGCTCCTGCAACATGTCAGGTACTCATTTTTCTGTTTTGCAGGTACGCAAGTTCTCGCTAAGGAATCTCTTATGCGATCAACGTCCAGATGGCATCTATAAGCCCATCATCCCCCATCATCCTCCAAATGGCATCTATAAGCCCATTTCCATCACACTGCTACTATGTGAGCGCAAATTTCTGGGCACTCTAGTGTTCAATCATCTTCTACCCTCGGATTACGAAAGGCACGTCAGCCAATCTGCATCCTCAGGTCTAAGAAGATTGAACAGGGGCAACTGTTGTACCCCAAAATTTGCCCTCCCATATTCTTCAAAGATTTGCCAAGTCATGCTTCAAAGTTCCCCAAGGGTTGTACAGTGCAAAGGTCTCCTATACAGTCAAGATTAGGGTTTTTGTTCTGATCAAGAAAATGAAGTTTCCAAAGGTCCAATCAAGTCTCACATGCCTACAAATATGGTCAAGTGTCCTCATATCAAGTTTCAAGACTTTCAGCACAAAATTGCACAGTCAAAAACCCTAATTGCACTACAGTCAACTGTAGGGGCAAAATGGTCATTTGACAGTCAAAAGTTCAAATTTTTGGTCAACATATCATTTTGAAGCCACAAACATCATTTGATCAATGCTTGATCATGATTCTCAAAATTTGGCTCAGAAATCATCAAGATGCAAAAGTTTCCTTATTTGGACAGATGAAAAAGTCAACTGAAATTGACCAGGGTATAACTTTCACATGGATTATCAGAAAAATTCCATCCAAAGCTCATTTTGAAGAGAAGGACATTTCCTACAACTCATATTCATACTTCAAGTCCAAGAGATGCTCTCACAAAAAGTTATCAATTTCAACATTATAGGTCATTTTCAAAAGTCAACAAAAAGGGACTTTAAGTCAAAGGCCATAACTTGAGATTGGTAAATCAAAATGACATGGGACCAAAGGAATTGGTTAGAGGACTCAAAGACCTTTCCAAAATGTCCAAGAACATGAGAAAAGCTTAAACATTGAGCAAGTTATGCCTTGTGGAAGTTGGGAAATTTTTGGATATTTTGAAAAGTCAACATTGATTCAAATGACCTAAAATTGCTAATGGGCCCATTTTTCTTCCATAATTCATCATCCATGACATGTGCACGACCACTTGGCCCAAAGGGAAGTATTTCTTCATTTTTTATTTATTTATTTGGATTTTTATTAATAATAATTCATTTAAATTAAAATAAATACATGAAAAATGCTAACCTAAGTTTTTTCAATCTTTTTGTGCATGTTTTATCCTCAAGATTTCGTGTACAACTAAATAGGGAAAGATTTGGATTGATTGATCATGATTTGAACAAAAAGCACATGGAAAATATTTGGAAAATAATGCTTGAAAATCAAATCTCTAAAACCATTATTGCAAGAGATTTTGATCAGTTTTTCAAACCTAATTGACTCAATACAAAAGCCAAAACACAACCCTAATGCTGAGGACAATGGAAGCTGCGCAGAAGAGCATTATCAAACTTGAAAAATTGGCAAAGAAACTCAAATCTGAAAACTAACTTGCAGGTGGTTTCAAGCCACGATTTCCATTCCATTAGCTTCCTTGAAGATTACTGAACGTATTCCAATCAAGAACATCAATCCTAACGCGTTGAATTGGTATACAGAAATCCACTTTTCTCTTATATTTTTCAAAATCGTATTTCCAGATTTAGGCGTTCTCATGGCATTTTGACTATGCATTTATATTGAGTAATGTGTTCTGAAGCTAACTGTATGAATTGATTGTGTTTTTATGAGCTATACAAGAAATCGCCATGGTTGTATTTTAGGGTTTGCAGGACCTTAAATTGGGGATTTTGAAACAAAGAAAAATTGGCCTTCCAGACCCATACCATTAGAACAAGCACACTTGGACGAAGGAGAACCCATGCTCGCGCTCAATTTATGAGCGTCCTAGGCCTAATCGCTATTTTCCCATAGACGGCCTAGGAGAACACGTGAAAAACCGTGGCTTAATGTATTTGTGTTTCAGGAATGTGGAGAAGACGATATCGTGGCAAACGGTGATAGGCTGATTCAAAAATTCGCGCGCAGACCCACTAACATTTTTGTGTTTCTTATATAATATTTATTAGTTGTTTATTAATCAAACACGCGCATCTGGTTCAGTGGCAAGGCATGCGAGCTGGCAACACACGTGACCTGGGTTCGAGCCCCAAGTCTTCATTATCTCTCATATTATTTTTCAAATAACGATGACATGCAGGTTAACGTTGTTGTCCCATGATACACCTCCATAATCCAGTCGTCCACGCGTCCAAGGGAATCAAACCAAAGGCTCAGATCTAAGGCACATGGTAATCCTGGTCAGCGCACATACACATGTCCTGAAAAGTCAACGGAGTCAGGCTTGTTTGGGCCTGAATTTCATGGGCCATACCTCCTATTTGGGGACTACCACCCCCCAAGGTTTGCTATGTTTTTATTTATTTCCTATTTTCTTTCTAATTATATTTGTTTAATTAATTAATTATTTTTACAAAAAAAAGCATAAAACATAAAAATCAGAAAAGATAAAAAATACAATAAATAATTTTTATTTAGTATTTTCTTAAATAAATTTGCATGTAATTAAATTTAGTTTTAAATTAGGTTTGCAATTTTAATTCCTTCAATAAAAATCTAAAAAATGTAGAAATAGGTTTAATTAATAATTTTTCACCCTTTTTATTTTTCTTTCCTAAATATATCAAATAATTAAATATTTTATTTTCATAATAAAAATTGTAAATTAATTAGGGTTTAATTTAGGTTAAAAACTTCAATATTTTTCTTAATAAATTAAAAGCCATTAGAATTAGGGTTAGTATTAATTTTAATTAATTTTTTTTATATATTAAATCCTAAAATACTAAAAAATACCAAAAACAAGTCCTTTCTTTTTTTAATTAATTAACTTCATCATTGATTTGATTTTTTGCAAAAGGGTCCAACGCCCTCGTTTCGTTCTTAATTTCTTATTAATTCGCATGTTTATTTCTTCTTTCGTATAATATTTGTGTACCTCTCCCAAGGCCATGTAACCTTTCAATTTCTTGCACTTTAAATTCTTTTACTTTATTGTCAAATCGGGTTCGAGAAACTTTTGGCGATGTGGACCCGCGCCATTTGTAATAGCTTAGAATTTACTTTTCCCGCAATATTTTTAACTGTTAAATCAAAGCATGAAAGAATGTATGGACAAAAATAAAAACAAGCGTAGAACACCGATAACATGATAAGATAAATGCAAATGAAAACGACACACAAATTGCACACACCACCCCTAGGGTACGCCTCACTATTGCCTTGCCTTTGAAAGGTGGTCGTCGAGTAGAGGATGTCTTAGTAAGTCCTCATGATCCGGGAACCTGGCATGAGGGTAGCTTCTAAGGTGTCTTCCCATTGCTCTGGTGATCACCATGTCCCGAACCTCGAATTGACCCGAACACCTCCAACGGTGGTGCTACCTACCTCTCAATGGTGGGATGGCACTGCTTTTAAGGACATCTACACAGACGAATTCCTTAGGGTAGGTAGGTTCTCGTAGATACTTGCTCTAATTTCAAAACAAATCAAAAACGCTTTTCACACCGACACTTTTCAAAAAGCTTTCGAAAGCAATTTTTCAAACACTCTTGAGGACCGATACAAGAGTCGAACTGAAATTTTCAAAGAAACTTTTTAAAACCCACAATTGAAAAGCAAACAAACCATTTTTGAAAACACAAATGAGCAAGTATCTAAGAGCCCATGGATAACCATGGATAGAAAGGGTGCTAACACCTTCCCTTTCTATAACCTACCTCCCGAACCGAGAGCAATCTCTATAAGGAATTTTTCTGTGCTTTTGTCCTTTCCATTTGGAGAAAATAAAAGACGGTGGTGACTCTTGCTTCCGCGACATTTCGCGAACCAGCGTTAAACAGTCAGTTCCAGATCCACCGATCACAATAGTGATCCAAGTAGAAAAACATATCAAGCCTTATCAAAGAAAAGAGACTCATGATTGAAGTGCTTATATGATCTCCACAATTGAAAAAAAATCTTGAAGCCTTAGAGGAATAAAGTAGAGGAATTATGAAAGCTCGCCAAGTCGTGTCTTCTTAAGTGTCCAGAGTTTGTAAAAGTAAGGGAGTTTCTCCTGAGTTATAAGGAAACTCACCCATACATAAATGCTGTTTTCTAACCTTCTTGCATTTTAAAAATGTTTTCTAAGCTGATCCAAGTAATTAAGGAACAATCCCCTATCCCTAAAAAGACTTTTTGAACAACCAATCAATCCGCGACTTAGGCCAATCGATTAGAAAATCTTTTCTGAACCATTAAAGCAATTAGAACATTAAGCAATTTTATGGGAGAATGGTGAAACATTTGACCAAATGATTGAGAAATCATCATAATGATCTGCAATGACTCTATATCAAATATTTTCATATTAGGCAAGGAAAACATTTAAAAACATGCCATCCAATTGATATGAACTTTATGTCAATCGATTGGCTAATCAATTATATCCATAAAGCATTTCCTTTTCTGGTTTTATCATCACCTATATAAAGGAGGCCCGTCTCTTCATCATTTCACACCATTTTCCAAATCTTTACATTTTCTTTAGAATTTATATATACTTTTCACTATAGAAGCATCTCTTTGTCACTTAAATTTTTTAGAGCTTTCGAGTAAAATATTACTTCTAAGAAAGAGTTTGTAATTGGTTATGCTGATTGTTTAATTATCAAGAGTAAGCACTACTATAAAACGCGCATGTAACAATGCCAAAGTCATCACAATTTTCCCAAAAACGGTGGTTACATATCTAAACTCTTGCGCTTAAATTATTTTTATATTTTTTAATTAAAAATTTTAAGTGTATAATAACGGTTAGTGTTAATGTAACACCCCAATTCTACCCGACAATGTAATGTAAATCAGAGTTATAAAAATTATACAACTGAATCAGGGTGCCACAAATTCAACTTAAAAACCATTGCATTCAACATGGATACATAACACTTTAAAACTTCGGATGAATTAACATCAAAATAAATTAATCTTTTAAACCAACAACTTGAACAAATACGAAGCTGAATATAAATAAAATCTTTATCCTACATGGAAGAAACTTCTGAATAACAAGTACTTAACTACAATCAACTTAAAGTTTAGCCAACTTAAATAACAAATACTAAAGCAACAAGCGTTCATCCTCCAAGTGTTACGTATCAAAGCAATGACACCGACTCGAACTACTGAAGGTCAACCACCTTCACCCTGGATTACCTGCACATTATCAACATAAGGGTAACATTCAAACATAAGGGGTGAGATATCGAACACTATAATAGAACGTATGATAAATATCATATTGGAATAAATTCATGAAAAATTCACCACTTCACAACTTATAAACAACAACAATCACAATAGGCTATCAACAAAATACAACAATTAATTCATAAACACAACAGCTCAATCATACTACTTGGAATGCGACTCAATACTATGCGAATGCATGTGGTACCATTGGAGAACAACTCCCATCTTAAAATCTTCCAATAAATAGAGTAATCAACAAGGCATAAGCCTTCTTCGCAGTTTTCCAATCCAGGTCATCACAGAGTATGAAAATGTATATGAATGCACTATCATATACTCACAACGATCGTCATTCATCGCAAGGCATAAGCCCACATCACCATTTTTACCATTAAATAGAGGTAATTCACCATCATTTAAATTCCCTGCAACTTCACATTATCAACTAGAATTCACAACATCACAACAACTCAACATAAGTCAACATTGGCCATAAGCTTATCACATAAATCAACGATTCAGTCATTAACATAACCAAACAACAACTTAACAATAATTTCACACAACACTCGTAACGATCAAAACACATCATGTACAGGAAAAAGGGATAGGTAACTACGTGCCTCTCGATATGCATAGCAACTAGGATAACATAACAACTACATCTTACTCCTCGACACACACATAGAAGACAGGGTAACGGCCAACTTATGCTCCTCGACATGTCCTACAACCTAGTACTGCTCGACAATCTAACACATAATTCCTGACAAGCCTCACAGCCTAAAATGCCGCTCGATACCTTCCTTTTCAGTATCCTCCCCGACCACTAATTCGACCAATAACACATGTATGATACAACGTCTTATTAACCACACCAATATAATTCATAAATTCCAGCCAACCGCTCAGAGTAACACAGTAACGGGCAACTATATTCCTATCGACAGATTCATCAACATACAAGACAGTCACGCATAACCTCCCTAAAACGAACACTTCAATAATTACCAATTTTCCCTTCAATCGCTCGGAATAACCTAACGTCCTAACGATCATCATGACCTAACCTACACTTCGATTAAACGACAGTCACAAAAATAACCCAAATCGTCCACAACACATAACCGGGCAACTTCTTAAAACAAATTCATTAAAAAATCATACGGTTCTTCCCAACGACCACAACATGATTAAATGGGAAACTTCGATAGCAATTCAGAAATATCCACACACAACAATCATAAAACGACCAATTCCAACGTAATGCACATCATAAGTCCTATTATAAGGTCAAAACTCCACCCTTACCTGGATTGAAGGTCGATCAACCAAAAACTCTAGCCGAGGGCTTTGCTTCGTTCTGCTCGTCACCGGGAAGCTTGCTTCTCTCTCTGTGCAACTCTTTCGAGTAACGTACATGGCTTCTTATTCTATGACTAAAACAAACCCTTGTTTCAGCTTAGCCTTATATATCAGTCCTCTTAGGCCTAACTTACACCCCCACTTTACTACTTCCAAGTAATAGCATAAGTCCAACATTATTTCATATATTCCAATTAATTCCATAATATAATTATTATTAATCAACTAATTAATTAATTAATATTAATTCAACAACTCCTAACAATAATTCTTAACCTCATACAACTTCATAAATAATCCAAAAGTAATTTAATAAAATAAATAATTAAATTAAATTACGGGCGTTACAACTCTCCCCTACTTAGAATATTTTTGTCCTAAAAAATTTACCTCATTCGGACAACTCAGGATAGGAGACCCGCATCTTGCTTTCAAACTCCCAAGTCATGCTTTCTCCAGCAGCTCCTAACCAGACTACTTTCACCAAAGCAATCTCGTTGCCTCTCAGAGTCTTCATTTCACGATCCGCGATTCATACATGCGTCGTCTCAACAGTAAGATTATCTCGCACTTGTACATCATCCACATGAATCACATGAGATGGATCTGAAATACACTTCGGGAGTTGTGACACAAGAAACACATCAATCAAATTCGAAATATTAGGCAGTAAAGCCACTCTATAAGCCATATTCCCAACTCTTTCCGAAATCTGATATGGACCAATAAAACGAAAAGTGAGCTTTTTAGACTTCAATGCTCGTCCAACACCAGTTACAGGTGTAACTCTCAAAAACACATGGTCACCAGCTTGAAATTCCAAATCCTTCCTTCGCTTGTCATGATAACTCTTCTGTCTACTTTGGGAAGCTTTCATCTTTTCCCGAATCATCTTCACCTACTCAGTAGTCTCACGAACAAGTTCAGATCCAAGCACTACACTTTCTCTAGATTCATGCCAACATAAAGGAGTTCTACATCTCCGACCATACAAAGCTTCAAAAGGTGCCATCCCAATACTAGAATGGTAACTGTTATTATAAGTGAACTCTATTAATGGAAGATAAGTATCACACGAACCTCCCTGCTCAAGAACACATGCTCTCAATAAATCTTCCAACGATTGAATAGTCCTTTCTGTCTAACCATTTGTCTGAGGATAATACGCCTAACTTAACCTCAACTTAGAACCCAATGCCTCTTGCAAACTCTTCCAAAAATCAGAAGTAAACCTCGGGTCTCTATCCGATACAATGCACAAAGGAACACCATGCAGCTTCACAATTACAGTATTGTAAATCTCAGCCAACTTCGACACTGGAAAGCTGATGTTAATAGGAATAAAATGAGCCGACTTCGTAATCCTATCAACAATCACCCAAATCGAATCATGTCCTTTTAAAGTATTAGGTAACCCCGTCACAATGTCCATCAAAATGCCATCCCATTTCCATTCTGGAACTTCTAACAGTTGCATCAACCCTGCAGGCTTATGATGTTCAAATTTTGACTTCTGACAAGTCAAACATGCGTACACAAACCGAGCCACATCACTCTTTATCCAAGGCCACCAAAACAAATTCTTCAAATCCTGATACATCTTTGTAGCTCCTGGATGAATACACAACTTGCTTCTATGGCTCTCTTCAAGAATCACTTTCTTCATCTTCACATCATCAGGAATACAAATGCGATTACGAAATCTCAACACACCTTGTGCATCTAACTTAAAATCACTATTCTCAGACTGGTCGATCCCAACCATCGAATCTTACAGTTTCACATCTAACTTCTAAGCTTCTCTGAGACTATCCAGAAAATAATTATTAATCTTCAACATTCCTAACATAACACTCTGCAATGTCACTTTGCAAACTAAGCTCATATCTATGATTTGTTCAATTAACTAAAACTCTTTAACCATCATTGCTGACATATGTAAAGTCTTTCGACTCAATGTATCAGCTACCACATTCGCTTTTCCTAGATGATAATTCAAACCGAAATCATAATCCTTTAACAACTCCAACCATCTTCGTTGTCTCATATTCAGTTCCTTCTGATCAGATAGATACTTTAAGCTCTTATGGTCACTAAACACTTCATATATAGAACCATAAAAAGAATGCCTCCAAATATTCAACACAAAAACCACAGCAGCCCGCTCTAAATCATGCGTAGGACAGTTCTTCTCATGAGTCCTCAACTGCCTTGACGCATAAGAAATTACCTTATCATTTTGTATAAAGTTGATAAATCATGCAAAAGATCTTATCTTAAGTTTGGATGACAATAACTTCAATTGTCATGATGAAGTTGATGGAATGGTTTTAATCTCTGATGATAGTGATCCAAGTAGAAAAACATATCAAGCCTTATCAAAGAAAAGAGACTCATGATTGAAGTGCTTATATGATCTCCACAATTGAAAAAAAATCTTGAAGCCTTAGAGGAATAAAGTAGAGGAATTATGAAAGCTCGCGAAGTCGTGTCTTCCTAAGTGTCCAGAGTTTGTAAAAGTAAGGGAGTTTCTCCTGAGTTATAAGGAAACTCACCCATACATAAATGCTGTTTTCTAACCTTCTTGCATTTTAAAAATGTTTTCTAAGCTGATCCAAGTAATTAAGGAACAATCCCCTATCCCTAAAAAGACGTTTTGAACAACCAATCAATCCGCGACTTAGGCCAATCGATTAGAAAATATTTTCTGAACCATTAAAGCAATTAGAACATTAAGCAATTTTATGGGAGAATGGCGAAACATTTGACCAAATGATTGAGAAATCATCATAATGATCTGCAATGACTCTATATCAAATATTTTCATATTAGGCAAGGAAAACATTTAAAAACATGCCATCCAATTGATATGAACTTTATGTCAATCGATTGGCTAATCAATTATATCCATAAAGCATTTCCTTTTCTGGTTTTATCATCACCTATATAAAGGAGGCCCGTCTCTTCATCATTTCACACCATTTTCCAAATCTTTACATTTTCTTTAGAATTTATCTATCCTTTTCACTATAGAAGCATTTCTTTATCACTTAATTTTTTTAGAGCTTTCGAGTAAAATATTACTTCTAAGAAAGAGTTTGTAATTGGTTATGATGATTGTTTAATTATCAAGAGTAAGCACTACTATAAAACGCGCATGTAACAAAACCAAAGTCATCACAATTTTCCCAAAAACGGTGGTTACATATCTAAACTCTTGCGCTTAAATTATTTTTATATTTTTTAATTAAAAATTTTAAGTGTATAATAACGGTTAGTGTTAATGTAACACCCCAATTCTACCCGACAATGTAATGTAAATCAGAGTTATAAAAATTATACAACTGAATCAGGGTGCCACAAATTCAACTTAAAAACCATTGCATTCAACATGGATACATAACACTTTAAAACTTCGGATGAATTAACATCAAAATAAATTAATCTTTTAAACCAACAACTTGAACAAATACGAAGCTGAATATAAATAACATCTTTATCCTACATGGAAGAAACTTCTGAATAACAAGTACTTAACTACAATCAACTTAAAGTTTAGCCAACTTAAATAACAAATACTAAAGCAACAAGCGTTCATCCTCCAAGTGTTACGTATCAAAGCAATGACACCGACTCGAACTACTGAAGGTCAACCACCTTCACCCTGGATTACCTGCACATTATCAACATAAGGGTAACATTCAAACATAAGGGGTGAGATATCGAACACTATAATAGAACGTATGATAAATATCATATTGGAATAAATTCATGAAAAATTCACCACTTCACAACTTATAAACAACAACAATCACAATAGGCTATCAACAAAATACAACAATTAATTCATAAACACAACAGCTCAATCATACTACTTGGAATGCGACTCAATACTATGCGAATGCATGTGGTACCATTGGAGAACAACTCCCATCTTAAAATCTTCAAATAAATAGAGTAATCAACAAGGCATAAGCCTTCTTCGCAGTTTTCCAATCCAGGCCATCACAGAGTATGAAAATGTATATGAATGCACTATCACATACTCACAACGATCATCATTCATCGCAAGGCATAAGCCCACATCACCATTTTTACCAGTAAATAGAGGTAATTCACCATCATTTAAATTCCCTGCAACTTCACATTATCAACTAGAATTCACAACATCACAACAACTCAACATAAGTCAACATTGGCCATAAGCTTATCACATAAATCAACAATTCAGTCATTAACATAACCAAACAACAACTTAACAATAATTTCACACAACACTCGTAACGATCAAAACACATCATGTACAGGAAAAAGGGATAGGGAACTACATGCCTCTCGATATGCATAACAACTAGGACAACATAACAACTACATCTTACTCCTCGACACACACATAGAAGATAGGGTAACAACCAACTTATGCTCCTCGACATGTCCTACAACCTAGTACTGCTCGACAAACTAACACATAATTCCTGACACGCCTTGCAGCCTAAAATGCCGCTTGATACCTACCTTTTCAGTATCCTCCCCGACCACTAATTCGACCAATAACACATGTATGATACAACGTCTTATTAACCACACCACTATAATTCATAAATTCCAGCCAACCGCTCAGAGTAACACAGCAACGGACAACTATATTCCTATCGACAAATTCTTCAACATACAAGACAGTCACGCATAACCTCCCTAAAACGAACACTTCAATAATTACCAATTTTCCCTTCAATCGCTCGGAATAACCTAACGTCCTAACGATCATCACGACCTAACCTACACTTCGATTAAACGACAGTCACAAAAATAACCCAAATCATCCACAACACATAACCGGGCAACTTCTTAAAACAAATTCATTAAACAATCATATGGTTCTTCCCAACGACCACAACATGATTAAATGGGAAACTTCGATAGCAATTCAGAAATATCCACACACAACAATCATAAAACGACCAATTCCAACGTAATGCACATCATAAGTCCTATTATAAGGTCAAAACTCCACCCTTACCTGGATTGAAGGTCGATCAACCAAAAACTCTAGCCGAGGGCTTAGCTTCGTTCTGCTCGTCACCGGGAAGCTTGCTTCTCTCTCTGTGCAACTCTTTCGAGTAACGTACATGGCTTCTTATTCTATGACTAAAACAAACCCTTGTTTCCGCTTAGCCTTATATATCAGTCCTCTTAGGCCTAACTTACACCCCCACTTTACTACTTCCAAGTAATAGCATAAGTCCAACATTATTTCATATATTCCAATTAATTCCATAATATAATTATTATTAATCAACTAATTAATTAATTAATATTAATTCAACAACTCCTAACAATAATTCTTAACCTCATACAACTTCATAAATAATCCAAAAGTAATTTAATAAAATAAATAATTAAATTAAATTACGGGCGTTACAACTCTCCCCCACTTAGAATATTTTTGTCCTCGAAAATTTACCTCATTCAGACAACTCAGGATAGGAGACCCGCATCTTGCTTTCAAACTCCCAAGTCATGCTTTCTCCAGCAGCTCCTAACCAGACTACTTTCACCAAAGCAATCTCGTTGCCTCTCAGAGTCTTCATTTCACGATCCGCGATTCATACATGCGTCGTCTCAACAGTAAGATTATCTCGCACTTGTACATCATCCACATGAATCACATGAGATGGATCTGAAATACACTTCGGGAGTTGTGACACAAGAAACACATCAATCAAATTCGAAATATTAGGCAGTAAAGCCACTCTATAAGCCATATTCCCAACTCTTTCCGAAATCTGATATGGACCAATAAAACGAAAAGTGAGCTTTTTAGACTTCAATGCTCGTCCAACACCAGTTACAGGTGTAACTCTCAAAAACACATGGTCACCAGCTTGAAATTCCAAATCCTTCCTTCGCTTTTCATGATAACTCTTCTGTCTACTTTGGGAAGCTTTCATCTTTTCCCGAATCATCTTCACCTACTCAGTAGTCTCACGAACAAGTTCAGGTCCAAGCACTACACTTTCTCTAGATTCATGCCAACATAAAGGAGTTCTACATCTCCGACTATACAAAGCTTCAAAAGGTGCCATCCCAATACTAGAATGGTAACTGTTATTATAAGTGAACTCTATTAATGGAAGATAAGTATCTCACGAACCTCCCTGCTCAAGAACACATGCTCTCAATAAATCTTCCAACGATTGAATAGTCCTTTCTGTCTAACCATTTGTCTGAGGATAATACGCCTAACTTAACCTCAACTTAGAACCCAATGCCTCTTGCAAACTCTTCCAAAAATCAGAAGTAAACCTCGGGTCTCTATCCGATACAATGCACAAAGTAACACCATGCAGCTTCACAATTACAGTATTGTAAATCTCAGCCAACTTCGACACTGGAAAGCTGATGTTAATAGGAATAAAATGAGCCAACTTCGTAATCCTATCAACAATCACCCAAATCGAATCATGTCCTTTTAAAGTATTAGGTAACCCCGTCACAATGTCCATCAAAATGCCATCCCATTTCCATTCTGGAACTTCTAACAGTTGCATCAACCCTGCAGGCTTATGATGTTCAAATTTTGACTTCTGACAAGTCAAACATGCGTACACAAACCGAGCCACATCACTCTTTATCCCAGGCCACCAAAACAAATTCTTCAAATTCTGATACATCTTTGTAGCTCCTGGATGAATACACAACTTGCTTCTATGGCTCTCTTCTAGAATCACTTTCTTCATCTTCACATCATCAGGAATACAAATCCGATTACGAAATCTCAACACACCTTGCGCATCTAACTTAAAATCACTATTCTCAGACTGGTCGATCCCAACCATCGAATCTTACAGTTTCACATCTAACTTCTAAGCTTCTCTGAGACTATCCAGAAAATAATTATTAATCTTCAACATTCCTAACATAACACTCTGCATTGTCACTTTGCAAACGAAGCTCATGTCTATGATTTGTTCAATTAACTCAAACTCTTTAACCATCATTGCTGACATATGTAAAGTCTTTCGACTCAATGTATCAGCTACCACATTCGCTTTTCCTGGATGATAATTCAAACCGAAATCATAATCCTTTAACAACTCCAACCATCTTCGTTGTCTCATATTCAGTTCCTTCTGATCAAATAGATACTTTAAGCTCTTATGGTCACTAAACACTTCATATATAGAACCATAAAAAGAATGCCTCCAAATCTTCAACACAAAAACCACTGCAGCCCGCTCTAAATCATGTGTAGGATAGTTCTTCTCATGAGTCCTCAACTGCCTTGATGCATAAGAAATTACCTTATCATTCTGCATAAGGAAACCTCTTAAACCCATCTTAGAAGCATCACAATAAACCACAAAAGGCTCTCCTGGATTAGGTAACGTCAAAATCGGAGCCAACATTAATCTTTTCTTCAATTTTGTAAAACTTTCTTCACAATGGACATCCCACACAAAAGCTCTACCTTTACAAGTCAACTTAGTCAACGAAAGTGCCAACTTAGAGAAACCTTCGATAAACCTTCTATAATAACCAACTAATCCCAAAAAGCTTCTAATCTCGGTATCCGACTATGGAGTTTCCCATTGCAATAAAACATCTACTTTTGATGGGTCTACAACGATGCCACTACCTGAGATCACATGACCAAGAAAAATAACCTCCCTTAAAAAAATTCACACTCAGATAACTTTTCATACAACTTCTTCTCTTTCAAGACTTGGAATACTATTATTAAGTGTTCTGCATGCTTTTCTTCTGACTTAGAGTAAATCAAAATTCCATCAATGAACACCACCACAAATCGATCCAAATAAGTATGAAAGATGCGATTCATGTATTCCATGAATACTCCCGACGCGTTGGTAACACCGAAAGGTATCATCGAATACTCATAGTGTCTATAACGCGTTCTGAAAGCCGTCTTATGGATATCTTCATCCTTCACTTTAATCTGATGATATCCTGACCTCAAATCTATCTTACTAAACATACGAGCATCCACCAATTGATCCATCAAGTCATCTATTCTTGGAAATAGACACTTGTTCTTAATTGTCACTTTATTCAACTATCTATAATCAACACAAAGTCTCATACTTCCATCTTTCTTCTTTACTAACAACACTGGAGCTCCCCACGATGATACACTTAGCCTCACAAACTTCTTTTCAAGTAACTCTTCCAATTGCTTCTTTAATTATGATAATTCAGATGCAGACATCCTGTATGGTGCCATAGAAACAGGCCTGGTACGAGGTACAAGATCAATAGAAACTTCAACTTCTCTCTCTGGTGGTACATCAGGAATTCATCAGGTAAAACTTTAGGAAATTCATGCACCACCTGTAATTCCTCAATTATAGCTTGATTCTCGACAGGTAGTGACACCATCAACGAGAACACCTGAGCCTCTTCTTGCATCAAATTCCCGAACCACCTAGTAGACAACAGGCCAACTTCCTCTTCCTCAGGAGTAGAAAACCTCAAAGACTTGTTATAACAGTTAATATGAACATAGTTATGCTCTAACCAATTCATACCTAGAATCACATCCAACCCTCTTAAAGGCAAACAAACCAAATCAACACCAAAGTCTCTGTTAAAGATCGACAAAGGACACTTTAAACACACAAAAGAAGTAGTCACCAATCCCTTGACTGGAGTGTCGACGACCATCTCTCCATTCATAAAAGATAACATAAGACCCAATCTTTCAACACAATCAGCAGCAATAAAGTAATGAGTAGCACCGGTATCAATAATAGTAATTAAAGGAGTACTATTAATGAAACCTGTACCTCTGATGAGTCTGTCCTCAGTAGCTTCCTGATCCTCAACCAAAGCGAACACTTTAGCACTGGTTTGCGCCTTCTTTGCTTTCTGAAACTAGCTACCAATGTGTCCTTCTTCACCATAATTGAAACAAATCACCCCCTTATGCTTTCACTCAGACATAACATGTCCAGTCTTACCACAACGAAAATACCTCTTCACCTCAACAGCACACACATTACTCTTATGCCCAGGTTTTCCATATTTGAAACAAACCACATCAGCAGGAGCATCTCCCATACCAGTCCTCTGACCCTGAGAAACTTTTTGTTTACCTTTACCGGCTGGGGCATCATAAGGCTTACCACGATTCTGTTGGTGCATACCCCTCTTCTCACTGGTAATCTTGTAGTGAGCATTATTGTCCTCTTCATAAATCCTGCAACTATCAATCAAATCAGCAAAGACATGAATCTTTTGGTATCCAACTGCCTTCTTGATCTCTGGGTGCAACCTGTTCTCAAACTTGATGCACTTTGAAAACTCAGCATTTGTCCCACTATAATGCGGATAAAACTTAGCCAACTCAGCAAACTTTGCAGCATACTCTATAACCGACATACTCCCTTGCTTCAGCTCAAGGAATTCAATTTCCTTCTTACCACGAACGTCTTCAGGGAAATACTTCCTTAGAAATTCTCCACGGAACAAAACCCAAGTAACATTTTCACCTGTAACTTCCAACCTCTGACACGCCTCTAGCCACCAGTCATCAGCCTCGACTGCTAGCATATGAGTACCATACCGAACCTTCTGCGCTGGAGTGCAGTCCATCACATGGAATATTCTCTCAATCTCTCTCAACCAATCCAACGCTCGGTCAGGATCATACTTTCCCATGAACATAGGAGGATTCTCCCTTTGGAATGTCGCCAAACTACGAGATCCAACATTCTCGTCAATGTTCGGATGATTCTCCATAGCATGCGCCATTGCTTATAAAGTAGTATCAAGTGCAACATCATTCCTTCCAACCATCTTAACTTATCACTACAACATAAACAACTGTTAGAACTAAAATTAACAATACTCGATTGTTAAACAACCTACGACTATACAACTTGGTCGAACATACCGACTTTACTCTGATACCAACTCTGTAACACCTCAATTTTACCCGACAATGTAAATGTAAATCATAGTTATAAAAATTATACAATTGAATCAGGACGCCACAAATTAAACTTAAAAACCATTGCATTCAACATGGATACAAAACACTTTAAAACTTCGGATGAATTAACAGCAAAATAAATTAATCTTTTAAACCAACATCTTGAAAAACTACGCAGCGGAATCATAATAACATCTTTATCCTACATGGAAGCAACTTCTGAATAACAAGTACTTAACAGCAATCAACTTAAAGTTCAGCCAACTGAAATAAAAAATACTAAAGCAACAAGCGTTTATTCCCCCGAGTGTTACGTATCAGAGCAATGACACTGACTCGAACTACTGAAGGTCAACCGTCTTCACTCAGGATTACCTGCACGTTAGCAACATAAGCGTAACATTCAAACATAAGGGGTGAGATATCAAACACGATAATAGAACGTATGATAAATATTATATTGGAATCAATTCATGCAAAACTCACCACTTCAAAATTTATAAACAACAACAATCACAACAGGCTATCAACAAAATACAACAATTAATTCATCAACACAACAACTCAATCATACTACTTGAATGCGACTCATTATTATGCGAATGCATGTGGTACCATTGGAGCAGAACTCCCATCTTAAAATCTTCCAATAAATAGAGTCATCAACAAGGCATAATCCTTCTTCGCAGTTTGCCAATCCAGGCCATCACAGAGTATGCAAATGTATATGAATGCACTATCACATACTCACAACAATCATCATCCATCGCAAGGCATAAGCCCACATCACCATTATTACCAGTAAATAGAGGTAATTCATCATCATTTAAATTCCCTGCAACTTCGCATTATAAACGAGAATTTACAATAGCAATTACAACATCACAACAACTCAACATAAGTCAACATTGGCCATAAGCCTATCACATAAATCAACGATTTAGTCATTAACATAATCAAACAATAACTTAACAATAATTTCACACAACACTGGTAACGACCAAAACACAACATGTACGGGCAAAAGGGATAGGGAACTACGTGCCCCTCAACATGCATAACTACTAGGACAACATACTAACTACATCGTACTCCTCGACACGCACATAGAAGACAGGGTAACGACCAAATTATGCTCCTCGACATGTCCTGCAACCTAGTACTGCTCGATAGTCCGACACATAATTCCTGACACGCCACTAATTCGGCCAACAACACAGGTATGATACAACATCTTAACGAACATACCACTATAATTCATATCTTCCGGCCAACCGCTCGGAGTAACACAGCAACGAGAAACTATATTCCTATCGACATATTCATCAAAATACAAGACAATCAAACAGAACCTCCCTAAAACGACCACTTCAACAATTACCAATTTTCCCACCAATCACTCGAAATAACCTAACGTCCTAACGACCATCATGACCTAACCTACACTTCGATTAAACCGACAGTCACACAGATAACTCAAAATGTCCACAACACATAACCGGGAAACTTCTTAAAATAGATTCATTAAACGGTTATATGGTTCTTCCCAACGGCCATAACATGATTAAACGAGCAACTTCGATAGCAATTCAGAAACATCCATGCACAACAATCATAAAAAGACCAATTCCCACGTAATACACATCATAAGTCCCATTATAAGGTCATAACCCCACCCTTACCTGGATTGAAGGTCGCTTAACCAAAAACTCTAGTCGACGGCTTTTCTTCGTCCTGCTCGTCACTGGGCAACTTGCTTCTCTCTCTGTGCAACTCTTCCGGGCTACGTACAAGGCTTCTTATTCTCCAACTAAAACAAACTCTTGTGTCAGCTTATCCTTATATATCAATTCTCTTGGGCCTAACCTACACCCCCACTTTACTACTTCCAACCAATAGTATAAGTCCAACATGATTTCATATATTCCCTTTAATTCCACAATATAATAATTATTAATCAACTAATTAATCAATTAATAATAATTCAACAACTCCTAACAATAATTCTTAACCTCATGCAACTTCACAAATAATCCAAAAATAATTTAATTAAATAAATAATTTAATTAAATTACGGGCGTTATAGTTAACACTGTGGTGATACAATGAAGCTTTCATTGGCTCGAACCCCGTCGCCCTCTAATAGTTTATTACTTTGACGTAAATGCGTGCCTTTTAATTTTTATTTATATGTAACTAAAATTAACAGAGATATCATTATGGTTCTTTTTAAAACTGTTGTTACACACAAGCACTTATTTATATATTTTAAACACTATAAGTATCCATTTTTCCATTGATAAAAGAAACAAGATGAAAAAACCCTAACACTAATGCCATTCTCATCGTCGGGGAGGAAGACAATAATAGCAACACAGTATTCTCCTTTACGGTATGTAAAATATATTGTTGTTGTTTAGTTTCCTTTAAATGTCGCATTTGAAGACAAAGTCATCCAAAGGTGTTTATGTGTCTTCTTCTTATGTAAAATCTCGATCAGGAAATTTTTGTGGTTGTGATGGTCGTATGTTTTCGTACCAATGCAAAAAGGAGTCAAATAAAGGATGTTTTTTGGAGATGTCCATTTCGGAGGAATGATGAAACCTGTAATTTGTTCATATGGGATGAAGACATGGGAGAAAAAGGTGGAAATGAAGATGAGAGCATTATGAAGTCAAAGTTGGATCTGTCCATTTTGAAGGTTATGTATGACTGTTCAAAGAAGAAGAACGCGAATTTGAAGAACAAACTGAAATCAGAGAGATTATCTGAAAATTTAAAAATGTTATATTTTCTTGTCTCCTTTATAATTAATGTTTACTTTCTTGTGAAATGTAATAATTGAAGTTTCAATTAGTTATCTTTTTGTTAGTATATTAGTTGAAATGTAATAGTTGAATTCTATTATTTATGTTGAAACTTCAGATGCATTGAACTTGACAGGAATGGAACTAAAAGACGATCTCTTATGAGTAAGTTCATCGCAAACTGTTTATTATCAGTTTGTTAGTATATTAGTTGATAGATTTAAGCTAGTAGTTTAAGTTGATAACCTTATGTTACATATAAACTTTCATTACATAAACTTTATTTACATAAACTTAATCAAACCTAAATCCTCTGGTTGAGAGGAAATTTGACCAATCATAGTTAGCATAATCATCATCATCATCATTATCATTATCAGATGAGAAAAAATCACGTGACTTCTCAACCTTCTTTTTCTTTTTCTTCTTCTTCTTCTTCTTCTTCTTCTTCTTCTCCTTACCCTGAGAGCTCTCAAGTACAGCTCTGTTGTACAAAACTGGCTTCTTTCCTCATCTTGATTCTAAGGATGGTTTTGCACCACAACACCCTCTACAATAACAATATCTTGATTGCCAATATTGTTGGTAGCTTGAGCAGGAGAACTCATTTTGATTCCTTTGGATGAAGTTGATTTTGTGTTCTTCGCTTTTATATTGTTTCTTCTGATTCTTCATCTTTTCTTGGAAGTTTGAAAGATTTCACGCATGTCAAGCTAGTCTGCTCATTATTGGTTCTTTAATTCTACCTCGAGTTCTTGAATGATTACATCTCCTTGTCTTTTCAAATATTATTTTCCATTCTTTGATATTCCTTCTTACGTATATTTTGATGTAATGATGGTTTGATATCAATTTACAAATGGTATGTTGGATGTAATGATGGTTTTGATATCAGTTTACAAATGGTGTATTGTCGATTCTGGTACAATACATTTGAAATTTATTCATAAACAATATCATAACAGTTATTACTCTTAACCATTGTTATAGGGCGTGTTGTATTCAATTTACTAAAACGATCATTGGGCCGTGATTGAAAGTAACACATATACAATAACACACTACATAACAATACTTGTACTTGCGTGATTATATACCTAATCCAACTGTTGTTAAAAGCCTTTTTCGTAGTAATGGTGATACTCTTGAGATATTGAGTTTGGTTCTTGGGATAAACAAGTCATAAAATATATGTCTTGGTTTCTTGAGATTTGTTAGAAAAATTTCTATTTGGTTATTAAGATAAGCTTGAAAATTTCTAAATAGTTCAATAGCTTAGTGTGGGGTAAAACTATCATTGATTATGGATAAGGCTGTAAAAATACCAAGATTTGATTGTATTAAGGTTTGTGGGCATAACCTGTAAAAACTCAAAAGTTTGTAGTCAAAGTCTCAAGAAGATCTCTTAGATATAGGGCTAGATCAATGTTCGGCCAAACCTGAATAACTCTCTAGTGCAATCTCTCTAAACCTTACTCTTTTTTCCCCCACTTATTTAGAACTTTTATTTGTGTTTCTATTTACTTTTAAGAACCTACTAACACAATTTCAAGTTATTTGATAACAGTACAAAAGTAATCACAAATTTTAAATACTACAATTCACTTCCTCTTATGCTTGGAGTCACTTGTCCAACACATTTATGAGGTTTTCAAGTTCCTTTCCTAAATATTTGCATACTTCCTCTCTTTCACAATTCTGAGGATTTCAAGTTCCTTTCCTAAATACATTGATCATATAAGTATTTGAATGAAACCTTAAGTCTCTTACTTGATGAGGCTAGAAGTGTCTTCAAGTTAATCACCATTATCAAAGAGTTGGAAATATACTACCAATGATTTCAGAAATCAAAGAGTTGGAAAACATATTGTTTTGGCTTAGAAATGATTTTAGGGTAAATTAGTGGTGAACTCTTGCACCATCTATGAATAACTTCAGAACTCTATCATCTACCTTCACCTTTAGCAGATTGAGTGTTTGTCTTAGTTCAGAGATAGATTATGATTTTAATTTCTTTAGTATTCTTATGATTAGATGTGATTGGTTGATGGTTCATTTGACGACTTGAGATCTAACATATTTCAAGTGAGATAGACTTTAATAGTATCTTAGATTTTTTATGAAGAAATCTCTTGGTCAATAATGTAGATATTGGATATTATTTTCACTTTTTATTTATTTGTATTTTCTTTTTGTTGTTCAGTTTTTTTTCTTCATCTTTTTAAATATTTTGTATTTGGAGATTTGGTTTCATACTCATCCTATTTTTTATTATATTATTTTCTATTTGTCATTAAATTTTTTATTATAAATTATTAAAATAATAATTTTTTTTTGTCTCAAGTAATTAAATTAAAATAGAGTCTTTCTTATCCTAAACTTGTATGACAAAAAACAGCTTCGTGTGGATTACTTTAAGAATCCATTATCCATTTTTTGAACGCAATCCATGCATTAAATATAATTCAACTATATATCTACAGAATTTCTTACATCATCACTGATCAAAAAATTAAAAGTAAACCTGATCCTGTCTTCAACTTTTAAGTCCCTTTTAGCAATCATACTTTGATAATTCTTTTGTATTAAAAATGTGTCCTACCTCTAAGGAGATTACATTTAATAAATCTTGTGTAGGAGCCACCTGAAACAGCTTTTTCACATGGTTCATATCCAGAATAGTGGGAATATACAGGCTTCTCCTAATACACATTAAAAAAAAAGTGTGTGCCTTTTTTCTAGTAGATTATTGTATCCATGCACTTGTTCATAATATCATGTCCCTTTTTCATTATTGGTTCGAACAAAATTTAATCTTACGTCATGATAAATAATTCTGAAAATGAGATCCATCTTTTATTTATTTTTCAATTTTTTAAGGGTCAGTTTTTTCGTCGTGTGCCTCATCACTTCTGACAAGTGGACAGATTATGCAGACCTCCATAGATTCTAAATAAGTGTAGAATCTTACACTATTTCAGGGTAGTTTTCAGTTATTAGAGCATTCACATCCATACTACTCATATTAATAGTATAAGTGAGTCTCATCTAATATAATATATTATTTTACACTTCTCAATTATTTAAACCACTTAATTATATTTTCTAAATATCCATACTACTTACTTAAAACTCTAACATGGGTCCCACAAAATTAATCCAACAGTAACATGTTATTTAAAAATTTAATCCAACAGCTATACATGCTACAAGCTAATATATTTATTAAAAGCTACGATCCCTTTTTTGGATACGGTGCCAATTAATACTACTATCATTTGTCTTCTATTATCAATACTACTCTGACTACAGTAGTACACATAGACATAAGCCACAACGATATTTATGCTCTTAGAAGTTTTTATCAATTTTGTTCAATGGCTGACGAAATTATCGTTAAATATGTTTGGATTTTATTTCTTAAAATCACTCTCACGTCTACTGTGAGTTTAGGTCAAACATTCATATTGTAGTTTTTAATTCGATTTTGATATAAATTTAACAATAGTAAGCATACAGAAACATAGAGAAGAAAAAAAAGAACATTTGACTTAGAATTTCAATAGAACAAATAAAATTTAAAGAGTTAGGGTTAAACGAATTTTTTTTTGGAATAATTAGGTATTAAAATTTTTTCCGCAAATAACCATGTTTCGGAAAAAATTACACAAATAACCATGTTTCAGAAAATTCTCCAAGGAAGGAGCCAACCCACTTGGCGCCTACACCTTATTTTAAAGGCGAGGCGCCATCTCACTTGACGCCTAGGTGTTAAAGGCTTGCCCTAAGCCAAGTGAGATGGCGCCTTAGTGCAATTGGGAGACGATTTTTCGCGTTTTTAATTTTAAATGTGGTGCGTTACGTATTCGATATAGGATCAACAAAATTGACTTTTTATTTACAAAATATGATTACACACATAACAATTACATAAAAAAATACAGATTAATCAGTGGTCCTCCGGAACCCGGTAATGACCCCCGGTTCCGCATCCCCGTCCTCGCCTTTCCCGTGCTGGGTTTCGTCGCGTTTCTTGTTGTGGCAGGGTCGATGGCCCAGCGAAGTCAATGCATTCCAGATCCATGAAATCGATCATATATCCATATCTAGAAGATATGCTTTGGTACAGTCGGTTGCCCATACCCTCAAAGTTTGGTTGTGTTGGTGGTGAGTGGGGTTCTATAGTTGGTCTGTAGCACTGGTCGTCTGAGTACGGGGGGTAGAAAGGAAATGGATCTTAGGGTGTTTGGTATTGAGGATGTTGGGTGCTTTGGTGATGTTATGGTTGATGGTAAGTTGGGTCGGTTGGTTCATAATCTTCGGACAATCCCATATCAGGGCTAAGGTTGGATATTGAGGGGTCCATATTGGGATATGCAGAAGACTGAAATTGTGTGTGGGGTATACGGGTGTATTGGTATTGTGATTGAAATTGTGGTTGGGTCTGAGGCATATGGGGGTATTGGTACTGAGGTGGTGATTGTGGTTGGTTGTGGGATATTGTTGGTGTAATTGTAATGTGGTGGTGATTGTGATTGGGCGTTTGTGGTTCTATTTTGTCGAGGGGGTTGGTGAGAGGTTGATGTGTGTTGGGTTTGTTGTTGGGGAAATGAGGGTTGTGCCCATTGTGTTCGTGGGTCAACCAAATACCTTATATGAGACACTTGCATTTCAGGGGTACTAACTGATATGTACCAAGATAAATATTAATCTGTGTGTTGCATATTACCATGGTTTAGGAAAACTGGGAATTGCAAGACATGTCGGTGACGCCTCTGCCACATCTTACACCATTCTGGAGCAAAATCTTTCCAGTTGGTAAGACTCCATTGGGCGTCGACCCTTTTGAGATGCCACAAGGACAAACAAGTCGGATCACCGGGTATCTCTTGATGCATTCCAAACTGCATCTTGACACGGTCGCCGTGGTGCATCTCCACAATATTGAACCTTATAACTGCAGTCTTTGCACTCCAAATTGCTGCATCCTTGGGGTTTGGTTCATGGTCCAAACCCAAATATGATCTCCAGACAAACTGCAGATAAAATTAAATCAGGTTAATGAAAATGTAATAAATAAATAATTTAAAAGTAGTAAAGTTGAAAGGTATGACGTACATCATCCGGGCCAAGGTGATCCAATAGATTGAGGTATAGAGAAACATTGAATCTTGGATTCTTGCCGTAATCCATACCCCTCACGCAGTACCTAAAGGAATTGAAAAATATTTTATTTTTATCATATATTTGGTGAATAGATGAATAGTAATAAAATATTTAAGTTGATGACTTACTTTGTTGCGTATGGGAAAATGAATGTGTTGTTGTTGACGGGGTTTAGGGACTCCATCCTCCACCAACCTCAGGCTTGAAGTAAAAAAGCGCAGCCATAAAATGTATATTTTTCCTTGGTTGCATTTTTACACAAGGAACTGTATAGATGGGCTAAAATAGCAGAACCCTAACTATACTTTCTAGTTTTTTTGAAGTCTCTAAGTAAATTTAAATAGATAAAATTTACACTATTTCCTGTACTTTCTGGAAATAAAAAGGTTCCAAATAGTATCATTATATAATTTCTAGCTTTTATTACCTTAGCTAGCTCAGAGGAATTTTTGTTCAATTCCAGAGTCGCATAATGATTTTTTAGCTCAGTAAGTAGTATACCCTAACCTCTCGCACCACCACCTTCAACCATTTCCCTGCCCAACAATTCTTCACACAGAGAATTGGATTGTTGAACCGACCCGTTAACCACCTTACCATCGACAGAGAGACCCAATAACATATACACGTCCTCTAGTGTGACGGTACATTCACCTATTGGTAGATGAAATGTATGGGTCTCTGGTCTCCACCTTTCCAACATTACAAGTATGAACTTTTAATCAATCGTGCAGTTTGAGATCTTTATAACGTTTCTAAAACCTGCGTATTCGAGATAAGGTATGATCAACGGGTCGGGAGTAAGGTAGTTGTGTGACTGGATTCTGAATCTTTTAGTATCCTAAGTTAATCATGTAAAAAGTGTAAGAGTAGGTAAGATGAATAAAGGATTAATAGAAGTATGAAAAATGTATAAGTATAAAAGAAACTTACAAACGCTGCAATGTTGTCCCTTGTGCCTCTGTGAGAATCCCCATTGTGAGAAGAGCCATTGTTGAAAATGTCTGAGATTATGAAAGAGTTTGAAATTGTAAGAGATTATGAAAGAGTTTGTTGCAGAGAGTGAGACGATTGTGGATGCGATAGAAGTATGCGAGGCTCTATATTTATAGGAAAACTTTTATCATAGAGTAAGTGAAGTGGTAGGTGGGTGCATGCATGCATGATAAGTCTCACTCTTGCATTGTAGGTGCAGACTACGTGGCAGCGCTGGGGAAGGCATCTTTGCATGCATGTAACACGATTGGACGTGAAGGGAGGCGCCATTGGACTTGGCGAAAGATTACAAAAATGAAAGGTGTCACCATCCCTATTAGCGAATAAGAGGTGGAATGGGTTGCAGTGTAGGTGTAGGCTAGGTGACAGCCTTGGAGAAGACATCTCTGCATGCATGTAACACGATTGGACGTGATGGGAGGCGCCTTAGAGGTTGGAATGGGTTGCAGTGTAGGTGCAAGCTAGGTGACAACCTTGAAGAAGGCATCTCTGAATGCATGTAACACGATTGGACGTGAAGGTAGGCGCCGTTGGACTTGGCGTAAGAGTACAAAAATGAAAGGTGTCACCATCCCTGTTGGTGAATAAGAGGTGGCATGGGTTGCAGTGTAGGCACAGGCTAGGTGACAACCTTGGAGAAGGCATCTCTGCACGATTGGACGTGATGGGAGGCACCTTAGAGGTTGACATGGGTTGCAGAGTAGGTTAAGGCTAGGTAACAGCCTTGTAGAAGGCATCTCTACATGCATGTAATACAATTGGACATGATGGGAGGCGCCTTAGAGGTTGGTATAGGTTACAGTGTAGGTGCAGGCTAGGTGATAGCCTTAGAGAAGGCATCTCTGAATGCATGTAACACGATTGGACGTGAAGGTAGGTGCCAATGGAGTTGGCATAAGAGTACAAAAATGAAAGGTGTCACCATCCCTGTTGGCGAATAAGAGGTGGCATGGGTTTCAGTGTAGGCACAGGCTAGGTGACAACCTTGGAGAAGGCATCTCTGCATGCATGTAACACGATTGGACGTGATGGGACGCGCCTTAGAGGTTGGCACGGGTTGTAGTGTAGGTGCAGGCTAGGTGACAGCCTTGGAGAGTTCTTACTGTTGGTTTATTCAAATTTAGTACAACCTATTTAATCTTACATTTATCAAAACACTCATACACTTAATCACTCAAACATTAGAACATTAAAAAATTCCAGCAATTAACTCATAAACTTCAAACCTTCAAACCTTCAAACAGTCATACACAATGGCCTCTGCACCCTAATATGTGATCAGTGCACATTTCAACGGTGAGACATACATTTTTCCCACCTCTGGGTTTTTGTTTAAAGACACTGAGAACATCCGATTTTGTTTAAACATGAAAGCCAATTTCTTGTACTTCAAAAAATGATTGGAGGCCAAACATGGACGAGGTCCCGTGACACAAGTATTTTATCAGAATCCAGTTTTTTTTGGTAACAAGCAAATAATATTTTATAAGGTTGAGGTTCAAGATGAAGAGGACCTTAAGAATATGTTTTCCAGTCATGAGTATTCTGGGTACGACTCTATTGAGTTGTACATTATGCTGCGAGAGCCTCAGCTGTCACAAGTGGTTGATCCTCTGGAGACCGAACAAGCAGAAGTAGATGTTGTTGATGAAGAAGAAGAAGATGACGAGTTGGAGTTTGAAGACATGGTCAACGATGATTCCGAAGACGATGGGATACCTGGTATTCCTTCAAACGAGATCTACACACCACCTCCGCACATGACAAACTTCAACATGGGTGGAGATGAACTGTCTTTTGATTTATTTTTCAATTCGTATATGCAGTCGGATTAAAACTTAAAAGAGAAAGACAAATTTTGTAACAGAGAAGAATGTATCTGAGCCATCAAAAAATTTCACATGCTCAACTCAGTCGATTTTAAGGTGGACCATGTAAATCCAGAAAGGTACAAGATCAAGTGTGTCCACCCAGATTGTATGTTTAATTAAGCTCACTGCATCATACAAATTAAGAGGTGATTGTTGGGTCATAGGTTCTATGTCTACCCACACGTGTGTCAGTTATACTCAATCACAAGATCATTGGAAACTAAATTATGATATCATTTGTCAAGAAATACTACCACTCGTCAGCAACGATCCATCATTGAAGGTGAAAACCATAATCTCCCACATCACTACGGTATTTAGCTATACTCCATCTTACTGAAAGGCGTGGTTAGAAAATACCAAGGCGATTGAAAAGTTATATGGAAACTGGGAGGAGTCATACCGTGAACTTCCTCGCTACCTGAATGCACTCCAGACTTATTCTCCAGGTACTATTTACATTCTGGAAACAGTGCTAGCATACGCCCCAGATGGTAGTTAACTTAACAGAAATGGTATATTCAGTCGAGTGTTTTGGGATTTTCAACCTTGTATCACAGGGTTTATGTCATGCAAACCAATTATACAAATTGATGGGACTTGATTGTATGGGAAATACAAAGGCATGCTACTGATGGCAGTTGCACAAGATGGCAACAACAACATTTTCCCAATTGCCTTTGCCCTAGTCGAGGGGGAGGCTGGTGGTGCTTGGAGATTTTTTCTCAAGAATCTCCGAACACACGTGGCTCCTCAACCAGATCTCTGTTTGATCTCTGATAGACATGCATCCATTGAAAGTGCATACAACAATCCTGTAAATGGTTGGCATGAACCTCATTCTACGCATGTCTATTGCATTAGACATATCTTCTAAAATTTCACGAGGGAGATCAAAGACAAAGCTCTTAGTAAAGCGATTATGAATGCAGGATATGCATTGACACAACCTACATTCAAATATTATTGCAACGAGATCCGTTTGTCAAATCCGGACGCTGGTAGGCGGATCGATAATATTTTGGTATACAAATGACTAGGTCATACGACAATGGACAAAGATGGGGCCACATGACAACAAATCTAACTAAATCGATGAATATGATATTCAAAGGCATACGAAACCTCCCAGTCACTGCTTTGGTTAAATCAACATATTTTAGGATGGCTTCGTTGTTTTCCAAAAGAGGTGAAATATGGAATGTTGTGTTGTAATCTGGACAACTATGGAGTGAAAGCTGCATGAAGTACATTAAGGCAGAAAGTGCCAAAGCCAACACCCATCTAGTTATAAGGTTTGACCGACACAGCCACAACTTCATTGTCAAAGAGACAATCGACCACAATGAGGGCCTGCCAAGACAAGAGTATAGGGTTATACTACCTTCTCGTTGGTGCGATTGTGGCAAGTTTCAAGCCTTTCGTATGCCTTGCTCTCATGTCATTGTCGTGTGTACCTATACTCATCAAGACGCGCTACAACTTCTGTCTCCCATTTACAAATCTGAAACCTTGCTCAACGTATACAACAATAGCTTCCCTTTGGTAGCAAAACCTGATTATTGGCCTGTATATGACGGTGAAATAGTATGGCACAATGACCAAATGCGAAGGAATAAAAAGGGTCGTCCCAAAAGTAAGCGCATCACAACAGAAATGGACTCCCTTGACAATCTGGAAAGAAAGTGTGGTTTATGTCGTCAGGTCGGACACAATCGCAAAAATTGTCCGAATCGGGCTACTGGCTCAACCACATAAAAATTGTATTACAAAAAATATTTCCTTTATTAAGTTGTAAACATTAGGGTTTTTCGTTAACATTATTTGTTACAATAAACATTGCGCGAATAAGAAATAAAACATGATAAACCGTCTACAAAATTACAACCGTTAAACCAATTTCATCTGACCCATGCATCATCAACATTACGTCGCTGTCTGTTTTGACTTCCTCCAACCAAAAATTAGGTCTTCCTGTCGCAAGTGAGGTTGTTGTTCGTCTTAGTTGGATCCTTTTAATTTGTTCCCCCTCCTCGGTGTCTCCCTCTAGCCATTGCATCAACTCCCTCTTCAGACGCTCCATGGAGTAAATGTGCCAGAATTTCATTTTCATCAGAGGTTTTATGGCGGAGAAAATAACGTAACCATCTTGGTAAAAATCATGGGCGATGTCATGACGCAAATAACAAAGTAAAAAATAAGAGAACAATGCGATAAAGTGTGAGGAATGATAGAGAAACAGACGAATTATTTATAAAAATAGCATTTTTCCCTAGGAGCCAAGTGAGATGGTGCCTCTCACTTTTAAAGTGCATGCGCCATATCACTTGGCTAAAAGAGAGAGGAGGCGCCAAGTGGGATGGCGCCTAGGGCTAAATGGGTAGTGTATGTGCCAATTGGGTTGGCTCCTCCCTTGTGGGATTTTCTGAAACATGGTTATTTGAGAATTTTTTAATACTTGGTTATTCCAAAAAAAATTCGGGTTACACCAGAATATAAGTATTAAATGTTAGGAGAGATGGAACTATCTTTACAAAGGTACAATAAACAAATATAATAATAATCAGTGGCAGTTTTATAGCCCAACTAGCCCGGGCACTAGCCCGGGCTCAACCTCTACTTTCTTTGTATTTCCTCTAACCTAATAGCTGATTTTTAGACAAAACCAAAGGCAAAATTAGTAAAACCATGGATAAAAATAGAGGTATATACACTGTCCGGGAGCACTTAAATTTTTTGCCCAGATTGCCTAAAATTTCTCGCTCCGAATAAATTTAGTAAATAACATCTCTCTTCGAACTCAAGATGCATTAGCAGAGAGCATCAAGAGTTTTCCAATTAAAAAACAAATTTTTTTAATGAAATGTATCTTCGTAAACAAATTAGTAATTGTTAAAGCACAAGAGACAAATAGTAAAGTAATTGTCCCATGGTTAAGATGATGAAAAGTGAAGTGATAATCAATCTCAATGTGTTTGATACGTTCATGAAAGACCAATTTACGGTTAATTTGAGTGGCACTTTCGTTATCACAATACAACAGAGTTGGTTCAAAAATAATGACACCCATATCCGAAAGTAACCAAAACAAACAAAATATTTCAATAGTGGTGGATTCCATAGCACGATACTCACTTCTGTAGAAGAACTAGAGACAGTATATTGTTTCTTACTCTTCAAGAAATAAGAGAGTCTCCAATAAAGATACTAAACCTTATGGTAGACTTACGTAGTTCCAATGAGGACGATAAGGAAAAGAGAGGAATCTAAAAATGAGCTTCCAAAAGATAACAACATATGAGAAGAACATCTTCCAAATGCATTGTAGTATGAGACAACAAAACGACTAACTACATGAACAACATAAGCAATATATGGCATGGTAATAGTAAGGTACAACAAGCTTCCAACCAAAGTACAATATAAGGTAGGGTCTAGCACACGAGCACCATCAGATAGAGCATATTTGACATTCAACTCAAGAGTACTATCTACTTCTCTAGTATAAAAAGGTGAGTCTGTTCAAGAATATTGGCAATATACTTGGATTGAGAGAGGAGATAGTTCCTAGAAGAGTAGATAACTTCAATGCAAAAGTAGCAAATAATGTATAAGTCCTTCATCTCAAACTGTTTAGCTAACTGTAATTTCAAATCATTAATTCCATCCATATCATCATATGTAAAAATCATATCATCAACATATAATGAAATTTAAATACGACCATGATAAATGGTCTTGACAAGCAAAGTAGAATCATGATCACTAGAGTGAAATCTAGTAAATGTAATCACAGTAGTAAATTTATTAAACCAAGCTTGTGGAGCTTGTTTTAGACCATATAGTGCTCTCTTCAACTTACACACATACCCATGATAATGAGAAACACCTTATGGGGGTACTATCGCGGTGAGAAATTTAAGATTAAGCTATTGATTAACTTAACTTGCAAAAATAATAAGTAAGAGTTCTCACCGAACATTATTATTTCTAAAGGAATAATAAAATATTGATAAAATCCAAAAAAAGAAAGATCTAGGTACGTGGTTAGTTATGCAAGGGGGAGGTATTAGCACCCCCTTACATCTATGGTACTCCATAGGAACCTCTTGAAAATATGAGTTAGACTAAAATGGTTATTTGCAAAAATATTAGGGAGATTAGAAAAGAAGAATTTTTTTTTTTGGTTCGCCAAGACTTCAAGAGCCTCATGCCTACGTACTCTCCATGTTCAATGAAGAAGTCAGAACCTCGTAGTTCTTGTAAAAAATAACAAAAGGTGATTTTTTGATTGATTTTAATAAAAAGATATTCCACCATTTTCGAGTAGAAAACTCAACTTATCACCCACAAGTATCAAAAGTGAACATTTACATCATCTTGATGGATAACTTTAGCTTGGATATAATCACCAAGCATGTCTCAACATCCAAGTGGAAATTCCCAATCATACTATGGGAATGGGAGATTTACATCACTACAAGAAGATGACTTATTTCTAATCTTTCCAAAATTTTGAAAATGAAAAGAAGTGCAAAAGAACAAAATTGATTTGATGATGTTTCTAATTTTTAGAGTTTTTTTGAAAGAATTTTGAAAATTGATTTTAGTGTTTTGGCATTTATTGAGAAAAGTTTTGAAAATTATTTGACAAAGTCAAGGTTTGTTTTGAAAGTGGGTTGATGTTTGAAACAAGAAGGTTTTGAAAAAGAGAGAAGATTTTTGAAAATTTAAGAATTGAAGGAAATGAAGAGGCTAACCTAAAGCTTACAATAAAGGACAAGAAATAAATGGATTTATTGTGAGGTACCCAAAGAGGAAGCCTTTTTATGTGCAAGTGAACTAACCAGGATGAAGTAAGCATTTGACATTAGTCAAACTTAACATTACTTTCCATTTGTATTAAGCCACAAGCAAGCAAGCACAAATGAAAAACCAATAATCCAGATGAAAGTAACCAAAGTTCAAAGCCAAGTTGAGCTTGATGATCAATGGTGCAGATAAATTCCAAGGTCTCTGTTACAAACATCCAAAGCATAAGAAGAGAACCCTAGATCTATATGTCCAATAGTCCAAACTCTAAGCATAAGATAGTACCATCAAGTAATAAGATAAAGATTAAGTTTTCTAGGTTTTTGTATTTATTAATGTTTTTGACCTTTTGAGGAAAGCAAGCCAAATAAGAGAAAAAGATAAAGCCAAAAACAAAGATAACATGAATATAAATTTCCTGAATAATAAATGACAAGAAAGATAAATGGAATAAAGTAAATTGCATTAACGTAGAAGTGAGGGAAAGTAAAGTTATCATAATTAATGAAGTTAACGTTAGTGTTAAAAGTTAATCAACCGATTCAAGACAATTTGGCGCTAAGTTAAACAATTGTAAATGGACTTATGTAGAAGTCACACCTTTGTGAGGCCGGTCAATAGAAATTTATGTATCATACATGTTAGAGAAATGGCACATAGTCATTCTCCAAAAATTTGTAATACCACTAACATGTTTCTGAGATGTCAATAGGCAGTTTTGAACCATCGCATGGCCACCATAATGCCCAGAGGGAAGGTTGCCATGATTGAACCGTTTTAGGTTGTTTGTGTTGTATCTCTTTATACAAGGGGAATTATCCAAAACCAAGGAGACCATTGGATTCAGGAGGGTTGATTTAGGGGCGTAGGGTCCCTTTGGATCTTCAACACTCCTTGTTTTTGCAGGTTGAAAAATGCAGTCGCCGAAGAAGACGACCAGAGCTAGGGCTCCGACGCCTCTCCGGTCCAGCCATGATGTTTATTATATATTTGATTGGTTGCACAATGTTACCAGATGAACAACACAACCCAGTGGCAAGCGCGCGCATGATAAGACATTGATACCTTAGAGCGTGGGTTCGATCCCTGCTTATTGATGTTTTTTTATATTTTCCAATATTTTGTAGGTTTTGTTATATTTTGCATAATGCCCATTCTAATACTGGCAAGCAGGCGCGCTGGTGACAAGAGGGGCACGGGTTGAACACCCACCCCCAACATTCTTTGTTTTTCCTAACCTATTTTGTTCTTTTTAGCCAATAAACCCTAATTCTATTAATTAAACCCTAATAAACTTTTAACTAACCCTAATTATTTTTTTAACACTAACTAAATTAGGTTTAAATTTTTTTTATATTAATTAATTTTTATTTTAATTAAATATTTTTAATACTAAAATTAATTAGAGTCTTGGGTTTATTTAATTAACTATCATAAATAATTTTTTATAAAAAAATCACCAAAATATTTTCTTTTCTATTTTGATCTTATTTTTATTTTCTTGGATCAACTGTATAGGCCGTCTCCTCAAACGTAATAGCATAGTTTTATATTTGCCATGCTTTTCCTATTATGTAATTTCTTCCGGAATGTAATAGCTTATGGCTTTATTTTCGCACTCTTTATTATTGTGTAACTACCCCAAAGCTCTGTAATAGTCTTAGGTTTATGTTTCTGCCTCTATCTTCTACTACTATATTTATTATATTATTTCTTAGTAATAAGGGTTTGTATGGAAAGATAAAATCAAATGCTAGAAAACCTAATTTTAAGATTAAATAACTGAAAACAACACACTTGCACACTTGCATCTCTAGGATAGCCTCTCTTTGTTGCCTTCGCAATTACAGTCATGTCCCTCGAAAGTGGAGATGCTTTAGTAAAGACCCTCGAATAAAATATCATATTCCCTTGATGACCCTTCAACGTTGCATTTTGAAAAATGATCTAGTCCCTTATGAAACTACTAAAGCATCCTTACAAGTTTCCTTCGATGACCGAACGATGACTCTACGATGTCCCTTCATTTCCAATAGATTGGGCTACCTACCATCTAATAATATAGATAGAACTATCTCTAAAGGAGAAGGAAAAGTACGAGAACAACCTTGAGTGGGTAGGATACTGTTAATCGCTTGCTCATAAGTTTTCCTAAACAAAGCATTTCTCACATCACACTGTTAAATAACAAATATTTTCAAATTCTTTGTACGCGATCTTTAGGTATGATACAAGAACCATTACAAAGTTCTCCTTACATTGGAAAATTTCGAAATATTTTCAAAAACACACGCACACAAAAAACAAACTTTCAAAGTGAGCTAAGCGATTAAGAGCCCATAGATAAATACAAATGAAAGGGTTCTAACACCTTCCCTTTTTATAACCTACCCCCCGAACTCAAAATCTATCAAAGGTCTCTCTTGTTCTTTTCACCTTTCTTAAATATTGGATAAAAGAAAAGTCGGTGGCAACTCTTACTATCCGTAACATTTGCGATAAAACGTAAAACAAGTCTGTTCTCCCACCATATTACAAAAATGGTGACTCTGCTGGGGACTTATTTAAAAATACGGGTTAACTTAGAGTCTTATATCATTTTTATTTGCTTTATTTGTTTGCATTATCTGCTTTATTAAGGGTTACTTGGGTTTATTTTCTTGTAAAGATCCTACACCCGGATCTAGGGTACCTTAGGTATGTAGCAATAGATCATGAAAACTGTACGACATAGACCGATAAGGTTGAAGTGATGGCTACGTTAGTGTGACACTTTGGTTTGTATCGATGTTCCTTGAGTCAATCGAGGATAACATTGGGCTGCCGCGTGGTGTCAGAAGCACTAACTAACTTTTAGAACCTTAATTGACCCATCTTGGCCATTTGAAGGTAGTGAGATAGCCGACTTTGGTGCAGTCCAGAGTTGGTTGATACTCGATGCTACACTCATTGAGATTTGACTCGCTGGATGTTTTGGTGGCAAATTAGTTGATGTACTAAAGTAAAACCTTTGAGAAAGATCCGTGATATGAGATTCCTAGAACCTAATTACTATTTTATGACATGTTGAGCCAACTTGACTTCAATAGAAAAGGGTACTTACCCGCGGACCTCATGCAAGCCTTTAAACCTAAGGCTCTTGTGTGCTTTGTTTGTGTTTGCTACCTGTTCAAACATGACCTCATGACATCATATCATAACATTTTCACTAACCATTTCAAGGATCTTAGGGACCTTTGATGTAGGTTTATCATGAACCAAACTTCTATCAAGGGGAAAGAAGATTTATTTTCCTCTTACCAGATGCCGTCAAAGATCAAAGTATTTTCCCTTGATTCAGATGCTAGAACCCACTTGACACGGTGAGCTTGATTCTTATAGAAGGATGTTCAAAAACAAAGATGCAAAGTTCTTCAGTCAAAGCTACAACCAAACTTAATTCCTGACATTTCATTCTTATTTATCCCGTGAGATCCTTGAAACATTGCAAATACATACCATACATATCATTACATAACAGGTTTCCAAGACAAATTTTCTCATCTTCTTGCTGTTTATTTCAGTAAATAGATGACTTTCGAACAAACGGTCAAAGATCTTCAAGCCCATAATGCTTAGTTTCAATAAATGTTCCTCAACTTAGCCAAGGGGCAGGAAGAACTGAAGACCCTCATCACCAAATAGAGGAAGAAAAATACTAGGAAACCCATCGACATCCTCAACATGGGAAGAAGGTTCAAAGGCCCCATCAAGTGAGCTCAAAACTGTGATATCCCATCAAACGAAGATGACAACCAGGGTGAAGATGGTAAGAGTTTGAAGGTTGAGAGAGGAAGAAACATTGGTTCTGGCTAATATTCTGATGAAGAATAAGAAGACTATTCAGATGAAAAGTATCCTCTTGCTGATGAAAAATACAAATAACTGGAAGATCATTTAAATGCCATAGAGATCTAGAGAATGCCTGGGTTAGATTTTTAAGAGTTGGGTTTAGTATCAGGAGTTGTCATTCCTCATAAGTTCAAGGTCCCTGCTTTTGAAAAGTATGACAATGTTTCTTGCCCAAAGCTTCATCTGAGGTCATATGTCCGGAAGATTCAACCACACACTGCTGATAGGAAGTTATGGGTGCATTTCTTTTAAGAGAGCCTGTCTTGGACACAGTTGGAATGATTCTATCAACTAGAGGGGACCAATATCCATACTTGTGAAGATTTGGTTGTTGCTTTCTACAAAAAATACCAATACAATGTTGATCTTACACCGACCCATGTGCAACTACAGAGTATGACCATGGGCTCAGAAGAAAGCTTCAAAGAGTATGCCCAGAAATAGAGATATCTAGTAGGAAGAGTTCAAACTCCTTTGTCTTATAGGGAGCTTGTTGACATGTTTATGGGAACTCTGAAAGGTCATTTCTTCAATCATCTGATCGGAAGCTCTTCATCCAGATTCATCGAGCTGATATTAATAGGGGAACATGTTAAAGGTGAAATCAAAAGTGGAAAAATTCAGGGGGCTGTATCTTCAAGTACTGTGAAGAAGACATTTAATGGGAAAACATAAGATAATGTTGTGTATGGCCATAAGGGTCGTGGTAGAGGTGATCGCAACCAATATGTGAGGGCGGTTCTAACCTCTAATCCCGAACCAACGTAACATCAACAAGGCAATCAACGTAGGTCGTATGCACCCAGGAGATAATTTACCAAGATTAAGAGGCCATTGTCCCAGGAATTGCAACATCTATTGAAGGCAGAGATGATTACATTGAGAGATCCTCCTCAGAATCCCAACGCCTCCTCTCCTCGGTACAATCCTAATGTAAAGTGTGCATATCATTCCAATAGTCCCGGAAATGACACAAATAAATGTTGGACTCTGAAAAATATGATGCAGGATATGATTGACTCTAAGGAGATTGAATTTAACCCTCCTGAAACTCCTAATGTGATCACTGCACCTATGTCTAAGCATGATAAGGGCGTTAATTATATTGATGATATTTCTGCTGTGGAAGACACTGATAGTGACTATGACCTAGACAGTTGGATTTTTCCTACCACCGGTAACGTTCTTAGTAATTTGAAGACTAAAGATGTTGTACTAATCTCATTTAGTCCGAAGTAAATGCTATTTTCTATTTTCTTGCTTTCAAGTTTTGGTTATGTAATTTTAAAACAATAACTTTAAGCCTTGTGCCTTACCCGGGGCATAACGGTCCATTTGTCAGGGTTGTCATTACTCATCAGCATACTTTCATTCAATAAATCATTGGGCTGTTGCATTCAAATTTTGCACTCTTTGTTTTTCTTTTCTTTTATTTCTTTCAAAATAGCTACTTGTTCTTACACACACTCACACAACAAATTATAGATCCATATCCATTATGGATCTCATTGATAACATTTCTGATATTTCCAATTATGACTTCAAAATTTCGATCTACCAAGCCAAGGACGAAAGTGATGAAGATTGTGAAGTACCTGGAGAGCTTTCTAGGCTGTTAATGCAAGAAGAAAGAGCCATACAACCGCATAAAGATCCTATCGAGGTTGTGAATTTGGGTACTGAATACAACAAGAAATAGGTCAAGATAGGTGCCAATCTAGAAGTAACTGTCAAAAACATATTAATCCAGATGTTGCGTGACTATGTTGAGGTTTTTTCTTGGTCATACGAAGACATGGCAGGGCTTGATACTAATATTCTGGTTCACCATCTACCAATGAAAGAAGGTTGTTCTACGGTAAAATAGAAGGTTCGTCGTATACGTCCTGAGATGTCTGAAAAGATCAAAGTTGAGGTTATGAAACAGTTCAATCCGACTTCATAGTTATTACTTCTTATCCTTAGTGGTTGCAAATGTGGTTCCAGTACCTAAGAAGGATGGAAAAGTTCATATGTATGTAGACTACAGGGATCAGAATAGGGCAAGCCCCAAAGATGACTTTCCGCTTCCACACATTGATGTTATGGTTGAGAACACCGCACAGCATAAAGTATTTTCCTTCATGGATGGTTTCTCTAGTTATAATCAAATCAAGATGGAACTTGAAGACATGGAGAATACTACCTTTGTCACACAGTGGGGCACTTTCTGTTACAAAGTTATGCCTTTTGGTTTGAAGAACACCGACACAACATATCAGCGTGCTATTGTAGCTTTATTCTATGACATGATCCATCATGAGATAAAGGTTTATGTTTATTACATGATAGCCCGGTCTCAAACTGAAGAAGAACATCTTGATCACCTACACAATCTATTTGAGAGATTAAAGAAGTAAAAGCTGAGATTGAACCCAAACAAGTGCACCTTTGGGGTAAGATCCGGTAAACTCCTATGTCTCGTCGTTAGCAGTAAAGGTATTGAAGTTGACCCCTCCAAGGTTAAATCCATTCAAGAAATTCCGACTCCCCGTACATAAAAGGAAGTCATAGGTTTCCTGGGACGATTGAACTATATTGCAAGATTTATTTCCCATCTGACCACTACTTGTGTGGCAATCTTCAAGTTACTGAAGAAAGTTCAAGTAGTGAAGTGGAACAAAGATTGTCAGATAACCTTCGATAAAATCAAGGAGTACCTTCAAGAACCTCCAATTATGATAGTTCCAGTTAAAGGAAGACCCCTGATCATGTACTTAACAGTGTTAGAGAATTCAATAGGGTGTGTACTTGGGCAACATGACGAGTCTGGTCGAAAAGAGCATGCAATATACTACCTTAATGAAAAGTTTACCGATTGTGCAACAAGATACTCACTGCTCAAAAAAACTTGCTGCACTTTGGCATTGGCTGCTTGCTGACTAAGATAGTATATGTTGACCCATTCCACTTTGTTGATCTCTAAGATGGATCCGATAAAATACATATTCGAGAAGCCCACTCAATTCGGAAGAATAGAAAGATGAAAAATGGTCTTGACAAAATATGAAATTCAATATACTACTCATAAGGTGATCAAAGGAAGTGTACTAGAAGATCATTTGGCTCATCAAGATGTAGACGACTACCAGACTATGAATTTTGAGTTTCTGGATGAGAATATTATGAGGATTACCGAGTATGAAGAACTGGACCGTATGAAGGACCTGAATTGGGATCCCGATGGACTATGGTTTTTGATGGAACTTCCAACGCGCTTGGTAATGGAATTGGTGCTGTAATCGTCTCTGCCAAGGGTTTCCACACGCCCTTCACTTCTAGATTATGTTTCAACTGTTCCAATAACATGGTAGAATATGAAGCGTGCATCATAGGTATCAAAGTTGCTATCGATATGATAATTAATTTCTTGAATGTATACGGGGACTTAGCCGTAGTGATTAGTCAGATTAAGGGAGAATAGGATACGAAGCACCCGAATCTCATTCCTTATTGAGAGCATGTATTGACGTTATTCCAACACTTCAAAGAAATCAATTTTGAACATATTCCATGAGAAGATAATCAATTGGCAGACACATTAGATACTATGTCATCTATGTTCAAATTCAGATGGGATAATGAAGCTCGTCGATTTACTATTAAGAGAGTAGACGAACCTTCACATTGCTACGAAGTTGATACCGATCGAGTAGAGGAAAAGCCTTGGCACCATGAAGTGAAAAGATACCTTGAAGCCCAAGAGTATCTTGAAGGGGAATATATTAACGATAAGAAATTCCTACGGAGATTCTCGGCCAATTTCTTTCTGAGTAACATAATTTTGTACAAGCGCAATCATGATTCGACTCTACTTCATTGTGTAGACAAGAAGGAAGCTGAGAAGATTAAACACACTCCTCTTTATTCTCACTTCACTTCTGGGCAAACACATGATATAAAATATACTAATAAGGCGTTTTATGCTAATCCCAAGTTCAAACAGAATTTTGGAAACTCTAACAATCATGGACCCAAAAAGATATGGCTACCAAAGGATAAATTCATCTATGTTGCAGATATTTTTAACAGCAAGGTCAAAACACCAGTCTTAACACATGGATTATGGATGCTCTCTACACATGACAGGAAGAAATCTTATGTTTCAAAGCCTGGAATTTAAATCTGGAGGATTCACAGGTTTCAGAGGCAATTAGAAAGAAAAGGTTATTGGCTCTAGAACTATTGGGAACGGTAATGAGAATATAGCATCAAAATATCTCTAAAGAATCTCAATTGAGTCCAGAAGACGATGTCATACCTTCTCAAGAATCTTCTATCAAAGCAAGAAAATAGAGTTTTTCCTACTTTTTGATTATTGAAAAAAAGGGGGAGAATAAGATATTTTGACTCCTTTCAGAAGTTGACTCCTATTAGAAGATCTTCAGGGAAGTATTTTATTTTCTCGTTATCTGAGTATTGTACTCAGGGGGAGTTTTTTTATTCCTGTGTTCTTTATATTCCACCAAAATATAAAAGTTTTTGTCATCATAAAAAAGGGGGACATTGTTAGAACATAATTTGGTTCTACATCCTTGAAAGAGTTTTGATGATGACAAACACATTATATATATATATATATATATATATATATATATATATATATATATATATATATATATATATATATATATATATATATATATATATATATATATATATATATATATATATATATATATATATATATATATATATATATATATATATATATATATATATATATATATATATATATATATATATATATATATATATATATATATATATATATATATATATATATATATATATATATATATATATATATATATATATATAATATATATATAGAACGAATATGCTCGCTAATAAATGTATCCTTATATGCAGGATGTTCTGATGTGAAAAATATCTACTAGATATCAATAGAAGTTCTGATTATGTGTGTATAGAAGATGAGAGTATCATGATATATTCATACGCATCCTTCATAGAAGAAAATCTACGTGACACGCTTATATGAAGAAGTTGTGTTACAACTTCTGAATGCACCAACGTTGTGAAACAGGATCTCTGATACTCTTATATGTAAAGTTCTTATACATGCAATAAGGGACTCCCAATAGTAATATTCATCCTCTGACGTAAGAAGTTCTGAAACGTTAGAGTTTATCAATGCAATATCAAAAGTAACGGCTATAAAGAGACAAGAATCTACTTGTTTAGAAAGATCTCTAATTCGTGTTATGAACATTCCAAAAGCATCTATTTATGTCACTGTTGCACGACCTATATAAATAAGACGAAAAGAAGAATTCAAGTGACGAATATTTTGCGCACGAAAAAGAAAATCATTTATCCATTTCTACCTAGTAATCTTAACTTGTGTAAAACATCACAGTCTTGTAATACTGTTTAATTAGAAACACTACTGTACACTTTTATTCATACATTGTTTAGAGAATTTCCTTGATAAAAATTGGGTTGTGGTTAGACTCAAGAAGACTTTGGAAGTTGTCAAAGTAGATTTGTAATAAAGATTGATTAGTGGATTAAGAACTCGTTGGAGAGAGGCAAAATCACCTTGGCGGGTGGGATAAAGTAGTTTGAGTTCAAACGAACTAGGATAAAAATAAATGTGTTCTTTCAATTAAGTTTTAAGATATTAATTCAACCCCCTCCCCCCTTCTTTTGTTTTTCCATTCTTTAGGAGATGCTTATAAGAATCCAGTCTCTGAAGGGGAATGCTTTTCAGAATAAACTTTTGAAGGGGAATACTTTTCAGAATAAACTTCTGAAGGAGAATGCTTTTCAGAACAAAGCCCTGAAGGAGAATGCTTTTCAGAATAAAGCCCTGAAGGAGAATTCTTTTCAGAAAAAATCCCTGAAGGAGATGCTTTTCAAAATTCAATCTCTGAAGGAAATTTTTGTTATGTAGATAATTGGCCCGTCCTATTTCGGGAGTTGATCTACAATCTGTTTCTAAATTGTTGATAATATTCGTCTGTTTGCGAACTTAACCTGAAAAGAAGAAGTTAGCTTTATGCAATATTATGATGTATGTAATGCATTGTATAATGATGTTCTTAAAATATATTTGAGTAGTATATGTGTTTCATATGCATATGTTATGATATTTTGTGAATGATGTGTAGATGAAATATGTTATATGAGCGTATCGGTAGTCTCTATATAATAATGTCTGGCTGGGGAAAATAAATCCATGACTGTTGTTGGGGAAGAAGATAGTAATTCTTCAATTTGTTTGGAATGCCTTTACTGGAGATTTCTGAATTTTGTTTAAGGACATTCTGCTGGGGATCTTTGACTTCTGCTTAAGGGTAGAAGCTCTCAAGGAGAGTCGGTCATTCATTGTTTTTCTGAAGGATTTGATTCTTATGTGTTTTGACCGGGGATAAAAGAGATGAAATTGTTTTGATGTGTTGTTTGAACAGTTTTTAGATATGAGTATTAGCTCTTCTGGGGAGGACAACATTGAATGATATTTGGCCGGAGAAGAGAATCTTGTCGGGGAATTGCAATATTAGAGAAATAAACTCTGTTGGGGAAATAAACCATGCAGACTGCGTTAAGGAAATAATCTTTGATGGAGATTAGCTTGTGAAAATAGCTCTGAGGAGATTGCTTTGTGGGAATTTATGGTCAACTTGAACATTATCAAACTCCTAGAGTCTTTAGTAAATGAAAATCCTTTTTTCATGCATATATTTGTAATTATTGGACGTTTTTGCAAACAAAATAGAGAAAGTAAAAACAATTTTGAATTCGAATTGATTGCATTGATATGGAAAATTTTCCTATTAACAGACAATTGTACAAGGAGACAGAAATCCTAGTAAGAGGAAATTTTCGTAAAAGGAAAAAAAGGGTACAAAGAAAAACGAAGAAAAACAGCTATAAGGAAATGATCCCATTGAGTTTTAACTCTACTATTGCTCCTATGTCTTCAAGCATCTCATCCCTTGCTGTCGGAAAAAGTTGATTGAATTGATCTGTACCATTTGAACTTGACGTTAGTAATTATGTTGGTTGTATGTAAATGGGTGATCCAACGTGACATAGTCATACACTTTAATCCCTAACTTTTTCCTAGCCCGCCCTTTCGGGTTTTCAGTCCACCGTGATATCCTTTTTTGCCCAAGGCGCCTTTGCAGGCTTTCGAATTGTCGGATGTACAATATCGGATGTAAAACATATATATATATATATATATATATATATATATATATATATATATATATATATATATATATATATATATATATATATATATATATATATATATATATATATATATATATATCTAATTTTGTCCCGAACCCTTTTGGTTCGCCGGGATGCCCTTATTTTTTCCTAGGCCAATCAACCTAGAGGATCTCTTTTAAGCGTAGTATTTTTTTTACTATGTCCGCATTCACAGAGTGTGGAAAATCTTCATTGTACATGGTGGTAAGTATCATAGGACCGCTAGAAAATATCTTTTTGATCATAAATGGCCCTTCGTATGTGGGAGTCCATTTGCCCTTGGGATTGCCTTGTGGTAGGATAATGCACTTTATTACCAAATCGCCATCCTGGTAGACCTATTATTTGACTTTCTTCTTAAAGGCCTTGATCATGCGTTTCTGATACATCTGACCATGGCAAACATCCGCAAAACTTTTTTCATCAATCAAATTTATCTGGTCGAGTCTAGTCTGAATCCATTCGTCTTTGTTTAAGCTTGCGTCTTCTATAATCCTTAGAGAAGGAATCTGAACTTCGATAGGTAAGACAACCTCCATACTGTAGACAAAGTTGAGTCATGATTGTGCTTGTACAAGAGTCTACTACTCAGAAAGAACTTGGAAGAGAACCTTCTTAGAAATTTCTGATTATTGATAGATGTCCCTTCAAGATACTCTTGAGTCTCGAGGTATCTTTTTACTTCGTGGTACCAAGGCTTTTCTTCTACTCCATTAATATCGACTTCGTAGAAATGGGACGGCTCATCTAGTCTCTTAATAGTAATTCTAGGAGCTTCATTGTCCGATCTGACTCTAAACATAGATAACATGGTAGCCAATGCATCTGCCAAATGATTCTCTTCTCATGGAATATGTTCAAAAGTGATTTCTTTGAAGTATGGAATTAATGTCAACATATGCTCTTAATAAGGAATGAGATTTGGATGCTTCGTACCTTATTCTCCCTTAATATGACTGATTACTAGGGTTGAGTCCCCTTATACATTCAAGAATTTAATCCTTATATCGATTGTAACCTTGATACCCATGATACACGCTTCATATTCTACCATGTTATTGGTACAGTCAAAACACAATCTGGAAGTGAAGGGCGTATGGAAACCCTTGGGAGAGACAATTACACCACCAATTCCATTACCAAGTGCGTTGGAAGCACCATCAAAAACCATAGTCCATCAGTATCCCAGTTCAGGTCCTTCACACGGTCCAGGTTCTTCACAATCAGTAACTATCATGATATTCTCATCTCGAAACTCAAAATTCATAGATTGATAGTCATCTACAACTTCATGAGCCAAATGATCTTCCAGTACACTTCCTTTGATTTCCTTTTGAGTAGTGTACTGAATGTCGTATTCAGTCAAGAACATTTGCTATCTTGCTATTCTTCCAGAGAGAGCGGGTTTCTCGAATATGTATTTTATTGGGTCCATCTTAGAGATCAACAAAGTAGTATGAGTCAACATATACTGTCTTAGTCGGTGAACAACCCATGCCAAAGCGCAACAAGTTTTCTCGAGCAATAAGTGTCTTATTTCACATCCGTTAAACTTTTTTATAAGGTAGTATATTGCATGCTCTTTTCGACCAGGCTCGTCATGCTACCCCAATACACACCCCATTGAGTTCTCTAATAATTTCAGGTACATGATCAGAGGTCTTCCTTCAACCGGTGGCATTAGAATCAGAGGTTCTTAGAGGTACTCCTTGATTTTATCGACGGCTATCTGACAATCGTTGTTCCACTTCACTACTTAATATTTCTTTAGTAACTTGAAGATTATCTTACAACAGTCAAATGGGAAATAAATCTGGAAATATAGTTCAATCATCCCAGGAAACCTATAACTTCCTTCTCAGTAAGGGGAGCTGGAATTTCCTGAAAAGCTTTAACCTTGGCAGGATAAACTTCAATATATTTACCACTGACGATGAAACCTAGGAGTTTACCGGATCTTACCCCAAAGGTGCGCTTGTTTGGATTCAACCTCAACTTGTACTTTTTCAATCTCTCAAACAGCTTGCGCAGGTGGTCAAGGTGTTCTTCTTCTATCTGGGATTCAACCTCAATGTAAACATCTATATCATTATGAATCTATCATGGAATAAAGCTACCATATCATGCTGATATGTGGCACCGACGTTCTTCAAACTGAAAGGCATAACTTTGTAACATAAAGTGCCTTACTATGTGATAAAAGTATTCTTATCCATGTCTTTAGGTGCCATCTTGATTTGATTATAACCGGAGAAACCATTTGTTGTACCCCAAAATTTTCCCTCCCATTTTCTTGAAGACATTCTTCTAAAGGTCTCAAGTACTCAAGGCTACTCAAGGGTTGACCAGTTAAAACTCCTTCTAAGCAATGGGTCCACAACTAGGGTTTTGTGGTTTTCAATTAAGTGTGGGTTTCAAAGGTATCGAGTGGTTTCCATGGTTCTCCATACGTCTTCAACAATGTTCATGTCAAGTTTCAAGCCTTGCATCACAAGTTTGCTCAGTCAATAGCTCAGATGATTGAAATTCAACTGTATTGGGTAAAAAGTCAACTATGGTCAACATACAGTCAAACTTCAAGATTTTTGATCAATATCAACACTTTGAAGTGATATTCATCATTTGATCAATGGTTGATCATGATTCCTCAAGGAAAGCCCTCAAATAATCAAAAGTCAAAAGTTGCCAAATTAGGGTTTCCTTAGGAGAAGTCAACTGAACTTTGACCAAGCATATCTATCACATGCTTCATCAAAGTTTACCCAATTAAATCTAATTATGAAAGAAATTCAATTCTCTACAACTTTGTATCTATACGCTCAAGCCAAAAAGTGCTTCATTTGAGAGATATGAGCCCATACATTATAGGTCATTTCAAAAGTCAACAAAAATAAACTTTTTGTCAAGGCAACTTACATCAAGATAATGTCTCCAAATGCAAAAAATGATCAACATAAAAGTTTAAGAGGACATCTTGAGCTTTCCAAAAGTCAAATATCACCTTCAAGAGATCAAAATTGAGAGAGTTATGACCAGTTCAAATTGGGAAATTTTGAGGAAATGCATGAAATGCAAAGTGAGAAAACTTGAAATTTTGAACTAGTGGATTAAACTTTTGATGTTTAAACATGTTCACAATGTGTTAGAGGACCTCTAAATCAATTCACATATTTTTCATTATTTTTATTTCTTTTATTTGAATTTTTATTCATTTAAATGCAAATTAAATCAAATAAAATATGAAATAGGTATAAGGGCATGGGATTTTTGTTTCAATCACATGGAGGCCCAAAACAAATCATGACAACCCATGATAACCTTGCCAAAACCGTATGAAATCAACAAGGGAAGAAATCTCAAAAATGGAAGGTTATTAATATGTTTTATTCTTGTCTAAGCATGGCCTTGATTGCATGTTTCTTCCATATTGGTTCACCCTAATCCTTCCCTCTATATATACACAACAAGGTCAGAAGCAAAGCACACGCACCCTTGCCTCCAAGAGCATTCCAAAATTCTCACCGTTTTTTTCAAAAAAACCTAAGTTTTCAAACCTTGAGTGATAAGCACTTTTACTCCAAAACCTCAATATCATTCACTTCATGAACATCTACAGAGTAAGTACGGTCAGTTTTCAATGGTTTCCCATGCTAGAAACGACCATGTTCATCATCTCGAATTGCATTTTTTTTTCAATTATCATACTTTTAATATTATGCATTGTTGGATCTTTCTAACTATCTAGATCAATGCATATGAATGCTTAGAAAAGGTTGTAGCCATCGCATGGAGTTGATAGCGCCCAAATCTGGATTCACCATTTTTAAACTGTGCTAGGGTTTCTCATTCGAATCCTATGATACAAAAAGTTTTATCCAAAATAGACCCCATATTTGAACTCAGGAAGAAATTTTAAGGGGGACAATATGTTTTATATTCTTTGATCTTATATATTTCGCAGGTCCATTTCAAACAAGGGCGCGCGTGTTTTGTTGTTTGTCTAATGTCAACATTTATTTTGTATTGTATTGTTATTATTTGATATAGATTACCAGATGTAAGAGCCACCCCAACGGTAAGAGTATGTTTGCAAAGGTGTTAGTATACTAGGGCATGAGTTCGATCCCTGCCATTGGTATGTTATTTTTAATATTTTTCTCCTACTGATCTAGTGCAAAACAGCCTAGCGCGCTCACCCTATAACCTCACATCATCACCATCCAATCCTGATCCAAAAGCATGAAGGGATCCCCCATGATGTACCTTCTGGAATCGATCATACAAGATCATTCAGGCAGTTGGACCAGCGTGTTTGGGCATATCAATTTGCTTTATGACACCCCCTGAGTTTACTTCTGCAGGACATTTCTTTTTCTTTTACAAATTCTTTTTTTTTTTAATAAAAATGTAATTAACTTTTTTGCTAATTAAAATTAAAGTTAACTTAGATCTAGGATTTTTCCTTAATTAAATAATCTAAAAAAATTTTCTTTTAATTAAATTAATTAAATTAACTTCTTTAGGTTTTATAATTAAATTATCCTCCATTAAAAATAAATTAGGGTTTTTATATTAGATTTAATTGAATTCCTTTTTATCAGTTTAAACACAATTAGGTTAGATTGATCATCATCATTTTTTATCATGATAATTATTCCACATTTTCCCCGTTTACAATCTTCGCGCTTTTCTTATTTTTGAATTATTTTTTTTCATAATTATTTAACTGATAAAGGTTGTAATAGATTAAACTAGGGTTTACTGTTTCTTTCCCCGATTTTTTTGGTTTTGTATCCCCCTTCCCGAAGCATTTTAGTAGCGTAGGAAATTTATTTTTTGTCTTGCTTTCCTTATAAACTCTGCTGGATGTATGCTAATAGGCTTGTATGGAAAGACTAAAAGAAACCATAGCTAACCCTAATATGCAAGATAAATGAATCAAATTGAAACACCATTAACACATGTACCTCAAGGGTAACCTCCACTTGTTACCTTCAGATAAAACAATCACGTCCCTCGAACGTGGGACACTTTAGCAAAGACCCTTGGTTAAAAAGATCATAGTCCTTCGATGACCCTTCGATGCTCCCTCAGTAAACGATCTTAGTCCCTTACGATAAAATTTCTAAAGCGTCCTACAAGTTTCCTGTATGGATGTACGATGACCCGCGCCTATCCCTCACACATTCAATGATAGGGGTTCCTAGTAACTAATGGTAGGATATCACTATCTAAAGGAAGAGGAAATATGCGAAAGACTTTTGAGTAGGTAGATAGCTCGTAATCGCTTGCTCACAAATAAAAAACATTTTTCAGACGAAACACTTCTCTTCTGAAATATTTTCAAAACAAACACTTTGTATGCATTCTCAATGATACGAGAATCATTTCAAAGTTTGCCAAACTTAGGCGTTTTAAAATATTTTCAAACTTACACATTCACAAAGCATTTTTAAAAAGTGAACTAGCGATTAAGAGCCCATATATAACTACGGATGAAAAGGGTGTTAACACCTTCCCTTTTCATAACCTACCCTCCGAACTCAAAAATTCTCAAAGGTTTTTCCTGTTCTTTTAACCCTTTCCTTTATTGGATAAAAGAAAAGTCGGTGGCGACTCTTTCTATCTGCAACATTTGCGATAAAATGCAAAACCAAAAGACAGTTCTCCCACCCTATTAAAGAATTGGAGAATCTGTTGGGGAGAACTAAAAGTGGGGTTACCTTAGAGTTATATCACATTGTAAAATACTTTACTTGCTTGATTTGTATGCGTTACATTTCGGGGTTTTGCTCGGGTTATTTTTGTAAAGATCCTATACCCTAATCTGGGGGGATTTTAGGTAAGTAGCAATAGATCATGAAAACTGTACAGCGTATACCGATACAGTTGAAGCGTTGACTATGTTAGTGTGACACATTGGTTGGCGCTGGTGTCTCTTTAGTTAAGTCAAGGAGAATGATGGGTTGCCGCGTGGTGTCATCAAGAACTAAATGATCGTAGAACCTTAGTTGACACAACTTAGCCATTAGAAAGTAGTGAGATAGCTGAATTTGGTGAAGACTGAAGTTTGTTGATACTCGATACTACACTCATTGAGATTGGACTCTCAGGATATTTAGGTCTCGAATCAGATGCTTTTGCTTAAAGAATGCCTGGTAGAAAGATCAGTGATATTGAGGCTCCTAGAAACCGATTACTTCTTTTAGGACAGGTTGATCCAACTAAAACTTCAAGAGGGTACTTACCTACAAACTCCATGCAAGCTTAAACCTAAGGTCTTGTGTATTTTGTTTTTGTATGATTAAATGTTCGAACATGACATCATAACATCATGACATAATACAATATCATTTTCACTAACCATTTCAAGGACCAATGGATTTATCTTTGATCTTTATTGTAGGTTATGGCCTCCGCTCGCAAAAACACTATCGGGATCAACTTTGTAAGGGTGCCTCCTAAGCTTAGGGAGTTAGTCTCAAGGGTTCTCGAAATTTCTCCATTCATCAAAAGGCATGGTCGACTACTCAGTCTGGTTACCCCAGGTTTTGACAAAGACATGATGAGTGTTCTATTCTAATTCTTTGACATTGCATATCACTGTTTCACCTTTCCAGATTATCAGTTGGTACCTACAATGGAGGAGTTCTCTCAACTACTGGGAGTACCTGTTCTTAATCAGACACCCTTCACCGGTTTAGAGGAAGCTCCGAAACCAGAAAATATTGCAACAACCTTACATCTGAAGCAGTTCAAAATTATATTTAATTGGGAAACGAGAAGTGGTGTCAAGGGTTTTCTTGCTAAATTTCTGATGGAGAAGGCTTAACTGTTTCTTGATGCTATGATTTTTCAGGCTTTCTAGGAGATCTTGGCTCTGTTAATCTATGGGTTGGTGCTATTCCTTAATCTAGACCAGATCATAGATGTGAATGCCATCAAGATATTTCTTGCTCGTAATCCTTTGCCTACCTTGCTCGGAGACATTTTGCATTCTCTTCACACTCGTATTATGAAAAGGCAATGAACTCTCATGTGTTATATTCCTCTGCTATCCAGGTGGTTTATTTTGCACCTTCCCCACTCGATAATGAAGAATTAACAAGGTTTGAGGTTGTCTCAAAGAATCATGTCACTCTCTCATACAGACATCTACTGGTATTCCCGATCTCATGAGGATATCACTATCATTGACTATTGTGGGGAATTCCCTAATGTTCCACTCCTTGGCATTATCGAAGCTATTACTTACAAACCTTCTCTAGATCTACAACAATTTGGTTATGCTCGAAGAGATGGTCCTCATGACAAGCTTATCCAGGGTATTGTATTTGATTACGAGAATGATCCTCAAGGTTATCGTTAAAGGTTTATACATGCTTGGGGCATGGTGAGCAAGTTTGATAACAAGGATTTAGGGCGGAATAATTCCATCCCTCTAGAACCCTATCTCAAATGGGTATGACCTCGTTCTCAAAAACTTATGATGCCATACCCTGCTGTCCTACCGGTGATCATAAAGCCTGTTATTGAAGGAGACGTTTCTTACACCATACTCCATCAAGACATACCCACTGACCTTGAAGAATTGCGGAAGTCCTGGATTTAACTCAAAGAAGAACGAGACACCTTTGAGACTCAATTATATGCAAGTAAGAAGAAAGTGTTGGAGCTGACGAAGCAACTTCACGTGGAGCAGAGTCTTAACGCATATATCAACACGAAGAGGAGGCGTCCATGGGAAACTTAGAATTTTTGGAGTTTTTTAAATTTATTTCTTTGTAATATTTTGTATTCACATAAACTTATTAATAAAAATCTTTGTTAATGTTTCCTTTTGGTTAGCAAATTTAAATCTTAAAAGGTCTTTGAAAACATTGCATATACATATGGTGCATATCATTACACGACATGTGTTTCAAGACAGGTTTCTTATCTTTTTGTTGTTTATTCAGCACAAAGAATGGCTCTTGAACAAACAGTTAAAGATCTCCAGGCTCAGAACGCCTAGTTCCAGCAGATGTTCCTAAGTCTAGCCAAGGGGAAGGAAGAGTTGAAGGCCCTTATCACTAAAGAGAAGAAGGAGAAGGTCAAGAAACCAGATGGAATCCTCAACATGGGTAGGAGGCTCAAAGGTCCGGTAAAGCCAGCTTTGGAGTTTGAAGAAGAAAATGATGATCTAGAAGAAGATGAAAAAAGTATGAAGGCTAACAACCAGGGTTCTAACGAAGAAGAAGAGAATTATTCAGATGAACAATATCCTTCGGATGACGATAAGTACAAGCAATTGGAAGACTGTCTCAATGTTATGGAGATCCAGACGGTTCCTGGGTTAGATTTTAAAGAGCTGGGTCTCATATTTGGGGTTGTTATCCCTCACAAGTTCAAGGCCCCCGTTGTTGTACCCAAAAATTTGCCCTCCCTTTTTCACAAAGAAATCACAGCTTCGGGCTTTTCCTGATTTTTCAGATTGGCTCAAGAATGGGTCAAACAGACTTTTCTTATCAGTCAAACAAAATTAGGGTTTCCATTGACTCTTGAATCAGTCAAACAGATTATTAGGGTTTCTGTTGATTTGGATGAGTTTGGCTCAGGGTTTGATCAAACAGGCTTTTCTTATCAGTAAATCCCAAATTAGGGTTTGCACATGCATTCTCAGAAGGAATTGAGTCCACGGTTCTTTTCAATCGACTGTTACATTGTTTTGACGCTTGTTCAAGATTGTTGTTGGTTTCTCAAAGCCTAAACCTCTGGGATAGAAGCTGAGGCTTCTGATTGAAAGTTTGAAGCGTTTAGTTTGATCAGTGAGGTAAAAGGCGTATGGACGTTTGTTTGTTTAACTGTCCAATACATATGGTTAATTGGAATGCCAGGCTTATTGTTGGTTAATGCAAGGCTGTGAGACTGCGACATTTGTTGATTATTTGTATTATCTGAGTTACAATTATTGGGATGCATTTCCAATTATTATAATTCAGGAAATTTAAATAATTAAATAAGCAATTGCAGAAGAAATAAAGAATTATCTGACAAAAGATCTTATTTATTTTAATTGTTGTTACAAGTGTTATTTGAATACAGTAAATTTATTTACAGTGTTTACAATAATGTTTATTACAATGATTAAAAATAAAATAAAACTATCTTCTAAGCCTCTTGAAGTCTTCATACTTCTCTGATCCCCAATTGGTATTTACCTGCAAAGACGGAAAAAGAAATAAGTACAGATGAATTAAAAAGGCATTCTCAGACAAATAATCAAAAACTCATCATTAAAGGTTGTTGGCCGGAATCAGATTGTTTTGATTTTCATCATATTTTGCTCATCCTCTTTGCAAATCACAAGAAGATTTCTCTTCTTGGTTCACAAAGAGGAAAGTAAAATTATTTTGCAAACATATAAATCAATTAAATAGAAGGCACAAGGCTGCATACAAAATGCACAAAGCTGCATAAGTTCAAACTGAACAAACAAATTGCATTGTCAAACTTGGCAAACTAAGTTGCATAAAGGAAAACCAAACTGTCAAAAGAGCTATCAACAAAACTGTCAAAAGAGCTGTCAACAAAGCTGCATACAAGCTATCAAAAAGGAAATGCAGAAAATCTGGAAGAAAGGACAAAATGCAGAGCAAAACCAAGATGCAAGCAACTTGTAAACACCTTTTCATCATTTTTAAGCCAACAACCTTTTCAGAATAAAAGTACTATTAAGCAATAAAATATGCTTATGGAGAGAGAGAAAGAGAGAAAAGTAAGAAAGGTTTGCAGTTTGGCAGGCTTAGAAGAGATAAATATAACATTATTCTAACAGTTCAAAGGGGGCAGAACACAAAGAGCAAAAAACCACAAACTGTAAAACTGCAAGCTGAAGTAACAAAACCTTCAGACTTGTAACCTGCCTTACCAATACCACAAAAACTGTAAACACAAACCAACAGGAAGCCTGCATAACCAAGCCCGCCTGTACCAGAAACCTCCAAACAAACCTGCAAGTTTATCACAAACCAACAGCCTGCCTGCATAACTTGTAACCTGCAAGCAAAACCAACAAACCTGTATCCAAGCCTGCATAACTTGCAAACCAACACAAGTCTTGAGGCCTGTTCCCAACAAACCAGTATCCAAGCCTGCCTTACCAACAACAAGCCTTTAAACCTGCTAAAAAACCTGTCAAACTGCAAATACCAATAAACCTGTTTCCTCCAAACACCTCAAGCCTGCCTATAACATCAAGCCTGCATAACCTTCAACAGAAAAACCAGTTCAAACTGCAAACACCTCAAGCCTTCCTAAAATCAAAAGAAAACTTGCCTTCAATCCAAAAACCAAACAACAAGAGCCTCAAAACCAAGTTCATCATAGGCAAAATCAATAACCTTCAGAATCAAAGTTCATCATCATTGAGAATCAACAGAATCCAGAGAGGAGAAAAAACTCAGAAGAACATCATCATTAATTCAAGCTAAAGCAAGAATTCAGATAAGAAGAGGTCCAGAAGTGAAACGAATATCATAAGCATTTTCAAAATTATTTTCATCACAAAACGGAGAAAGATACAGATACCAAGAAGCTAGCATCGCTATCACGTTCCCTCCTCCGGCCACCTGAGAAGCGCCGCCGTCCAACCCTCTGTCTCCTCTCCAACAACAAAACCCCAAGGTATTGATTCCTTTTTTTACTGTTTTACACCTCGCATAAACATAAAACAATTAAAGCTAAAACATGCAAGATTGAAATCTAAAAACCCTAAAATGCATGAAGAAGAAAATCAGTACCTTTTTCATCGCTTTGTACAATCGCGAGGAGGAGAGATTGGAGGTGGCGTCTGGTGTCCTAAGGCGAGTGGAGGGAGCATCAGTGGTCCTGTTCGAGAAAGGATGAAGAGGACGAAGAAAGGAGAGGAGCGGCGTCGTTCATCAAACTGGGAAACCTAATTCTGAGCTAAACAAACTGAAACCCTAACAAAAACTTTGTCAAAGTATTGTTTGGGCCTGCCTCATAAAACAAACCCTTAAGCCCAATACCGCTCCTTCTGGCGCTACACCCCCCTCTTGTTCTCTTTTAATTTTATTTTGGGCCAAACATATTCTTCAAAAGCCCATTTCACTCTTTTTATATTTTACAAAATGAATACTAACATTTTTATCACCTTATTTTCTTTTTTATAACCTAATTCCCAATTCCTTTTGGTAAATAAAAATAATATATTTTTGTTTTAAAACTTTTGTTTAATTAAACCTTTTATATAATTTTTTTAAAACATTAACAAAAAAAATACATAAATAAATAGTTTGTTTTGAGTTAAATATCTTTTTCTTAAAAAAAACCTTTTGTTTATACATAATTAACAAAAACACAAAAATAATAATACTTAATTTGATTCTCTTTATTCTTATACCTTGATTATATTTTTACATTGAAAAAGCGACGATTCGATTTAGTTGTAAATAATATTTGGACACTACTATTCTGATAAGACTCATCCCCATTTGTAAACATTTGTACCCCCATCCCCGGATACTTATTTATAATAGCTTAGACTTTAAATTCCCGCAATTTATCGCTTTCCATATACTGTATAGTAATTAGGGTTTGTATGCGAAGATTCAAAATCAACTGCTAGATAACCTAATACAAGACAAATGCATGAAAATCAATACACAATTCACACTTGCACCTCTAGGGTAACCTCGCTTGTTGCCTCGGAAAATGCAATCATGTCCCTCGAGTATGAGACACTCTAGCAAATGTCCCTTCGATAAACAAAGATCGTAGTCCCTCGATGACCCTCGATGTTGCCTTCGATAAAACGATCTCGTCCCTTACAAAATTGCTAGAGCGTCTCACAAGTTGCCTTCAACGATTGTATACGATGACCCGCGCCTGTCCCATTTAACATCCTAACACAAGGTTGTTCATCAAACACAATGGTGAAACAACACTGTTAAAAGGGTTAAAATATAAGAAAATCTTTGAGTAAAATAGGGTAGACAACTCTTAGTTACTTGATCAAAAATCTTGCAAAACATCCTTGCCAACTTTCAAACACACTTCACAAACACAACTTCCAAAACAACTTTCAAAAAATTGAATTATCTTTTCAAAAAGACACACACCTTTGTATATACTCAAACAAGAGTCATTACAAAGGTTGCCTAGACAAGGAATCTTTTTCAAAACATTTTAAAAACCACACACACAAAGCACCATTTCAAACAATTAAAAAGCAAAGGCAAGTGATCTAAAACAAGTAACTAAGAGCCCATGGATAACCATGGATGAAAAGCGTGCTAGCACCTTCCCTTTTCATAATCTACCCCCCGAACCCACGAAAACATCTCAAAGGTCTTTCCTGTGCTTTTTGACCTTTCCTTAGGATAAAATAAAAAGTCGATGGCGACTCTTGCTAAACCGAACAAGTGCGAATACAAACGAAAAACCTCAAGTCAGTTCTCCCACCGTATCACAGAACTGGCGACTCTGATGGGGAAATTTCTAAAAGTGGGGTTACCTTAGGGTTTTTAGATCACCTTTACATGCTTACTTTGATTGCTTTGATTGCTTTACTTTTTGGGTTCCTTGTTTGGGTTTGTTGTAAATCCTACACCCATATTTGGGGGCACCTTTTTAGGTAAATAGAAATAAACTGTGAGGGAACTGTGTAGGGTATACCGACATGGTTGAAGCAGTAGCTATGTTAGTGTGACATATTTGTGGGTACCGGTATCCCTTGAGTAGTCAAGGAGAATACGGGGCCGCTGAGCGATGTCATGAAACACTAACGAACTCTAGAACCTTACTTGACCATCTTGGCCTTTTTAGGGGTAGTGAGATGACCGACTTTGGTGCAGTCCGAAGTTGGTAGATACTCGATACTACACTCATTGAGGATTGTTTTCTTGGAATATTTTTGTCGCCAGTTAAGTGGCTAAACCAAAACAATGAACATAAAAAATAATCCAGTGATATTGAGCTCCTTAGAACCCGATTTCTATTTTAGGACAAGATGAGCCAACTAACTTCAAGAGGGTACTTACCTATGAGCCCCATGCAAGCCTAAACCTAAGGACTTGTTTTCTTTGTGTGAATATGATTACCTGTATATACACTTACTTGCTTTTGTATACATGTACATAACATCATAACATCATACCATAGCATTTACAATAACCATTTCAAGGATCCCGAGGGTCTTTTGATGCAGGGTCACGTTGAACCAGACGTCTACCAAAGGGTAAGAGGTTTCATTTTCCTCTAAACAAACACCGTCAAAGATCAAGTGCAACAACTTGAATCAGGGGCTATGACCCACTCGATATGGTGAGCTTGATTCTCGTGGAAAATATCCACCGATACGAAGCTCTCCAATCAGAGATGTTGATCGAAGTTCAATCTCTAACATTTCTCTCGTGTCTACCCCGAGAGATTCTTGAAAACATGCATCCACATATCATGCATTGTATCATAACAGGTTTTCCTTTTCAGGTTTCCTTATTCTCCTACTGTTTATTTCAGTAGAGATGGCTCTAGAGAGGACCGTCAAAGATATCCAGGATCAGAATGCTCAACTTCAAGAAATTTTCTTGAACCTGTCCCAGGGGCAAGAAGAGTTGAAAGCTCTCCTCACAAGGGGCATAGTCTTGGGGAATTCAAGCAGTGTCAGGAATGATGTGTTGGAAGAACTGCAGTTTGAGCTGGCAACAATGAAGATCCAGATGATGGGACAGCTGGTGGGCCAGATGGCTCTCATTCAAGACCTGGCTCAAAGACAAGAGGAGCTCAGGGTTCTCGTCAACAAACTACTTCAAGATAACCAAGTGGGGCAAACAACTAGGGTTGAAGATCAAGTTATCATTCAATCTCCTTTGATACAAGAAGACAAGGGAAAGGCTCCCCAACTTTCTTCAGGGTCACGAGCCCAGTAACAACCGCGCCAGCGTCAATGGGGTAATCGGTGTAAGCAAAATACGTCTGGAAGACAGTTCACTGAGACCGACATACCATCATCTCTAATACTGGAACGCTTGTTGGAGGTCAATCTGACTGCTTTAAAGGATCCTATTCGGAAGCCTAATACCTCTGCTCCTAGCTATCACCCGACGCATTTTGTGTATACCACTCTTATAGTCCTGGACATGACACCGACGACTATTGGGCTTTGAAAAACAAAATTCAAGATTTGATTGACAATGGAGTGCTGAAATTCATGCCGGATGGCGAGATGAAAATTTTACGCTGAGGGTTCTCCACCTGAGATGACAAAGTTCGAACTAAGAGGCTTTTGTTTCATTTGAATTTTCAAGTTGTAATTTCTTCTGTTATTCAAACAATTATCTGTTGATGTCAAACTCTGTTTCATTAATGCATTGCATATATTTGTCTTGAATTCATCCATTCGTTTTCACTATTCTTGAACTATGCTTTCTACTTTCTTTATGACATTTAACTCTTGCAAAGGCTACAAGCCTTTAGAGGGAGGATGACGAAATAATATCGTAATCTCATACAGTATGCTTTTGAACAGACCTTGCTGACGATGTACAAGCGTTTCTTTCAAATCCTAAACACTAGAGTTATAAGGAAGATAATCCCTAGTCAACCCTTTCGAGCCAAAGAAGTAGGAGTTTTATGTTTTAAAACAAATTGAAACCTTTGATTTAAACCTGGGGCAGGGTAGTCACTCAGTTAATTAAAAAAAAAAGGGAGGCGCATTGAAGTCGCAAACTCTCAGTTCGTAATACAACGAATAACATCAAAAACTTCCCTTTGGAACCAAAAGACAGTGATGGTTCCTTATCTCATAGGCAGTAAACCTCTCAAAAGAGAAAAGCCCACTGAGCCAAAACCTACAAAGGAGGCTTAAGAAAGTTGGGGCATCCCGCTGACTGTGGTCTCGAAAACAGGAACAATCAGGCAAAAGTTAGGGATAACAAATCAGAAGAAAGAGGTCATTATGAATCCTCAATAAACATAAAAAATGTTGCAAAAATAATGACTGCCTTCCACAAAATTCAACTGGTGTGAACCATCACCAAAATGTCGTTCCAAACTCGAATAGAGTGTGACGCACAATTAACTGAGTTTAGGACTGAAGGACATCACGAAGAGCGGGTGGGTACAAATATACTTTGAGCCTTTATCCTTTGTTTATTAAACCGTGAACCAAGCCACGTTACAAACCTTCAAAAGTCCTAATTGAAGCATGGGTTAGTTCGAAAGCATACTGTTACAAAAGGTATCCTGACTCCTGTAAGGCTTTGCCCTAAATCTTGTGTTGAATTTGTCTTATAAAAAGTTTTCTGCTAAAAACGTATTTTTTTCAAAAATTCAAGACAAACATAAACTTTGCATTACTTGAATATCATTGTTTGCACATGGCTATTTGTTTGACAGCAGAGAAATTCACACAATGAATATCCAGTGAACAAAAGCTCTCTCAGTGAACAAAATCAATTCAAAAAGGATGACACTTCCCTTGACAAATCTCCTATCAACAAGGGGGCATGACATGTCACTATCCAGCACACCTGGGGCAGTTCAGTCAAGATTCCATGAAATCTCTCAAAGAATTGCAGAGTAACCAGGGGCAGGCCTCCCTCACCATCACTCGGGGCATTGAACATCAATCTCAGTGAAGGGTTACATACAATGCCATAAACATTCGCTACTAGGGGCAATGGCAAGTCTCCCCAAAGTCCTTCTCATGGGATGACTCCTCAGCAAGGGTTTAATCTCTGGAAACATTTCCCCAACTGAATCAACCTCAAGAATCCTCGAGGACTTCCCCCAACAAAGATGTCACCTATAGCGGACTGACGACATGGTTTATTTCCCCAACAACACCAGGATTCCCCAGCTTGAGTTTGCCTCTCCGACTACTACAAATCAAAGGACCACAACTCTTCTTCTCCAGTAGACTACTCTACAATCCCCAACAAGTTACTGCGAAACCTGGACCTGATCATATATCAGTTCAACTTCGACTCCCCAGTAGAGTAACATACGACTAAGACTCCTAAACTCTTTTCCCAAGCAGAATAAACATTCTCCCCACAGAGTTTTCAATATCCCCCAGCGGAGTTATCCTCAAACAACAAAGTAGGAATCCCCGGTGGAAACATTCTAGGCAAAGTTTGAAGACACACATACTCTTCAATAGCAATCCAGGGTTTAACGACTCCCCAACACTTGTCAAGGATTTATTTTCCCGGACAAAAGTACATTCATTAAACATTTCACATTTCATACATCCTATTCTCATACATAATAAATGCATATAACACAAATCTCATTTATTTTGAGAACATCATTATGCATTTCATACATCATGACTTTTCATATCACTAACGTTCTACCTTTTTAGGAAAGATCGATCAACAGATGATTACCATCAACCTTTTCAAGTTCTAGATTAATACCTATAACAAGCCAGGAAAACCATCTGTGGACGAGGGATTGAAGATCAATACCTGTAACAAGCCAGGAAAACTATCTTTCTTTCTCAGGTCAGAGATTAATACCTGAAACAAGCCAGGACAACTATCTCATCGACCAACCTTTTCAAGTTCCAGATTAATACCTGTAACAAGCCAGGAAAACCATCTGTGGACGAGGGATTGAAGATTAACACCTGTAACAAGCCAGGAAAACTATCTTTCTTTCTCAGGTCAAAGATTAATACCTGAAACCAGCCAGGACAACTATCTCATCGACCAACCTTTTCAAGTTCCAGATTAATACCTGTAACAAGCCAGGAAAACCATCTGTGGACGAGGGATTGAAGATTAACACCTGTAACAAGTCAGGAAAACTATCTTTATTTCTCAGGTCAGAGATTAATACCTGAAACCAGCCAGGACAACTATCTCATCGACCAACCTTTTCAAGTTCCAGATTAATACCTGTAACAAGCCAGGAAAACCATCTGCGGACGAGGGATTGAAGATTAACACCGGTAACAAGCCAGGAAAACTATCTTTCATTCTCAGGCCAGAGATTAATACCTGAAACCAGCCAGGACAACTATCTCATCGACCAACCTTTTCAAGTTCCAGATTAATACCTGTAGCAAGCCAGGAAAACCATCTGTGGACGAGGGATTGAAGATTAATACCTGTAACAAGCCAGGAAATCTTTCTTTCTCAGGTCAGAGATTAATACCTGAAACCAGCCAGGACAACTATCTACTTGATCATCATGAAGCAACCCTACACCGGTTCCTTCTCAATTCCAGATGTAGTTTTACACGGACTCATCATCAGACAACCCTACACCGGTTCCTTCTCAATTCAAGATGTAGTTTTACACGGACTCATCATCAGGCAACCCTACACCGGTTCCTTCTCAATTCTAGATGTAGTTTTACACGGACTCATCATCAGGCAACCCTACACCGGTTCCTTCTCAAATCCAGATGTAGTTTTACACGGACTCATCATCAGGCAACCCTACATCGGTTCCTTCTCAAATCCAGATGTAGTTTTACACAGACTCATCATCAGGCAACCCTACACCGGTTCCTTCTCGAATTCAGATGCAGTTTTACACGGACTCATCATCAGGAAACCCTACACAGGTTCCTTCTTTCAACTTACAAATAACAATTCAACAATCATTCTTGGATGGCATCTTTAAGCCCATCTCCATCAATTATCCATCATATTTCCAAATGGCATCTGTAAGCCCATTCCCGACATCACAATACCTGTAGAAATCCAGGAAAACTATCTACATGAAGAGATTGAAGATTAACACCTGTAACAAGCCAGGAACCTATCTTTCTTTCTCAGGTCAGAGATTAATACCTGAAACCAGACAGGACAAATATCTACTCGACCAACTCATGCTTATTCAACTTCAATACCTCTGAAAACAGTTTACGGGTTCTCCAGATACGGATGTCAATCTATTGCTTGTTCAGACCCCCAGTTCAGAGATGTTCCAAAACATGGACACCTTTCCGATACTGATTTCTTTCACCTACAACATACATTCCAGATGGCATCTTTAAGCCCATCCCCCAACAAGATCCTGTCACCTCTCCAAATGGCATCTTTAAGCCCATTCCCTCTACTATCACATCACCGAGTGCAAATTTCTGGGCACTCTAGTGTTCAATCATCTTTTACCTTCGAGTCGCGAATGACAGAACTGCCAATCTAACTCTTCAGGTTCAAGAAAATTGAATAGGGGCAACTGTTGTACCCCAAAATTTGCCCTCCCTTTTTCACAAAGAAATCACAGCTTCGGGCTTTTCCTGATTTTTCAGATTGGCTCAAGAATCGGTCAAACAAACTTTTCTTATCAGTCAAACAAAATTAGGGTTTCCATTGACTCTTGAATCAGTCAAACAAATTATTAGGGTTTCTGTTGATTTGGCTGAGTTTGGCTCAGGGTTTGATCAAACAGGCTTTTCTTATCAGTAAATCCAAAATTAGGGTTTGCACACGCATTCTCAGAAGGAATTGAGTCCACAGTTCTTTTCAATCGACTGTTACATTGTTTTGATGCTTGTTCAAGATTGCTGTTTGTTTCTCAAAGCCTAAACCTCTGGGATAGAAGCTGAGGCTTCTGATTGAAAGTTTGAAGCGTTTAGTTTGATCAGTGAGGTAAAAGGCGTATGGACGTTTGTTTGTTTAACTGTGCAATACATATGGTTAATTGGAATGTCGGGCTTATTTTTGGTTAATGCAAGGGTGTGAGACTGCGACATTTGTTGATTATTTGTATTATCTGAGTTACAATTATTGGGATGCATTTCCAATTATTATAATTCAGGAAATTTAAATAATTAAATAAGAAATTGAAGAAGAAATAAAGAATTATCTGACAAAAGATCTTATTTATTTTAATTGTTGTTACAAGTGTTATTTGAATACAGTAAATTTATTTACAGTGTTTACAATAATGTTTATTACAATGATTAAAAATAAAATAAAACTATCTTCTAAGCCTCTTGAAGTCTTCATACTTCTCTGATCCCCAACTGGTATTTACCTGCAAAGACGGAAAAATAAATCAGTACAGATGAATTAAAAAGGCATTCTCAGACAGATAATCAAAATCTCATCATTAAAGGTTGTTGGCCGGAATCAGATTGTTTTGATTTTCATCATATTTTGCTCATCCTCTTTGCAAATCACAAGAAGATTTCTCTTCTTGGTTCACAAAGAGGAAAGTAAAATTATTTTGCAAACATATAAATCAATTAAATAGAAGGCACAAGGCTGCATACAAAATGCACAAAGCTGCATAAGTTCAAACTGAACAAACAAATTGGATTGTCAAACTGGGCAAACTAAGTTGCATAACGGCAAACCAAACTGTCAAAAGAGCTGTCAACAAAACTGTCAAAAGAGCTGTCAACAAAGCTGCATACAAGCTATCAAAAAGGCAATGCATAAAATCTGGAAGAAAGGACAAAATGCAGAGCAAAACCAAGATGCAAGCAACTTGTAAGCACCTTTTCATTATTTTCAAGCCAACAACCTTTTCAGAATAAAAGTACTATTAAGCAATAAAATATGCTTATGGAGAGAGAGAAAGAGAGAAAAGTAAGAAAGGTTTGCAGTTTGGCAGGCTTAGAAGAGATAAATATAACATTATTCTAACAGTTCAAAGGGGGCAGAACACAAAGAGCAAAAAACCACAAACTGTAAAACTGCAAGCTGAAGTAACAAAACCTTCAGACTTGTAACCTGCCTTACCAATACCACAAAAACTGTAAACACAAACCAACATGAAGCCTGCATAACCAAGCCTGCCTGTACCAGAAACCTCCAAACAAACCTGCAAGTTTATCACAAACCTGCAAGTTTATCACAAACCAACAACCTGCCTGCATAACTTGTAACCTGCAAGCAAAACCAACAAACCTGTATCCAAGCCTGCATAACTTGCAAACCAACACAAGTCTTGAGGCCTGTTCCCAACAAACCAGTATCCAAGCCTGCCTTACCAACAACAAGCCTTTAAACCTGCTAAAAAACCTGTCAAACTGCAAATACCAATAAACCTGTTTCCTCTAAACACCTCAAGCCTGCCTATAACATCAAGCCTGCATAACCTTCAACAGAAAAACCAGTTCAAACTGCAAACACCTCAAGCCTTCCTAAAATCAAAAGCAAACTTGCCTTCAATCCAAAAACCAAACAACAAGCGCCTCAGAACCAAGTTCATCATAGGCAAAATCAACAACCTTCAGAATCAAAGTTCATCATCATTGAGAATCAACAGAATCCAGAGAGGAGAAAAAACTCAGAAGAACATCATCATTAATTCAAGCTAAAGCAAGCATTCAGATAAGAAGAGGTCCAGAAGTGAAACGAATATCATAAGCGTTTTCAGAATTATTTTCATTACAAAACGGAAAAAGATACAGATACCAGGAAGCTAGCATCGCTATCACGTTCCCTCCTCCGGCCACCTGAGAAGCGCCGTCGTCCAACCCTCCGTCTCCTCTCCAACAACAAAACCCCAAGGTATTGATTCCTTTTTTTACTGTTTTACACCTCGCATAAACATAAAACAATAAAAGCTAAAACATGCAAGATTGAAATCTAAAAACCCTAAAACGCATGAAGAAGAAAATCAATACCTTTTTCATAGCTTTGTACAATCGCGGGGAGGAGAGATTGGAGGTGGCGTCTGGTGGCCTAAGGCGAGTGGAGGGAGCATCAGTGGTCCTGTTCGAGAAAGGATGAAGCGGACGAAGAAAGTAGAGGAGCGGCACCGTTCGTTAAACTGTGAAACCTAATTCTGAGCTAAACAAACTGAAACCCTAACAAAAACTTTGTCAAAGTATTGTTTGGGCCTGCCTCATAAAACAAACCCTTAAGCCCAATACCCCTCCTTCTGGAGCTACACCCCCCTCTTGTTCTCTTTTAATTTTATTTTGGGCCAAACATATTCTTCAAAAGCCCATTTCACTCTTTTTATATTTTACAAAATCAATACTAACATTTTTATCACCTTATTTTCTTTTTTATAACCTAATTCCCAATTCCTTTTGGTAAATAAAAATAATATATTTTTGTTTTAAAACTTTTGTTTAATTAAACCTTTTATATAAGTTTTTTAAAACATTAACAAAAAAAAAATACATAAATAAATAGTTTGTTTTGAGTTAAATATCTTTTTCTTAAAAAAAAACCTTTTGTTTATACATAATTAACAAAAACACAAAAATAATAATATTTAATTTGCATTAGGTTAACATTTTGATCATTTGTAAATAACTATATACATCATAAAATACTTTTGATTCTCTTTATTCTTATACCTTGATTATATTTTTACATTGAAAAAGCGACGATTCGATTTGGTTGTAAATAATATTTGGACACTACTATTCTGATAAGACTCATCCCCATTTGTAAACATTTGTACCCCCATCCTCGGATACTTATTTGTAATAGCTTAGACTTTAAATTCCCGCAATTTATCACTTTCCATATACTGTATAGTAATTAGGGTTTGTATGCTAAGATTCAAAATCAACCGCTAGATAACCTAATACAAGACAAATGCATGAAACTCAATACACAATTCACACTTGCACCTCTAGGGTAACCTCGCTTGTTGCCTCGGAAAATGAAATCATGTCCCTCGAGTATGAGACACTCTAGCAAATGTCCCTTCGATAAACAAAGATCGTAGTCCCTCGATGACCCTCGATGTTGCCTTCGATAAAATGATCTCGTCCCTTACAAAATTGCTAGAGCGTCTCACAAGTTGCCTTCAACGATTGTATATGATGACCCGCACCTATCCCATTTAACATCCTAACACAAGGTTGTTCATCAAACACAATGGTGAAACAACACTGTTAAAAGGGTTAAAATATAAGAAAATCTTTGAGTAAAATAGGGTAGACAACTCTTAGTTACTTGATCAAAAATCTTGCAAAACATCCTTGCCAACTTTCAAACACACTTCACAAACACAACTTCCAAAACAACTTTCAAAACATTGAATTATCTTTTCAAAAAGACACACACCTTTGTATATACTCAAACAAGAGTCATTACAAAGGTTTCCTAGACAAGGCATCTTTTTCAAAACATTTTCAAAACCACACACACAAAGCACCATTTCAAACAATTGAAAAGCAAAGGCAAGTGATCTAAAACAAGTAACTAAGAGCCCATGGATAACCATGGATGAAAAGGGTGCTAGCACCTTCCCTTTTCATAATCTACCCCCCGAACCCACGAAAACATCTCAAAGGTCTTTCCTGTGCTTTTTGACCTTTCCTTAGGATAAAATAAAAAGTCGGTGGCGACTCTTGCTAAACCGAACAAGTGCGAATACAAACGCAAAACCTCAAGTCAGTTCTCCCACCGTATCACACCCGTGTTTTCCAAATATGATAGTGTGTATTTTCCTAAGTTTCATCTGAGATCGTATGTCTGAAATATCCAACCCCATACTGTTGATAGGAAGTTATGGGTCCATTTCTTTCAAGAAATTTTGTCTAACACTCAACTTAAATGGTTCTATCAGCTAGAAGGAACCAACATCCCTATGTGGGAAGGCTTTGCTGCTGCTTTTTATAATAAGTGTCAATATAATGCCGACCTTGCACCAACTCAAGTGCAATTGAAAAACATGTCTACAGGCTCGAATGAAATGTTCAAGGAATATGCATAAAAGGGGAGATACTTGGCTGGAAGGGTGCAACCTCCCTTGTCTGATTGGGAGCTTGTTGATATGTTCATGGGCACTCTGACAGGTCCATTCTTTAATCTACTGATTGGGAGTTCATCATCTATTTTTACTGAGTTAATAATGACTGAGGAGCAAGTTAAAAGCGGTATCAGGAGTGGAAAGATTTCGGTGGCTGCGTCTTCTAGTGTTGTAAAGAAGATGTTCAACAATAAGAAAGAAACCAATTTTGTCTATGGCCAAAAGGGCCGTGGTAAGAATGATCACCATCAGTCTGTGGGAGTGATGATGATTTCTAATCCTGCATCATTTTAACAACCACAATGGGGGAATCAGCATAGGTCGGACGCACCGAGGAGGCAGTTCACCAGGATTAGTATGCCTCTGTCTCAGGAATTACAACATCTGTTGAAAGTAGAATTGATAACATTATGGTATCCTCCTCGTAATCCCAACAACTCTTCTCCTAAGTATAATCTGAATGCGAAGTGTGCCTATCATTCTAACAGTCCTGGGCATGACACCGATAACTACTGGGCCCTGAAAAACAAAATTCAAGATTTGATCGATAATAAATAAATTGATTTTGATCCTCCGGAGACCCCGAATGTAATTATTGCACCTATGCCAAAGCATGACCAAGGTGTGAATGCTTTTGATGTTGTCTCTACTACACAAAATGCTGATAGTGATTGTGATTTGGACAATTGAATATTTCCTACCATTGGCGGTGGACTCAACAACAGGAAGGCTAAAGACTTTATACCAATCTCCTTTAGTCAAGAGTAATTGCTATTTCCTGTTTTATTGCTTTCATGTTTTTGGGATATGTAATTTTAAAACAATAACTTTAAGCCTCGTGCCTTACCTGGGGCACAATGGTTCACTTGTTAGGGTTATTATCCTTCATCCGCATATGCTCATCTAATAAAACATTTAATGTTTTTACATTCAAATTTGTAACTCTATGTCTTTTCATTACTTTATTGCCTTCAAATATAACTATGTGTTTGTTACATACAACCACAGACTATATTGCAGATCCGCATCTACTCCGGATCTCGTCGATATTTATTCTGCTTTGCCACTCATGACTTTGAAAATACGATCTACCAAGCCGAGGACGAAGGTGAGGAAGATTATGTAATACATGGAGAACTTGCCAGAGTCTTAATACAAGAAGAAAAGGTTATCCAACCGCATTAAGAGCCAGTGAAAGAAGTCAAGATAGGCGGAAACTTAGAGAGCAGTGTCAAGAATAGGTTAATTCAGATGTTGCATGACTATGTTGAGGTCATTGCTTGGTCTTATGATGATATGCCAGGGCTCGACACTGATATCTTGGTCCTTCGTCTGCCAATGAAAGAGGGTTGTTCTCTGATTAAACAGAAGGTCTATTGCATGTGTCCCGAGATGTTAGAGAAGATCAAGGCTAAGGTTATGAAGCAATTCAACACAGGCTTCTTAGAAGTGACATCATATCCTCAATGGTTTTCTAATATTGTTCTAGTACCAAAGAAAGAAGGTAAGGTGCGTATGTGTGTAGATTACAGGGATCTGAATAGGGAGAGCCCCAAAGATGATTTCTCACTTTCACATATTGATGTTCTGGTCGACAACACGGCTCAACATAAGTTATTCTATTTTCATGGATGGTTTCTTGGGTTATAATCCAATCAAGATGGCGCTTGAAGATATGGAGAAAACTACCTTTTTCACATAGTGGGGCACTTTCTGATACAAGGTTATGCCTTTTGGGTTGAAGAACACTGAAGCAACTTATCAGCGCACCATGGTAGCTTTATTCCATGACATGATTCTTCACGAGATAGAGCTCTACATCGATGACATGATAGTAAGATCGTAGACTAAAGAAGAGCACCTTGATCATTTACATAAACTATTTGAAAGATTGAGGAAGTATAAGCTAAGGTTAAACCTGAATAAGTGTACCTTTGGGGTAAGATCTGGTAAACTCATGGGCTTCATCATTAGTTGTAAAGGTATTGAAGTTGATCCCGCCAAAGTCAAATTCGTTCAAGAAATTCCAGCTCCTCCTACCGGGAAGGAAGTTAGAGGTTTCTTAGGACGAATAAATTATATTTCCCGATTCATTTCTCATTTGACAGCTACATGAGAATCAATCTTTAAACTACTGAAGAAAGATCAAGTAGTAAAGTGGAATAAAGACTGCAAAAAGCCTTTGATAAAATTAAGGAGTACCTATGAGAACCTCCAATTATGATGCCACCAGTTGAAGGATGGCCTCTAATCATGTATCTAACAGTGCTAGAAAACTCAATGGGTTGCGTACTGGGGCAGCATGACGAGTCTGGTCGAAAAGCGCATGCAATATACTACCTTAGCAAAAAGTTTACCAACTTTGAAACAAGATATTCACTGCTTGAGAAAACTTGTTGCGCTTTGGCATGGGCTGCTCGCCGACTAAGACAGTATATATTGACTCATACTACTCTATTGATTTCTAAAATGGATCCCATCAAGTACATATTTGAGAAGCCAGCCCTCTCCGAAAGAATAGCCCGATCGCAAATGGTCTTGACAAAATATGATATTCAGTACACCACTAAAAATGAAATCAAGGGAAGTTTATTGACCGACCATTTGGCGCATAAAGCTGTGGAAGACAATCAATCTATGAATTTTGAGTTCCCGGACGGGAACATTATGCTAGTCACAGATTATGAAGAACCTGGACCGTATGAAGGACCTGAGAAAGGATCCTGATTGACTATGGTTTTTGAAGGAGCCTCTAATGCACTTGGCAAAGGAATTGGTGCTGTAATTATCTCTCCTCAGGGTTGCCATACACCCTTTACCGCCAGATTATGCTTTGATTGTACAAACAACATGGCCGAATATGAAGCATGCATTATGGGTATTAAAGCTACTATTTACCTGAGAAAGATTCTTAGGTCGCTACCTTGAAAATTTGACATGAAGGTAACACCCATTGAAGAGGCTCATGGCATCAACAACACGAGGGTTGATGAATTTGTTGGATCACTTCAAACCTTTGAGTTTTCTATTGGTGACAAGTCTGAGAAAAAGAATAAGCCCTTAACTTTTGTTTCCAATGTTGAAGATGAAGAATACCAAGCTAAAACAACCGACTGAAAATCATCAAACAATGAAGTTGCCATCGAACTTCTTTGATCCCACATTAAGGGAAATGTGAACATAAAGAAAACCTGAAAATGGAGAAGTCACGATCTTGTGACCGAGAGATCAAGTAAGGGAGTCTGTTACGTGAGGCGAAAATATTAGCACCCCACACGCCCATAGTACTCTATGATATCCACTCTTGTTGTCTATCGTATGGGTGTGTTTAATCTATGCTTACAGTTTACTACTGAGAAAGAATGCGTTCAAAAGAAAGGAGAAAAGAATGTAGGGAAAATAAAGTTATATTCGCTTGGGCCTTACCCCAATGCCTACGTATCCTTTTTGAGGAATCAAAGTTACCGTAGTTCGACTCACACGTTTTTGTTTGTTTAGTGTTTTTTATGAACAATGTTAATTTCACCTTGTGTCGCAGCTCGAACTTTGGACACTTATGCGTTGTCACAGAAGTAAATTAATCATGTCCTTACTGGAAATGGTTTTGAGTTACACCCTTAAGGAAAGATGCCTCATTTGATTGGTTTGTGTTTTGTTACCTTGAAAAATGGTTTAAGTGTTATTAGCATGTTTTATGATTTGCTAAGAAAAAGAAAGTTTTACTTTTAAATGCATGGATGTAAAAAGGGAGAAAAGAGTCTAAAGGAGACTAGCCTATTTCTAAACCTAATGTTATCATACAATGATGGCCATACATCAAGGATGAAAGGGAAATCTCTACCTAATGTTAGCATGCATGGTTACTTATCCTAAGGTCTAACTTGTATCCAAAAGGAACAAATGCATCCTAAGGGAACATGGTATGTACAAGGATAAAACAAGCAAGCTTGAAGGAGCACACACATAAAATAGTAAGGAAAAGAAACGAAATTCTTTAGTCAAGGGGAGCGTATCACCCGAGACAAACAAGCGGGAACAGGATGTAAAACAAAAAAGTGTTGTCTAAAGCGATTGAACACCTAACTAAGATATAGAAGATCGAGGTAGGAGATTGAAAGTAATATGAACTATCACGGAGTATCAGGATTGGCCAATGCAAACTCCTAACAAAGCACGGGGGTTTGATTGAAAAACCCTTCCCCACTTGACGACTCGATAACAAGAGCAGGGGCAACTCCGAAGCATTATGGTGCGTCACGAGCTAAGGATGACACAGACGAAATTTCAGGGGTTGATTGTGAACCCTCCCCGCTCGCCTCTTTTTGAGGACTTCAATAAGGGATGGGGGAATAGATACAAACTCAAATATAAACACACGTGCAGAAAACCTACTTTAAAGGTAGGGTTTTAAACAAACACAAGTAGCAAACAAGTCACATATGGGGAATTGCCTTAAACAGGCCTTTAAATAAACAGGCCTTTGAAAATTCTAGAAATTGGCTACTAACTTAGGGTAACCGGTTACCATAACTGGGTAACCGATTAACAATACTTTGAAGATTTTCGCCATTTTCTTCTGACTTGGGGTAACCGATTACCATAACTAGGTAACCGGTTACCACAAGACAGTTTTGAAAAATTTTATGAAGGAATGGAGGGTAACCGGTTACCATATTTGGGTAACCCGTTACCTAGACAAAAAACAGTTTTAACAGATTTTTGAGATTTGGCCCATGGCTTAGTGATAGCAAGAAAAGGTATAGCATTTTCCGTCCGTTTTACATAGATTAAACTTTTGATTCTTCGTTTATTATGTCACATTTTATCTCTACTTGTAGTATTTGCAGTATATTTCAGGTACTTAGCTTTTGCAAGGCATAAATGAGAAAAGTAAGAAAAACAATGGAGAAATGAAGAAGAAATGGCCATTTAGTAGTATTTTAGAGCATTTTATGCTAGAAGACCTGTCGCCCGACACAATTTGAAGAAGTGTGCCCCTCAACATGATTTATGTTACGACCGACACATAACGCGCATGATGCTCACCACGACCATACAAATGCTGCGGATTTATCTCCACGAAGCGAACGGAACTGACGGTTTGACCATATTTTTCTCCATGTTGGAAGAATAGGGATCCAGAGATTCCTCCTATTTTTTCTCACTCTTGGAATCTATAAAAGGAAGTTGTTACAAACATTGTTCGGGTCTAGACTTTTGCACTTATTTTCATTATTTTCTTCTACGTACTATAACTTCTATTATTTTCGAGTTTTGCAAATTTACAATTATTTTCAGTTTCAAAGTTTTTAGTACACTGTTTCCAGTTTCGTAGAATTCTCGTAAGCATAGAAAACCACACCATTAAAGTAGTATTTCTTCAGATTGGAGTGATACTGCAGTCTTAGTTTTTTTTTATAGCTTCCAAAATTCGCTAGGTCCATTTTATTTAATTCAAGATATTTTGTACAAGTCAATCCTGCCCGCTTGTGGAGGATACGCAGTGCTTAGATTATTTTCTTCAGTATTTAATTTCAAGTTCTTATTTTAAAGTATAATTTATTTGTTCTTACCATGCATGTGTTATTAAATTTATGTTTTAATTTTATGTTGTCCTACAATAAAATTATGTCTGGCTAAATTCCCCGATACCGGTATGTAAATCTTAACCGAAGGGATTCAGAAATAATTGGCACTAATATTTTTAAAAAAGAACTTTCTGGTTTTAATTTCCAATTTAGATATTTAATTGTTTTTGTACGAAAGTAAAAGACAATCTAAGGTTAAAATAAACAGAGCGAGAGTTTGGGGTTTTAACCAGATAGTGGTTATTAAACATTAATTTTAAAAACATCGATAGCGCTTTAAAATTAATTTGACTCTAATTGTTTTCAAAAAATACTTTTGAATTTTAAATGAAACAGCGAGAGTTATCATTTTGAGTTTAATAATTGATCTGAATCGATAGAACGAAAATGTGAGACGAGGGTTTCTAAATAAATAGTTTCCACTGAAATATTGTTTTAATACGTAAAACAAATGCCAATGACTTATTGAATCCCTGAAGTTAACAAACTACATATCGGTGTCCCGTTATTAATTATTAGATTTTAGCGAATTCCCGATTAAACCCAAACACCCAAATTTTATAATTAGCCTTAGCTTTACAATGACCCTAACATAACAGTAGTTTGAACATCAGTTCTTGTGGGTTCGATATATTTTAAAACTACACAATAGATTGTGCACTTGCAGTCACTACATTCGACAGACTCATAAATTTCGCGATCAAGTTTTTGGCGTTGTTTCCGGGGATTATTTTAGTCAATACTGTAAATCCCTTGTTATGCAATATAAACTAAGGCAACTAATTTTATTTTATTTTATCCATTGATATTATGCCAAGCATCCTCTCTAAAGGTGAATAATTAGAGTAACCAATCGACGAGGTCGAGCGTTTTGTTAATATAAGACGCCGAATTAGAGAGTACCAAGGCAAGTACAATATTCCTGAATTCAATCTTCCTAACCTTTCTATTCCTGACCCAAGAATGGATGAAGGACCCCAAAATCGTCCTTTGAAGGATTATGTTTCCCCATCCAAGAGGAACCCCACAACATTATTGTTGCTCCCGCTATCGCACGAAATGATTTCAAGTTAAAGCCTTCGCTATTGCAAGGTGTCCAATAAAACCAATTTTCAGGATGTCCTACAGACGATCCAAGTCTTCATTTATCTGTGTTTGTGCAAGACACAGACACAATGAAAGCAAATGGTATCAGCCCTGAAGCAATAAGACTTCGTACTTTTCCTTTCTCGTTAAGAGATAGAGCTAGAGCATGGCTCCTTTAGCATCCAACTCTGTTACCACATGGAACAAGTTGAAGAATGTTTTTCTAGTGCGATATTTTCCTCTGAGTAAGACGAAAATACTAAGAGCCAATATCAATAGTTTTAAACAAAAGGAAAACGAATCTCTTTTTGAAGCATGGGAGAGATACAAAGACATGTTGCAACTCTGTCCGCATCACGGTCTGGAAGAATGGATGATCATCCACACCTTTTACGATGGTCTCTTGTACAACACAAGACTAACGATTGACGCAGCTGCTGGTGGTGCACTGATGGATAAACCATACCATGATGCATATCTACTTATCGAAAGTATGGCTCAAAATCATTATCATTGGGGAAGCGATAAAACCATGATGGAGAAATCTCAAACAAAAGGCGGTATGCACGAATTTAGTAGCTTAGACCAAGATAACTCCAAGGTAGAAACCCTTACCCAAAAGATAGAAAGTTTGACCACAACTCCCACAGCCACAGTGGCTGCAGTAACTGCAACCAGTGATTTATGCAAATTTCACGCGTATAATGCACCTGAATGTCCACTCTTAACAAGAGTACCAGCTGATCAAGTGAATTATACCAAGGAAACACCTATGATAATAACTATAACTCTGCTTGGAATAACCACCCAAACTTCTCAAACAAAAGAAACAACACTATGTATGCACCACATTAAGCTCCTACTACACCCCCAAGATTTCAGAAAGCCACCCAAAATGTCTCAACTATTGCGAACATCCCTAGGAAGTCCAACATTGAAATAATGATAGAAAACTTTGTAGCCACACAAGCTCAAACTAATAAATATTTCATGAATCAAAATATTCACACCAACGAGCAAATTGAGCAACTGATGAATAAGATTGACGCTCTTGCTACACACAACAAAATGATAAAAACACAAATATCCCAAGTGGCTCAATAGCAAGCAGCTACAGCTGCTCCAGCTGGAACTTTTCCTGGACAACCTAAACTAATTCCAAAGGGACACGCTAATTCCATAACACTTCGGAGTGGGACAAAATTAGGTGGACCAACTAAACCTATAGTCGAGAACCCAGCTATGTACCAGAAACATGGAATAAGAATTGAGAAAGAAGTTGAACCGAAGGAAGTAGAAAAAAAGGTGATGAAGAGGCCGTGGAAAAAGAAGAACCATATGTGCCTCCGCCACCCTATAAACCACCTATTCCATATTCTAAAAGATTTTATAAGTCTAAAAATGTAGGGCAATTCAAGAAATTCGTTGAACTTCTGAAATAACTTAACATTACAATACCTTTTACAGAAGCTATCACACAAATTCCCTCCTATGCTAAATTTCTTAAAGAAATCTTATCTAATAATTAAAAAGCTTGAGGATAATGAAACTGTATTGCTCACTGCTGAGTGCAGTGATATAATCCAAAATAACATGCCTCTTAATCTTAAAGACCCAGGTAGTTTTTCCATATCTTGCGTAATCAGAAAGTTTGTCATATACAAAGAACTATGTGATTTAGGAGCCAATATTAGTCTAATGCCCTTATCAATTTGCAAGAAACTCAACATGGGAGAACTAAGACCAAAAAGAAGGTCCATACAATTAGCAGATCGATAAGTGAAATTTCCCTTAGGTATGTTAGAAAATGTTAATGTACATATAGAAAAATTCTATATCCCCACTAATTTCATTATCATGGACATTAAAGAAGACTCAAATATTCCTATTATATTATGTAGACAATTTCTAGCCACTGAAGGAGCCATAATAGATGTTAAAAATGGAAAACTAGCTTTCGAAGTCGGAGAAGAAAAAGTTAAATTCATCTTGTCTAAATTCTTTAAGGCAACATCCATCAACGATTCATGTTGTTTCCTAGATGGAGAAACAACAAACCACCTATTCAGAGGTATTTAAGATTCTTATACCTCCAATTCTCGAAGATGATAAGCGGCGCCCTGAATATCACGATGAAAATTTGAGTGAATGCCTAACTCTAACTCCTGATCCTATACCTTTTCCAAATAAGCCAACCATAGAACTCAAAACATTACCCAAAGACCTAAGGTATGAATTCCTAGATATAGAACTTGAACGACCAGTTATAGTTAATGCAGACCTAGGACAAATAGAAACTGAAAAATCATCATATGTCTTGAGGAAATACCCAACTGTTTAGGATATAACATCTCAGATCTAAAAGGAATAAGCCCTTCTATCTGCATGCACCGTATTATGCTGGAGGAAGATTGTAAAACCTCTAGGGAACATCAAAGGAGAATCAATCCCATTCTGAGCGATGTAGTCAAAAAGGAAGTGGAAAAGCTATTAGAAGCAGGAATCATATACCCAACATCCGACAGTAAATGGGTTATCCCAGTACATGTCGTACCTAAGAAAGGAGGTGTTACAGTTGTCAGCAACACTAAAGAAGAATTTGTAGCGCAACAAACTCAAACCAGGCGGAGAATGTGAATTGACTATATAAAGTTAAACAGAGCCACTCATAAAGATCACTTTCCTTTACCTTCCATTGATCAAATGCTTGAACGACTAGCTAAATACTCTCACTTCTTCTATTTAGACGGTTATTCCATATTTTTCCAAATTCCTATTCATCCTGACAACCAAGAAAACACAAATTTCATTTGTCCTTATGGTACGTTCACCTATCGACGAATACCATTCAGATTATGTAATGTCCCTAAAACATTCCAGAGATGTATGATGTCTATCTTCTCTGATTTTCTATATGGCATGATGGATGTTTTTATGGATGACTTCTCCGTCTGTGGAGGATGTTTTGAAGGATGTCTATCTAACCTCTAAATGCTACTAAAAAGATGCGTAAGTGTAAACCTCGTGCTAAACTGGGAAAAATGCAACTTCATGGTCCGACAAAGAATTGTCTTAGGGCACATCGTATCTGATAGGGGAACTGATGTAGATAAAGCAATGATTGAAGTAATAGAAAATCTTCAACCACCAAAGACTATTAGAGAAATAAGAAGTTTTCTAGGACACACTGGTTTTTATAAAACTTTCATTAAAGACTTCTCTAAAATAACCAAACCTCTAACCGAACTGCTAATGAAAGATATTGAGTTTGTCTTCGCCGAAAAATGGTTGGACACATTTACAACACTAAAAAGGCATTAATTTAAGCACCTATTATGAAACCTCCTGATTGGAACGAACCATTTAAGATAACGTGTGATGCCAGTGACTATGCCATAGGTGCAGTTCTAAGACAAAGAAAGGATAATAAGCTTCATGTAATATACTACGCAAGTAGAACCCTAGATCCTGCGCAGATAAATTACGCCACCACTGAAAAAAATTGTTAGCTGTTGTGTTTGCTTTAGATAAATTCCGTTCTTACTTAGTAGGAGCGCGAATATTTATCTATACTAACCACGTTGCAATCCGGTACCTCTTAAGTAAGAAAGACGCCAAACAAAGATTACTAAGGTGGATCTTACTTCTACAAGAATTCTATTTAGAAATCACAGACAAGAGAGACACCGAGAATGTAGTAGCTGACCACCTACCCAAAATATAAGGCATCAAACCAGATCATGTATCCACCAATGATGATTTTCCTTATGAATGCCTTGTAGGCCAATTAGAATTAGAAAGTATTACAACCGAGTACCCCGTGACTTATGAAGACAAGAACATAAAAGAAATTATGGGAGCTATTTGCATTACAACCATACTACCATGGTATGCTGATTTTATCAACTACTTGGTTGTTGGAGTGCTTCCACTTGATATTATTATCAACAAAAGAAGAAATTCTTCCATGACTTTAAATATTATTATTGGGATAAGTCGTTGCTTTTCAAGAGAGGCGCCAATGGTAATTTATGTCGATGTGTTCCTGAAAATGAAATTGAAAACATAATTTTACAGTGTCATGCTTCCCGCTATGGAGGAAATGCGTGTACTTCAAAGACCTACGCTAAAATATTACAAGTTGGCCTCTATTGTCCTAATCTTTGGAAAGATGTCCATATCGCGGTTAAAAGTTGCAACCAATGTCAACACACTGGAAACATCTATAGACTCGATGAGATGACCCAAAAAGGCATTCTAGAAGTGGAAGTCTTTGACGTATGGGGAACTGATCTCATGGGAAATTTCTCGTATTCCTTTGGAAATCACTATATACTAGTTGTTGTCGACTACGTTTCAAAATGGATCGAGGTTGTAGCCTCTCCAACAAATGACGCACGAGTAGTATCCAGGATTTTCAAGAACATAATCTTTCTGAGATTCGGTGTTCCGAGACTCGTCATCAGTGATAGTGGCTCCCATTTCATTTCCAAAATCTTAGAAAAATTATTAGCAAAGTATGGAGTTAGACATCGTGTCGCTATCATCTATAAACAAGTGGGCAAGTAGAGGTATCCAACAGAGAGATTAAGAAAATCTTAGAAAAAATGGTAGAAACATCTAAGAAAGATTGGTCATCTAAGTTACATGAAGCTCTATGGGCTTATAGGATGGCATACAAAACTCCAATCGGAACCATGCAATTTAAACTAGTTTATGGGAAATCATGTCATATGCCAGTAGAAATAGAACATAAAGATTATTGGGCCATTAAGACCCTTAATTTAAATTACACCCCTCCAGGTGAGAAAAGAATCTTAGATATCCACGAACTAGAAGAACTTAGACTAGACGCTTATGAAAATGCTCGGATTTATAAGGAGAGAACTAAAAAATGGCACGATAAAGGAATATCTAGAAAAGAATGCAATAAAGGTGATATAGTTCTCCTATTTAATTCTAGACTTAAACCATTTCAGGGAAAACTTTGCTTTAGATGGTCTGGTCCCTTCGAAGTCACTAAGGTTTTTCAAAATGGTGCAATAGAAATTAAAGGAATGTGTAGTAACCCTTTCATTGTAAACAGAAACCGTTTTAAACATTACCATAACATCGATAATAAGGACTATTACACAAAACTCAGGTTAGATGCGCTTCTACCCCATTCATTAGACTAATCACCATGTTATGTCGAGCTTATGACTTTAAATAAAGCGCTTTTTAGGAGACAACCCACTTTTTAATCTTTTCTTTTGCTTTGCTTTTTTCTTCTTTTCTTTTCTTACTTTTGTTATTGCTTATGTCTATTATGCAATATTGTTTCTCTAATGTTACTCACTACTAACTTAATGCTAACTGTCAAACTACTTCAGGCTAACCGTACTATTAGGTAATTGCACTAACCTCGATGAATTCGGTTTATATTATGGGCATTATTTTTAGAGGAAGAAATCAACAAAGGAGGTTTGAGTCTTTATCTGATAGGGAGTTATGATTGAGTGTTTACCCTGACATACCTGCTATGATTACAGTAGGAATCTGAGATAGTGTCTTGTTCCTATTAAGCTAAATTAGTTGGGACACATATGTCCTAATAAGAAGGTTTAGTTCCTACCGTAGATTGACCCTAGAGTTTTTAAGCTATCTTGTCTACAAACCTAACCAGGGTCTAGGGTTTAATAGAGGACTGATTAGGTTTATATTGTTTAATATTAAATACACCTATACACAGAAGGAGATGGCATAACTATTAGGATTTTCACATGGTCTAGATGCATTCACAGTGATCGAAGAAGAACTTTTCAATGTGGGTGAGCTAGACTATTTTTGGGGGGATATTACAGGTATAGGTAACCTTGAACCTAATGACATGAACTCAAAAAATATTCATAACCCAGATTTAAGATATTTTCATAAAATGCTAGCCCACATCCTCTTTGGTAAGCCAAAAAATATAACCATGGTATCTAGAGCAGAGCTTTTCATCATGTTTTGTGCTTCACAAAACCCTTTCATAAATGGATCTACCTTTATGATAGCCAACTTTCACCGTCTTGAAAGAGTCGTCCATGAAGCAATCTTGATAGGTGGCTTAGTAACCATGATAACATATGTTATCGGATTATGACAACCACTAGTAAAACTTGCCCCTCTATGAAGATTTCAACCAATTGGAAACCTAGGCCCATGTAACTTAGACCTGCTCATTAACAATCAGTTAATGCCCCTTTTTACCCTGCCTGACCCGAGGACTAGTGTGCATGACAGGAACGACTGGTTATATGATTGGACCGCACCACACATTTCACCACCACCTACTCCTGAGACACCCATGATTTATTACCACCTTGACTCCTTCCTGTCTGATGAGGAGGATGACCCTGAAACCCCTCCTTTTTACCATCATTCTCCTTCTCCCGATCTGGTTGGCACAAACACCTCCCTCGATCCAATTGCTACTCTACCTCTTGTATTTGATAAAGCGACTGCTTTAAATGCTCTATAATCTGAGCTAGAAATGCTGAGGGATGAGCTAATTATTCTGAGGATCGACCTCCATTCTTTCATGGATATGGTGGTCGAACAACTGTACTATATGTATCAGCATATCTACTCCGCCTCTCTTCCTCTTTATCGACGTGGTTAACTTTTCAGACTTGCTGCATTTTTCCTTTTCACATTTAAACATTACAAATAATGTTTTGTTTAAAGTAGGAGATAAGACTTACTATATTAGATTTTTCAATATATGCTATTTTACTCTTAAGTACAATTTTTTCTATTTATTTATTAAGTACAATTTTTATTTATTTTCAGTTCAGTTACATTTTTTTCATTTTTTCATTCGTTTATTTGTGGAATTTAAATTACATTACTTTTTCATTTAATGCATTGTTATCATGTTCACACACACACACACACACACACACACACACACACACACACACACACACACACACACACACACACACACACACACACACACACACACACACACACACACACACACACACACACACACACACACACACACACACACACACACACACACACACACACACACACAAACACACACACACACACACACACACACACACACACACACACACACACACACACACACACACACACACACACACATATATATATATATATATATATATATAAATATATATATATATATATATATATATATATATATATATATATATATATATATATATATATATATATATATATATATATATATATATATATATATATATATATATATATATATATATATATATATATATATATATATGCTATGCTTTAATGTTTTCGTTTTTTATATTCATATGTATTTATGTATGTACTGCAAGTATTAAAAATGTATAATGCATACAGAAACTGCAAAATTTTAAATTCTATTATTTTTCTAAGATGTGTGCCATTTGCCACACATGTGTGATGCCCGTGACACTTCATAAAAAAAATAGTCCCGTTCGGCACAAAAGTGTGCCCCTCGACACAAAGTTAGAAACAAAAGCGATTCTGTTCTAAACGCAGAAACCCTCCATCGACCATTTTTCTTTACATTTTCTTCAAACCTCCACCTTAACTCCATTAAATCTCCGCCTATTTTACTACCCCCATTATCATTCCCATAAAAATTCATTAATCCCCACTTATTACCCTCACTATATATCTCTACATAAATCCTCTCCAAACCCACTTCCATTCCAAAACCCCCAACTTCTTACACAAACTCCTGCCCATCTTCCGTCCTTGCTCCAACAATGGTAAGCAGAAGTTCAAGACCAGAGCCAGATATTTCCAAATTTTTTTTTCAAAATGGCGAAGCCAGAGAGCACCAAAGGTCGCAGTACCTCAAATTTTTTCAATGATCCGTAGTCCCTACACGGTATGTTGATACAAATTGCTTGCGAAAATTAGTATTGCTCGATAGTGTGCAGTGGTTACTCCGAAACTGTGACTTAGCATTCATCTGCATACAAAATCTTCCAACGTATGAGTCGCTGACTTTGGAATTTTTTTGCTTGTTCTCATACAATCTTCCGTGTGACCAAAGCGAGCACCTATCTGGCTCAGCTAGTTTTAGAATGTTCAACGATGAATATTCTATATGTCAATCTACTCTGAGTGATTTCTTCTGTTTCCCTCGTGAGGGGGTGGTACACCACCATATTCCTACAGAGCAAGATTGGGCATCTACAACTTTCAAGCTTGGGAAAGCTCTTACTGATGAGGAACCGAACAGTTGGGAGGGACTTTATGCTTCATCCATTCATAATACCGCAATCAGGTATTTTATCTATGTCATCTCCAACACCATTTTGGGGGGATTAACAATAACAAGGTTAATTCTAAAGAATTGTTCCTCCTCCATTGTACCTTCACTCCAAACCAATTTACCAATGCGAGCATGTTCCTCCTATCAAATATTTAGTATTTGTGTGCAAGAAGATCTACGCCTTTCTGCATTGGCGGGCTAGTCACCTCTATAGGACCCGGCCTTCGCGTCAAAGACAAGCTTGCAAATTTGCCACCATTGCAGCCCATTTTCATTATCATCAACAACTGTTAGGCTGGCCACTTGATTAACAAGGTAACAGACTTGGATAAGTGGCTTTATGACCTTGATTCTCTTGCACCTGGAGACAATGCACTAAACAATCGAGGGAATGTCCAAGCTGATGAAATGGAGCAAGAAATGGAACAAGGAGATATTGAATGACAAGCTCCTCCTGAAAACGTTGCAAGCACGTCCACGAGGCTCAAAAGAAGATACGAAAGAGTACCAGCCTCAAATGATAACATTATGGCTGCTATCATGCAACAGGATGAGAGAGTGCAGACTATGCAGAACAATCAAAATGCGATGTTGCAACTTATGCTGGCCATGCAAACTCAACAGCAGGAATATGACAAAAGAAATGAGCGTCGAGCTGCAAGATTAACTAAGGAAATGGAAACCTTAACTATATGCATGGATGGTTTTCAAGATTATATATACCATGTGGATATGCCTCATCCTTCGGGTACACGTGGCCGAGCACGCGAACAAGGAAGAGGACGCGATAATGAGCAAGAGTAGATCGATTTTGCTTCTATTCCCGTTTCCTTTTTGTTTTTAAGAATTGGGACATTGCTTGTTTCAAGCTTTGGAGAACTAGTTAGTTAGGGAACTCTTTATTGCTCTATAAATAGATCTTTCATTCCCATTTGTATTTCTTGTAATAAAAAACATCTTTATATTTTTGAGTTTGTTTATGCAATTTGTTTTGAGTTTGTTTATGCAATTTTTTACGCTGTTATCTAATTTCCCCACTTTCTTGAGCCATAAAAAAAATTTGATCGTTACTTGCATAATATGACGCATTCAAAGAGTATATAGGCTGCTCACTTTTTGAAGATATACGGAAACCTTGGCTGAAACAGAAGTACGATATATACTTTCGTAACACTCTAAATCCCCAAATTATGCTAGAACAATTTCAGTACCCTTTATGCCGAAACCATAAACTTTAGTTTTAAAGTAGCCTCGAGTAGTTTATGTAGAAGTCAACACCATCTTAAACACAAACTTCGTAGGGAGTTGATGAATATAAGTGAATGTTCCAGAGTATTTAAAAGATACACGCTTTACTGTAAGAAAATAGGGAATGCACCAATTAAATAAGGTGACCCTGAACCGCTCACTTAATCCAACAGATATAGTACCTACATGATATAACATAGAAACTCGTTGTCAGTTGGTTCATAGGTATCTGGTACTGAACTTGGTAGGGAGGACTACGGTCCAATCCCCCCTAACTTGCAATTGGGTAAATTAAAGGAGGTTACCGCATTTATGTTCAAGAACCTCCTGCTTAAAAGGATCATAGTCACTAACCGGCTACCATCTTATGTGCGTGTAAAGATAAAAGGCTTAATGTGATTGCGCTAGAATGAAAATGGGTGAAATTTAACAAAAATAATTAGGTTGAGCTATAATGGCATGAATCGAATTGGTCTGCATAATGGGGGGCTTTTAGTGTAATTACCGTATCTTTTTTGTTATGTTGAGCTTATGTTTCAGCAAAAACATTGGCAACCTCTTACGATTCGAAATACATCATGAAATTGCATTTAACTTGCACCTTATTGGTTTTTATACGGACTTTATTGCTTGAGGACAAGCAAAGGTTCAAGCTTAGGGGAGTTTGTTAGCACGAAAAGATATAGCATTTTCCTCCCGTTTTACATAGATTAAACTTCCAATTCTTTATTTATCATGTCACATTTTATCTCTATTTGTAGTATTTGTAGTATATTTCAGGTACTTAGCTTTTGCAAGGCATAAATGAGAAAAGGAAGAAAAATAATGGAGAAATGAAGAAGAAATGGCCATTTAGTAGTATTTTAGAGCATTCTGTGTTTGAAGGCGTGCCGCCTACCATAGGCGCGTGCTGCCCGACACAATTTGGAGAAGTGTGCCCCTTGGCATGCTTTTTATGTTATGACCGGAAAAACTTGAAGATATATGTCCCACGTCACAACGTGCATGACACTCGCCATGACCCATACAACTGCTGCGAATTGATCTCCACGAAGCGGACAGAACAAATGGTTTGACAAGATTTTTCTCCACGATTGAAGAACGAGGATCCAAGGATTCATCCTACTTTTTCTCAAACTTGGAATTTATAAAAGGAAGTAGTTACTGTTGTACCCCTAAATTTTCCCTCTCACTTATCAAGAATTTTCTCACGGGATCTCTTTGACTCAAGACTGCATTAGGGTTTGACAAGCTCAAGACACCTCCTCATGCACTAATGACCAAAATTAGGCTTTGAGTTTGCAAAAGTATTTTTGGACTATAAATGCTTCATATGGATTTCAAGGATCATTATGGACCCCCAAGATTACTCATGTCAAGTTTCAAGCCTTGAATCGCATTTTTATCAATCAATTGGACAATTGACCTAAAAATCAGTTGTATTGGGTAAAAAGTCAACTATGGCCAATTTACAGTCAAACTTCATAATTTTTGATCCACATCAACATCTTAGACTCATATGTATCATTTGATCAAGTTTGGACCATAATTCCCAAAGAAATTTGATCAAATCATCAAAAGGGGAAAATGCTCAAAATTAGGGTTTTGACTGAGAAGGGGCAATTTTTGATTTTTGACCTAGAAAATGGTCAATTGGTTTAAGGCATGATCTCAAGAGTTCAATTGAATCATCTTTACCTAATTACGTGGTTCAAAACATTTCAAATCCATTGGATTGACAGATGAATTTTCCAGTCAACTGATCAAAAGTCAATTGTGCACTGAAAAGTCAAACTTTGACTTTTTGGTTAAATTCAAGTGCCAAGGATCATGATTCATTAAAACATGTTAAAATGTGAAACTTTTTCATCAAGAAACCAAATATTTGAGATTTGGATTTGAAAAGTTGAAAATTTCTAACTTAGAAAATTTTCTAAGTATAGAAAATTTCTTATTTTTCCTCAAATTTAGGCCAAATTTTCACTATGATACAAAATGATTCAAAGGAAGTTCCCAACATAAAAGTTGTAGATCTCCATGAAATATACAACTTTTCTTCACACAATTTTTTCTAAAGATGCTTGGATTTCAAAATATGATTTTGTGAATACATGCTCATGAACTAAAATAACTTAGTGAAATTTTGCCCTAGTTAGGCAGGTTTTTGACCTAACTTCATGGCAACTTTTTACATAGTTCCAAGAGGAATATTCAAAATCATTTCAAAGATGGCTTATAGAGCACATTAAATCTTTCCAAAATGTTCAAGAACTCCTTGAGATCATTACTGAGTAGGGAGAATCGAAGAGATGAAGTTGGCAATTTCTAACTTTGATTTCAAACCATTTCATGAAGAACAAGTTTTCAAATTTGCAAATTGGCTGTACAATCTTCACTTTTCAGGCCTCAAACTCATTTGTCACTCCACCATTAATAAATTGCACAAGGTTTCATGCCCTAAAGCCAAGCATTCAATGCATTGTACAAGGAAATAGCCATTTTTGGAAGAAAGGCAACATTGCCATTTTGAAAAAGCATGCTTTTACACTTTTCAATTTCTTGAGATTTGGAATTGTTCTTTCTGCATAAACTAAGTCTCTAAACCTGAACAAAACATGTTTAAAGCTTCAATCCACCCTGTAAGATCAGATTGATTCCTTAAGAAGTAACTTCTCACACTTGCTTCAAAAATAAGAAATGTAGCAAGACATGTGATCTTGTACTTCTGAGAAAGCACAAGTCCTCCAACCTTTTGCTCTATATAAAGCCATCATTTTGCAACTAAAATCACGCATGCCCAAGCCTTGAAACATCTTAGAATCAGAAATTGCATAACAAGCCTCCAAACTTGCCATTTCTGACTTGTGAACTGAATCTTCCATTTCACTCGTGCGTTTTCAGGACTTTTGCTTTCCCAAGCTTCCTTACCATACAAGTAAATCATCCCACACCCTGAAACATCACTGTAACTTAATCTTCTCCATTGTTGAAAGTCAAAAACAGAGCAACACAGGTGGACTTCTCCTGATCGTTCGAGCCACCCTCAAGACAAGCTAAGCATTGCATTAGCTTCCTAAAGGTTCAAGGAAGCTAACATGATCATCATAACATCCTAAAACAAGCTCATTTTAAAAACACGACATTCATTTTCAAGGTGAGTTTTCTGTTTTTCTAACTCTTGATACATGCATAGTTAGCTTACCATTTTTGAAGATAGAATATAGACATCATTGCTACGAAACTGTACATATCCATAGCTTGCATTTATTTGGCTTGAGTTTAGATAATTTTAAGTTTGAAGTTTCTGGAAAAATTAGGTTAAGAATTAGGGCCAACAAAATTCTCTCTGATCTTGGACATATAGTTTTAGTTATGCACATGGTTAGAATCGTGAGGTAAAATGCTATAATGTTCATGTTATCACTTTCCATTTTTATTGAGAAATGAAAAAGTTATAGGGGTCTGACTGGCCAAAGGTTGAAGATGAAGTACAGGGCAAGGAAGCGTTATATGTTATGTATTTTTGCTTTCATTTAGACTAACAGATGTACAGCCACCCCAGTGGTAAGGCAGCGCGCAAAAATGCCCTAGGTCACGGGTTCGAGCATTGGTGCCGCCTTTTGCAATTTTTTCATGTTTTTTCCCAGTTTTTTTTGTTTGTTTGGCAGCGTGGGCTCCTGATACTTTGGACCTTTGTTTTTTTTCTAACCTCCTACCCCTGTTTGCTTGCAGCATCCCCTGGCCCAAATATTTTATTTTCATTTTAATTTTATCAAATACATTTTTCTTAATATTAAAAATCCTAAAAAATATAAAAATGATAAATATTATATTTTTGTTTTATTTTATTTTATTTTCTCATAAAAAATATTTTTATTTAGTTATATATTATCTATTTTTGTTAAATAAACTAGTAAATTAAATTAAATTAGGTTAAATACTTATTTTTCTTCACACTTATTAAATATTTATTTTAACATATAAAAAGACCAAAATACTTCATAAATACCATATATTATTTTCAATACAAAAATACAAAAAAATACTTATGGAAATTTATTTCCTTTTAATAAATTAGAATTAGGGTTTAATCAAAATCTTTTCTAAAAAATAATTTCCTTCCTTAATTAATTTAAATTTAATCTTGATTTGTTTATTAGGTTTAGGTTAAAACTTTTTTACATTAAAAGAACAAAACAAAATCTTATTTTGCATTCACATATCTTTGCATATTTAATTTATTTTGTACATTATTTATTCCAATACTTGTATAAATTCAATTTGGTTATAATAGATTAATTAGGTTTATAATATTGCAATCCCCATTCATCAATTGTATAACCCCCCCCCCCCCCCCCCCTTCCCTCCCATAAAATACTGTAATAGCGTAGTAATCTTTAAATTTCGCAATTTATCGCTTTACCTAACATGTTAGTAATTAGGGTTTGTATGGCAAGATAAAATCAACCAAATAGAAAACCCTAATCTAAGACAAAATCAAGCATGAAAATGACACACTTGCACACAAGCAACCCTAGGGTTACTCCACTTAGTTTCCTTGTACAAAAATGGCCATATTACGCATGTAAAGTGTCTTAGCAAAAACAAACAAATATAAGATCATAGACCCTCCATGACGCTATTCAAAGTTTCCTTACAAAATGATCTCAGTCCCTCAAAAAATGCTAAGATACTTTGCAACATTGCTAATCATGGTTATATGATGATCCACGCCCGTCCCGTTACATCCAAAGATAGGACTGCTTACCAAATCAATGGTAAGACAACAATGTCAAAGAAAGAGAAAATGAACAAGAAAGACATTTGAGTAGGTAGATTGCTCCTAATTACTTGCTCCATTTCAAACAAATATCCTTGCTATTTCAAAACAAACACACACATTTCCAAACATCTTACAAACATTGAAAACATTTTCCAAAAGACAAACATCTTTGTATACATTCTTATGAACGAGAATCATTACAAAGATTGCCTAAACAATGGCCTCTTTTTCAAAATACTTTCAAAACCACACAAAGCACATTTTCAAACAAAAGCAAGTGATCTAGCAAGTAACTAAGAGCCCATGTAAAACCATGGATGAAAAGGGTGCTAATATCTTCCCTTTTCATAATCTATCCCCCGAACTCAAGAAACAATCTCAAAGGTCTTTCCTGTGCTTTTTCACCTTTCCTTTTGGATAAAATAAAAGTCGGTGGCAACTCTTGCTAACCACAACATTTGCGATAAAACGAAAAATAATCAAGTCAGTTCTCCCACCGTATCACAAAACTGGCGAATCTGCTGGGGAGAATTATAAATGTGGGGTTACCTTAGGGATAGATCACATTTACTTTCTTACATTGTTTGATTTGTATGCTTTACAATATTGTTCTTTATTTGTGTTTGAATCCTCTACCCGGATTTGGGATGCATTATAGGTAAATAATAATACATTGTGGAAACTGTGCGGGGTATACCGACATGGTCTAAGCAGTAGCTATGTGAGTGTGACATATTTGTGGGTACCGGTAGCCTTTGAGTAAATGAAAGAGAATATGGGGCCGCTTAGTGATGTCATGAAGCACTAATGAACTTCTAGAACCTTTACCTGACCAACTTGGCCTTTTAGGATGTAGTGAGATGACCGACTTTGGTGCAGTCCGAAGTTGGTAGATACTCGATACTACACTTATTGAGGTTTGGTTTCTTGTGATATTTCGGTCGCCATTAAAGAGGCTTGAGCTGAAACAATGACCAAGGAAACAATCCAGTGATATTGAGCTCCTTAGAACCCGGTTACTATTATTAGGGTAGGTTTAAGCCAACTAAACTTCAAGAGGGTACTTACCTATAAAACTCCATGCAAGCCTAAACTAAGGACTTGTTTGCTTTGCTTGTATATGCATACTTGTACATAACATCATGGACATCATGAACATCATATACATCCACTAACCATTTCAAGGATTTTGGGGATTCATCTTTGTTCTTGTTTTTTAGGATATGGATTCACTTCGCAGGAAAACTATTCAAGTCAACCTTGTAAGAATTCATCCACAACTAAAGGAGCCAGCTTCAATAATTCCTGAGAACTCTCCATTCACCGAGAGACATGGTCGTCTACTCAACTTGGTCACCTCTAACATAGATGAGGACATGATGAAGCTGCTCTTTCAGTTCTTCGATCCTTTGCACCATTGCTTCACATTTCCCGACTATTAACTTGTGCCTACTTTTGAAGAATTCTCCTAACTCTTGAGGATTCCTATTCTCAATCAACTACCTTTCAACGATACGGAAATAGATCCAAAGCTATAAGAGATTGATCAAGCTTTACACTTGCAATCATCTGATGTCACAACTCATTGGGAAACAAGGAGTGGTGTCAAAGGTTTCTTAGCAAAGTTCCTATTTGAGAAAGCCCAAAGCTGTTGGAATTCCATAGACTTGCAAGCCTTTGAGGAAATTGTGGCTCTCCTCATATATGGAATGGTTTTGTTTCCAAATCCTTACCAACTCATAGATGTCAACGCCGTCAAAATCTTCATATCACACAACCTGGTGCCTACATTGCTAGGGGATATCCTACACTCTTTTCACACCCGCACAATAAGGAAAAGAGGTGTTCTTATGTGTTTCACTCCTATCTTGGCAAGATGGTTTATTTCTCGTATTCCCCAATAAGTCTTAAAGAATGAGCAAGGTTCAAGGCGGTCACAAAGGCTGATGACGCTCAAGCATTCAAACATTCATTGGTGCTCCCATTCCAAAGAGAATGCTATCATTATCGACAGTTGTGGAGAATTTCCTAATGTTCCTTTGCTTGGCATTAGGGGAGGAATCACCTACAACCCATGTTTAGGCTTAAGGCAGTTTGGTTATTCCCGAAGGGATGGCCCACACGAGATGCTGATTCAAGGTTTGGTATTCGACTACGACAACGGCAATCAAGGTCTTTGCCAGAAATTTATCTGAGCTTGGAGGATGCTAAACAAGGTGGATAGCAAGACTTTGGGGCACACGAATTCCATCCATCTTGAGCCTTACCTCAAATGGGTATGAACCCATGCTCAGAGTCTTATGATGCCTTACCCCCCGATTCTCTAGGTAATCATTGAGCTTGTTAAGGAAGGAGATGTTCCATACACTATCCTACATCCTGACATGCCCACATCTCTTGAAGACCTACAAAGGGATTGGATGAAACTCAAAGAAGAGCGAGATACTTTTGAAGCCCAATTCTATGCAAGCGAGAAGAAGGTTTTGGAACTCACTAGGCTACTTCCTGAGGAGCAGACTTTGGATGCCTACATTGCACCAAAGAGGATGCGCGCTACTTTTTTATCTTAGAGTTTTGTATTATTTTGTTCGAGGGACATTGATATACTCAAACTTTATCTTATTAATATAACGTGTGTTCCTTTTTGTCTAAAACAAATTTGAATCTTGAAAATCTTGAAAACATTGCATATGAACATACCCTTCATCATAACATAAGCAGGTTTTTGCAACAAGTCTCCTCATCTCTCTACTGTTTATTTCAGTAAGATAGATCTCGAGTAAACAGTGAAAGATCTTCAAGCTCAGAGTACGCAGTTTCAACAGTTGCTCATGACCCTAGCCAAGTGGCAAGAAGAGCTGAAGACTCTGCTAGATGAAGAGAGGAAAAAGAAATCAAAGAAGGTAACTGGAGTATTAAACATGGAGAGAATATTTCAAGGACAGACAAGAAGGACTTTGAACTTTGCAACAACATCCGGTGAAGGAGAAGGGAAAGGCAAGGAAACAGTTGTCCCGTCAGAATCGGAAGAAGAGGAGGAAGAAGAGGAAGACTACTCTAAGGAACAAAATCTTCCAGCTGATGACAAGTACAGGCATCTCGAAGAGCGTTTGAGCACGATGGAAATACAAAAGGTGTCGGGCTTAGACTTTAAGGAATTGGGACTAGTGTCGGGAATTGTGATTCCTCCGAAATTCAAAGTGCCTATATTTTCCAAATATGATGGAGTGTCATGCCCTAAAATGCATATCCGGTCATATGTGAGAAAAATCTAACCCTATACCGTTGATATAGACTTATGGGTTCACTTTTTCCAAGACAGTCTATCTGGAACACAACTCGACTGGTTTTACCAACTAGAAAGAGCCAACATCCACGATTGGGAAGATCTTGCCGCAGCTTTCTACAAGCAATATCAATACAATGCTGATTTGGCGCCTACCCGTACTCAACTCCAGAGTATGGCCATGGTTTCCAATGAGGGTTTCAAGGATTACACATAAAAATGGAGAGATTTGGCTGGAAGAATTCAACCCCCTCTGTCTGAAAGGGAATTGGTGGACATGTTCTTAGGAACCTTATCTGGTCCCTTTTTCAACCATTTAATCGGAAGTTCATCTACAGGCTTTAATGAACTAATATTGACCGGAGAGAGGGTGGAAGCTGGCATAAAAACTGGAAAGATTCGGAAGGATTCATCTTCTTCTACAGCTGTAAGGAAACCTTTCATCGGGAAGAAAGAGGTAGCTGATGTATATCCGCAAAGGAACCAAGATAGGGTCGAACGCCGACCAATGGTGGGGCTGTTATGATCCCAAAGCCTACATCTGATCAACAAAGAAGTAATCAACCAAGGATGGAAAGGCCAGTCAGGCAATTCACCAGAATAAACATGACTCTATCTCAAGTATTACCGCATCTTTTGAGATCCAACTTGGCAACACCGAAAGAAGCTCAGAAAAACCCCAATACAATATCCCCTCATTATCACCCCAATGCCCGTTGCGCATATCACTCTGAAAGTCCTGGTCACGATACTAATAACTGTTAGGCCTTGAAAAAAAAATACAAGACCTCATTGAAGCAAAATAAATTTAGTTTGATGCCCCCGAGAAGCCAAATGTCATTTCTGCTCCTATGCCCAGACATGGACACAATACCAATGCCGTTGAAGAAGATTTGTTTGTTACCACAGTTGATGAACTCATAACTCCACTTCTGACCATTAAGATAAACTTGTTGAAAGCCGGTGTGTTCTCGGGCTGTAATGAAGCATGCCATCTCTGCTTGTCCTCACCAACTGATTTCCCTTTGTTGAAAGCAGGCATTCAGCGCCTGATAGATAACAAAGAGATTTTGTTTGAAAGTACTCATGTTTCACCTATTCCTGTTGAAGATGTTTCAATCATTACCATTTCTGCCAATTCTTCCAGGGTCTCCACCAAAAGACCCGTTAGAATTACATCAGTTCTGAAATTAGTTCCTTAATAATCACAATGCCTAGGCCAGTCCCATATAAATCAGACAAAACCATACCGTGGAATTACGGAGGGGACATTTACTAACATGGCATCAAGCAAGACTGGCCGACCGTTGAAGAGATAAATTCCGAAGAAGAAGATGCCGACGTCAGCAACATTGCCGGAACTAGCAAAATTACCCAAAGCAGTAGGATCTTTTCTCCAGAAATTGCTCCCCCAAAAGTAGTTTCTGGACCCGTGATCATCCCTGTGGCTGCTCCAAAGGTTACTTCTGTATCCATAATCATCTCTGCAAGTGTTCCTATAAACAAAGACGTTACAACCGCCAATATCATTCCTACCAACACTCTTGCTGATGAGACTCGAGGAAAGAGTATTCAAGTGGAGCCTGTCTGGACGAAGGCTCAATCGCTGACTATCCTTGAGGAATCCAAGAAAGAAATGGAGGAGATCCTAAAAAGTATAAAGAGGAGCGACTACGATGTAGTTGAACAGTTAGGGAAAACTCCCTCCAAAATCTCCATGCTGGCATTACTACTGTGTTCCGAGGCACATGCAAAATCCTTAGTGAAGTTCCTAAAAACAGCCCATGTGCCTCAAGAGACGTCTGCTGATCAATTCCAAGACTGCATGGCCAGCCTAACTGCGGATAACGGCCTAGGCTTCTTGGATGCTGATCTAACACCAAGGGGAAGAAAGCACAATGAGGCATTACATGTCTCAGTGGAATTCAGGGGCACAACTCTGGTCCATGTTCTGGTGGATACTGGCTCATCCCTGAATGTATTACCCAAAAAAGCTCTTGACAGACTTGACTGTGAGGGGTTGACTTTAAAGCCAAGCAACATAGTGGTAAGGGCTTTTGACGGTTCGAAGAGGATGGTACATGGGGAGGTAGACATTCCCATAAAGGTTGGAACCCAAACATTAAATTCAACCTTTTATGTGATGGACATCCGCCCTTCATACTCCTACCTACTACGCCGACCATGGATCCATAATCTTGGCGCTGTTACCTCTACATTGCACCAGATGTTGAAGTATCCGGTTCAATGGAAGATTATAACTGTCCATGGAGAGGAAGAATACAAGATCAGCCATCTCAATTCCTTCAGATATATGGAATTGGACGGCGAATTCATTGAAACTCCCTTTCAACACTTCGAAGAAGTCCCCCAAGAGGTGGTAGTGACCAAGACTGTGTCCCAGATTCCCAAGATTAGAAGACCTCCACTCCGGATGTCATCACTAAAGGAAGCCAAAGTCGTGGTAGAAGAAGGGGGATGCACTATCTGGGGACAACTTCCAGATATCCCGTACAAGTATGACAAGTTTGGCCTAGGTTTAACTTCAAGTGCTCAAAAGGCTGTACGTCGTGCTTGTGCTGGAGGGCCACCCTTGAAGATTAGCAACCGTGAGGTCAACGCGGTAGAAGATGGTGAAGATGGTTACAACCTGGAGGAACGAATCTTTCCAACTGTCAATGGAGGGCTCACCAACTGCGAAGCCAAAGACTTCATCCCAATCACTTTCATCCCTCAGTATCCATCCATTCTGGATCCCATGGGTAACGATACTGCTATGGCCTTTCGTGACTCTGAGAATCTAATCTACCAAGCCGAAGACGAAGGTGAGGAAGATTGTGAAGTACCAGGGGAACTTTCCAGACTACTACAACAAGAAGAAAGAACCATTCAGCCTCACGAGGAACCCGTGGATACGATCAACCTAGGTACCGAAGAAGATAAAAAAGAGGTCAAAGTGGGTGCCAATCTAGAAGCCAGTATCAAAGAGCGTCTGATTCAGTTGTTGCACGATTATGTCGAAGTCTTTTCCTAGTCATATGAATACATGCTAGGACTTGATGAAGATATTGTGGTACATCGTATGCCTACAAGAGAAGATTGTCCGCCAGTAAAGAAAAAGGTACATCAAATGAGGCCTGATATGTCAGAAAAGATTAAAGCAGAGGTCATGAAGCAATTTAACGTTGGATTCTTGGCCGTCACCTCTTACCCCCAATGGGTTGCCAATGTTGTTCCCGTGCCCAAAAAGGACGGAAAAGTGCGAATATGTGTGGACTATCGAGATTTGAATAGGGCAAGCCCCAAGGATGACTTTCCACTCCCCCACATTGATATCCTAGTTGACAATAAGGCACAACAAAAAGTGTTTTCCTTCATGGACGGTTTCTCAGGTTACAACCAAATCAAAATCGCACCTGAGGACATGGAGAAAACAACATTTGTCACACAGTGGGGCACATTCTGCTACAAGGTGATGCCATTCGGACTGAAGAATGCTGGGACAACCTATCAGCGCGCCATGGTAGCTTTATTTCATGACAAGATACATCATGAAATATAAGTCTATGTAGATGATATGATAGTCATATCAAAAACAGAAGAAGAGCGCCTTGATCACTTACAAAACCTGTTTGAGAGACTGAATAAGTACAAGCTAAGGTTGAATCCAAACAAGTGCACATTCGGGGTATAGTCTGGTAAGCTCCTAGGTTTTATTGTCAACAACAAAGGTATTAAGGTCGATCCTGCCAAAGTTAAAGCAATACAAGAGATGCCTGCTCCTCGTACCGAGAAGGAAGTCAGAGGATTCTTGGGACGTTTGAACTATATCGCCAGATTCATTTCTCACCTGACAGCTACTTGTGAGCCAATCTTCAAACTATTGAAGAAAGATCAAGTAGTCAAATGGAATGATGAATTCCAAGTTGCTTCTGATAAAATCAAAGAGTACTTACAAGAGCCTTTTGTGTTGATGGCACCTGTCGAGGGAAGACCGTTGATTATGTATCTGACTGTTTTAGAAAATTCAATGGGGTGTGTATTGGGGCAGCATGACGAGTCTGGCTGAAAAGAGCATGCTATTTACTACCTGAGCAAAAAGTTTACCGACTGTGAAACCAGATATTCACTTCTTGAGTAAACTTGTTACGCTCTGGCATGGGCTGCTCGTCGGCTAAGACAGTATATGCTGACTCGTACTACCTTGTTGATATCTAAAATGGATCTGATAAAAAACATCTTCGAGTATCATGCTCTTTCTGGGAGAATAGCTAGATGGCAAATGATCCTGACAGAGTACGACATAAAATATACTACCCAGAAAGCTATAAAGGGCAGTGTGCTAGCTGATCACTTTGCTCACCAAGCTGTAGAAGACTATCAGTCCATGAAGTTTGAATTCCCGGATGAAGACATCATGACACTAGACAACTGCGAAGAATTCAGGCAATATGACAAACCTGAACAAGGATCCCGATGGACCCTGTTCTTTAATGGAGCGTCCAATGCACTTGGTAATGGTATCGATGCTGTAATCATATATCCGGAAGGGTGTCATACTCCCTTTACTGCCATACATTGCTTCAATTGTACAAACAACATGGCAGAATACGAAGCATGCATCTTTGGTCTCAGAGCTTCCATACACTTGGGGATCAAATCTTTGGATGTATTCGGAGACCCAGCCTTGGTCATCAGTCAGATCAAAGGAGATTGGGACACCAAACACCCAAACCTTATCCCTTACAAAGAACATGTTTTGACATTGCTACCACACTTTGAGAAGATTACCTTCGAGCATTTCCTGCGAGAAGAAAATCAGCTAGCAGACGCTCTAGCTACAATGTCATCTATGTTTAAACTTAATTGGAATAACGAGGCTCCCCAGATCACCATCGAACGAATAGATGAACCAACACACTGTCATGAGATTTATACTGAAGAAGTAGTGGACCAGCCTTGGTTTCATGAAGTTAAGAGGTATCTCGAGGCTCAAGAATATCCAGAAGGAGCTTCAATCAATGATAAAAAGTTCTTAAGGAGATTCTATGCTAAGTTCTTCCTTAGTAACGGCATCCTGTATAAACGCAATCATGACTCTGTGTTACTCCGATACGTAGATAAGGTTGAAGCTGAAAGGATCATGGCCGAATTACATGAAGGCACTTTTGGCACCCATTCAAGTGGGCCTACGATGGCAAAAAAAATCCTATAGGCAGGCGATTACTGGTCTACCATGGAAGCATATTGCTATCAACACTCTCGAACTTGCCATAAGTGTCAAATTTATGCCGACAAGGTGCATGTACCTCCGGTTCCTTTGAACGTCTTGACGGCTCCTTGGCCCTTCGCTATGTGGGGAATAAATATGATTGGGGAAATCAAGCCGGCAGCCTCCAATGGACACTGATTCATCCTAGTGGCCATTGACTATTTTACAAAGTGGGTAGAGGCAGCTTCCTTCGCTTCTGTCACCAAGAACGTTGTTGCCCGTTTCATCAATCAAAATCTCATTTGCCAGTACGGTATCCCAGAAAGGATCATCACTGACAATGGTACAAATCTCAACAACACTATGATCACCGCATTGTGCGAGCAATTCAAGATTCAACATCATAATTCTTCTCCCTATCAGCCAAAGATGAATGGTGCTGTAGAAGTTGGAAATAAAAACATTAAAAAGATCATACAGAAAATGACAGTCACATACAAATACTGGCATGAGATGTTACCATTCTCTTTCCATGGATATCGTACCACGGCTCGCACATCAACTGGCGTAACACCCTATTCCTTAGGTTACGGCATGGAGGTTGTCTTGCCTATCAAGGTCCAGATCCCCTCTCTGAGGATTATGAAGGACGCAGGGTTAAATGAAGATGATTGGATCCAAACTCGACTCGATCAACTGAATTTGATTGATGAGAAGAGACTTACTACTGTTTTCCATGGTCAAATGTATCAAAAACAAATGATCAAGGCTTTCAAGAAGAAAGTCATACGCCAAGTGCACCAAGTTGGAGATCTAGTAATCAAACGCATCATCTTACCACAAGGTGATCCTAGGGGCAAATGGACTCCTACCTATGAAGGACTATTTGTAACCAAAAACATCTTCTCTGGTGGAGTAATGATCTTGACCACCATGGATGGTGATGACCTGCTGCACCCTGCGAACACGGACATAGTCAAAAGATACTACGCATAAGAGACCCTCTAGGTTGACACACCTAGGCAAAATAAGGGAATCCCGGCGAACCAAAAAGGTTCAGGAAAAAGTTAGGGATAAAATAAAAAAATTTGTACACTCGACAAGTTGAAAACCTGAAAGGGCGACTTGGGCAAAAAAGGGTTTCCCGGTGGACTGAAAACCTGAAAGGGCGGTCCAGGCAAAAGTTAGGGAATTAAAATGTTTGACTATGTCCCGTTGGATCACTTTATGGACAAACTTTGGCTTCCAATGACAAACTCAGAAGTTCTGATCAATTCAATCAACTTCGGACAAGGAAACAAATAGACAAGATGCTTAGAGATACGAAGGCTATAGCAGAATGGAAACCCCATGGGATTTTTTGTACGTATAGCTATCTTTTCTTTGTATCAAAATTTTCATTTTTTTACAACAACATTCTCTTACTAGAATGTTTGTCTCCTTGTACAAAAAATACTTACTCAAAGTCAATATAAAATATTCCTTTGAAAGTGCAAAAACTATTTGTCTTTTCTTTACACTCGTGTTTTGTTTACAAAAACGTCCAATGATTCATTGTTGAGCATATGCATTTGAACATGATTATTGTTTACAAATAAAAAAAATAGAAAAGACAATTACTGATAGGTTGAAAGGATAGAGAAATTCCTCTAGGATATTCTATAAGTAACCTCCTGCAGTATGTTGTTTAAATCCCCAGCAGAACAAAATTTCAAATTATTAATCCCCAGTAGAAGTCGTCAAATTTCTCAGGATTCCCCAACAGGATTCTACAAGCAGTACACGGCGTTTTCCTTACAACAAGAGTTTATTCATCAAAGTTAAATTCATCAATAGTTTGACTTCAAGACATGAAGACTTACATATCCTCAGCAGCAGTCAGGGATTTATTTTCCCTAAATCAAACAGTAATGCAGCAAATCAACTCACATACACATACATTGCATTCATATATCATAAACATTGATAAACACAAATTCATACAACATAATCACATTATGCATACATTTCAATGTATCATGACTTGGAATTTTAAGCTAACATTTTACCCTTTTTAGGATAAGATTAACTGCTATTATTAACAATGCTCAGAGTTTTCAGATACAGTTCAGATACGCTCTAGACACGGATGCCATCCTGATACTCATTCAGATTCAACCTTTTGATACAATTCAGATACGCTCCAAACGCGGATGCCATTATGATATTCATTCAGATTCAACCTTTTGATACAGTTCAAATACGCTCTAGATACGGATGCCATCCTGATACTCACTCGGATCTCAACTCTTGATACAGTTCAGATACGTTATAAACATGGATGCTCATTCGGATACAACTTTCAGATATAGTACATATACACTCCAAACACGGATGCCATTCTGATATTCATTCAGATTCGACTTTCAGATACAATACAGATACGCTCCAGACACGGACGCCATTCTGATACTCATTCTTCCATCTTACAAATTACAATTCAACAATCACCTTTGATGTCATCTTTAAGCCCATCCGCTATAACTTTCTGTCACCTCTCCAAATGGCATCTTTAAGCCCATCCTTCTATCATTACATCATCGAGTGCAAACATATGGGCACTCTAGTGTCCAATCATCTTCCACCTTCGAGTCACGAATGGCAAAACTCTGCAGTCTAACTCTTCTGGTTTAAGAAGATTGAACAGGGGCAGCTGTTGTACCCTAAAATTTGCCCTCTCACTTATCAAGAATTTTCTTACAGGATCTCTTTGACTCAAGATTGCATTAGGGTTTGACCAGCTCAAAAAACCTCCTCATGCACTGATGACCAAAATTAAGGTTTGAGTTTGCACAAGTATTTTTCGACTATCAATGCTTCATATGGCTTTCAAGGATCATCATGGACCCCCAATATTACTCATGTCAAGTTTCAAGCCTTGAATCACATTTTTGATCAGTCAATTGGACAGTTGACCTAAAAATCAGTTGTATTGGGGAAAAAGTCAACTATGGCCAATTTAAAGTCAAACATCATAATTTTTGATCCACATCAACATATTAGACTCATATGTATCATTTGATCAAGTTTGGACCATAATTCCCAAAGAAATTTGATCAAATCATCAAAAAGGGAAAATGGTCAAAATTAGGGTTTTGACTGAGAAGGGGCAATTTTTGATTTTTGACCTAGAAAATGGTCAATTGGTTTAAGGCATGATCTCAAGAGTTCAATTGAATCATCTTTACCTAATGACATGGTTCAAAACATTTCAAATCCATTGGATTGACAGATGAATTTTCCAGTCAACTGATCAAAAGTCAATTGTGCACTGAAAAGTCAAACTTTGACTTTTTGGTCAAATTCATGTGCCAAGGATCATCATTCATCAAAACATGTTAAAATGTGAAACTTTTTCATCAAGAAACCAAAGATTTAAGATTTGGATTTGAAAAGTTGAAAAATTCTAACTTAGAAAATTTTCTAAGTATAGAAAATATCTTATTTTTTCTCAACTTTAGGCCAAATTTTCACTATGATACAAAATGATTCAAAGGAAGTTCATAATATGAAAGTTGTAGATCTCCATGAAATATAAAACTTTTCTTCACAAAATTTTCCTAAAGATGCTTGGATTTCAAACTATGATTTTGTGAATACATGCTCATGAATTAAAATAACTTAGTGAAATTTTGCCCTAGTTAGGTAGGTTTTTGACCTAACTTCTGGCAATGTTTCACCTAGTTTCAAGAGGAATCTTCAAAATCATTTCAAATATGGGTTGTAGAGCACATTAAAGCTTTCCAAAATGTCAAAGAACTCCTTTAGATAATTCTTGAGTAGGGAGAATTGAAGAGATGAAGTTGGCAATTTCTCACTTTGATTTCAAACCATTTCATGAAGAACAAGTTTTCAAATTTGCAAATTGGCTGTACAATCTTCACTTTTCAGGCCTCAAACTCATTTGTCACTCCACCATTAATGAATTGCACAAGGTTTAATGCCCTAAAACCAAGCATTCAATTAATTGTACAAGGAAATAGCCATTTTTGGAAGAAAGGCAACATTGACATTTTGAAAAAGCATGCTTTTACATTTTTCCATTTCTTGAGCTTTGGACTTGTTCTTTCTGCACAAACCAAGTATCTAAACCTGAACAAAACATGTTTAAAGCTTCAAGCCACCCTATAAGATTAAATTGATGCCTTAATAAGTCACATCTCACACTTACTTCAAAAACAAGAAATGTAGTAAGACATGTGATCTTGTACTTCTGAGCAAGCACAAGTCCTCCAACCTTTTGCTCTATATAAAGCCATCATTTTGAAATTAAAACCACACATGCGGAAGCCTTGAAACACCTTAGAATCAAAAATTGCATAACAAGCCTCCAAACTTGCCATTTCTGACTTATGAACTGAATCTTCCATTCCACTCGTGCGTTTTCAGGCCTTTTGCTTTCCCAAGCTTCCTTACCATACAAATAAACCATCCCACACCCTGAAACATCATTGTAACTTCATCTTCCCCGTTGTTGAAAGTCAAAATCAGAGCAACACAGGTGGACTTCTCCTGACCGTTCCAACCACCCTCAAGATAAGCTAAGCATTGCATTAGCTTCCTAGAGGTTCAAGGAAGCTAACCTGATCATCACAACATCCTAAAGCAAGCTCATTTTCAAAACACGATTTTCATTTTCAAGGTGAGTTTTCTGTTTTTCTAACTCTTAATACAGGCATAGTTAGCTTACCATTTGTGAAGATAGAATATAGACATCATTGCTACGAAACTGTGCATATCCATAGCTTACATTTATTTGGCTTGAGTTTAGAGAATTTTAAGTTTGAAGTTTCTGGAAAAATTAGGTTAAGAATTAGGGCCAACAAAATTCTCTCTGATCTTGGACTTATAGTTTTCTGTTATGCACATGGTTAGAATCGTGAGGTAAAATGCTATAATGTTCATGTTATCACTTTCCATTTTTATTGAGAAATGAAAAAGTTACAGGGGGTCGGGCTGGCCAAAGGTTGAAGATGAAGTACAGGGCAAGGAAGCGTTATATGTTATGTATTTTTGCTTTCATTTAGACTAACATATGTACAACCACCACAGTGGTAAGGCAGCGCGCAAAAATGCCCTAGGTCACGGGTTCGAGCCTTGGTGCTGCCCTTTGCAATTTTTTCATGTTTTTTTTCCAGTTTTTTTTTGTTTGTTTGGTAGTGTGGGCTCCTGATACTTTGGGCCTTTCTTTTTTTTTTCTAACCTCCTACCCCTGTTTGCTTGCAGCATCCCCTCTCCCAAATATTTTATTTAATTATTTTATTTTCATTTTCATTTTATAAAATACATTTTTCTTAATATTAAAAATCCTAAAAAATATAAAAATGATAAATATCATATTTGTGTTTTATTTTATTTTATTTTCTCATAAAAAATATTTTTATTTAGTTATATATTATCTATTTTTGTTAAATAAACTAGTAAATTAAATTAAATTGGGTTAAATATTTTTTTTTCTTCACACCTATTAAATATTTATTTTAACATATAAAAAGACCAAAATACTTCATAAATACCATATATTATTTTCAATACAAAAATACAAAAAATACTTATGGAAATTTATTTCCTTTTAATAAATTAGAATTAGGGTTTAATCAAAATCTTTTCTAAAAAATAATTTCCTTCCTTAATTAATTTAAGTTTAATCTTGATTTATTTATTAGGTTTAGGTTAAAACTTTTTTACATTAAAAGAACAAAACAAAATCTTCTTTTGCATTCACATATCTTTGCATATTTAATTTATTTTGTACATTATTTATTCCAATACTTGTATAAATTCAATTTTGTTGTAATAGATTAATTAGGTTTATATTATTGAAATCCCCATTCATCAATTGTATACCCCCCCTCCCACAAAATGTTGTAATAGCGTAGTAATCTTTAAATTTCGCAATTTATCGCTTTACCTAACATGTTAGTAATTATGGTTTGTATGGAAAGATAAAATCAACCAAATAGAAAACCCTAATCCAAGATAAAATCAAGCATGAAAATGACACACTTGCACACAAGCACCCCTAGGGTTACTCCACTTAGTTGCATTGTACAAAAATGGTCATATTACGCATGTAAAGTGTCTTAGCAAAAACAAACAAATATAAGATCATAGACCCTCGATGACGCTATTCAAAGTTTACTTTCAAAATGATCTTAGTCCCTCAAAAAATGCTAAGATACTTTGTAACATTGCTAATCATGGTTATACGATGATCCATGCCCGTCCCGTTACATCCAAAGATAGGGTTGCTTACCAAATCAATGGTAAGACAACAATGTCAAAAAAAGAGAAAATGAACAAGAAAGACATTTGAGTAGGTAGATTGCTTCTAATTACTTGATCCATTTCAAACAAATATCCTTGCTATTTTCAAAACAAACACACACATTTTCAAACATCTTAGAAACATTGAAAACATTTTCCAAAAGATAAACATCTTTGTATACATTCTTACGAACGAGAATCATTACAAAGATTGCCTACACAATGGCCTCTTTTTCAAAATACTTTCAAAACCACACAAAGCACGCTTTCAAACAAAAGCAAGTGATCTAGCAAGTAACTAAGAGCCCATGGAAAACCATGGATGAAAAGGGTGCTAATACCTTCCCTTTTCGTAATCTATCCCCCGAACTCAAGAAACAATCTCAAAGGTCTTTCCTGTGCTTTTTCACCTTTCCTTTTGGATAAAAGAAAAGTTGGTGGTGACTCATGCTAACCGCAACATTTGCGATAAAACGCAAAACAATCAAGTCAGTTCTCCCACCGTATCAATGTTACTAACATGGTTCGGGTCCAAACTTTTGCACCAATTTTAATTATTTTCTTCTAGGTACTATAACTGCTATTATTTTCTAGTTTCTCAAATTTACTATTATTTTCAGTTTCATAGTTTTTAGTACCCTATTTCCAGTTTCGTAAAATTCTCGTAAGCATAGAAAACTGCACAATTAAAGCAGTATTTCTTCACATTGGAGGGATACTGCAACCTTATTTTTTTTATAGCTTCCAGAATTCGTTAGGTACATTTTATTTAATTCAAGATATTTTGTACAAGTCAATCTTGTCGGCTTGTGTAGGACACGCACTGCTCAGATTATTTACTTCAGTTTTTAATTTCAGGTTCTTATTTTAAAGTATAATTTATTTGTTCTTCCCACGCATGCATTATTAAATTTATGTTTTAATTTTATGTTGTCTTGCAATAAAATCATGTCTGGCTAAATTCCATGATACCGGTATGTAAATCTTAACCAAAGGGATTCGATAATAATTGGCATTAATATTTTCACAAAAGCACTTTCTAGTTTTAATTTCCAATTTGGATATTTATTTGTTTTTGTACGAAAGTAAAAGACAGTCTAAGGTTAAAATAAACAGAGCGAGAGTTTGAGGTTTTAACCAGATAGTTTTTATTAAACATTAATTATAAAAAAGCGACAGCGCTTTAAAATTAATTGGACTCTAATGGTTTTAAAAAAATACTTTTGAATTTTAAATGAAACAGCTAGAACGCTCATATTGAGTTTAATATATGACCTAAATCGATAGAACGAAAGTGTGAGACGAGGGTTTTTAAATAAATAGTTTCAAATGAAACAATGTTTTAATACTAAAAACAAATGCCAATGACTTATTGAATTCCTAAAGTTGACAAACTACATACCGGTGTCCCGTTATTAATTATTAGATTTTAGTTAATTCCTGATTAAACCCAAACACCAAAATTTGTAATTAGCCTTAGCTTTATACAGTGACCCTAAGATAACAGTAGTTTGACCATCAGTCCTTGTGGGTTCGATATCTTTTAAAACTACGCGATAGACTGTGCACTTGCAGCCACTGCACACGACAAACTCATAAAGTTTGTGATTACTTAGGAATTTGATCAAACACAAAATCTCGACACATTCAACATATTATTTTACATCATTCAAGGTCTATATTCAAACTGCACATGATTGATTAAAATTAACAATTAAACTCCATGCAACATCATCAATTTATTTCAACAATTAAGCACTTTCATTTAAATTAAAATTAATTCAATAAGCATTTAATTCAACTATCCAATTCTGGATTTACACATGATTATCAAATCAAATCACAATTCTAAGCTTAGATCTATATTCTCAACTCAAAATTCAACCTAAATCCAAATCATGCCTGATCAAAAAGTGCTTCTCAAATAATCACTTATTTCAAAAGTGCTCAATTCAAGAAAACTCACCGATAGAAGCGAAGAGGAGGCTTAGGTATAGAGATCCTTTTTAATGAAATTGTTGTTGTGTTCTTGATGAAAAAGATGTAGAACCTTGTTTTGTTCTTTGAGAGAATTGGAAGAAGTGTTTAGAGTCTTTGTGAGAATTTGTGAATTATGAGCCTCTCGCCTAGAAAGTTGAAGTCAAAATGAATATATAGTGTGGAATCATGTGAATGGATTTGTTTAATGGGACTCAAATAACCACAAGCCAAAGTGCAAATTTTTGAATGGCTTGAGTGCGACATGTTCCGAGCCAATTCTCGTAAATCTAGGTGTGATTTCTGATGTTGGAATGTGAAACCAAAATGTAGCTAGTGTCGAGAATGACCTCGTGTCCGAAGTTGGGCTCAATTAGATAAACGATGAGAAAGTTATGAATTTCCGAAGTTTCGCCTCAGACAAATTTAATTCCCGATTCAAAATTTTCAATGCATTACGCACACTTCGGGCCAAAAACGGAACCCTTCGGGGTACCGTTTTCTCATGGACATCGAAACCAAAACTAAGCTTGCTCAGTTTGTATGACAATGTCGTTATAACGGACTCGATACGATAAAGATCGACCGAGTAACAATTTTTACAATATGTGAAACAGTGCAACAGAGATTCGGTTCAAGCACCAAAATTTCTTCACTAACTCAAAATTCCCAGCTTTTTTCCTTAAAGAATCAGTCTTTGGTCATAAAAGATAAAATGTAGATCACGTCAAGACAAAATTTTTGCAAAAAGAATGGGTCCGAAATGAGAAACGAGCTTTGAGTTATGAGCTTTATATCATCCAAAAACTGCACCTTCAGCACACTTTTCCATTGTTTTTCACTGAACGCCTTCAGAAGATTCGCACCTTCGAAGACTTTCCATGGGGAATTTGGTCTCGGCCGGAACAGACGAAATGAAGTACACGTCAAGATAATTCTTTTGATATATGAACCAAACTAAGGCGACAAACCAAGTCAGAGTTATGAATTTTTTGAATATCCACAAGACGATGAATCAGTGGTTAATTCAACTTATTGTCTTCAAAAGATTAAAGTTTTTGGATGTCTTCTTCATAGAATTAACCTTTCGTTTTAACATGAGAAATGACAAGGGAATCGAGACACTATCAATGCTCAAAGAATCAACTGAATATATTGAACTAGATGCAAGTTATAAACTTCCGCATGCCGGGGAAACAAAAAACTGGTCAAAGTTCCAATACAAGGTGATTTTGATGCATGAAGAATTAGCACAAGACAATACTTTGGTTGCAAGTTGGGAATCCTAAGTTTAAACTATCGAAACACCGTTTCTGGTTCATAGTATCGCACATCCGTCAAAATATATGATTTCTTTGCAATAACTCCCGGACATGAGTACCTTAATCTCATGGTAACTGATGCATGCAGTGCAAAATGACCTAATGGAAGGTATGTAAATGAAATGAGAAGTGAAAATTGCATAAGCCTGATAAAAAGTGAAATGGTAAGACAAATTTAGGGAATTACAGCTGCCCCTATTTAATTGTCTTTAACCTGAAAGTACGATTGGTGTGTGCCTTTTAGACGTTCGAGGTCGAAGATGATTAAATACCAATGCCAAAAATTGTTCTGAGAGAAAGTGTGAGTGTTATTTATTATTATTTTTTATGATATCTGATGGGGAAAGAATTTTTTTGTTTTCTTGGTGAGAAGGATTTATGGATGAACCTGGAAGGGGGGTTTAAAAACTATGATACGGTGGAAGAACCGACTGTTAATACTGGTTTTTGTTTTGCGTTTTTTAATCTCAAAATGTCGCGGTAAGCAAGAGTCGCCACCGACTTTTATTTCATCCAATCATGGAAAAGGAAAAAGAATAGAAAAAACCCTTTTTCGAGATTTCTGAGTACGGGGTAGATTATAGAAATGGAAGGTGTTAGCACACTTTCTATCCATGGTTTTCCATGGGCTCTTAGGTACTTGCTCATTTTGAAAATTGCATGTATATGCTTGTTTTGAAAAAAAGTTTTACTTCGTGATAACCCTTGTATCAGTCCTCAAGGATGTGACGAAGTAAAACCTTTTTTTAAAACAAGCACACACAAGAAATTTTCAAAATGGGCAAGTACCTAAGAGCCCATGGAAAACCATGGATAGAAAGGGTTCTAACACCTTCCCTTTCTATAATCTACACCCCATACTCAGAAATCTCGAAAAAGGGTTTTTTCAGTTATTTTTCCTTTTCCATGATTGGATGAAATAAAAGTCGATGGCGACTCTTGCTTATCGCGACATTTTGCGAATAAAAAAAGCAAAAGACAAACAAGTATTAAGAGTCGGTTCAGCCACCGTATCATAGAACTGGAAACTCTGCTGGGGAAAGGTGAAATTGACTGAAACTGGTCGGGTCCAGGTTTTACCGTGTTGTAAACTGTCGTCTGAAGGTAAGAGAAAAGAAAACCTAGATGGTAAGGTTATGAGAAGGAACCTGGATAGTAGGGTTTCTTCGATATGAAGGCCTGGATAGTAGGGCTATGTGAAGGAACCTGGTTAGTAGGGTTACTTCGATATGAAAGCCTGGATAGTAGGGTTGTGAGAAGGAACCTGGATAGTAGGGTTACTTCAATATGAAAGCCTGGATAGTAGGGCTGTGAGAAGGAACCTGGATAGTAGGGTTACTTCGATATGAAAGCCTGGATAGTAGGGCTGTGAGAAGGAACCTGGGTCGTGGGGTTACTTCGATATGAAAGCCTGGATAGTAGGGCTGTGAGAAGGAACCTGAATAGTAGGGTTACTTCAATATGAAATCCTGGATAGTAGGGCTGTGAGAAGGAACCTGGGTCGTAGGGTTCTGAGAAGTAACTTGGGTCGTAGGGTTACTTTGATATGAAAGCCTGGATAGTAGGGCTGTGAGAAGGAACCTGGATCGTAGGGTTACTTCGATGTGGAAGCCTGGATAGTAGGGCTGTGAGAAGGAACCTGGATAGTAGGGTTTCTTTGATACGAAAGCCTGGATAGTAGGGTTGTGAGAAGGAACCTGGGTCGTAGGGTTACTTCGATATGAAAGCCTGGATAATAGGTCTGTGAGAAGGAACCTGGATAGTAGGGTTTCTTTGATACGAAAGCCTGGATAGTAGGGTTGTGAGAAGGAACCTGGATAGTAGGGTTACTTCGATATGAGAGCCTGGATAGTAGGGATGTGAGAAGGAACCTGGATAGTAGGGTTACTTCGAAAAGAAAGCCTGGATAGTAGGGATGTGAGAAGGAACCTGGATAGTAGGTGTGATCGGTGGAAATAGAACTGACTGTTTTTGGAATGCTGGTTCGCGTTTTGCATTTGTTTTCGCAAAATGTCGCGGTAAGCAAGAGTCGCCACCGTCTTTTATTTTCTCCAACATGGAAAGGACAAAAGCACAGCAAAATTCCTTTTCGAGATGTTTCTCGGGTTCGGGAGGTAGATTATAGAAAGGGAAGGTGTTAGCACCCTTTCTATCCGTGGTTATCCACGGGCTCTTAGGTACTTGCTCACTATGTTTTCAAAAATGTTTTTGCTTTTCTTGTGTTTGTGGGTTTTGAAAAACTTTGTTTGAAGACTTCGATTTAACTCTTGTGTCTGTCCTCAAGAGTGTATGAAGTGTTGTTTGAAAACTTTTGTCAAAAAAGTGTAGGTGCGAAAAGTATTTTTGTTTTGAAAGAGCAAGTATCTAAGAACCTCTACCTACTCAAAAGAAATTAAGTTGTGTAAATGTCCTTTAGACAATACAATCCCACTATTGAAGAGTAGGTAGCACCGTCGTTGGAGTTTTCGGGTCAATTCGATTATAGGGACATGTGGTCACCAAAGCAATAGTAGGACGCCTTAGCGGTAACCCTAATGTCTTAGATCGTTTTTTATCGAGGCAACCGTTTCGAGGCAACTTTGGTCTTTAGACAGGAGGGCGACCTCTAAAACACCCTATACTCAATAACCACGTCGAGGCAACCAAGTGAGGCGTACCCTAAGAGTGGCATGTGCGAGTGTGTCAGGTTTCATGTTAAGTTATCTTTGTACATGTCATGGTGAGCTACGATTGATTTTATTTTAAGAGAAGTCTTGTCATGCATAGCCTAGTTAACATACATCTAGAAGTTAATGGTTGCGGAAAATAAAACTAAGCTATTACAAGGCGTCGGGTATTTACATCGCCAAAAACAAACCCTTGAAAAGTAAATTGCGGAAATTAAATAAAAGCGATAAAAAGTCCTAATTAACGCTATTACATCCTCAACACAATTACATAATAATGGATCAAAAATAATAGGAATCAAAAATAACACGCGCGAGAAAAAATTGAATCAGAGTGTTTTAGGGTTTTGACCCTTTTTTGAGAAAGAAAGAGTTTTTTGTTATTTTGCATTTAATTAAATTAAACCTAAACTAATTAATTAATTAAAAGAAAGAAATATATTTTTTGAGTTTTTTATGTTTTAAGGAAATAAATAAAAGATGGTCAAAATTGTCAAGAAACCCTAATTCTACATTAGTTTTAGATTTATTGTGAAAATATTAAAAATTAACCTAATTAACTAAATTAATTACATTAGTATTTATTTACAAAAATAATAAATTAAGGGTGAATTTAATAAATAATAATAAAAAATGTTATATTTTAGTTTTCTGATTTTATTATGAAAAATTAATTTGGTTAATTAAATAATAATAATAATTATTAATAATAAAACAATTTAAATGGAAAATATAAAAAAAGAAAAAAAGAATAACCCATGGGGTGATGGGCCCAAGGAGAGGTGTATGTGGAAATCTGAAGCCCAATTGCTGCAAGCCTTTTTGACTTTCCTGGATCGTCCATATGCGCGTTGACTAAGGATCATGATAGTCCTTCCATCTAGGCCATTGGATTTGAGTGTGGAGACACCTAACGCACTGACTTTTGAAGTGTATGGTGGACAACCTTTGGAACTCTGCATGTGAATATATCAAGAAAAATAGAATAAGTGTTTTGGGGGACCTGGGATTCGAACCCAGGTCCCAATGATCATATGCACGCGTCCCTGCCACTCAGCCAAGTTGTTCCAATTGTTATTATGACAAGAATCAATTATTATATTAGTAAATAAACAAATATGCTGGAAACAAAACAAAACGCGCGCTGATTCAAATTAACCAATCATATGTTAACACCTCATCATCTTCTTTGTTGTACCTGCAAAAACATAAACAGATAGCGGGGGTTTTTAACCTCCACTATGCGCTTGCACGAAAAATAACGATTAGAAATCTAGCAAGCATAAATATTTCGCGAGGTATGGATTTGGTTCGTCTTGGCCTCACGATTTCAGTCATATGCCTCATGAGTCCCAATTTTTCCTGGTTCAGAAAACCCCAATTTAAAGTTCAAGAACCCTAGAATTTTGTTCATGGCATCTTTCGATTCAGTGCGTTTCAGTTCAATTAAACCATTCCAATAGCTTCATATGGCCTCTAGCAATGCAAAACAATCATGAAAACATGTTAAATGCACATGAATCAAGAAATACGATTTGGAATAAAAAAGGCAAACCGTGGAACTGTAATGAACGATTCCTTAGGCTTTGGTACTGGAATTTGATTGCAACACGTTCCTGGAACCTCCTACAATGTGTTTGAATGATCAAAAACCCTTGAATCAACCTAGAATGTCAAAATCAGTTTTCAATTTTCTTGGAATTTCTTCAATTGGCTATGGTTGTTTCTGCAGCTTTTTCACGTCTTTTTGATCAGGGTTAGCTAGCATATGTATAAGGCAATTGAATTAGGTCAAAAACTTGGGCCAATATCCATTGCATTGATGTTTAGATCTTTGATTGAAAATCAAATCTTTTTGATTCTTCATGATTGAACAAAGTTGCCAATTTTGGATTTTTTGTATCTTTGACTTTGTGCACGAATTTGCCAGCATGTTTAGGTCATATTTGCTTCACAAAAAGATTTAAAAATCAAATCTTGTATTTTCTAATAATTTAAATTGATTAAATGAATTAATATTAATTAAAAATCCAATTAATCAATAAAAATAAGAAAATAAACCCAATTAAGCTTGATGGGTCGTGCATAGGTCATGGGTGAAGTTTCAAGAAGAGATTTGAGGCCCATTAGCAAAAATAAGGTGTTTTGAGCAAAGTTGACTTTTGCAAATTCATGAAAGTTTCCCAACTTCTCCAATGCACATCTTGCTCAATTTTGATCATATGACCATGTTCTTGGACATTTTGGAAAGCTCTTGAAGTCGTCTAACCAATTCCTTTGGTCCCATGTCATTTGGATTTACCAATATCAACTTATGGCCTTTGACTCAAAGTGCATTTTTGTTGACTTTTGAAATTGACCTATAATGTTAAAATTGGTAACTTCTTGTGAGTGAATTTCTTGATCTTGGAGTGTGAAGATGGATTGTAGGAAATTGCATCCCCTTCAAAATGAGCATTGGATGGAATTTTTATGACAAACCATGAAAAGGTTATGCCATGGTCAAGATACAGTTGACTTTTCTATTGTCCAAAAATAATAACTTTTTGCATCTTGATGATTTTTGAGCTATGCTTGTGGAATCATGATCAAGACTTGATCAAATGATGATTGTGAACTCAAAGTAAGATGTTGACCAAAAATTCTGACTTTTGACTGCAAAATGACCATTTTTCCCTTGCAGTTGACTGTCGATCAAATGGAGCTTTTGATTGTGCAAATTGGCACTGTGAGTCTTGAAAATTGGCATGTAGGTGCTTGAGAATGTATATAGGACTATGAGACTTGATTGAACCATTGAAGACCCCAAATACCTTGAAAGAACAAAAACCCTAATTTCAGCAGTCCTAGGAAGTGATTTAACTATCTACCTCTTGAGCAATCTTGAACCATTTGAAGATGATTATTGACAAACCTTGAAGAATATGGGAGGGAAAATTTTGGGGTACAACAGTAGGGTTACTTCAAAGCGATAGTGTAGATTAGTTGACCCATTTGGTTTCGGGAACTGAGTTTCCGTTAGTCGTCTGTAGATGTGGCTTGCATAACTGCTGAATTTGTTGAAGCTAATCCTCTTTTCCTGGAAAGATATCAGGGTTAGTTATATGCGATGCATGAAATGCAGGGTGAGATGATGTTCTCAAAATAAATGAGATTATGCTATATATGATATGTACGCGCATGTCATGATGTATGTTCATGAAATGCTATTGGGGTATGCTCGCGTCTGGGAAAATAAATCCCTGACAGTTGCTGGAGATTTGTAAATATTCTGTCGGGAGGAGATGCTTCTTGAGAATAAACTCTACGGGGAATGAACTTAGAAAATGTATTTTTGTAGCTGAAATGACGAACTCGTTCGGGAGTTGAGCCTCTGTGCCCAGAGAAATAAACACTTCTTGGGGGATGAAATTTACTGACTCACCCGCGATTATGAACCTCAGCTGGGGTGGTTACGTCCTATTTCGGGAAAGCTGGCATCAATGCTTTTGGATACTTTTACTCTGTGGGGAGTGTATGTACCAATAATTATGTTCCCAAGCTGGCTCTATCTCGGTATGTGCTGGGCAGAGTAACTGTCGAGTTTGGCACTTCTTGTTTTTGCCCCTATTTCTGGAATTATGAGTAATTGTCTTTTGTTTCTTATGTAAATATTTATGAGCAGCAATCATTTTCAAATGCATATATCAAAAATAAGTCATTGGAAGTTCTTGCAAAAAAAAAACATAAAAACAAAAAATAGATTGAAGTTTCTTGTGAAAATGATTTGTATTGATTTTTGAAGTTGGCCTGTAATAGGCGTTTTTGTACAAAGAGGCTGACGCTCTAGTAAGAGAGCGCTGCTGAAAAATAGAAACTATACAGTTTGTGTAAAAGAAAGAAAAACAGCTATGTGAATCAATTCCATTAGGTTCCAACTCTGCTATTGCCTTTTTATCTTCAAGCGTCTCATCACTTTGCTTCTTGGCCGAAGGTTGATTAGATTGGTTGGCGCCGTCCGAGCTTGATAGTCGATGCCGAAGTCTGTTTGCAAGATGATCCAATGATACATAGTTATACGCTTCATATCCCTAACTTTTGCCTGGACCTCCCTTTCGGGTTTTCAGTCCACCGGGATACCCCTTTTTTGCCAAGCCGCCCTTTCGGGTTTTCGACTTGTCGGGTGTATAAATTTTTTTCATTTTCATCCCTTACTTTTGCCCGAATCCTTTTGGTTCCCGGGAAGCCCTTATTTTTTCCTAGGCCAGTCAACCTAGCGGGTCTTTTAGTTAGGTGTAGTAACTTTTCACTATGTCTGCATTGACAGGGTGAGGAAGGTCGTCACCGTCCATGGTGGTTAGAATCGTAGCTCCTCCCGAGAAAATGTTCTTAACCAAAAATGGTCCTTCGTACGTGGGGGTCCATTTGCCCTTGGGATCACCTTGCGGCAATATGATGCGTTTGATCACTAGATCCCCGACTTGATATTCTTGGCGTCTAACTTTCTTGTTAAAAGCCTTGATCATTCTCTTTTGATACGTCTGACCATGGCAGATAGCAGTAAGTCTCTTTTCCCCGATTAAATTTAATTGATCAAGTCGGGTTTGGATCCAGTCGTCCTCATTCAAACCCACATCCTTCATAATCCTGAGAGAAGGTATCTAGACTTCGATGGGTAGGACTGCCTCCATGCCATATACCAGAGAATATGGGGTTGCCCTTGTCGACGTCCATGATGAGGTACGGTACCCATGAAGAGAAAATGGTAACATCTCATGCCAGTCTTTATATGTCACCGTCATCTTCTGCACAATCTTCTTGATATTCTTGTTAGCTGCTTCAACAGCGCCATTCATCTTCAGCCGGTAGGGAGAAGAATTATGATGCTGTATCTTGAATTGTTTACAGAGCACGGTGATCATTGTGTTATTGAGATTCATATCATTGTCAGTAATAATTCTCTCTGGTACACCATATCGACAAATCAGATTATGTCGGATGAACCGCGCCACGACGTTCTTGGTTACTGTAGCAAAAGAGGCTGCCTCAACCGACTTCGTGAAGTAATCAATGGCTACTAAGATGAAGCGATGTCAATTAGAAGTGGTGGGCCTGATTTCTCCGATCATGTAGATGCCCCACATTACAAAGGGCCACAGAGCTGTCAAGACGTTTAAGGGGACCAGACGCACATGCACCTTATCAACGTAGATTTGGCACTTATGACAAGTTCGAGAGTGCTGATAACATCCGGCTTCCATAGTGGACCAATAATATCCTGCCCGTAGGATATTCTTAGCCATGGTGTGTCCACCGGAATGGGTTCCTAAGGTGCCTTCTTGTAGATCTTTCATGATCCTCTCTGCTTCGCTTCTGTCTACACACCATAGTAGTGTGGAGTCATGGTTGCGTTTATAGAGGATTCCATTACTGAGGAACAACTTTGCAAAAAACCTTCTCAGAAACTTCTTATCATTGACAGATGCTCCTTCGTGATACTCTTGAGCCTCGAGATACCTTTTGACTTCGTGAAACCAGGGTTTGTCTGCCACTTCTTCGGTATCGATTTCACAGCAGTGTACTGGTTCATCCAACCTCTCAATGGTAATTTGGGGAGCTTCATTGTCCCACCTAACCTTGAACATAGAAGACATGGTACCTAGCGCATCCTCTAACTGGTTTTCCTATCGTGGGAAATGTTCAAAGGTTATCTCTTCAAAGTGTGGGACAATGTCAGTACATACTTTTTATACGGGATGAGATTCGGGTGCTTCGTAACCCACTCGCCTTTAATATGACTTATCACCGAAGCGGAATCCCCGAATACATTCAAGAACTTGATCCTTAGGTCAATAGCAGCTCGAAGACCCATAATACATGTTTCATACTCCGCCATGTTGTTGGTGCAGTTGAAACATAATCGAGCAGTGAATGGAGTATGATAACCCTCAGGAGATATGGTTACAACGCCAATGCCGTTACCCAGTGCATTTGAGGCTCCGTCAAAATATATAGACCATCGGGATACTTCCTCAGGTCCTTCATCCGGTCCAGGTTCTTCATAGTTAGTCACCAACTTAATATTCTCATCCGGGAACTCAAAATTCATGGACTGGTAGTCATCCACGGCCTGATGAGCCAAATGATCAGCCAATACACTTCCCTTGATTGCTTTTTAGGTTGTATATTGTATGCCGTACTCAGTGTAGTGTGAGTCAGCATATACTGCCTCAGTCGGTGAGCAGCCCATGCCAAAGCGCAACAAGTTTTCTCGAGCAATGAGTATCGTGTCTCACAGTCGGTAAAATTTTTGCTAAGGTAGTATATTGCGTGCTCTTTTTTACCAGACTCGTCATGCTGCCCCAGCACACACCCCATTGAATTGTCTAGTAATGTCAAGTATAATATCAAAGGTCTTCCTTCAACTGGAGGCATCATAATTGGTGGTTCTTGAAGGTATTCCTTGATTCTTTCGAAAGCGGTCTAGCATTCATCATTCCACTTTAAAACTTGATATGTCTTCAGAAGCTTGAAGATGGGCTCAAAAGTAGCAGTCAGATGTGAAATGAACCTGGCGATATAATTCAAGCGTCCCAAGAAATCTCTAGCTTCCTTCTCTGTACGGGGAGCGGGAATTTCTTGTATATCCTTTACCTTTGCAGGATCTACTTAGATGCCTTTGTCGCTGACAATGAAACCCAAAAGTTTACAAGACCTTACCCCGAAGGTGCACTTGTTCGAATTCAACCTCAGCTTATATATCTTCAACTTGTCGAACAACTTTTGGAGATGATCAAGGTGCTCTTCCTCAGTCTGAGACATGGATATCATGTCATCGACATAAACTTTGATCTCGTGGTGAATCATATCATGGAACAAAACAACCATGGCGCGCTGATAAGTTTCCCCAACATTCTTCAACCCAAAAGGCATCACCTTGTAGCAGAAGGTGCCCCACTGCGTGACGAAGGTCTTCTTCTCCATGTCTTCAGGAGCCATCTTGATCTGGTTGTAGATAGAGAAACCGTCTATGAAGGAGAATATTTTGTGTTGCACGGTGTTGTCGACCAAAACATCAATTTGATGAAGAGGGAAGTCATCCTTGGGGATTGCCCTGTTCAGGTCTCTGTAATCCACACATATTCGTACCTTACCGTCCTTCTTAGGTACCAGAACAACGTTAGAAACCTACTATGGATAAGAAGTGACAGCTAACAATCCCGCGTCGAATTATTTCATGACATCTGCCTTGATCTTCTGTGACATTTCAGGGCCCATACGACGAACCTTCTGTTTAACTGGAGAACATTCTTCTTTAGTTGGAAGGCGATGTACCATAATATCAGTGTCCAAACCAGGTATGTCTTCATTGCACCTATTTTAACCTCTTTTTTGTCTTCCTCAGTACCCAAATTCATTGTCTCAACCGACTCTTCATGAGGCTGTATGGCCCTTTCTTCCTGCTGTAATAATCTAGAAAGTTCTCCAGGCACCTCACAATCATCCTCACCTTTGTCCTCGGCTTGGTTGATCGGATTTTCGAAGTCATAACTGGAAATATCAGAGCTGTTATCAATGGGATCCAGAGTGGATATGGATCTGCATTATGATACGTGAGTATGTGTAAGAGAATAACTGGTTTAATAAAGTGAAAAACAGAAAAGAAAAACAGAGAGCGTAAAATTTGTATGCAAGAAACATCCAATGCTTTATTAATGACATATGAAATGACAAATAACGGCCCTCACCAGAGAATATCCATGTGAGCGAGTGACATTATCCTTTGCGACCAACCCAAACCTTCTTCATTCTTCTATACGAACTTAGGGAGGTGAGAAATAAAACACCTCGACAGCAATGGCATACAATACATAAGAACCCATCTTCTCTTCATGGTACGAGTATGGAGAGCGTGCAAAATATCTCTGAGCAAGGTAGGCACAGGGTTGCGGGAGAGGAAGATCTTGATAGCATTCACATCTATGAATGAGTACAGATTAGTGAATAGAACTAACCCATAGATTAGAAGAGCCAAAACCTCCTCAAAAGCCTGAAAATCCATATCATCCCAAAACAGTTGGGCCTTGTCTATCGGAAACTTAGCTAGAAAACCCTTGACTCTGCTTCTTGTTTCCCAATTGGATACCACGTCGGCCCGTTTCAGATGCAAAGCTGAAGCAATGACTTCTGACTTAGGAACTTCTTCTAGACCTGTGAAGGGCACCTGTTCAAGAATGGGTATATCCAACAGTTGAGAGAATTCTTCCAAGGTAGGCACCAACTGAGAGTTTGGAAAGGTAAAATAGTGGTGCTTGGGATCAACGAACTGAAAGAGTACAATCATCATCTTTTCATCAAAGTTTGAAGTAACCAGGTTGAGAAGTTGACCATGTCTCTTAGTGAACGCAGAAGTTTCAAAAACCCTTGATACTAGCTCTTTGAGTTGGGAAGGTATCTTCATAAAGCTGATTCAGATAGTGTTTCTACGAGTGGAAGCCATGATCTGCAAAACAGAACAAAGATAAATTCCCTTGGTCTTTGAAATGGTTAGTGCAATAAGAATGGATTCTATGTTATGATGCATGATGTGATGATAAACCACATTTATAACAAACACAGAAAAATCACACCAAGTCCTTAGGTTTAAGGCCTACATGAGGTTAAAGGTCATACCATCTTGAAGTTTAGTTGGTTTTAAACCTGTCTTAAAAAGTAATCGGGTTCTAAGGGATCTCAATATCACTAAACATCCTTTATCGGGCATTGTCTCAGCTCAAGCAATATTTTCTTGCAGCCGATGTATCCCGAAAGTCTGATCTCAATGAGTGTAGCATCGAGTATCAACCAATTCTCAGCTATACACCGAGGTCGGCTATCTCACTACTTTCTAATGGCCAAGTTTGTTCAACTAAGGTTCTAAGGTCGGCTAGTGCTTCACAACACCACGCGGCGGCCCCATATTCTCCTCGTTTCCCCATGAAGGATACCGATACCAACCAAAGTGCCACACCAACACAACTATCGCTTAAACCATATCGGTCTACACCGTACAGTCTCCATGATCTATTGTTGTTTACCTAAAAAGTGCCCCCAGATCCGGGTGTAGGATCTATAGTAACCCAAGCAAAACCCTTTAAGAATAAAGAAAACAAACAAGAAAGAAATTTTAAAATGACCTAGATCCTAAGGCAAACCCCACTTTATGTCCCCAACAGGATAGCCAGTTCTGTGATACGGTGGCAGAACCGACTATTAATACTGGTTTGTGTTTTGCGTTTTTTATTCGCAGAATGTCGAGGTAAGCAAGAGTCGCCATCGACTTTTATTTCATACAATCATGGAAAAGGAAAAAGAATAGAAAAAACCCTTTTTCGAGATTTCTGAGTACGGGGGGTAGATTATAGAAAGGGAAGGTGTTAACACCCTTTATATCCATGGTTTTCCATGGGCTCTTAGGTACTTGCTCATTTTGAAAATTTCTTGTGCGTGCTTGTTTTGAAAAAAGTTTTACTTCGTGATAACCCGTGTATCAGTCCTCAAGGATGTGGAAAAGTTTATTTTGAAAATTTGTTTTAAAAGGTGTTTGTGTGAAAAGTTTTGTTGAGCAAGTACTTAAGATTCTACCTACTCGAAAAAGATTATTCATTTTCTCGTTTCCTTTAGACAGTGCTATCCTACTATTAGTGAGTATGTAGCCCTATCGTTAGATGTTTATAAGGGACGTTCAAAAGGGACAAGTACAGTCACTAAAGCAATGGTTAGAAAATTTAGCAGTAACCCTAAAGTCTTAAGATCTTTCCGAGGCAACATTTCTGAGGCAACATTTCTGAGGCACCATTCGAATGGGACATTTGATCTTTTAGACATGAAGGCAACCACTAAAATCTCCTATGCTTAAATGACTATTTTACCGAAGGCAACCGAAGTGAGGCAAACCCTAGGAGTGAATGTGTGCATGTGAGTTTTTTTAGTTAATTAGTCTTTGCACATTAGGCTATTTACCGTTTTAATTTTAAGATATTCTTTCCATACAATCCTATTAGCATACATCTAACAGTTAATAATTGCGGAAATTTAAAAGTGCAAAAATATAAAACCTAACTATTACATGGCTTTCGCATATACAAAATTATTTAACTAAAAATAAAATGCGGCAATTTGAAACCCTAATTACTATTACAAACTCGGAGCAGTCACAATTATAATAAAAAGAATTAAAATGTGCGCGGCGGATTAAATGCGAGAATGGTTAAAAACCCTAAAAATCTAATTGATGAAAATATTTAGGTTATTTTTGAGAAAATATTAATTATTTACAATCCTAATTTCTAATTAGTTTTAATTATAAAAAGGAATTGAAATTAACCTAATTTAAACTAAATTAATTAATTAAAGAAAATAAAATATTTTATAAAAAAAAAAATTTTAAATTTTTTTGTGACTTTGATTTGAGAAAACAATTTAATTACAAATGTAAAACCTAATTTCTAATTAGTTTTGTTTACAAAAAAACAATTATATTAACCTAGTTTCTAATTAAATTAATTGAAGAAATAAATATTTCATGGGAAAAATGATTTTTTTTGTGTTTTTATGTGGTTTCTAATTTTAAAAAATAATTTTGTGTTAATTAAAAAAAAGAAAATGATTAATGAAATAAATAAAGAAATTTAAAAAAATTTGAAAAAAAGAAAGAATTGGGCCAGTGCTGAATAATAAGGCTGGGGGGTGTGATTCTGAAATTCTCCAGGCCCATTAGTCATCCAAGCCCAGTCAGCGCTTGATTCCATGTGGCGTTGACCTTATGGTATACCATGGTATCTCAATGGTAGGCGTCAGATCTGACTGAATGATGAATCCAAAGGATGGATGGTTGATAGCGCATGGTGAATGCTAGGGCAAGTGATGCACAAGATTTGCAAATGGAAAAGAAAATAAAGTTTTGTTGGGACCTGGGATCGAACCCAGGTCCTTATACTCTGCACCAACGCGCTCTTCCTTTGGGCCAACTTGCTTAGTTTTTATTATACTGAAAACAAAATATAATATGGAAAATTAAATGGTTAGTGGACAAAAACGCGTGGAATTTCAAATGGCCCAATGGTTGGCTGCCACATGATCTTCTTCTTCCTTCCTTCGTCGTATTAAACATCAGATCTATACCTACAGACCATGTCTGTAGCTAAAACCCTGCGCGTTTTCAAAATTAAGTACAAGCAATAATAATTGATACCAAGGGCATGGATCAATTTCTCATGACTTCCTGAATGCAAATCCAACCTTTATATGATCCAATTTGGCCTGTATATGAAGTTCCTAATTTGGAACCTCAAACCCTAACAATGGCATATGTCTATATCAGGTGTTTCTGGGCATGAAGGGACTTGGAATTGATCCAGTTAGCTTCAGAAACGTCTTAGGATGCGATTGCTGGCCTTAAATTGTTTTGAAAGGTCCTCTAGAATGAAAACTGAATCACACTTTTTTGCCAGAAAATTGGAATTTTTTTCTTGTGCTTTCTCTACTTCCAACCCTCCTTTTCGTGTTAGGTCTTGTTCAATATATATCCCTCAATGAATTAGGGTTCTAAAAGCAACCTGAATCTTGAAGAATTAAGAGAATTTGATTTGATTTTTCATCCATATACAAACTTTCTAAATTGAGCCAAATCATTCTTTTCTTGTACCAATCATGCTTGATTCGATTGGCCTTGATATTTCAGCATAATTTGATTGAGATCCTGTCATAAAATCATATCAAAACCTATCTTTGCTATCATTTGTCATTTATTTGATTTAATTCAAATTTTAATTAATAAAAAATAAAAATAAAATGAAAAATGAAGAAAATAATGTGTGGGTGAATATTTGGGTCGTGGACCATATTATAAGTGAGGTGCAAGCATAAAAAGTTAGGCCCATTTGGCAAAAAATGTAATTTTGAGCCCATTTGACTTTTGGCAATTTTGCAAAAAGGGTCAACTTTGACAAGGCATATCTCCTCCAATTTTAACCCTAGAGAGGTTTTCTTGGACTTTTTAGAAAGCTTAGAATGTCCACTAATAAACCCTTTTGATCTAATTTCAATTGGGTGTTCCATGTTCATGTAAGAAGTTTTGACCCAAAAAGTGTTTTTGTTGACTTTTCAAAAGGACCTATAATGTGGAAATTCATATCTTTTTGTGAGTGTATATTTTTAACTTGTGGGATGAATATGAATTGTAGGGAATTTCATCCTATTCAAAATGATCCTTGTATGAGAAATTTATGATAAAGTATGAAGAAGTTATGCTTGGTCAATGTTTGGTTGACTTTTCCTAAGAAACCCTAATTTAGCAACTTTTGGGTTTTGATGAATTTAGGGAATTCCTTGAGGAATCATGATTAACCCTTGATCAAATGATGGATATCACTTCAAAATGTTGATGTTGAACAAAAATCTTGAAGTTTAACTGTATGTGGGCCACCGTTGACTTTTGACCTAATATAGTCGATTCTCAAGCATCTGAGCAGTTGACTGAGCAGACTTCTTGTGCAGTACTTGAAATTTGACATGGAGGTTCTTGAGAAGATAATAGGACCATGGAGAGCATATGAGGTCTTTGGATTTCACCTATCTTGATGAAAATGGAAACCCTAATTTGAGACACACTGCCTTAGGAGTGAGTTTGTCTGGTCAACTCTTGGGCAAACTTGAGCAAATTGAGGATCTCTAGGAGTATGTATTGAGTAAAATGAGAGGGAAAATTTTAGGGTACAACAGAAACCAATACGAATAGTACTTGAAAACTGACACGACGAGTGTTTAGAAGTTAGCGATGACGATTGTTTAGAAATTGACACGACGAGTGTTTAGAAGCTGATACGACGATTATTGGAAGCCGACACAACGAGTGTTGGTAGATGACACAACGAGTGTCTGAAGATAACACGAAAAGTTTTTAGAAACGGACACGACGAGTGCTTAGAAACTGACACGACGAGTGTTGGAAGCCGACATGACGAGTGTTGGTAGATGACATGAAGAGTGTCTGAAGATAACATAACGAGTGTTTAGAATCTGACACGACAAGTGTTGGAAGCCGATACAACGAGCGTCTGAAGATAATACAACAAGTGTTTAGAACCAACATGACGAGCCAAGGTAAAAGAAATGAAGAGCGTCTGAAGATAACACGATGAATGTTTAAAAACTGAAACAACGAGCGAAGGTAAATGACACGACGAGCGTCCGAAGATAACATGACAAGTGTTTAGAAACCGACACGACGAGTGAAGGTAAATGAAACGACGAGTGTTTAAAGATAACACGACAAGTGTTTAGAAACTAACACGACGAGTTCTTAGAAATTGACACGACGAGTGCTTAGAAACTGAAACAACGAGCAGAGGTAAATGAAACGATGAGCGTCTGAAGATAACACGACGACCATTTAGAAACCGACACCACGAGTGTTTAGAAACCGAAACCACGAGTGTTGGAAGAAAAAATTCATCGGGGATCTGTAACAGGTTAACACATACGTGATTTCGAAACAATACTGAAGAACATAGCAAGAAGACACAAACGAGTATCAAAAAAAGGTTTAACATAAATGAGTGTTTGAATCAATATTAATGAGTATCGAAAGAAGATACATATGAGTATCAAGGAGAGGTTAAACACGGGCAAGTATTTGATTCAATACAGACGAGTATCGTAAGAAGATACAAATGAGTATCAAGAAAGCTTAAACACGAACGAGTGTTTGAATCAATACGGACAAGTATCAAAAGAAGATGCAAACGAGTATCAAAGAGAGGTTAAATCACAGAAGAGTGTTTGAATCAATATAGATGAGTATCGAAAAATGTTAAACATGGATTAGTGTTTGAATCAATACGGATGGGTATCAAAAGAAGATAAGGACGAGTTTCTAAGGAAGGTTAAAACACAGACGAGTGTTTGAATTAATACGGACGAGTATCAAAATAAGATATGGACGAGTATTAAAGAGAGGTTAAAACACAGACGGATGTTTGAATCAATACAGACGAGTATCTAAAAAAGGTTAAACATGGACGAGTGTTTAAATCAATATGGATGAGTATCGAAAGAAGATGCGGACGAGTATCCAAGGAAGGTTACAACACGGGCGAGTGTTTGAATCATTACAGACGAGTATCGAAAGAAAATACGGACGAGTATCAAGGAAAGGATTACTCGGACGAGTCTTTGAAGCAATACATACGAGTATCAAAAGAAGATACAGACGAGTATCAAGGAGAAGTTAAACACGGACGAGTGTTTAAATTAATACAGACGAGTATCTAAATAAGATACAGATGAGTATCAAGAAAGGTTAAACACGAACGAGTGTTTGAATCAAAACGGACGAGTATCGAAAGAAGATACATACGAGTATTAAAGTGAGGTTAAAACACGGACGAGTGTTTGAATCAATTCAGACGAGTATCGAAAAAAGTTTAAACACGGATGAGTGTTTGAATCAATACGGACAGGTATCTAAATAAAATACATATGAGTTTCTAAGGAAGGTTAAAACACATATGAGTGTTTGAATTAATACGGACAAGTATCACAAGAAGATACAGACGAGTGTCAAGGAAAGGATTACACGGACGAGTGTTTAAATCAATACAGACGAGTATCGAAAGAAGATACGGACGAGTATCAAGGAGAGGTTAAACATGGACCAGTGTTTGAATCAATATAGATGGGTATCAGAAGAAGATACAGACGAGGATCAAGGAGAGCTTAAACACGGACGAGTGTTTGAAGAAATAACACATACGAGAACTGGGATTTGAATTAATTGTCAGACGGGGAACTGATTACCAGATGGGAACTGGGTTTATATTTGATTGTTAGACGAGAACCGACTACCAGACGGGAACTGGGATTTGAGTTAATGTATTGAGTTTGATGAAAATTCAGGGGTACATGCTACTGGCACCGTTAGCTGGACATTGTAAAGGTAAAGGTCATCAGTTGGGGATTTGGGAGCGATGTCCTCTTGAGGGGACGTATTGCTGACTTTGAATGATTCAAGTCTTTCGTGTAAGGTATCCAATCTGGCTCATGCTTCGTATGCATTTTTGAATTTATTTTTCCACAAAGATCTATTCTGATGGATCGACTACGCGCTTTTTGAAGATTCTATGTTATGCAGTGATAACTAGATGTAATGCAAAGAAATAGACTTCATGAGGATAAGCGGAGGCTCGTTGGGAACTATTTCTCATCACCGGGGATACCAATACATATAGGCGTTGGAAACCTGCATTACCAAATATTGTTGGGAATACTGATAATAATTCGCACTAGGGAGCTCATGATACCGAAGGTTATTGAAGACTCTGTAGAAGATTGAATTGCTGATGAAGCGAGTCTTCAAGTACGCCACTGAATTCTGAATCACACTATTGGGGAAGAGATAATTTGGCCCGACATCCCTATATCCTGAACTATTGAGAGGATGGTAGCACTGAATATGTCGAGGAATGGGTACTGAACACCATGTGGATCTCTTCGAATACATGCCCCAAGTATACGACATACTAGGGAATTACATCTTAAATCACTTGGGGGTAAAAAGATGGATATGGCCATCTGCGAATGACCTGGTTTACTCCATTAGGGATGCCCCGGTTCAACTCTGCAAATGCCCCGGTTTAGCTCTTGGGGTCATACACTTAAGCGTGACAAGTCAAACGATGATTCCAGACTTTCTGAATTCACTTGGGGAATCTGGTTATGAAGTTGTCTGTAGCAGATGAATGAGGCTTTGTGCGCTGGCTAGGTCGGGGTGACAATCATCAACTGCTACCTGCAAAGAAAGTTGACACTTGGAATGCATATGACACTCCCCATGGTTATACATCAAAGAGACCATATGAACTCTAGACTTCTTCGTAGATTCAAGCACGGCGGGGAATCTGTCAACAAAAATGATTTCCAAGGCTTGGAAAAGGGTTTCATGTATTTTTTTCATCCACTTCGACATAGCAGAAGGAAGTAACATTGTTGATCACGACATCTTCCTCTCCGCCAATGATGATGACCTTGTCTTGGATGATGAATTTCAAATGTTGATGCAAAGTTGAGGTTACAGCTCGTGCCATATGGATCCACGGGCGTCCCAGAAGACAAGCATAAGATGGACGAATATCCATGATATATAATGACAAGTAGTACACATGAGGACCAATCTTAATGGGTAGGTCAACTTCCCCCTCCATAGATCTTCTTGACACATCAAAAGCTTTGATTGTTAGCGTGCTAGGTTTCATCATAACCTTGTCCATGTTCACCTTGAACAAAGTATATTTAGGCATCACATTTAAAGAAGACCTGATGTCTACCAAGATTCGAGACATCATAGTTTCTAAACATCTTATGGAAATATGCAGCGCTTTATTATGAACTCGGAATTCAGGAGGAAGTTCGTCGTCACTGAAACCCAGGAAATTCCCGCGGAAATATTTGTAATAACCCCTTCAAATTGGGCCACCGAAATATCAGGATTGACATGTGAACCATGCACAATTATCATCAAGGTTGTTCTATGTGCTTTAGAGTATAGAAGGAGGGATAAGATAAATATCTTTGCAGACGTCTGATTCAGCTGGTGAACCACCTTGAAATCACTCTTCTTTATTACCCTGATTAGCTGTTCCACTTACTGTTCAAAAGATGTCCCGGGAGAATCGTTGACTACTTGCTTCCCCTTATCTTTCACATGTATCTCTTCAATAACCTCTTCGGGAGGAGGTGGAGTAGGAGTAAAGAATCTTCTGCTTCAGGTTATTTTGCTAGTTCCAGCAATGTTGGTTATGTCCTTATTCTCAATCGTAGGACAAACAAATTTCTTTTCGCGGATGTAAACAACATTGTATTCCCAAGGTACTGCCCTATCATTAGCTATCGGAATGGGAACTGGATTTGGAGGTGTCGGTGCCTGGGTCAGCAAGGGAGCGAACAAATTCTAATATGGTGTAGGGAGCGCTGGAAATTGTATAACCAATGGGAATCTTGGATTATTTCTCTAAACATTGGCCATATAATATGGGATTTCTAGAATAGAAACATCACCATCGGGGACGACCTTCTCAAGTATAACAACCCTGTTCGTCCACCAATTTCTGAATGGCATTTTTCAATTCATCACACTCATCCAGATTGGATGAACATTTCAAACAGAAGTCATGAAGCTCTTGTAGAACTTCTTGTTGTAAAAGATGTTCTCTTAAAACCGCCATTGACATATGAACCCCATCAACTTGAGTCACTAAGTTACAACCATCATCAAGCCCGATCGCATTGGAAGAAGCCCCATGATGGGGAGGCGTGGGATTATTCTGAACATTAGGGCCTACAGGAGCAAAGCTTAATCCTTTGCACCCAAAAAATATTGCACCTTATACTTAAAAGCTCTGAAGTTTTCAACCGAATGGCCCGAAGCACCCGAATGAAACACACAACGTACATTAATGTCATAACCCCTTGGAAGTTCTGCCAGTGGAGGACCTAACTCTCGGAGCTGTACCAACTGACCAGCTTGAAATTGTGGAAGCAATTGGAAATACGAAATTTGGATTGGACCCAACTTCCTCTCGGGATACCTTTGCAGCCTTTGCTGACCTCTTGGTCCTTGGGGCCTCTGATTTTGTTAATAGTTTCACGATTGTGCATACTGTTATTGTGGAGCGACAACATGAGTTTGATAATATGGAACCTGTACAACAGCTTCTCCCTTATCAATGGGAGAATTTCTCACCTGTCCTTCTTTCTTCTTGACAAAACCACTAGAATACGGTTTCTTTCCACTACCTGAGTTGTTATCATTATTTGTGCCAGATGCACCTACAATAGTCCCTGCTTTAACACACATTTGAATCCGCTCCCCAATGATAACCATATCCGAAAAGGATTCAGAAGTTCTACCAAGCATGTGTTACAAATATGGACCTAAGAGAGTATTCATAAACAAATCTACCAGTTCACGATCCAGGAGAGGAGGCTAAACCCTTGCGGCCAGATTGTGCCCCCTCTGGGCATACTATTTGAAAGACTCATTAGCCTTCTGAGACATACTCAGTAACTGTGCACGGATAAGCGCCATGGTGGTGTTATAATGATAATGTTTTAGGAAAGAATCAACAAGCTCACCCCAAGTACTAAGATGAGTTTGCTCCAACTGCATGTACCACTCCATTGGAGCTTCAACCAGACTGTCTTGAAAGAAATGCATGAGCAATGGCTCGTTGCTAGCATAAGCGACCATATTTCTGCAGTATGAGAGGAGATAAGTCTCTGGACATGTAACCCCCTTATACTTTTAGAAATCCGGTAATTTTAACTTTTGTGGAATCACGACTCCCTGAACCAAACACATAGCAGCAACACTGAATCCCGACCTTATGGAAGTCTCCATAGCCTTCAAACGTTCTTCCAAAGACTTGCACATTTTAGCAGTTTCAGACAAATCAACTGTAGAATCCTTTGGAGGGCCATTGAGGTCGATGAAATCATGGTGATCATCCAAAATCATCTATGGCTTCTCTTTAGGAATTCCCTGATTGTCGTTCCTGGGTCCACCATTTTTGGACGTAGAGGTATTGTCTACTAGCTTAGTAATACTTAGTATGAGCTCTTCTTGCCCTTGGATGACGGCATGAAGATTTTCCATGAGTTGATTCATTCAATTACCCATGGTATCCATGTCTTTGCAAAGGGCGGCCTGGTTCTTCTCAATATGCTCCATAATCCTCAACTTGTTGGCTTGAGTGCAATAAGGATGTAAGGAAGTCGTCTTGTAAATTATGATAATAAGAGGCAAAACCATCAGATAAGAGTTTCATCTAGAAAACCTGTAATTCATGAAATGCATGATATGTATGATGTATGAGATGATTTTCCATTCCGGTTTTTCACAATTCAGTCAATGTCAGTAATAATCAAGAAACATGATAATAAGAACGACCATATAACAAAAGTATCCGGAAATAGGAGAAATTCCAGCGGAGTTCAATACAAGAATGTTGCAAAAGTACAAGATAAGAGATTTCATTCAACAAGACTGGAAGTAATTGGAACAACAATACAATAATCAATCTCTTAGCTGTAAAGAATGCAATGGACTGTGCCCCAAGTATTCAAAACCAAACTTTGAAACACCTCATCCTTCTTGATCACCGTGATTTCCAAACTACATAATCAAGTCAACAAATTAGCATATTCTTCGTTTGTGGCATGATGTTTTGTCCCCCGTTATTTCCTTCAACTAGCTTACTGAGATTTTCCATACTCTTGTTGAACCATGTCATAGACTACAGCAGTTAACAATGCATTGAACACGCACCAAGTACCATCTTTATGCTTTAACAACCAAGAAGTATGATGGTAGGCTACCATTCTTTCTCCATCTCTATCTCACAGCACTAAGGCCCAAATAAAGTGCCTTAGCAATAGCTTCCAAATCGGGCTCGTGCGGAACAACAACAAATATTTCTCAATGATATTTAGCAAACGAGAGTACTCTCCCGAAGTCAGAGCAATCTGATAGTTCTGGAAGGTTAAAAAATGTAACTCATAGTCGTAAAACTAAAGTAGAGTCAAAGTGCCAGAAAGCCTCTGCATTAGGACGGACTAAATGGTCTTTCAAACTCTTCAAAGAAGGACAAGAACTTAAGCCGAACTGATAAGTACAATTATATCTCTCGATCCTCCTGAGAACATCAGTATTACTACACATTATTGGGGGAAATAATAACTTTGTGAGATACCCCAGAATGGACATGCACATGCACGGTTAGTATATAGTTTCATTTTTATGACATTTCTTTTTTGAAAAGTAAACATGCTATGATGTAAGTGCAAGTGATGGGATTACTACTTCCATGATACTTATTTGTATTGTACTATCTCAACATAGTCTTCTAGTACCAGGATCACAGGTTTGGAACATAACCATAAGAACCCTATGAACATCAGATTAGGAAATCAGAAAATAAATCAGAGAATGCCATAGTCACCAATATAACATATGGTCACTTTCTGAACGTACTCACCAACGGTACCTGTAAATATCATTTCCTCCTCTCTCACGGGCAAAGACTAGGTCACGATAAGGCAAAGGTAACTCGAAAATCATGGGTCTGCTTGAAAGTAAGATCATCGCAACACAGACGTGCATGATGAAAATACCTTCAATTGAACCTCATCTGAGCATGGTATATGACATGACTGCACTAGTTGGACCACGTCCTATAGTCGTTGTTTTACCCTAATTTTTTCCCCTAAGATTCCTCTATAATGTCATATCAACTCAATCATAACAAGATCATACTAGGGTTTGGTTCTTATCCTTATCTTTAGATTTTCTCATGGGGAATGACCAAGCAACTTGACTTGTATTTTGTGATCATATATGTTTTGTATTTATTAAATTTTGACTAATAAATGCAATGAATGTTTTCCCTAATTGTTAATATTAAAGGTGAAAGAACAACACATTCCATCAAGTTGATCTATATGTTCATGAGTTTATTCCCATGCCTTCTTCAACAAAGCTTCACTGAGATTCAAGCTTCATCATTGAAGATGTTTTGAAGTAATATCATGACAAAGTCTATAATGATCTACCATGCCTCAAGTTGTCAAAGATAGTCCAAAGATGCAAGGGTTGATTGGAGAAGTTGGACCTAGTTGGATAAGTCTTTGATTTCTTGATCACAAGTGCATATCCCCTTGATTCTCAATATTTGGAAGTGGTTATGGTTTCCATGGTTTCTCATTATCATCCTCAACAACTTCTATTAACATGACAAAATTATTTGTCCAAAAAGGTTTGTCAAAATTGAAATGGTTTTCCAAGGCATTTTGTTGCTCTAGGAGTTAGGGTTTCGAACTTCAAAGGGTTATATCTTGGTCATCTTTTGGTATTTTTGAGTGATTACAAAAACATGATTCTCTTCAAAGGGTTAAAAACAAATCACTTCAAAAGGATCAATAAAATTTTGTGTGAAACATACCTAATGATGAAGAAAGATTACAAGTCCTCTAGATAAGCCATCAAATTCCCTTATGTGACTTAAAAAGATCATAACTTGGTCAATTTTTATCTCCTTTAGCCCATTATTTTTCCACAATGATCTTAAAGATGTGAACTTCAACTCTTCTTTTATGTGCTAAGCTTGTAAATGGATGGAAGATGCCCTAAGGATGCAAAATATTATAGGTCATCTCATGAAATTTCACCAACTTCACAAAGTCATAATTTTCTCAATTTTTGGAGTTTTTAAATGATTCAAGTCTCAAAATGTCATTCAAGAGGTCAAATTCATGCCATATTTTTTGGTAAAGAGAAAATTTTAAATGGAAGGCCCTGTTTGGATGCAAGACATTACAAGTCATGTTGAAGAAAAAACTTAGAATTTTTCTAAGTACAAAAAGTCAGCATCTTTTTCTCAACTTTGACTCATCACAACTTTAAGCTCAAGCATCCATTTGATTCCATTCTTTGCACATTTTAATCTCATCTTTCCAATGCATCAAGAATATAGTCCTAAGGTTCCCTAAATCATGCACACTATTGATTCAATGATGGTACCTTGAAACTGAAGTTTTCTCCAAAGTCAAAATTTTAAATCCTTGATTTGACCTCTAAACACAAAATTTCTACGTGTTTTTACTTCTAGAAGTCACACTTTGAAACACAAGCTTTAGTTGAGTTTTGAGCAAAATAGAAGTCACACTTTTCATGTTTGCAACTTCACACGATTTCCCTCCAAAATTCATCATTTCACACGCTTAAGCATTCCATTAGTTTCCCTATAAATTGAGGGTCACACCTCCTTCATTTTCTCAAGCATAGGGATCCCAAATCACTCTGTCAAACTCCCCACATAACTCACTTTTCTGATTTTTCAAATTCCTATTTTCCCTATTTTTCAATCCAATTTCTCCATTGATCCTTCATCCTTAAACTTCCTTGAAGCTAATAGAAGAAGAATCAAACCTTGAGGTGTCATAAATCGTTCTAACCAACTCCAGTTTCAGAATAACTTTCAGCTACTTTGTTCAGGTAGAATTCTTCATCAAATTGAACAAAATAAAGTCCCATTCTAATCTATTCATCCTTCTGATTCTCACACTTCTTACGGTTTGCATTTTGATTGAGAATTGAGGGAGATACTTGGGATTTTCGTGCTCTCTATTTTTTCTAGTTTTCTTCAAATTCAGCCCTGCACAGTTTATATAAATTTGGCGTGAGGGTACCGTTAGAATCGTCTTAAAGAGACGAAGCTAATGGTACCTGCCTGGTCCTCTAATTTTACACTTTGAAGAATCCCAATTTAAGGCGTTTGGAGGTTGAAGACGACCTACGTGTCGTGCTTCAGCCAATGAAAGCGTGACATGTGATTTTTTTAATTTTATCTAATACATTTGGTTTACCGTGCGCGTGTCACATTTTAAGATGTTTTCATTTAATAAAGATCGATTCAGTGTGAAATTCAATAAAGTCCATGGCTTGCACATCGCATAAGATCCCTTGGATCTATTTACTAACACGTTTTGACAATGATCAGATGACCCATATTTTTTTGGTTTGATATTATTATTTTCTGATTTTATTTTAATTGTTTTACACTTCAAAAATTCATTAAAAAAATCCTTTTAACTTCAAAAATTCCAAAATAATTCTTAAAAAAACTTTTGATTTTTCTATTTCTGATTATTATTTTTTCACAATTTTATTTTGTCTTTTGATATTTTTTATATTTTTTCACTTTATTTGAATTGTTTTAAATGTTTAAAAATAATTTTCTTAATTTTTAAATTCTGAAAAAAAATGGAAGGATCCAATAACCTTTTGAGAAATATTCATGACCTCATTTTATTTTTATTTTTGCCTTTACTAATTTTCACAATTTTTGGTTTATTTTTCCTATTTCTTTTAATTTTAAAAATAGTTTCTGACTTTAAAAAATTATCAAAAATTTTATAAAAATATTTGAGCTCATTTTTTATTTTTTTATAGTCTTATTTAATTTTTCTTGGATGTTATGAATATAGTTGTTATTTTCCCCTTTTATTTTCATTTAAAAACTATTTTCAAATATACTTTTCTTTATTTTTAAATACAATTTTATTTTGTATATATTCTAGTTGATCTTGGACTATGAGATTTTGATCATGAGCTTCATTAACATCATTGGATCTTAGGTGGTGATTTGAACTCCACCAAAATGGATGGATGATTTTAATGATGACTTGATTAAATTTTTGGTTCAAATATTGTTTAATTCTTATCCTATCCCTCTTCATCTTATCCCCTTCTTATTGTGCCACATGTTGTTAGAGGATGATATACATATCATTTCTCCAAACATATGCCATATAAATTTCTATTGACCGGCCTCAAAATATGTGAGACTTCTATATAAGTCCACTTATGATTGCTTAACATAGCGCTAAATTTTGTCCCGATTCGAGAAATGATCATTCGTGGCCCAAACCCATATTTGTAAGCCAAAGTATGTTTATTTGAATCCTTTGATTCAATAACCTTGATATTATTGTGAGGAGGCTTTGGTCTTATCAATCCTCTAATGAATCTTCATGAGCTTTGGTCAAAGTGAATCACTTAAACATCATTGATCATTTATGGTTGCCTTGAGTATTTTAAATGAATGATATACTTGACAAAAAGAAAATGAAACTTATTGTTGAGAGGCTTTGGTTTTATCAATCCTATAATGAGTTTCAAATGCTAGTTTCAAGATGGTCATTCAACTAACCTCTAATTTCTAACAATTGACTTTATCTTGTGCCTTTACTTTATGCTCTTTACTTTAAGCACATTTATTTTAGCATTTACGTTTCATGCTATTTTCATCTTTGCTCACTTGAGCATTTTCTTTTGTGTCATTTTTATTTTGCTCACTTGATTTGTTTCATTTCTTTTTTAATATACCTAATAATCAACTTGAACCAAAAAAAACTTTAATGTTACTTGGACTATTGGTTACTATCCTTGGCATTATGGAGTGATGGACTTCTTGGACTTAGGATTAAAGACCTTGACCTACCTTGAGACCTTGTGCCATCAACTGTTATTTTGTCTGGAGCTCTTGGGGTTTACCCTAAGACATTGGGTTGTTTTTTTGCTTTGTGTGCAGGTTATTGTGATTACATGCTTTGTCTGTCATTGGGAATTCATCTATATACAACTGTTACTCTGCCCAATTTTTATGAAGACTTAATGCAATTGAAGCTTGGTTTTTCTTAAGAGGTTTATTATCTTTGTTTGTTTGGTTTCAAATCCAAAGGATGAGAATTCTACATTGACTCATTGTGTCAAGTGTTCACTTCTTATTGTTTAGACGGTTCTTTTCCCAAGCTTTTACCTTATGCTTTAGGATAGTCCCTTCATCTCCTCCCATCTTCTTTAATTTCAAAAATCTTCTCCCTCCTTTTGAAAACTCTTCTTGTTTTTAAACTTGAATCGCTTTCATAATAAACTTGGACGTAGGTCCACGCATTTTCAAAAATATTTTCTTAATCAGACTTAAAACAATTTAATAATACTTTGACATTTTTATGAGAAGACTAAAAGACAATCAATCTCATTCAAACTATTTTTCCACTTTGGCCTTTTGCTTTAAAATTTTCTCAAAAGATTAGACTCTTGTCAATCCTTGTAGTGATGCGAGCTACTATACTTCTAAGATATATAGTGAAGTGAGATATTTTCCACTTGGGTGTTCAATGAAGCTTTGTTTATTTTAAAATCCAAGCTATATCCTCCACTTTGAGATGATGCAAATTCTCCTTTCTCATAATTGTGGGTAGTAAGCAAGTTTTCCACTCGTATACGATGATGATGTCTTATCTCTTAAACTTAACCAACGCATTTGTTTTTTTTTTTAAATTTTATAAATGTGAACTACGAGTACCCTGATCCCCTATTGCACGGAAGGTGGTACGTAGGAAATAAAGGTTTGCAACCGCAGCAGGTGCAAAAATTATAAAAAATATTTATTTTCTCATCCCCACAATCTATTTTGGTATACAACATTTATAGCCAAAATACACATATTTTCAAAGAGGTTCCTGTGGAGTACCATAGATGTTTAGGGTGCTAATACCTTCCCTTTGCATAACCAACTCCCGTACATAATATCTCCCCCCCCCCTCTTTTTGGGTTATTCACTATTTTCCCATTCCTTTGGAAACAATAAAGTGCGGTGGCAATTTTTATTTGATTTGTGTGAGTCAAGTTAATCCAATGGCTTAGTTTCAATATTTCTACCGCTATAGAGAAAATGGTGACTTCACTGGGGATTGATCGACCTATTGTTGGTCATCCCTAAGTGGGTTGAGCCTATCTTTGTTTATTTGTGTATGTGCTATTACCTATTGTATATTATGTGTTGTATATATGTTTGTCTAGATTTTCCTAGTTTTAATGGGGCTTGGTGATTTCTCATAAGTCCTATACCCGGACTTGGGAAAACTTAAGATAGGACGAGCGGTATAGTCATGTTTACTTTGAAGGAGTAATCCGAAAAAAGGAGGCATGATATCCCCCACTCAGTGGAGGCCCCTTTGGCTGTAGTTTCGTTTACCGAGTAATCGGGAAGACGTGTTGCTTTCGACCTGGGAGCCTACTGAAACTGAGAACCATAGAACCTTTAACCCATCTTAGCCTTTTAGGTGTAGTGCGGAAGTTATGACATAGTAATCCAGAAATTGTTTTCACGTGATACTACGCTCAGACGAGTTTTTCCTTAGAATATTTCTAATTACCGAGTCAATCAGGAAGCTGGTAATATCCGAAGGAAGGATGTAGACTCTAGGAACATCTTAGAACATTGTTCGACAGGTGATAAACTTTTAGACCATACCTTGTGGGTAGTACCTTCGAACTCATGCTCGTGACTTAGAACCTATGAATCATATGTTTGTAATCTTGTGTATGATTGTTGTATCGTGCATTCATGCACCCATGAGCATCCTTTAAAACATTTTATTTCAAGGGACTTAAAATTTGACTCTTTGTAAACATCCCCGATACTTTTGACCATGGATTCTGGAAAAAGAAAGACTCGGAAGTACAATTTCAAATATCCCAAGATAGATGAGTTGATGAGTCTGATTCCCGAGATCGAGAGTTCTACAGATTTTCAGAGAAAGTATGGGTCCATCATTTCTCTTATGAAGCTCAGGATGAAGGAGGTTATTCTCTTTACTTTGGTCTAGTTCTATGATTCGATGTATCGATGCTTTACTTTCCCTGATTATCAGTTGATGCCTACATTGGAAGAGTATTCTTATCTACATGGTTTACCTATTACCGATCGTGTTCCTTTTACTGATTTAGAGGGGGATCCAAAATCTCATGAGATTGATGCTTTGATCCATTTGGGGAAGTCTGAGGTTGAAGCCCACATGACTACCAAAGGAGGGATTAGAGGATTACTCGCTCAGTTCTTGTTGGAGAAAGCTTGCTAATTTTCTAGGATGAACAATATGGTTGCTTTTGAAGCCATCTTTGCTCTACTTGCTTACGGATTGTTCTTATTCCCTAATATCCGAAAATTTATGGATATCAATGCCATTAGGATCTTTTAGATTGGAAAATCTAGTCCCTACATTATTGGGTGATACCTATTACTCTATTCATCTTCGGGATTCTTACCATAGAGGGATGATCATTTGTTACACACCTTTCTTGTATCAGTGGTTTATTTCTCACTTGACTCGGTCTGGTGCTTTCTAGGATGTCGGGAAGGAACCTCGTTGGGCTCCGAAGATTATGGCCCTCACTCATTCAGATATTGTTCAGTACCATCAGGCTTACCATGATGTAAAGATTGTTAACAGTTATGGTATTTTATCAAATGCACTTCTTCTTGGTATAAAGGGAGGAATTAACTACAATCCCATTCTGGCACGACGACAGGTTGATTTTTGATGAAGGATAAGACAAATAGTATTCTTTTGAGTGGTTTATTCCTTAAAGAGGGATAGGTTTATAAGGAAGCTAAAGAGGAGATTGCAAAGGCTTAGCGTCACATTCACAGGAAGAGCAGGAAAGACTTGGGACCTAGAGGGGTTGTTTCTTTGGAGCCTTATATTCAGTGGGTTCAAGCAAGATGCATCTTGTTGAAGACGCCGTATTCCTGTGAAGCACCCATGCATGATATGTTTGTAAAAACCACTCCTCCCTTATTAGATGATGTGTAAGAACTTTAACTTGCCTTAGTCATGATGCAGCAGGAAAAGGAGGCTTGGAATAATAAGTGTTGGACTTTAGAGTTGTCCTACTGAGCAGACTTGAAAGAGAAAGATGACTTGATCGAGATTCTTGAGAGTCATACTTTTGGGACGATGGAGAGGAAAGAGGATTTATTTTCCTCTAGATCTCATTCATGACCTAGTTGCTCACATCCGGATCTGGTGATTGGAAAGAGGTGGCCAACAGGTATGCAGAAGAGAACAAGCAGTTGAAAGCTCAGATTGCAAGACTCACAGGGAAGCATCAGTGCGTGGAGTGATCTTCATCAACTTTTCTTTCTTAGGATCTTAGATTCTTATATTATCTTGTACTTGGGATTATTGAAACTTATACTAAAAGTTGTAATCCATTTTGAAGTTATTATAATGAGATTTTCAGTATTACAAATGTGTTAGTACTTTAATCTTTGCAAATTGTCTATAAATCTTTAAGTTACTTGAAATATTAATAATAAAATAAATCATGCACATTGCGTATCATTCATCATATTGTACATACTTCTTTCATTTTTGTTCATATCTAGGTGTCTTACTGTGCTTCTTTACTTCACTGAGCAAGTTGTTTCACCAGTACAATACTCAGGCCAATTTCAGAAGGAAAATAGATAATCTAGAACTAGAGAATCACGATTTACACAAAGAAGGTACTGATCATAAGGATGGTATGGCCAATCTTACTGATTTGATGGAATCATTGGTGGCTTCTCAGAATCAGCCACCACTTGCTCAACCTCAACAGACAATGGTTACTTCCGAAGCTCCCATAATTCTTGTTTCTGTTACTCCAGTTACTGTTGTTCAGAATCATATGCCTCAAGGTTATCCGTGGGGAATGCCAAAGAAATTCATGCGAAAAGGTTATAATTAAGATGCTCAGGTTGCTCCATTTGCTCAGGCTGCTGCTGCCCCTACACCTCCTGTAGTGCATATCACTCTTGCTGCTAGAAATGAGATTCAATATGCTGCCTCTCCTTTTGTGAATGTTGTACCATTCATTTGCTAATAATGATGTTTATCACCCTATTCCCTTACCAAGTGAACGATTTGGTGTCTATGATCGAATGGACGATTCTCAAGATCAGTTTGATAAAATGCAGAAAGAGGTGAAGGCCCTTAGAGGAAAAGAATTGTTTGGGCAGAATGTGAATGATATGTGTTTGGTTCCAAATCTTAAAATACCTACGAAATTCAAAGTACCAGAATTCGAGAAGTAAAAAGGCAATACTTGTCCTCGTGCTCACTTAGTGATGTATGTGAGAAGGATGTCTACTCACACATATGATTAACGCCTATTAATTCACTTTTATCAAAACAGTTTGACTGGTGCAACATTGAAATGGTACACGAGCCTGGATAGTGCCAATGTTCATACTTTAAATGACATGGGTGAAGCATTTATTAGACAGTACAAATATAATATGAACATGGAATCTGACCGTGATTAACTCAGGGCAATGGTCCAGAAGGAAAAAGAGTCATTTAAGGAATATGTACAGAGATGGCGTGAAGTAGCCGCCCAAGTGATCCCTCTAATGGAAGAAAAAGAGATGACGAAGATTTTTCTGAAGACTTTAGATGCGTTATATTATGAAATAATGGTGGCGATTGTGCCAAGTGATTTTACCGAGATGGTGAGCAAGGGTTTCCGTTTGGAAGAAGATGTAAGAGAGGGTCACTTGACAAGAAGTGAAAATTCTAACAGTACGAAGAAACCATCATACAGGTTTTCTAAAAAGAAAGAAGGAGAGGCAAATGCTATTATTCAAGAGATAAGGGTTAATCCTCCTAGAAGAAATCATCAGCGCCACCAACAGGTTGCTTCGGTAGCTCTAGTTGTCAATACGGCTCCGACCACAGTGGCTTATCAAAGACCAACACCTCAAGAAAATCAAGGGAAGAATCAGAGGAGAGAGGCTTTTGACTCTACCCCCATGAGTTATGCAGAGTTACTCCCAGCATTGATTCAAAAAAAGTTGGTTCATACTAGGCGACCCCCTGCTATACCATCAAATTTGCCTTGGTTATATAAGGCAGATCAGACATGTGCTTTTCATCAGGGAGCACCAGAGCACAATATGGAAAATTGTTATCCTCTGAAATCAGAGGTACAAAAAATGGTGAGATCTGGCCTTTTGTCCTTTAAAGATGTCGACACTAACGTAAAAGATAATCCTTTACCAAAACATGGAGGAGCAAATGTTGTTAACATAGTTGCTGGTTGTCCAGGGGACTTTCAAATTTTTGATACTAACGTAGTTAAAGGAGATTTGGTAAATATGCATGCTGAACTTTGTGAATTTAGTTACTATATACATGACCATTCTAGTTATGGTACCTGCAATACTAATATATATATAGGTGCGATAAGATAAAGGCTGATTTACAGGAAATGATGGATGAAGGCCTCATTCATATAATTTGGCCTAGGGAAGAATACGAGGAATAAGTGAACATGGTCTTTGGATGTCCTATAGAATTCCAAATCTTTGACGTGAACCATATGAATGATGATTTGGTGCAATTGCATGCCACCTTCTGCCACATGGAAGGTCAAGAAGAACACCACTATGGATCTTGTCGAGTTTGCTGCAAATACTCTCGTGGTTGTGCCATTGTGAGAAGGGGTATTAAGTTGTTATTGGATAATGGTACTAATAAAAGTTTCAGGCTATAGACATGATTACAATGTGGTTAACATGATTGAAGATTGCTTGGCTGAGACTGTGTCAGACGATGAATACGCTGTTGCTGATGAATTCTTTTCGTCACCAGAGATATACTCTCTAGTGTTGATTCTGTGATGACCAAATATTCTGAAGAAGGGGCGAACGTGATTTTGCCTTGTTTCAGTGATCCCGCCCCTATCGAGATTGAATACTGTAGCAAGCCAGTTATTTCTCCAGTAGTGATTTGCTTGTCGGGTTCTGTTCCTTACAAATCAGACAAATTCATACCGTACAAATACAATGCTACAATCTTGGAGGATGGTGTGGAAGTTCCCATCCAACCTTTGTCTACTGTCAAGAATATTATTGAGGCCACCCGATTGACTCGTAGTGGTCGTGTTTTCACACCTGTTATTCAAGGGAATGTTAGTGTCGATAAGAAGGTTGTTGAAAGTGTTGAACCTAAGAGAGCAGTGGGGCTACTATGGAAAAAGATGAAGATGATATATTGAAGATTATCAAGATGAGCAACTACAAGATCGTTGATTAACTGTTGCAGACTCCTTCAAAGATATCTATTCTAGCTTTGATGATGAATTCTTCCGCCTACAGAGAATCCTTGATGACAGTGTTGTATCAAGCCTTTGTCAAAAGTGATATGTCGTTGGACCAATTCATCAGTGTGGTAGGGACTATTACGTCCTGTAATAACCTAAGCTTTTGTGATGATGAATTGCCCGACGAAGGAAGGAACCACAATCTAGCTCTCCATATATCCATGAACTATAAGAACGACTCATTGTCAAATGTGCTGATTGATAATGGGTCCGCCTTAAATGTCATACCGAGGAGCACACTGATGAAGCTAAAGTATCAAGGAGCTCCCATGTTCCCAAGTGGCATAACTGTAAAAGATTTTGATGGATCAAGGAAGTCTATTATTGGGGAAGTGGATCTGCCTATTCACATAGGCCCACTCCAAATTATGGATATTGTGCCCTCTTACAACCGTTTACTGGGATGACCATGGATACTCGAGGCAAGGGTTGCCACTTCCACTTTACACCGAAAGCTGAAGATCGTGCATGAAAGAAAAGTTGTTATCATAAATGGAGAGTAAGCATTATTAATATCTCATCTATCCTCTTTCAGTGTTGTGGAAGAAAATGAAGTTGCTAATGGAACTCAGTTCCAAGCTTTATTCGTTGATAATGTAAGAGAGAATGAGAATTCTATGGCTTCATTTAAAGATGCTCAATGGGTTGTGCGTAATGGCCATAGAAAAGTATGGGGGAAGATTGTTGATTCGCAGGTGAACAAGAATAGGGTTGATTTGGGATTCTTTACGAAGAATGACAAAAGGGATAATATGAAGCCGAATATTTCTTTGGGCAAGTATCAGGATATTTTCCAAAATATAGGTTACCTTCATCCAACTGTTTCCAAGATCAACGCTATTGTGTAGGATAAAGAAGATCCAGAAATGCCGAACTATGCGACACATGGAGTCCGAGTCCAGAACTGGGTCACTATTGATGTTCCCTGTTACATCCATGTCTCAAAGTAATTTCTTTTTGTTAATATTTTCAAAAAGATTTCACTCTGCTCAAGGTGAAATTTTATTTTGTATGGGCTTATTTATTTGCTTTGATCATTAAAATCATTAATAAAAGTTGTCTTTAATTCTAAAATTATGTTTTATTTTCTGTTTTTTCTTGGAAAATGGTAATCAGAAAAAACCCTTTTGGAATAACTAATGAATGTAAATAAATCTGCATAATCACTTGATATATGTGTTAGTTTCTAAAAGAAATCATAAATCATATGTGCAGATTAATTAAAAAATCTATTGAATACAATGACCCTGCACCCTCTCCCAACTTTGAATATCCTGTGTATGTGGCCGGAGAGGAAGAATATGATGAAATTCCAAAAGAGGTTTCATGGTTGCTCGAGCGCGAGGAAAATTCCATTCAGCCATATAATGAATCGTTGGAGACAATCAATTTGGGTACAAGGGAAGATCCGAAAGAAGTCAAGACTGAAGCATTGCTTCATCTCGACGTAAAGAGCAAGTTGATTGAATTGTTGAAAGAGTATGTGGACAAATTTGCTTAGTCTTACCAATACATGCCTGGTTTGGATACCGATATTGTGGCACATCATTTGCCGCTAAAGCCAGAATGTCCGCCAATCAAGCAGAATTGCAAAGAACTCACCCTGATATGGAAATGAAAATTAAAGAAGAAGTTTTGAAGCAGATTAATGCCGGTTTTCTTGTGACATCAGTGTACCCTCAGTGGATTTCCAATATTTTCCTAGTACCAAAGGAAGACGAAAAAGTTCACATGTGCGTTGATTATAGAGATTTAAATAAAGTTAGTCCAAAAGATGATTTTCCATTGCCCCATATTGATATGTTGGTGGATAGTACAACAAAATTCAAAGTATTCTCGTTTATGGATGGATTTTCTGGATATAATCAAATCGGAATTGCTCTTGAGGACATGGAAAAAACAACGTTTATCACACCCTGGTTAAAGTTCTTTTACAGAGTGATGCCCTTAGGTTTGAAGAACGTTGGTGCAACGTAATAGAGGGATATGACAACCCTACTCCATGATCCGATGCACAAGGAAATTGAGGTATATTTTGATGATATGATTTCCAAATCCCAGACTGAAGAAGGGAATGTAGTAGATTTGTTGAAATTGTTTTAGCGTTTGAGGAAATATCGTCTCGACTTGAATCCAAGTAAATTCACCTTCGGTGTCCGATCAGAGAAGTTGTTCCATTTCATTGTCAGCCAAAAAGTAATTGAAGTTGATCCTGATAAAGTCAAAGAGATTCAAGAAATTCCAGTACCAAGAACTGAAAAGCAAGTTAGAGGCTTCCTTAGGCGGTTGAATTACATCTCCAAGTTTATTTCCCACATGACCGCAACGTATGAGCCAATCTTTAAGTTGTTAAAGAAAGATCAGGGTTGTGTGTGGGAAGATGATTGCCAAAGGGAATTTGAAAGTGTTAAAGAGTATATTCTTGAACCTCCTACCTTGCTCCCGCCGGTTGAAGGAAAATCATTGATCATGTATCTGACGGTGCTAGATAATTCCATGGGTTGTATTTTGGGAAAACAAGATATATCACAGTATTCTATGCTGGAAAAGACATGATGTGCTCTGGTCTAGGTGGCAAAGCGGTTGGGTAAATATATGTTGAATCATACTACTTGGTTGATTTCCAAAATGAATCCAATTAAGTATATTTTTGAAAATCCTGCACTTACTGGAAGAATTGCCCGCTGGCAGATGTTGTTGTCTGAATATGGTATTGATTACCATACTCAGAAGGCTATATAAAGAAGTGTGTTGGTAGATTATCTTGCTTACCAACCGGTGGATGATTATCAGTCTTTTAAATATGATTTCCCTGATGAGGATGTTATGTTTATGAATGTGAAAGATTGTGATGAACTTTTTCCTGGGGAAGGTCTTGATCCTGAATCCTGGTTGGGTAAGGTATTTGATGGTGTTGTGAATGCTTATGGGAAAGGAATTGGTGTTGTGATTATCACTTCTCATGGATCACGCATTCCTTTTACTGCAAGGCTGACATTTGATTGTACCAATAATATAGCAGAGTATGAGGCTTTTATTATGGGGCTCGAGGAGGCCATTGATATCAAAATCAAAGTTCTAGATGTGTATGGCGATTCAACTTTGGTAGTAAATTAGATTAAAGGAGAATGAGATACTCGTCACCCTGGCTTTATCCCTTACAAAGACTATACTAGTAGGTTATTACCCTTATTTAATAAAGTTGAATTCCATCATATTCCCAAAGATGAAAATTAGATGGCGGATGTTTTTGCAACTCTGGCTTCTATGTATCAAGTAAATACATGGAATGATGTGCCTCGTATCACAGTGTGACATTTGGATAGACCAGCTCATGTGTTTACAAAAGCGGAGATGTCAGATGAGAAACCTTGGTATTATGATATCAAACATTTTCTCTAGACTCAGGAATACCCATTTGGTACGTCAAATAAAGATAGAAAGACATTGAGAAGGTTGGCAGGAATCTTTTTCCTCAATGAAGATGTGCTATACAAAAGAAATTAGGACATGGTCTTGCTCAGATTCGTGGATAGATACGAAGGAGACATGTTGATGCATGAAAACCATGAAGGTTCCTTTGGTACCCATTCCAATGGACATTCAATGGCAAATAAAATTTTTAGGGAAGGTTATTATTGGCTGACAATGGAATCTGACTGTTATAAATTTGCGAAGAAGTGCCACAAATTCCAAATCTATGCTGACAAACTTCATTTGCCTCCAACACTTCTCAATGTAATTTCTTCTCCGTGGCCTTTTTCTATGTGAGGTATTGACATGATTGGGATGATTGAACCAAAGGCGTCGACTGGACATCGTTTTATCTTGGTGGTAATTGGCTACTTCACCAAATGGGTGAAAGCAGCTACATATGCTAATGTTACTAAACCGGTGGTAGTACGCTTTATCAAGAACAATCTCATATGTCGGTATGGTGTGCAAAGCAGGATTATTACTGACAACAACTCGAATTTGAATAACAAGATGATAAAATAACTTTGTAAAGAATCCAAGATTGTCCACCATAATTCATCTCCCTACATGCCAAAGATGAATGGGGTTGTTAAAGCTACTAATAAGAGAATTAAGAAGATCATCCAGAAGATGGTTGTTACTTATAAAGATTGGAATGAGATGCTCCCTTTTGCTTTGCATGGGTATTAAACGTATGTCCGTAATTCAACAGGGGAAACCCCGTTCTCTCTTGTATACGACATGGAAGCAATGCTCCCCGTTGAGGTTGAGATTCCGTAATTACGCGTGATGATGGAAACCAAGTTGTCAGAGGCTGAATGGGTCCAGAACTGGTTTGACCAGTTGAATTTGATCGAATAAAAGAGAATGAAAGCTTTGTGTCATGGTCAGTTATATCAGAAAAGAATGAAGAAAGATTTTTTTAAGAAGGTTAGGCCTCGTGAATTCAGAGAAGGCGACGTTGAGCTCAGGAAGAAGTTGTCTTTTAACGCTAATAGTAGGGGAAAATGGACTCCCAATTTTGAAGGCCCATATGTTGTCAGGAAAGCCTTCTTTAGCGGTGCATTGATTCTTGAAACAATGGATGGCGAGGAGTTCCCATGTCCCGTAAATACTAATGCAGTCAAGAAATACTTCTCCTAAAGAAATAAATGAACCGCTTGCTAAGATGAACATCCAAAAGGGTGTCTTAGGAAAAAAGGAGCGTCTCGGTTGGCCGAAAACTCGAAAGGGTGGTCTAGGCAAAATTAAGAGACATAAACAGAATAAATTATCCCGCTAGGTTGAAAACCCACAAGGGAAACTTAGGAAAAAGTTAGGGATTTCTTGGCAAGTAACTGCATCAGACAAGACATGATCATTGAAGCAATACTATTGTTGGATCCTCACCAGTCTTCAACCAAAGTCGTTGTGCATGAATTCAAAGTTGTTAGGGAGAATAGTGGTCATTTTATTTCAATGTATATTTTCCAATGTATATTACCATTTTCCAAACTTTTTAATCATCTATGGAGTCTCGCCATTTGCAAACTACCATTCTATTAATAAAGTTTGAGCTTTTATCTAATGCTTTGCAATTCTATTTTATTCAGACTACAAAGACTTCATTTATTATTGATAGTAATTTTAAAAGTAAACATATTAAATAACAAAAATAGTTTTTTGAAAAGAATTTGCAAATTACTTTTTCCTTTAGATTTTGTGACTCAGGCAAAACAAAAATAATGACTCCAAGGATGGACGAACCCTATAATTTCGGAAGCATGAATTCCCCAGGAAGGTCTTCCCATGTCACTTTTACTTGTATAAGTATGATCTTCTTATGCTTCTCGGATAATTGAAGATGATACCAATTGATGTTTGGTTGGGTGTTGAGTTTGTGATTCTAATTTCCCCAGTCAAGTCTTGGTTCATTTTAATTTTAAGTTTACATGGTATGCAGTCTCTATCCAAGATTCCCCAGTAAGGTCTTCACTCACATGACTAGAGTCTCTCCCCCTTTGTTTGCTGAGATGGAATCATTTGCAAAACATCTCCCATTGCAGTGTGTTGTACCCTAATTTTTGACCCAAATATCCCTCAATCACATCATATTAATTTAATCACAACAAGATCACACACTAGGGTTTTGGTTCTTCTCCCTATCTTTAGCTTTGCTCTCTAGGGAATCACCAAGCACTTTGACTTGTATTTTGTGATCATCTATGTTTTGATTATCCTTTAACTAATGAATGCAATAAGTGTTTTCCCCAATTGATGATGATTGTAGGAGAAATCACAACACATTCCATCAAGATTGATCTATAGATTCATGAGCTCATTTCTATGCTTTCCTCAACAAATCTTCATTGATAACCAAGCCTCAACATTGAAGATACTTTGAAGAAATATGATGACAAAGTCTATTATGATTCATCATACTTTAATTTGTCAAAGATCCTTCAAAGGTACAAGGATTGATTGAAGAAGTTTAACTCAACTGGGCAAATCCTTGATTCATTGATCACAAGTGCACATCTTCTTCAATTATCAAGATTTGAAAGTGGTTTTGGTTGCTATGGTTTCTTCTTATCATCCATAATAACTCATATTCACATTATAAAAGTATTTGTCTAAAGAGGCAGCTCAAAATTTCAAAGGTTTACAAATGCATTTTCTTGCTCTAGGAGCTAGGGTTTTGAATTTCAAAATGGAATATATTACTCATTTTTTGGTATTTTTGAATGATTACAAAGACATGCTTCTATTCAAAGGGTTATTAAAAAATAACTTTAAAAGTTTCAAGGAAATTTTATGTGGAAGAAACTTGATGATGAAGAAATATTACAAGTCCTCAAGATGAACCCTCAAATTCCATTAGGTGATTTCAAATGATCATAACTTGGATAATTTTTATCACTTTGAGCCTGTTATTTTTACAAAATGATCTTAAATATGTGAAATTCAACCCATCTTTTAAGTGAAAAGTGTGAAAATGGATGGAAGATTCCCTAAGGATGCAAAAGATTATAGGTCATTTCATGAATTTTTGCCAACTTCAACAAGTCATAACTTTCTCAATTTTTGGAGATTTTGAATGGTTCAATTCTCAAAATTTCATTCAAGAGATCTAATTCATGCCATATTTTTAGTCAAGAGTAAATTTAAAGTGTAAGGCTATGTTTGGATGCAAGAGGTTATAAGTCATTTTTGAAGAAAAACATAGAAATTTTCTAAGTATAGAATGTCAACCTCTTTTCCTAAACTTTGACTCATTGCAACTGGCATCTAAAGCATCCAATTGATCTCATAATTTGCACATCATAAAGCATGTAATCTCATCTTTCTAAAGCTTCACGAATCATGTCTTAAGACCCCTTGAATTGAGAATACCATTGGTTTGAATTTGGTAACTTGAAACTGAAGTTTCTCCAAAAGTCAGAATTTGAAATCCTTGTTTTGGCTTCTAAATAAAAAATTGTTGCGCATTTTTGCTTCTAATCACGTTTAGTGAACCTTCAGAAGTCATTAGCATGATAAAACACAAGGATTGGATGTATTTTGATCAAATTAAAAGTCACAATTTTCTTGTTTGCAACCTCACACGATTTCCATCCAAACTTCATCATTTCACACGCTTGAGCATTCAATCAGCTTCTCTATAAATAAAGGATCATACCTCATTCATTTTCTCAAGCTTGGGAGCCATAATCACCCTGCCAAACTCTCTCTTGAACACAATTTTCTACAACATCGAATTTGCTCTTACGACCTTTCTCAATCATTTTTCTTTGTCAATTCACCTTCCTTGATCCTCACTGAAGATAACAAAAGAAGAATTAAGCTCTAAAACACCCTGAATCATGCTAGCCAAGTCCAGTTTCAGAGCTCTGTAATTTAACTTCAATAGGTAGATTCCTTCACCAATTCTCTCAAACTTTGATAATATTGTGAAACTCTTATAATCCTGATTCTAGACCAACATTTGTTTTCAACTGCAAACACGTTTTAACCATGAAATTTCAACTCCATTTTCAAAACTTCTCTTCCAAAATGACTGAGCTACAATTTATATACATTTTTCGCAAAGGTGTGGTTGTCTTCGTCTTGATGAGACGAAGCGAATGGTACCGTTCTCGAGCTCTAATTTTACAGTTTGAGGAACCTGTTTTTGAGACTGGCTAGAGGTTGAAGATGACCAACGGGTCATCCTTCAACCAATCAAAGCGTGCCATTTGTAATTTTCAAAAATCTGATATAATATTTGAATAAGTGCTTTATTCAATAATGACCATGATATGCACAGTACATCTGATCCATTGGATTAACTTACTAACGCGTTTTGACTCTCATCCATTGGTCCACATTTTTTTACTTTATTTTATTTTCTTATATTTATATTTAAATTGTTTTAAACTTCAAAAAATCATAAAAAATCCATTTTAACTTCAAAAAATCTGAAAAAATTATGGAAAGTACATTTGATTTTTCTCTTTTTCTGATTTTTATTTTTTCACAACTTTATTTTGTTTTTTGATATATTTTATAATTTTACATTTTATTTGAATTGTTTTAATTATTAAAAAATATTTTTCTTTATTTTTAAATTCTGGAAAAATTAGAGAAGGATCCAATGATCTTTTGACAAATAATGGTGACCCCATTTATTTATTTTTTATGACTTTACTATTTTTTTTCATTTTTGGTTTATTTTTTCTATTTATTTTAATTTTAAATAATAGTTTTTGACTTTAAAAATTACCAAAAAATTTATATAAATATTTGAGCTCATTTCTGATTTTTCTATGGTCTTGTTTAATTTTTCTTGATTATTTTGAATATAATTTCTATTTTTCCTCTTTATTTCATTTTTAAATCATTTTTAAAAATCTTATTTTCTTACTTTTAATACAATTTTATTTTTCATATATTCTGGCTGATCTTGGACTATGAAAATTGGATCATGAACTTTATGAACATCATTGTATCCATGGTGTTGAGTCTAACTCCATAAAAATGGATGATTAATTTTAATAATAGTTTGATTAATTTTTTTAGGTCAAATGTGGTTTATTTCTCACCCCATCCCTCTTCATCTTATCCCATTCTTATTATACTAAAATTTATTGAAGCATGATTTCTAGATCATGTCTCAAAACATATGGTACATAGAGTGCTATTGATCGGCCTCAAAATAGGTGTGACTTCTATATAAGTCCACTTACAATTACTTAACATAGCACTAAACCCATGTTTGCAATCCCGAACCCATGTTTGCAATCCCAAGTATTATTATTTGAACTCTTTGATCCAATAACCTTGAGATTCATTGTTAGTAGGCTTTGGTTCTACCAATTCTCTAATGAATCTTCATCAATTTTGGTCAAACTGAATCACTTAAATATCATTGATCATTTAATGTCTCCTTAAGAACTCTTAAATGGATTATATACTTGAGAAAAAGCAAATGTAACTTATTGTTGAGAGGATTTGGTTCTACCAATCCTCTAATGAGTTCCAAATGAAAGTTTCAAGATGGTCATTCAACTAACCACTAATTCCTAAAAATTGACTTTATTTTATGCTTTTACTTTATGTCATTTTTATTTTGCTCACTTGAGTTTTTCATTTCTTTTTGAAGATACTTAATAATCAACTTGAACCATAAAAAACTTTAATGTTACTTGGAATACTTGGTTACTATCCTTGACATTTTAGAGACATGGGCTTCTTGTACTTAAGATTAGAAGCCTTGACCTATTCTGGAGACCTTGTGACCTCAACTGTTATTTTGTCTAGAGTTCTTAGGGTTTACCCCAAGACATTGGGTTGTTTGTTTATTTTGTGTGCAGGTTATTGTGATTACATGCTTTGTTTGTGATCTGGAATTCATCTGTATATAGCCGTTACTCTGCCCATTTTATGAGAAGACTTAATACAAGATATGTTTTTTTTCCCTAAGAGGTACTTTTTGTAATTGTTTGTTTGGTTTCAAATCCAAAGGATGGGAATTATACATTAACTCATTGTGTCAAGTGTTGGCCTGTTGTTGTTTAGACAGTACTTTTCTCTAGGTTTTATCTTATGCTTTAGGATAGTCCCTTCATCTCCTCCCATCTTCTTTAATTTCAAAAATCTTCTCCCTCCTTTTGAAAATTCTTCTTGTTTTAAAACTTGGACCACTTTTCATCATGAACTTGGACTCAGGTCCATGCATTTTCAAAAATCTTTTCTTAATCAAACTTTAATCAATTTAATAATACCTAGACATTTTTGTGAGAAGTCTAAAATTCAATCAATCTCATTCAAACTATTTTTCCATTTTGGATTTTATCTTTAAAAAATTTCTCAAAAAGATTAGACTCTTGTCAATCCTTGTAGTGATGCAAACAACTATACTTCTATGATATGTAGTTAAGTGAGATATTTTCCACTTGAGTGTTGAGTGAGGCTTTTGTTGATTTTAAAATCCAATACATATCCTCCACTTTGAGATGATTCAAATTCTCCTTTCTCCAATGATGATGATGTCTCGTCTCTTAAAATTAACCAACACACTTGTGTTTGTTTTTTAAAAGGTGAACTACGTGTACCCTGATCCCCCATTGCACGGAAGGTGCTACATAGGTACTAAAGGTTTAGAACCGCGACTTGTGCAAAAATCATAAAATATACTTCTCTTCTCATCCCCATAATCTATTTTTGTATACAAAATTTTATAGCCAAAATATACATATTTTCAAAGAGTATCATGCGGAGTACCGTAGATGTTTAGGGTGCTAATACCTTCCATTTGCATAACCAATCCCCTTACCTAGATTCTTTCCCCCCTTCTTTTTGGGTTATTAAATCTTTTCCCGTTCATTTGGAAACAATAAAGCGCAGTGGAAATTTTTATTTTTATTTGTGCGAGTTAAGTCAATCTAATGGCTTTGTCTGAACATTTCTACCTCTATTGAAAAATGGCGAATCTGCTGGGGAAGATCGACCTATTGTTGGTTCATCCCTAAGTGGGTTGAGCATATCTTTGTTTATTTGCGTATATGGTATTATCTATTGTGTATTATGTGTTGTATATATGTTTGTCTGGATTTTACGGGTTTTCAGGGTGCTTGGTGATTTCTCATAAGTCTTATACTCGGACTTGGGAAAACATAAGATAGGACGAGCGGTATAGTCATGTTAACTTTGAGGGAGTAATCCCAAAAAAGGAGACATGAGATCCCCCAAACAGTGGAGGCCCCTTTGACTGTAGTGTCATTTATCGAGTAATCGGGAAGACGTGCTACTTTCGACCTGGGAGCCTCATGAAACTGAGGATCGTAGAACCCCTAACCCATCTTGGCCTTTATAACAGGGTCATCTGGAAATGGTTATCACGCGATACTATGCTCAGACGAGTCTTTTTTGAGAATATTGCTAATTACCGAGTCAATCGGGACATTGGTGATATCCTAATGAAAGATGTATACTCTAAGAACCTCTTAGAACCTTGTTCGGCAGGTGATAACTTTTAGATCATACCTTATGGGTAGTGCCTTTGACCTCATGCTCGTGACATTGAACCTATGAACCATATGTTTATTATCTTGTGTGTTATTGTCGCATCATACATTCATGCACCCATGAGCATATATTAAAACATCATGTTTCAAGGGACTTAAAGTTGAGTCTTTGTGAATATCTCAGGTACTTTTTGACTACAGATTCTGGAAAAATAAAGACTAATAGGTACAATTTCAAAGATCCCAAGATAGATGAGTTGATGAGTCTGATTCCCGAGATTGAGAGTTCTACAAATTTTCGGAGGAAGTATGGGTCCATCATTTCTCTTATGAAGGTCAAAATGAAGGAGGGTATTCTCTTGACTTTGGTCCAGTTCTATGATCCGATGTATCGATGCTTAATTTTCCTAATTATTAGTTGATGCCTACATTAGAGGAGTATTCTTATCTACTAGGTTTACCTATTACCGATCATGTTCCTTTTACTGGTTTAGAGGGTGAGCCAAAATCTCATGAGTTTGCTGCTCTGATCCATCTAGGAAAGTCTGAGGTTAAAGCTCACATGAATACCAAAGGAGGTATTAGAGGATTAATAACTTATTTCTTATTGGAGAAAGCTTGCTACTTCTCTAGGATGAAGAGTACAGTTGCTTTTGAGGACATCTTTACTCTACTTGCTTATGGATTGTTCTTATTTCCCAATGTCGACAAATTTGTGGATATCAATGCCATCAGGATCTTTATAATCAGGAACCCAATCCTTACATTATTGGGTGATGCTTATTACTCCATTCATTTTCAAGATTCTTATCATGGAGGGATGATCATTGGTTGCACTCCTTTGTTGTATTAGTGGTTTATTTCTCACTTACCTCGATCTGATGCTTTCTGGGATGTCAGGAAGGACCTCGTTAGGCTCCAAAGATTATGGCCCTCACTCATTCAGACATTATTTGGTATCATTAGGCTTACTATGATGTGGATATTATCGAGAGTTGTGGTAGTTTCCCCAATGTACCTCTTCTTGGTACAAAGGGAGGAATTAACTACAATTTTGTTCTTGCATGACGACAGCTTGGATATCCGATGAGGGATAAGCCAAATAGTATTAATTTGAGTGATTTCTTCCTTAAAGAGGTATAAGTTCATAAGGAAGCTAAATAGGAGATTGCGAAGGCTTGGCGTCACATTCAGAGGAATAGTAGGAAGGATTTGGGACCAATAGGGGTTGTTTCTTTGGATCCTTGTCTTTAGTCAGTACAAGCAAGAGCCATCCAGTTGAAGATGTTGTATTCCTGTGAAGCACCCATGCTGACATGTTTGTAAAGATCACTCCTCCCCTATTAGATGACATGGAAGAGCTTCAACTCGCTTTAGTTAGGATGCAGCAAGAAAAGGATGCTTAGAAAAATAAGTGCCATACTTTAGAGGTATCCTACCGAGCAGACCTGAAGGAGAAAGACGACTTGATTGAAATTCTTGAGAGTCGTTCTGTAGAGGCGATGGAGAAGAAAGAGGATTTATTTTCCTCTAAGCCTCAATAAGAACCTATTTGTTCACTTCCTCACTCTGATGATTAGAAAGAGGTCGCCACCAGTTATGCAGAAGAAAACCAAAGGTTGAAGACTCATATTGCCAAGCTTATAAGGAAGCGTCAGCGTGTAGAGTGATATCCATCAGCTTTGCATTTATAGGGTTTTAGACTTTATTTTCATCTTGTACTTGGGATTATTGAAAATTGTTCTAAAGGTTATAACCCGTTTTGAAGTTATTATAATGAGATTTTCAGTATTTCAAATGTGTTATTACTTTGATATTTGGAAATTGTCTATAAATCTTTGGGTCCCTTTAAATCTTAATAATAAAATAAAGCATGTGCATTGCATGTCATGCATCATATTGCACATACTTCTTGAATTTTTTGTACATATCCAGGTGTCTTACTGAGCTTCTTTACTTTGTTCAACAAGTTGTCTCATCAGTACAATACTCGAGCTAATCTCAGAAGGAAGATGGACAATCTAGAATAAGAGAATCACGAGCTTTACAAAGAAGTTTCTGCTCTAAAGTACAGTATGGCCAATCTCAGTGTTCTAATTGAATCTTTGGTGGCTGCTTAGAATCAACCACCAATTGCTCAATGTCAACAAATAATGATTGCTATTGAAGCTCCGACTGTTCCTGTTTCTACTACTCCACCTGCTGTTGTTCAGAATCGTACGCCTCTGGGATACCCTTGGGGAATGCCAGATAACTTTATGCCAGAAGGTTATAATCAGGATGCTCAAGTTTCTCCACTTGCTCAGACTACTGCTATTCCCGCACCTCCTATTTTGCATATCACCCCTACTACTAGATATGAGACTCACTATGCTGCACCTCCCTTGGTGAATATGGTCTTGTTTGCTAATGATGAAGTGTATTACCCTATTCCTCCACCAAGTGAAATCTTGGGTTTCAATGATCTAATGGATTATTTTCAAGACCAGTTTGATAAGATGCAGAAATATTTGAAGGCCCTCAGAGGAAAAGAGCTGTTATGGCGGAATGTGGATGATATGTGTTTGGTGCCGAATGTGAAGATACCTGTAAAGTTCAAAGTGAAGGAGTTCGAAAAGTACAAGGGCATCACTTGCCCTCGTGCTCATTCAATAATGTATGTAAGGAGAATATCTACCCATACATATGATCAACGCTTATTAATTCTTTCAATGACTTGGGTGAAGCATTTATTAGATAGTACAAATACAATGTGGATATGGCACCTGACTGTGATCAACTCGGGGCCATGGTCTAGAAGGATAAAGAGTCATTTAAAGAATATGCACAGAGATAGCATGAAGTAGCCGCTCAAGTAATTCCTTCAATGGAAGAAAAAGAGATGACAAAGATTTTTCTAAAGACGCTAGGTGCATTCTATTGTGAAAGAATGGTGGCAAGTGCATCTAGTGATTTTACAAAAATGGTGGGAATGTGTGTCCATGTAGAAGAAGCTGTAAGAGAAGGTCATCTGACAAAGAGTGAAAATTTCGGCAATATGAAAAAACCATCATTTGGATTTGCTAAGAACAAAGAAGGAGAAACAATTGTTGTTATTCAAGAAAGAACGATTAATCCTCCTAGAAGATATCAGCAGCGCCATCAACATGTTTCCTCGGTAACTCCAGTTGTTAATGCTGCTCCGACTATGTGATACGGTGGCAAAACCGACTATTGTACTGGATTTGCGTTTGTGTTTGCAAATGTTGCTGTAAGAAAGAGTCTCCATCGACTTTTCTTTTATCCAAATTAAGGAAAGGGTGAAAAGAACATAAAAAGACCTTTTCGAGAGTTTTCTGGGTAAGGGGGGGGGGGTAGATTATGGAAAGGGAAGGTGTTAGAACCCCTTCCATCCGTAGTTAACTACGGGATCTTAGTTGCTTAGATCATTTTAAAATACTTTGTGCTTTGTGTTTTGAAAGAGTAGTTTGAAAATGCCTTAGTGCGGAGATTCGCTTTATGATAACTCTTGTATCAGTCCCCAAGAGTGTTGATAAAGCGTTTTTTGAAACTCTTCTTGAAATGTGTAAGTGTAAAAAAGAGTTTGTTTTGAGCAAGCATCTAGGAACTATCTACTTACATTCGAAAAGGTTGTTCTTTTCCTCTTTTCCTTTAGACAGTGTTATCCTACTATTAGTGATAGGTAGTCCTAGTCATTGGATGTATGAGGGACAATCGAAGGGATGTTACAGTCACGAAGGCATCATGTGGAGACGCTTTAGCAATTTTTGTTTAGAACCTAGATCATTTACCGAATGGAAACTGTAGGGTCATCTAGGGACTATGATCTATTGATTTACAGGTCTATTCTAAAGTGTCACAGTCTCGAGGGACATGACTGTTTTTCCGAAGGCAACCAAAGTGGGAGTACCCTAGAGCAGTATATGTGCACGTGTGCTTGTTTTAGTTATTTATCTTTTTTTATAGGTTTACTAGCGTTTGATTTTAGTCTTTGCCATACAATCCTATTAGTCATGCATCTAGCAGTTAATATGAAAAGAAATAAAAATGCAGAAAGTAAGGGTCCTACGCTATTACAACCAAATCGAAAGGCAAGAAAATGTAAAAAAAAAGAACAAAATAAATAGGGGAAATGAATCCTTTGATCGAGGAAGTAGACTCCTTCGATTCACCCTTCTTTTGCTTTCTTTAGATTGAGCTTGGGAGCTGCCATGATCAACCTTCGATTTCACCCTTCTTTGCTTCTTTCGATTGAGGTTGAGAGCTGGAGTGATCAACCTTCAATTGCACTCTTTCTTGCTTCTTTCGATTGAGGTGTGAGCAACCTTCGATTGCATCCTTCTTTACTTCTTTCGATGAAACTATGAAGCAATTGGATCTGCAGAGAAATATGAGTGTATATCCTTCGTTGACACCCTTTTTGTCTCTCATTTGAGTCTGTACAGGTTAGTTCCAACATATATTTGAAAAAAAAAAGCAAACAAACGAAAAGCACATCAACGAAGAATATAACTAGAAGGTTGTTTACATATTATGCTGAAACGGAAAAAAAAACCAGTGAAAGGATATTTACATGTTATACTGAAACAAAAGATACAAGATCAAGGAGAATTACCTTGCTTGAAACTGGAACTTATGTGGGGATTGGAGTTGTTGGATGCTCTTGGATTCGAAAGGAGAGAGGAAAGTGTGGTGTGATCTTGTTGAGTTTTGAGAGTTTTTGGTGTGCTTCTCTTAGGCTGTGTGTGCATGTAAGGCAATATATGTGTATGGTTCATGGGCTTATGTCTCCAGTGTGTGTGCGTATGTATGTGGTCTCCCCTCTTTTTCCGTCCCCTTTGCAATGTGCCCTAGGCCTTGTATTTATAAGAGTGTGATGTGCATGGAAATGGCAAGAGATAGTTATTAACCAACTTTGAAAACAGTGAGACCAAAATCATACATATTAAAAGATTTCCTTTTTTGAAATATTCATGCCTCTTTGTAATCTTGAATGAACCTGGACACCTTTGTCTTTCGAATTCCTTCAGTACCTGCCCTTCGATTGGCCTTAAGTTGCCTCCTTCGAATGAACCTATTGTGTACCCTTCGAATGGAACTTCTGAATAATTCTTCGAATGAACCTTTTGTGTACCCTTCGAATGGACCTTCTGAATGCTTCTTCGAATGGACCTTTTGTTACTTCCTTCGAATGGAACACCTGTACATCCTTCGTTTGGAACACCTGTACATCCTTCAAATGGAACACTTGTACATCCTTTGAATGGAACACCTGTGCATCCTTCGAATGACCCTTTTGTGTGTCTTTAGAATAACGCACATGTATACCTCGTGAATTCTTAGAATGGTTCACCAATGTGAGCTCATATTGTGGCAATCATATGCTGAAAGGTTCAGAGATAGAGTTGATGCAAGCAGTTTCGAAGGGAACCATTGCCCAGTCGAAACTAGCACAAAGGAAACCAATGCCTTGTGGATGTTAGCATGAGGAGGTCATTACTCTGTGAATCGAAGGCCAGTTGAAAGGTTCTTGTCCTTGTGCATTGAAAGCAAACACAGAGGGAGCTTTTTCCCTTGTGAATCGAAACAAACTTGTAGGGGGTTCTTGCCTTGCACAGTCGAATCCTTGTGAAGTTAACTTGATCAAAGGAAGCCCAGTGCCCAATCGAAGACCTTGTGAACTTATCTTGATCGAAGGAGGCCCAGTGCCCAATCGAAGATCTTGTGAACTTGTCTTGTTCGAAGGAGGCCCAATGTCCAATCGAAAACCTTGTGAACTTATCTTGATCGAAGGAGGCCCAATGCCCAACCGAAGACTTGTAGATCAAAGCCTAATCAAAGGGTTTTAGATGCCCAATCTAATCTCCTTATCTAGATGCCAGGAGAAAAAATAAACTACTCAGGGTCTAATCGAAAAAACCTTGTCTCAAAGCCAATCGAAGACAACTTGTTTATCTTCAAAAATTGTATTTTTTTTAACCAAGTGTTTGTGACCATCCATATAAGAGAAAACCTTGGAAAACATTAGAGGGAAAATTTTGGGGTACAACAGCTGCCCTTGTTCAATCTTCTTAAACCTGAAGATGTAGATTGGCTTGTCTGCCTTTTGTGATCTAGAGGTGGAAGATGATTGAACTCTAGAGTGCCCAGAAATTTACACTTGATGATGTGTCGGTTGATTATGTAGGGAATGGGCGTAAAAAGATGCCATTTGGAGAATATGACTGGGGGTTTCCGGAGATGGGCTTAAAGATGCCATCCAAAGTTGATGTTGATTTAATAAATGGTCCCTCTTGTGGGGATTCCTGTTCCTGCGGTCTGAGGAGGACTCCACTGAGGAAGGTGGGTTTATGTTATTCTCCCGCTTGAGGAAACTATGTGGGTAATAGAGTCTAGGAACTTCAGTTGTCCAAGGCTCTTCTGAAGAGTTATCTCTGAAGAGATGAAAGTTTTTTGTTTTCTGGTTGATAAGGGAATTAACCATTACCTGAAAATGTATTAGAAAGAGCCTGCGTAGGACTATTTCAGGATGAGTCTGTGATGGACTGCCTCTGGAGGTTTATATGGAGTAATCTTTGACGATTGCTACCTCAAGAAATAACGAAGGAATCTTTGAAGATTGCTACCTCAATAGATAATGAAGGAATCTTTGGCGGTTTCTACATCAATAGATAATGAAGGAATCTTTGATGATTGCTACCTCAACATATAATGAAGGAATCTTTGATGATTACTACCTCAATGGATAATGAATGAATCTTTGACGATTGCTACTTCAATAGATAATAAAGGAATCTTTGATGATTTCTACCTTAATATATAATGAAGGAATCTTTGACGATTGCTACCTCAATAGATCATGAAGGAATCTTGGATGATTGCTACCTCGACAGATAATGAAGAAATCTTTAATGATTACTACCTCAATAGATAATGAAGCAATCTTAGACGATTGCTACCTCAACAAATAATGAAGGAATCTTTGACGATTGCTACTTCAATAAATGATGAAGGAATCTTTGATGATTGCTACCTCAACAGATAATGAAGGAATCTTTAACGATTGCTACCTCAACAAATATTGAAGGAATCTTTGACGATTGCTACCTCAAAATATAATGAAGGAATATTTGATGATTGCTACCTCAACAGATAATGAAGGAATCTTTAACAATTGCTACCTCAACAGATAATAAAGGAATCTTTAATGATTGCTACCTCAACAGACGATGAAGGAACCTTGGATGATTGCTACCTCGACATATAATGAAGGAACCTTGGATGATTTCTACCTCAACAGATAATGAATGAATCTTTAACGATTGCTACCTCAACAGAGTACCAGAAATTCATCTGGTCATATGAAAATTCATCTGTGTATAGACTTTACCTGAAAAGATAAAGGTTCAGCTGCATGCAATGTCATGATGCATAAAGTGCAAATGATGTGCTAAAAAATGAGATTGTGATATATGCATTTGTACTGCGTATGCTATGATGTTTGTAAAATGATATATGAATGCAATGTATGTATGTGTCAATCATTCTATTGCGGTATTGTTGAATTAGGGAATTAAATCCCTAATTGCTGTTGGGGATGAAGAAATGTAGGTCTTCAAATTTTGTTGAAGTTGATGATGTTAAGAGACAAATTTCCGTTGTTAAGGAAATAAACTCTATTGGGGACGGAAACTCCATAATCCGCTTGGGCATCTTTATGGAATCCTGTTGGGGAAACCAAAAAGTTTGACGACTTCACTAGGGAATTTTCTAGATGTCGGAGCAGTAGTTGGAGATTCTTGCTCTGCGGGGGTATAAGAACATCTGACCTCATTAGGCTGTAAGTTAAGGATATGGCAGTGAATTTTTTAGGAGGATGCCCCTGCCTCTGTACCTGCTGGAGAAAGTATCTGCGGAGATTTTGTGAATTGATTGAATGTCATCCCAACTCTTGGGGTTTCAAATAGATGTTGATCAGGGTGTATTCTACTGATAGACAAATGACAAGATGACGGGACATAGGTGTACGCTCTAATCCCTAACTTTTTCCTGGACCTCCCTTTCCGGTTTTTAGTCCACCAGGATACCCTTTTTTTGCCCAAGCTGCCTCTTCAGGTTTTTGACTTGCCAGGTGTACAATTTTTGTATATATCCCTAATTTTTGCCCAAACTCTTTTGGTTCGTCGGGATGTCCTTATTTTTGCCCAGGCCAGTCAACCTAGTGGGTCTTTATTTATGCATAATATTTTCCGAATATGTCCATGTTCACCGGGTACGGAGAATCGTCATTGTCCATAGTAGTAAGTGTTTCCACAATTCCAAAAGATGTTTGTTTGACCGCACATGATTCGCTGCCGGAATTCATGTCAAATTCCCCAAGTGATTCAGATGAAGATCTGCTCCCTGGTTATTTGGCATTTTTGAGAGATTCCTTGAACCTTGACTTGATTTCCCCAAATCAGTTGGACACCATGCTATGCCCCTTGATTATGAAAGGATTATCACTGGAATGACTTTCCATCTGAGGTGATTCTGTCCACTGAGAGGATTTTTATTCATCGAATATCCGTCGTGCGAATTTCTCTGCTGTTGAACAAATAGTCATATGCAAACAATGATATTTTAAGAATGTAAAGCTATCTCTGTCTTGAAGTTTGGAAATTCATTTTTTTAGTAAAACAAACAAATTTTGTAAGAGTGTGATATAAGCTCAGGATTTATAGTGAACCCTACAGGAGTCAGGATACTTTTTGTAATAATATGCTTTCGAACTAACCCGTGATTTAGCTAGGACCTTTAAGGGTTATAATGTTGCATGGTTCACGGTTCAAGAAACAAAGGATAAAGGCTCAAGTTTTATTTGTACCCAACTCATTGTTCGTGATGTTCTTCAATCCTAAACTCAGTTAATTATACGTTTAGATCCCAATTGAGTTTGGAATCTTTTCTCTGATACTGGGTGATTATTCATAAATTGAATGTTTGTTTGAGAAGGCATACATTTTTGTAACCTTTTCTTTTTTTGTTGAGGATTTGTAGGACCTCTTTTTTAATTTTGTTATCCGTACTTTTGTCTGAACTATTTCTTTTGTGATTACAATCAGCGGGATGCCCCAGTTTTTTTTCTTAAGTCCCCTTCATAGGTTTTTACTTAGCGGGATTTTCTTTTGAAAAATAATGACTGACTGCTTTAATGATTATGCGGAACCATCTCCATCTTTTGGAAGGTATCTTTTACACTATTTCTCGTGTATGAAGGATGAGCTTGCGAATGAATGCACCTATGAATTAACTGAGAAAGCTACCATCCCCTGGGTTAAGATTAAGGGTTTTAATTTGTATGAAAAGAAAAAAATCCTGCTTCTTAGGATCAAAGGGGTTGGCTAGGGATTATCTTCCTTATAACTCCACTGTTTAGGATTTGAAGCAATGCATGTACATCGTCAACGGGGTCTGTTCAAAAGCATACTGTAGAGATTGTGGTATCATTTTCGTCATCCTCCCTCTAAAGGCTTAGAGATTTTAATCGAGAGTTGAATATCACGAAAGGAAGTAAAAACACAGTTTACATATAGTGGATACGCACTCAAGACAAACATATGCAATGCATTGATGAAATAACAAAGTTTTACATAAATAAATGTTTGAACAATCAAAAGAAAATTACAAATTGAGAATTCAAATGAACAAAAAGCCTCTTTGTATGAACTTGTCACTTTAGATGGTGTGCCTTGGAGGGATGGAAGAAGAATTTATCTTGACCATCTTGTGTAAACTCTAACACTCATTCGTCGATCAAGTCTTGAATCTTATTTTTCAATGTCCAACAGCTATCAGTATCATGCCCCCGGCTATTGAAGTGATATGCACACCTTTCATTGGGATGGTAAGTAAGAAGAGAAGTAATTGGATTCCGAGGAGGATCCTTCAATGTGACCAAATTCAATTTCAACATGTGTTGCAAGACTTGCGACATTGGTATGTTGAGGTTGGTATATTGCCTAGTGAATGCATCCCGCTTATGTTGATTACCATGTCGTTGTTGGCGAGGTGGCGGTTGGGTTCATGACGTAGCAACAATTTGGAAAGGTCTACTCTCCACCCAGCCAACTTCTTGTCTCATCAGAGGCTGATTAATGACCTGATCCCCAGTCTCGACTGTTTGCTTCATACGGTTGCATCCGTCTTGATGAAGCTTGCTGATGAGAAACCTCAACTCTTCTTGTTTCCGAGATAAACTTTGGATAAGATCCCTTTGATTACTCATCTGGATTCTCATTTGTTCCATTTCAGCATGCAGTTGTTCCAATTGGTCATCCTTGTTGTTGTCAGGATGTTTCTTGGTCAGGTTCCCGTTGAGGAGTGCTTTCAACTCTTCTTGCCCCTTGGATAGGTTGTGGAACATTTCCATGAAATGGGCCTCTTGAGTTTGGAGATCTCTGTCGTTTTGTTCGAGAGCCATTTTATTTTCTAAAATAAACAACGAGAAGATAAGAGACCTGTACTGGAAGACTTGTTATGTAATAACATGCACAATGTGTAGATGTAATGTTTTCAAGGATCTCGCGGGGTAAACACAAGAAAATGTCAGAAATAAATTTTGACTGCAACTTTGATGGAAGAACTTCGTATTATTGAATGTCCTTCTATGAGAAACAAGCTCACCATATCGAGTGGGTCATAGCCTCTGACTCAAGTTACCGTGTTTTGGTCTTTTGAAGGCATTTGGTTAGAGGAAAATAAATCCCCTTGCCCCTTGCTAGACGTTTTCTTTATCATAACCTGCATCACAGGCCCTTGAGATCCTTGAAATGGTTAAGAAAATGCTATGGTATGAGGCTATGATTTGTATGCTATGCATCAACCAAAAATGCAGGGGGATGAAGACAAGTATGTCTTGCAATAAAACCAGTTTATTGGATGATGTATACAAACAAGGTCCTGCAAGGAATACAAATAAAAGCCCTGCAATGAGCTCAAGTTGTTAGATAATGAAAGAAAACAAGTCACACAAGCAGCCTTAGGTTCAGGCTTGCATGGGGTTTGTAGGTAAGTACCATCTTGAAGTTTAGTTGGTTCAACCTGTCTTAAAAAAGTAATCGGGTTCTAAGGAGTCTCAATATCACTGATCTTTCTTTATCGGGCATTGTTTCAACTTAGCAATATTTTCTTGCGGCCGAAACACCTCGAAAGTATAATCTCAATGAGTGTAGCGTCGAGTATCAACCAATCCCCAGCTTTACACCGAGGCCGGCTATCTCACTACTTTCTAATGGCCAAGTTTGTTTAACTAAGGTTCAAAGATCTGTTAGTGCTTCAGGACACCACGCGGCGACCCCGTATTCTCCTCGATTCAACACAAGGGATACCGGTACCAACAAAAGTGTCACACCAACACAACTATCGCTTCAACCATATCAGTCTATACCTTACACTCTCCATGACCTATTGCTGTTTACCTAAAATGATGTCCCCAGATCCAGGTGTAGGATCTATAGTAACAACCCAAACAAACCCTCAAAGGATAAAGCATACTAAGCAAGCAACTAAAACAATTTTAAAATTAACTAACTCTAAGGTAACCCCACTTTTTATAAATCCCCAGCAGAGTCGTTAGTTCTGTGATACGGTGGCAGAACCTACTGTTGTACTGGTTTTGTGTTTGTGTTCACAAATGTTGCGGTAAGCAAGAGTCGCCACCGACTTTTATTTTATCCAAATTAAGGAAAGGGTGAAAAGAACATAAAAAGACCTTTTCGATAGTTTTCTGAGTAAGGGGGATAGATTATGGAAAGGGAAGGTGTTAGCACCCCTTCCATCTGTAGTTATCTACGGGCTCTTAGATGCTTAGCTCATTTTAGTATACCTTGTGCTTTGTGTTTTGAAAAAGTAGTTTGAAAATTCCTTAGTGTGGCGATTAGCTTAATGATAACTCTTGTATCAGTCCCCAAGAGTGTTGATAAAGCGTTTTTTAAAATTGTTTTTGAAATATGTAAGTGCAACAAAGATTTTGTTTTGAGCAACCATCTAGGAACTATCTACTTACACTCGAAAAGGTTGTTCTTTTCCTCTTTTCCTTTAGACAGTGCCATCCTACTATTAGTGAGTAGGTAGCCCTAGTCGTTGGATGTATGAGGGACAATCGAAGGGACGTTATAGTCACGAAGGCAACATGTGGAGACGCTTTAGCAATTTTTGTTTAGGGACTAGATCATTTACCGAATGGTAACTGTAGGGTCATCGAGGGACTATGATCTTTTGATTTACGGGTCTTTTCTAAAGCGTCCCTATCTCGAGGGACATGACTGTTTTTCCAAAGGCAACCAAAGTGGGAGTACCCTAGAGGTGTATATGTGAAAGTGTGCTTGTTTCGATTATTTATCTTTTTTGTTAGGTCTGCTAGCGTTTGCTTTTAGTCTTTGCCATACAATCCTATTAGTCATACATCTAGCAGTTAATATGAAATGCAATAAAAATCCAGAAAGTAAGGGTCCTATGCTATTACAACCAAATTGAAAGGCAAGAAAAATGTAAAATTGTAGAACAAAATAAATAGGGAAAATTAATCCTTCGATACAGGCAATAGACTCCTTCGATTCACCCTTCTTTTTCTTTATTTCGATTGAGCTTGGGAGCTGGAGTGATTAACCTTCGATTTCATCCTTCTTTGCTTCTTTCGATTGAGGTTCAGAGCTGGGGTGATCAACCTTCGATTGCACCCTTTCTTTCTTCTTTCGATTGAGGTGTGAGCAACCTTCGATTGCAACCTTCTCTGCTTCTTTTGATTAAACTATGAAGCAATATGGATTTGCACAGCAGCATGCGTGTATATCCTTTGTTCACACCCTTTTTTTCTCTCGTTTGAGTTTGTATAGGTTAGTTCCAACATATATTTGGACAAAACAACAAACAGACGAAAGGCACAACAATGAAGAATATAACTAGAAGGCTGTTTAAATATTATGCTAAAACGAAAAAAAACAAGTGAAAGGTTGCTCTTGGATTTGAAAGGGGAGAGGCAAGCGTGGTGTGATCTTGTTGAGTTTGGAGAGTTTTTCGTGTGCTTCTCTTAGGTTGTGTGTGCGTGTAAGGCAATATATGTGTCTGGTTCCCGGACTTATGTCTCCAGTGTGTGTGCGTACGTATGTGGTCTCCCCTCTGTTTTTGTCCCCTGTGCAATGTGTCCTAGGACTTGTATTTACAGGCGTGTGATGTGCATGGAAATGGAAAGAGACAGTCATTAACCAGCTTTGAAAGCAATGAGACCAAAATAAGACATATTAAAAGATTTCCTTTTTTGAATTATTCATGCCTCTTTGGAATCTTGAATGAAACTGGAAACCTTTGTCTTTCGAATGCCTTCAGTCCTTGCCCTTCGATTCGACTTAAGTTGCCTCCTTTGAATGGACTTCTTGTGTTCCCTTCAAATGGACCTTCTGAATGCTTCTTCGAATGGACCTTTTGTGTACCCTTCGAATTGACTTTCTGAATGCTTCTTCGAATGGACCTTTTGTTACTTCCTTCGAATGGAACACCTGTACATCCTTCAAATGGAACACCTGTACATCCTTCAAATGGAACACCTGTACATCCTTCAAATGAAAGACTTGTGCATCCTTCAAATGACCCTTTTATGTGTCTTTCGAATAGAGCGCATGTATGCCTCGTGCATTCTTCGAATGTTTCACCAATGTGGGCTCATAATGTGGCAATCATATGCTGAAATATTCAGAGATAAAGTTGGCGCAAGCAGTTTCAAAGGGAACCATTGCCCAGTCGAAACTAACACAAAGGAAACCAATGCCTTGTGGATGTTAGCATGAGGAGGTTATTGCTCTGTGAATCGAAGGCCGGTTAAAAGGGTCTTGGACTTGTGAATTGAAAGCAAACACAGAGGAAGCCTTTGCCCTTGTGAATCAAAACAAACTGGTAGCGGGTTCTTGCCTTGCACAGTCGAAGCCTTGTGAACTTAACTTGATCGAAGGAAGCCCAGCGCTCAATCGAAGACCTTGTGAACTTATCGATCGAAGGAGGCCCAATGCCCAATCAAATATCTTGTGAACTTATCTTGATTGAAGGAGGCCCAATCCCAATCAAAGACCTTGTGAACTTATCTTGATCGAAGGAGGCCAAGTGCCTAATCGAAGAGTTGCAGATCAAAGCATAATCGAAGGTTTTAGATGCCCAATCGAATCTCCTTGTCCAGATGCCAATCGAAAAAACAAACTGATCAGAGGCTAATCGAAAACACCATGTCTAAAAGCCAATAGAAGAAACCTTGTTTATCTTCAAAGTTTATATTTTTCTTTAACCAAGTGTTTGTGACCATCCATATAAGAGAAAACCTTGGAAAACATGAGATGGTAAATTTTGGGGTATAACAGACTACAATCGCTTATCAAAGACCAGTCTCTCAAGGAAGTAAAGGGAAGAATTAGAGAATAGACCCTTTTGACGCTATCCCTATGAGTTATACAGAGTTACTCCCAGTATTGATCCAGAAAAAGTTGGTCTAGACTAGGCCACCCCCTGATATACAATCCCCTTTGCCTTGGTACTATAAGGTAGATCAGACGTGCGCTTTCCACCAGGGTGCACCCGGATATAATGTAGAAAATTGTTAGCCTCTGAAATCCGAGGTACATAAAATTGTTAGATCTGGTCTTTTATCCTTCAAAGATGTCACTCCTAATTTAAAAGATAATCCTCTGCCAAAGCATGGAGGAACAAATGTTGTCAACATGGTTGCTGGTTGTCCAGGGGACTTCCACATTTATGATATTAATTTGGTTAGAGGGGACTTGTAAAGATGCATGCAAACCTTTGTGAGTTTCGTTACTATACTATGACGATGCTGGTTGTGGTATCTGTAGTACTAATATACAAGATTGTGACAAGATAAAGGTTGATTTGTAAGAGATAATGGAAGAGGGCCTTATCCATATAATCAGGCCTAGGGAATAATATGAGGAGGAAGTGAACTTGTATTTTGGGTGTCTTGGAGAGTTCAGGATCCTTGATGTGGACCATATGAATAATGATCTCGTGCAATTGCATGCTACTTTCTTCCATATGGCTGGTCAGGTAGAGCATCACTATGGATCTTGTCAGATTTGCTGCAGGGATTCCCAAGGATGTTCCATTTTAAGAACATGTATTCAATTATTATTGGATAATGGAACAATCAAGGTGTCAGGCCTATGAGATGATTACCATGAGGTTAATATGATCGAGGTTTACTTGGTTAAGGATGAATCAGATGATGAATATGCTTCTACAGATGAATTCTTTTCCTTAGATGATGATATGTTCTCCAATGGTGATTATTTGATGTCCAAATTTTTAGAAGATGGCATGAACGTAATTGTGCCTTGTTTCAATGATTCTGCCCCTGTTGAAATTGAATATTGTAGTAAGCCAGTTATTGCCCCCGTGGTGATTCGCTTGCCAGAGCCTGTTCCTTACAAGTCAGATAAAGATGTACCGTACAAGTATAATTCTACGATTTTAGAGGATGGTGTGGAAGTTCCCATCCAGACTTTGTCTAGTATTGAGAATATTGCTGAAACTAGCAGGGTGACCTGCAGTGGTCGTGTATTTGCACCAGTTATTAGGGGAAATGTCAGTGCTGAGAAGAAATTTATAGAAGGGGTTGAGAATAAGAAAGCTATAGGAGAGTCTAGTGGCGCTACCCTTGAAAAATATGTGGATGATATTTTGAAGATTATCAAAATGAGTGATTACAAAATTGTAAATCAGCTATTGCAGACTCCTTCAATGATATCCATCCTAGCATTGTTGATGAATTCTGCTGCCCATAGGGAATCTTTAATGCAGCTGTTGGATCAAGCCTACGTGGAGTGTGATATGTCGTTATATCAATTCAGAAGTGTGGTAAGTAATATTACATCTTGTAATAACCTAAGCTTTTGCGATGATGAATTGCCTTACGAAGGGAGGAATCATAACCTAGTTCTCTACATATCCATGAACTGTAAAAATGATTCATTATCAAATGTGTTAATTGATAATGGGTTCACCTTAAATTTTATAGAAAGGAGTACGCTGATGAAGTTGAAATATCAAGGGGCTCCCATGCGCCTAAGTGGTATATTGTCAAAGCTTTCGATGGATAAATAAAGTTAGTTACTGGGGAAGTCGATCTGCCTATTCACATAGGCCCACACTTGTTTCAGATTACTTTCCAAGTCATGGATATTGTGTTTGCATATAGTTGTCTACTGGGAAGGCCATGGATACACGAAGTAGGGGCTGTCACTTCAACTCTTTAACAAAAGCTGAAGATCATGCGTGAAGGGAAAGTGGTTATTATAAATGAAGTGCAAGAATTACTGATATCTCATCTATCGTCTTTTAGTGTTCTAGAGGCAGGTGAAGCTGTTGTGGGGATGCAGTTCCAAGCTCTGTCCGCTGATAATGTAAGAGAGAATGGGAATTCTATGACTTTGTTAAAAGATGCTCATCAGGTCGTGTGCAATGGTCCAAGTAAAGTATGGGGGAAATTGTTGATCCTCCGGTAAACAGGAATAAGGATGGTATCAAATTCTCTGCAAAGAATGGCAAAGTTGAGAGATTGAAGTCAAAGTCTACTGAAAGTCGCTATCAGGATATTTTTTGCAGCGAACGCTACCTTCATCCAACTGCTTCTGGGGTTGATGCCATTGTAGAGGATGGAGAAGAACAGGAGATGCCAAATTATGTGACGCCTGGAGTCAAAATCCAGAACTGGGTCACTTATGATGTTCCCTCTTACATCCATGTCTCAAAGTAATTTGTTTTTGTTTATCTTTGCAAAAATCTTTCACTCTGCCCAAGGTGAAAGTTAATATTGTATGGGCTTATCTGTTTGCTTTGCTCATTGAAATCATTAATAAAAGATGTCTTTGATTCTCAAATTGTGTTTTATTTTCTGCTTTTTCTTGGAAAATGGTAATCAGAAAAAACCCTTATTGGAATAAATAATAGCTGCAAATAAATCTGCATGTTCACTTGATATATGTGTCAGTTTCTAAAAAGCAATCATAAATCACATATGCAGATTAATTAATAAACCTGTTGAATATGGTGACCCTACACTCTCTCCCAACTTTGAATATCCTGTGTATGGGGTCGAAGAAGAAAGGTTTCACAGTTTCTCGAGCGCGAGGAAAATACCATTCAGCCGCATAAAGAGCAGTTGGAGACCATCAATTTGGGTTTAGATGAGGAGCCAAAGGAAGTCAAAATTGGAGCATTGTTGCATCTTGGTGTGAAGAGCAGGTTGACTGAACTATTGAAAGAGTATGTGGACATCTTTGTTTGGTCGTGCCAAGATATTCCTGGTCTAGATACTGATATTGTAGAGCATCATTTGCCTTTGAAGCCAGAGTGCCCGCCTGTCAAGCAGAAGTTGAGAAGAACTCACCCTGACATGGAAGTAAAAATTAAAGAAGTGTTAAAGCAAATAAATGTTGGTTTTCTTGTGACATCAGTGTATCCTCAATGGATTGCCAATATTTCCCCTGTACCAAAGAAAGACGGAAAAGTTTACATGTGCGTGGATTACAGAGATCTAAATAAAGCTAGTCCAAAAGATGATTTTCCATTGCCGCATATTGATATGTTGGTTGAAAGTAAAGAAAAATTCAAAGTATTCTCATTTATGGGCAGATTTTCCGGATATAATCAAATCAGAATGGCTTCTGAGGACATGATAAAAACAATGTTTATCACACCTTGGGGAAGATTCTGTTACAAAGTGATGCCCTTCGGGTTGAAGAACGTTGGTGCAACGTACTAGAGGGCTATGAAAACCTTATTCCATGATTTGATGCACAAGGAAGTTAAGGTATATGTTGATGATATGATTTCCAAATCACAGACCGAAGAAGGGCATGTAGAAGATTTGTTGAAGTTGTTTTAGCGTTTGAGGAAGTATCGTCTCTGCTTGAATCCAAATAAATGCACCTTCGGTGTCTGATCAGGAAAATTGTTAGGTTTTATTGTCAGTCAGAAAGGGATTAAAGTTTACCCAGGTAAAGTCAAAGCAATTCAAGATATGCCTACACCAAGAACTAAAAGAGAGTTAGAGGCTTCCTTGGGCGTTTGAATTACATTTCCAGATTCATTTCCCACATGAATGCAACGTGTGAACCGATCTTTAAGTTATTAAAGAAAGATCTGAGTTGTGTATGGACAGATGATTGCCAAAGGGAATTTGAAATTATCAAATAATATCTTCTTGAACCTCCTATCTTGATCCCCCCCGTTGAAGGAAGACCATTGATCATGTATCTAACAGTGTTGGATAGTTCTATGGGTTCTATTTTAGTACAGCGGGATGAAACAAGAAAGAAAGAATATGCCATATGTTATCTCAGTAATAAATTTACTGACAGTGAGTCGTGGTATTCTACATTGGAAAACACATGTTGTGCTCTGGCTTGGATGTCAAAGCGGTTATTGAAATATATGTTGAATCATACTACTTGGTTGATTTCCAAAATTGATCCAATTAAGTATATCTCTTAAAATCCTACCCTAATGGAAGAATTGCCCGTTGGCAGATGTTATTGTCTGAATATGATATTGAGTACCGCACTCAAAAGGCCATGAAAAGCAGTGTGCTGGAGGATTATCTTCTTCACCAACCGGTAGATGATTGTCAATCTATAAAGTTTGATTTCCCTGATGAGGATGTATGTTCTTTAAAGTAAAAGATTACAATGAACCTTTTCCTGAGGAAGGTCCAGATCCCGAATCTCGTTAGGGAATGGTATTTTATGGAGTTGTGACTGCTTACGAAAAAGGAATTGGCACTGTGATTATCACTCCCCATGGATCACACATCCCTTTTACTTCAAGGTTGACGTTTGATTGTACCAATAATATGGAAGAGTATGAGACTTGTTCATGGGTCTCGAGGAAGCCACTGATCTCAGAATCAAGGTTCTAGATGTTTATGGTGATTCAACTTTGGTAGTGAATCAGATTAAAGGAGAACGGGATACTCGTCACCCTTCCTTGATCCCTTACAAAGATTATGTTAGAAGACTATTACCCTTCTTTAACAAAGTTGAATTCCATCATATTCCCAGAGATGAAAATCAGATGGAAGATGCTTTGGCGACTTTGGCTTCTATGTATCAAGTGAATACTTGGAATGATGTGCCTCGTATTACAATGCAATGTTTGGATAGACTGGCTCATGTGTTTGCAGCGGAGGAAACAACAAATGAGAAACCTTGGTATTATGATATCAAGAACTTCCTCCAGACTTAGGAATATCCTGCTGACGCATCAAATATAGATAGAAAGACATTGAGATGGTTGGAAGGCAGCTTTTTCCTCAATGAATATGTGTTGTATAAAAGAAATTATGACATGGTCTTGCTCAGATGCGTGGATAGACACGAAGAAGACATATTGATGTATGAAGTCCATGAAGGTTCATTTGGTACTCATACCAATGGACATTCGATGGCGATGAAAATGCTTAGGGCAGGTTACTATTGTCTGACGATGGAATCTGACTGATACAAATTTGAAAAGAAGTGCCATAAGTGTCAGATTTATGCCGACAAAATCCATGTTCCTCCTACGCTTCTCAATGTTATTTATTCTCCATGGCCTTTCTCTATGTGGGGTATTGACATGATTGGAATGATTGAACCAAAGGTGTCGAATAGACATCCTTCTATTTTAATTGCAATTGACTACTTCACCAAATGGGTGGAAGCAACTTCATATGCTAATTTCACTAAACAAGTGGTAGTACGCTTTATCAAGAATAATTTAATCTGCCAGTATGGTGTGCCTAACAGGATTATCACCGACAATGACTCAAACTTGAATAACAAGATGATGACGAAACTTTATGAAAAATTCAAGATTATCCACCATAATTCATCTCCCTACAGGCCAAAGATGAATGGGGGTGTTGAAGCTTCTAATAATAACATCAAGAAGATCGTCCAGAAAATGGTTGTCACATATAAAGACTGGCATGAGATGCTCTCTTTCGCTTTGCATGGGTAACGAACATTTGTAAGCACTTCAACAGGGGCAACCTCATTCTCTCTTGTGTATGGCATGGAAGCAGTGCTCCCCATTAAGGTTGAGATCCCCTCTTTGCGCGTGATAATAGAAGCCAAGTTGTAAGAGGTTGAATAGGTCCAGAACAACGTTAACCAACTCAATCTAGTTGAAGAGAAAAGAATGACAGACTTGTGTCATGGTCAGTTATACTAGAAGAGAATGCAGGAAGCTTTTGATAAGAAGGTCAAACCTCGTGAATTCAGAGAAGGCGACCTCGTGTTCAGGAAGATCATGTATTTTAATGCTGATTCTAGGGGAAAGTAGACTCCCAATTTTGAAGGCCCATATGTTGTCAAGAAAGCCTTTTCTGGCGGTGCATTGATTCTTGAAACTATGAATGGAGAGGAGTTCCCACATCCTGTGAATGCTGATGCAGTCAAGAAATACTTCGTCTAAAGAAATAAAAGAACAGCTCGCTAAGTCGAAAACCTGAAAGGGCGGCTTAGGCAAAAAATGAGCGTCTCGCTAGGCTGAAAACCTGAAAGGGCGGTCTAGGAAAAAATTAGAGACATAAATAGAATAAATTTTCCCAGTAGGTTGAAAACCTGCAAGGGTAGCGCAGGAAAAAGTTAGGGATTTCTTGGCAAGTAACTGCATTAGACAAAACTTGATCAATGAAGTAACAATCTTCTTGAATCCTCACCACTCTTCAACCGAAGTCGCTGCTCAGGAATTCAAAGTTGTTAGGGAGAATAATGGTCATTATATTTCAATGTATATTTTATAATATATATTACCATTTCGAAACTTTGTAATCATCTATGGAGTCTCTCCATTCGGAGACTACCATCCTATTAATAAAGTTTGAGCCTTTATCCAATGCCTTGAAATTCTTATTTTATTCAGGTTACAAAGACATAATTTATTATTGATAGTTATGATCAAAGGAAATAGATTAAATAACAAAATTATTTTTTGAAAAGAATTTACAAATTACTTATCGCTTTATATTTTGTGACTCAAGGAGAACAAAAATAGTGACTCCAGTGACGGGCAGATTCAGAAAATTTTGAAAGTCAGATTCCCCAAGAGAATTCTCCCAAGGCACCTCTGTTGGAATGACTATGATCTTCATGTGTTTCCTAGTTAGTTGAAGACAGGACCAATTGGTGTATACTGCGATGTTGGCTTTGAGATCCCATCTTCCCCAGTCAAGTCTTGTTTCATTTTGATTTCGGGTTTTCATGGTATGAAGTCTCTATCCCAAATTCTCCAGTAAGGTCATCACTCACATGACGAAAAGTCTCTTCCCCTTTGCATGCTAAAATGGAATCATTTTAAAAACATCGCCCTTTGCAGTGACAAAATGATTATTGTTATTTGTTTCCCAGGCAACCAGACAAGGGCAAAATCTTTTCTAAGAAGTGTTGAAACAATTGTCAACTTTTTTGGGTTTTCTCCCACACAATGTAGAGTTTAATTTAAAATTCCCATAAGTTTGATTTCTTGTTGTAATGTTTAACTTTCTTAAATCCGCAAGTAAGACCGAGATAACGTGTCTTTCTGAAAATTATCATCCCCATAAAGTTTCATAATTTCTCCCCAGAGAAGTTGGTGCAATCCTCACTCTCCGTATTAAAGAATGTATCTTGGGCTCCCCTCGATGATGTGGTGGTTCCCTCCCCGATAAAGTCAGGGCGAAATCCCCAATTGATATCTCGACGATGTGGTTTCCATCCACCCTGTAGAAATCAGCATTGAAATCCCCAATAGAAGTACATACGTTGAAACATTTGTTTTCCCCATTGAGGTCTGTGTGATATTCCCCGATGAAGCCTGGAGGAGTATGTTATATCCCTGTATCTGTACTGATTTATTGTTATGATTGGATTATGTTCCTTCCCAATTAAGTTAAGCCATGAATTAGGAATTTGTGTCCTCAGTGGGTTCTTAATTTCTTATGGAAATTCCATCCATGATGAGATTTAGCCGAGTATTGACTGTACCGACTTGTTTTTGCCTTTTTGTCCCCAGTGTTATATGTCTGTTTTTTCAGCATATCTTGTTGGAATATTACCCTATTTTGGAAAGTTGAGTTAACCTCACTCCAATAGAGTGTCAACATTAAGAAGAAAGTGTATATCCTTTCAATTTCCCCATTAAGTTTGGCTCTCATGGAAGAATTCTGCTTTAGCCTTCCCGTTCAGCTTTTGATTGGATAGAACGTGTTTCCCTCTTGAGTTTATTTCTCATGAGGATTTATTTTGATTGACTATTTCACTCCATTTTATTTATGGTTTGAATGGGTGGTCCCCTACAATGTTATTATTTTGATTTCTGCAAACTTTAAGCCCTAGTTTGAGAATATGCATTTATTTTGCATTAGAATATTTTATTTCCTCAACATGAATATATTGGCATTTCCCCGGGAAGCGATATTTCTTTCCCTAGGGAATCATTATTTTAGTTCCTATTTATAACAGCAAATAACAAGTCTCTTTATTTGAGCAACTTGTATTTCCCCAGTGAATCTAATAGCTCCCAGTGAAGATTCATATTTTTTACTCCAATAAACGGTAGCCTTGTCATTATGGACGGTAGTTTATTGTTGAGCTTTGTTACTCTATAGAATGGTAGCCTTTTCATTATGGAAGGTAGTTTTTTGTTGAGATTTCTTACTCCAATAAATGGTAGCCTTGTCATTATGGAAGGTAGTTTCTTGTTGAGATTTGTTACTCCAATGAATGGTAGCCTTGTCATTATGGAAGGTAGTTTGTTGTTGATATTTGTTACTCCAATGAATGGTAGCCTTGTCATTATGGAAGGTAGTTTGTTGTTGATATTTGTTACTTCAGTGAATGGTAGCCTTGTCATTATGGAAGGTAGTTTGTTGTTGAGATTTCTTACTCCAATGAATGGTAGCCTTGTCATCATGGAAGGTAGTTTGTTGTTGAGATTTGTTACACCAATGAATGGTAGCCTTGTCATTACGGAAGGTAGTTTGTTGTTGAGATTTCTTACTCCAATGAATGGTAGCCTTGTCATTATGGAAGGTAGTTTGTTGTTGATATTTGTTACTCCAATGAATAGCAACCTTTTCATTATGGAAGGTAGTTTGTTGTTGAGATTTGTTACTCCATTTAATGGTAGCCTTGTCATTATGGAAGGTAGTTTGTTGTTGAGATTTTATTACTCCAATGATTGGTAGCCTTGTCATTGTTGAAGGTAGTTTGTTGTTGAGATTTGTTACTCGAATGAATGGTAGCCTTGTCATTACAATAGGTAGTTTTTTGTTCAGATTTGTTACTCCAATGAATGGTAGCCTTGTCATTATGGAAGGTAGTTTGTTGTTGAGATCTTTTTCTGATGAATGGTAGCCTTGTCATTATGGAAGGTAGTTCGTCGTTGAGATTCTATTGCTCCGAAGAAGTTCATTTATTTTCAGTTATGAGTACTGACTGCTTATAGAAATTTACTGATGTTATCCTACAATTTCTTTCCATGGTTGGTTGACATTACTTTTTGCTATCTCCTCAGTGAGTGGATAGTTTGTAGTCATCTTTTTGTCACCATTATCCTTCACTTTCTCTCCTAAATGTTTTTAGTTGACGATGCTTTATCTCCTTTTGGGGCTCTACCCAAACAGAGTTTTTCTTTTATTTACCAGTGATTTATTTTCCTGGTCGGGTTTCTCTTTTGATCCAATCTTTATGTGCTACATCCTCAGTGGAGTTTTGCGCCTTTTTTAGATTTGTTCATATGCATTCATAATCATAAGCATTTCATGGCATCTTAGGGCCAAAAATAGGGCTTGTTTTATATTTAAGTATCTTCAATCGCGTTGACACGAAGATTTTTAACCTTCGCATCTTCGGATAGTAGACACTTAAATAAGGGAAACTGTTGTACCCAAATTTTTGACCCTAAGATCCCTCTATCACGTCATATCAATTTAATCACAACAAGATCACACACTAGAGTTTTGGTTATTCTCCCTATCTTTGTCTTTGCTCTATGGCGACTCACCAAGCACTTTGAATTGTATTTTATGATCATCTATGTTTTGATTATCCTTTATCCAATGAATACAATAAGTGTTTTCCCCAATTGATGAGGATTGTAGGAGAAAGCACAATACATTCCATCAAGATTGATCTATAGATTCATGAGCTCATTTCTATGATTTCCTCAACAAAGCTTCATTGAGACTCAAGCCTCAACATTGAATATACTTTTAAGAAATACCATTACAAAGTCTATTATGATTTATAGTTCTTTAAGTTGTCAAATGTGGTTCAAAGGTACAAGGATTGATGGAAGAAGTTTGACTCAATTGGGAAAATCCTTGATTCATTGATCACAAGTGCACATCTCCTTCAATTCTTAGGAATTGAAAGTGGTTTTGGTTGCTATTTTTTCTCCTTATCATCCTCAACAACTAATATTCACATTAAAAAAGTATTTGTCTAAAGAGGTAGGTCAAAATTGCAAAGGTCTCCCAAGGCATTTTCTTGCTCTAGGAGCTAGGGTTTTGAATTTCAAAAGGGTATATCTTACTCATGTTTTGGTATTTTTAAATGATTCCAAAGACATGATTCTCTTCAAAGGGTCATTTAAAAATCACTTCAAAACTTTCAAGGAAATTTTGTATGGAAGAAACTTGATGATGAAGAAAGATTACAAGTCCTCCAGATGAACCCTCAAATTCCATTAGGTGATTTCATATGATCATAAATTGGTCAATTTATATCACTTTGAGCCCCTTATTTTTCCAAAATTATCTTAAAGATGTGAACTTCAACCCATCTTTGAAGTGCGAAGTGTGAAAATGGATGGAAGATTCCCTAAGGTAGCAAAAGATTATAGGTCATTTCCTAAATTTTTTCCAACTTCAACAAGTCATAACTTTCTCAATTTTTGGATATTTTGAATGGTTCAAGTCTCAAAATGTCATTCAAGAGATCTACTTCATGACATCTTTTTTAATCAAGAGCAAATTTCAAGTGGAAGGCCACATTTGGATGCAAGAGATTATAAGTCATTTTTGAAGAAAAACTTAGAAATTTTCTTAGGATAGAAAGTCAACCTCTTTTCCTCAACTTTGACTCATTGCAAATTTCATCTCAAGCATCAATTTGATCCCATTATTTACACATCATAAAGCTTGTAACCTCGTCTTTCTAAAGCTTCAAGAATCATGTCTTAAGACCCCTTGAGTTGAGAATGCCATTGATTTGAATTTGGTAACTTGAAACTGAAGTTTCTCCAAAAGTCAGAATTTAAAATCCTTGTTTTGGCTTCTAAACACAAAATTGCTGCGCATTTTTGCTTCTAATCACGTTTAATGAACCTCCAGAAGTGATTAGCATGATAAAGCACAAGGATTGGATGAGTTTTGATCAAATTACAAGTCACACTTTTCTTGTTTTCAACTTCACACGATTTCCCTTCAAACTTCATCATTTCACACGCTTGAGCATTCAATCAACTTCCTAATAAATAAAGGATAATCCCTCATTCATTTTCTAAAGCTTGGAAAGCCAGAATCACCCTGCCAAACTCTCTCTTGAACATAATTTTTTGCAACTTCGAATTTTCTCTTACAACCTTTCTCAATCATTTTTCTTTGTCAATTCACCTTCCTTGATCCTCACTGAAGCTAACAGAAGAAGAATTCAGCTCTAAAACTCCCTGAATCATGCTTGCCAAGTCCAGTTTCAGAGCTCTGCAATTTAACTTTAATAGGTAGAATCCTTAACCAATTCTATCAAACTTTGATACTATTATGAAGCTCTTATAATCCTGATTCTAGTCACAACATTTGTTTTCAAATGGAAACATGTTTTTGTAAGTATCAGAGTGCCTAAGAGGGGGGGGGGGGGGGGGGGGTGAATTAGGTCTTATAAAATTTTATTCGTTTTTTATGAGAATTCTTGGTAGTAATTTTTGGTTAAGTGTTTGAAGGTTTTGTTTATATCTTTATCTTTTCCTGATTATGGTGATGAAAGCGATAAAAGCGGAAAAGTAAAGAAAACGGTGATATATCCTGGTTCCCCTCACAATCCGAGAGTACTCCAGTCCCCTTTCCAACACGAAAGAGATTTCACTATAGTTAGAATGATTGTACAGCCTATGCTTACTATCTAACCTATAGGGTGATCAAAGGTTCTTAACACCTTTAAGACCAAACAAACACTAATGTGAATGAAGAACAATCCTCTTCAAATCACAACACTTACTTCCAACAATCCTGGATAGTAAGGGAAAACCTTTAAGTAATACAATGATTTATTTGAAGTATATGGAGAGCTTTATCAATCTTCAATTGATCTTCTTCTTCAAGATAAAAACAATTCTCAAACAATGTATATAAATGTTCACAATGTATGTATGAAACTTGTAATGATAATGAAAGTGTATATGGCAAGTTTCACAAAATTATGAACACATGAAAGTATGAATTCAAATGTGAATGAATGAGAAAATTGTTTATTGAAGAAGTATATTTTTAGTTTGAAAATTGAAGCATTCTTGTATATTTTTGAAATAAGAAAATCTGCATTTTATAAAGTCACAAGAACCTCTTCATTCATGCCAATTCATATGAAAAGTTGCAATGCATTTATGAAAAGATACCACTTGAAAAATGTTCAAAAAACAAAGTAAAAGCTGCACTGGTTCGCTAGGAACCGGTTCCGACACTGACAGAACCCGGTTCTTAGTGAACGTTAGAAGTTGGAATTCAAAAATTATAACGCAGGAACTGGTTCCCCTATTGGTACAACCCGGTTCCTGGTACAAAAACCAGGGACATGTTTTTTGAGAAGTTCTGGAACCCGGTTCCCTGTTAGGGAGGAACCGGTTCCTAAAGGATTATTTTCAAAAATACTTTTTGAAAGATATTTCAAACAAAGTTTTCTTGATCTTAGAGTTATGGAATATGTATATGTTGATGAATGCATATTGTGAACATCTATATTCAAGATTTTAAGAATTATTTATACTATATTGACATTTGATGATTCTTCAATAATTCTCCAATAATCTTCAAGACTTTTATTTGATGTTGATAAGCTTTTTGCACATCCTTTGAAAGTTGATGTCCATGTTGTCTTCATCAAAACACATGCTTTAAATATGACTTGAGAAGCTTGCAATTACAGTTTTGACCATGAAATTTCAAATCCCTTTTCAAAACTTCTCTTCCAAAATGACTGAGCTACAATTTATATAAATTTTTCGCGAAGGTGTGGTTGTCTTCGTCTTGATGAGACGAAGCGAATGGTACCGGTCTCGAGCTCTAATTTTACAGTTTGAGGAATCTAGTTTTGAGACTGGTTGGAGGTTGAAGATGACCAACGTGTCATCCTTCAATCAATGAAAGCGTGCCATTTGGAATTTTCAAAAATCTGATTTAATATTTGATTAATTGATTTATTCAATAATGACCATGATATGCACAACGCGTCTAATCCATTGGATTAGCTTACTAACGTGTTTTGACTCTCATCCACTGGTCCACATTTTTTTGACTTTATTTTATTTTCTGATTTTTATATTTAAATTGTTTTAAACTTTAAAAAATCATAAAAAATCCATTTTAACTTCAAAAAATCTGAAAAAATTATGGAAAATACTTTTGATTTTTCTCTTTCTTATTTTTATTTTTCACAATTTTATTGTGTTTTGATATTTTTAATAAGTTTTCACTTTATTTGAATTGTTTTAATTGTAAAAAAATACTTTTCTTCATTTTTAAATTCTGAAAAAATTAGGGAAGGATCCAATGATCTTTTGAAAATATTGGTGACCTCATTTATTTTTTATTTTTAACTTTACTATTTTTCTTCATTTTTGGTTTATTTTTTCTATTTCTTTTAATTTTAAAAAATAGTTTCTGACTTTAAAAAATAACCAAAAATTTTGTATAAATATTTGAGCTAATTTCTGATTTTTCTATGGTCTTGTTTAATTTTTCTTGATTATTTTGAATATAATTGCTATTTTCCCCCTTTATTTCATTTTTAAATCATTTTTTAAAATCTTATTTTCTTATTTTTAATACAATTTTATTTTTCATATATTCTGGCTGATCTTGGACTATGAAATTTGGATCATGAACTTTATTAATATCATTGGATCCATGGTGTTGAGTCTAACTCCATAAAAATGGTTGAATGATTTTAATTTTTGATTAATTTCTTTAGGTCAAATGTGGTTTATTTCTCATCACATCCCTCTTCATCTTATCCCATTCTTATTGTACTAAATATTATTGGAGCATGATTTCTATATCATGTCTCAAAACATATGGTACATAGATTGCTATTGACCAACCTCAAAATAGGTGTGACTTCTATATAAGTCCACTTAATATTGCTTAACATAACGTTAAATTTGGTCCCGATTCTAGAAATGATCATTCGTGGCCCAAACCCATGTTTGCAAGCCCAACTATGTTGGTTTGAACCCTTTGATCCAATAACCTTGAGATTCATTGTTAGGAGGCTTTGGTTCTACCAATCCTCTAATGAATATTCATTAATTTTGGTCAAAGTGGATCACTTAAACATCATTGATCATTTAATGTTGTCGTAAGAAGTCTTAAATGGATGATATACTTGACAAAAAGAAAATATAACTTATTGTTGAGAGGCTTTGGTTCTACCAATCCTCTAATGAGTTCCAAATGCAAGTTTCAAGATGGTCATTCAACAAACCACTTATTCCTAACAATTGACTTTATTTTATGCTTTTACTTTATGCCTTTACTTTAAGCACATTTATTTTAGCATTTACATTTCATGCTATTTTCATTTTTGCTCACTTGATCATTTACTCTTATGTCATTTTTATTTTGCTCACTTGAACTTTTCATTTCTTTTTGAAGATACATAATAATCAACTCGGACCATAAAAAACATTAATGTTACTTGGACTACTTGGTTACTATCCTTGGCATTTTGGAGACATGGACTTCTTGGACATAGGATTAGAAGCCTTGACCTATTCTGGAGACCTTGTGACCTCAACTGTTATTTTGTCTGAAGTTCTTGGGGGTTACCCCAAGATGTTGGTTTGTTTGTTTGTTTTGTGTGCAGGTTATTGTGATTACATGCTTTGTTTGTAATCTGGAATTCATCTGAATATAGTCGTTACTCTGCTCAATTTTTGTGAAGACTTGATACAAGTAGAGTTAGGTTTCCCTAAGAGGTCCTTTTTGTAATTGTTTGTTTGGTTTCAAATCCAAAGGATGAGAATTATACATTAACTCATTGTGTCAAGTGTTGGCCTCTTGTTGGTTAGACGATTATTTTATATAGATTTTATCTTATGCTTTAGGATAGTCCCTTCATCTCCTCCCATCTTCTTTAATTTCAAAAATCTTCTCCCTCCTTTTGAATATTCTTCTTGTTTTAAAACATGAACCACTTTCATCATAAACTTGGACTCAGGTCCATAAATTTTGAAAAATATTTTCTTATTCAAACTTTAATGAATTTAAGAGTACCTGGACATTTTTGTGAGAAGACTAAAAGTCAATCAATCTCATTCAAACTATTTTTCCATTTTGGCTTTTATCTTTAAAAATTTTCTCAAGGAATTGATGCAGATAACTCTGAAGTTAGAGTTCAAACAGAACAACTCAAGGAGATCAATACAAGATACACAAAAATAAAAAAAGAAATATCAAATTCATGTCTTGTTTCTAGGCTTGAACCAAGGTTGTGTTCTAGTTTTCAAGAAATAAGAATCTTGAATAGTATCATTGGGTCAAAGTGGACCAGTAGGTATTTCTATCTAACAGTTAGTCTGATTTCCTATGAAAATACCACTATTTTTTAGTATGGTGGAACAATGAGAGGTTGTTTTCAATTGGTATTGATAAACTCGATGTTGGAAGATCACAATGTCAAACTTGATGTCATGACATTATTTGGTGAAGATATGAATGATATCAGATATCTCATTCAACATAACTTGAATGATAATCTTGACAATCACAATCAACTTATATAGAATCTTGTTGAAGGAATTGTTATTACTATGGAATATATGGACAACAAGTAATAACTTGTTGTTATTTTAAAAGATCAGATTGAAAACATAAGCAGTGGGATTGGAACTTTCAATATTGAAGAGTTATAACAATTATAGTTATGGAGGAGTGAAACTGATACTGAATCTTTCGTTTATATTCTGATGCTTAGGAAGCCTAAGCAAGTTGTTATTGGATGGGAAAAAGGTTTTCTACAAGATGGAAAGGCTGGTGACAACACCAAGAAGTGCAGGAGGATCTTTGACAAAAGAAAGAGGTGGAAGTCCACATAAAGTTGCCAATGTTTGTTTGGTTATATCTGTTTCTATTGTGTGCTTCTATCTGTTTTATTGGTTATGTGCAATGTTTGTGATTCCATTTTGTTTACGTTTACTCTATTTTTGTATATTTTTGGCTAAAAAGGGGGAGTAAAGTGTTAGTGTATTTTGTGTGTCCTAATGTCATTAAATATGTCTTGACATGTTAAGTAGCCTGCTGAGAGAATTGTGCTACTACTAAGGAGAGAGTAGTGATGATGGTTGCTTGTTGGATGCAACTGTTGAGGGGGAGCATGATGTATGTCATGCTTGTTGGTGTTGTTGTTGCTGCTAATGTTAATATGGTTGGATGTCTTATCATATGTTATAACATCTTACCTGTTGGATTTGTGTGAAAATCTGGATGAAAGGTTGTTTTATCTTCTGTTGCTATTTCCTCTGATATATGAACTTGGGTAGTTCATATTTGGTATTCTGGTTTTTTGGTGATTTGTGTTTTCCCTTGGAGGGGGAGTCTTGATCATGTGTGATAGGGGGAGTCTTGATCATGTGTGACAGGGAGAGTCTTTATCATGGTTCTTGAGTTAAACCATAAATCTTTATTATTGGCTTACTAATTTTAGCCGGTAAAAAGCTTTCTTCTTGGTTAAAGAGATCAGGCATAAATCTTTAAAAGGTTTCATAAGTTGGGATTAAGCTTGTTCAAAGTCAAAGGTCAAATTGTATTAAGGTTCATGGGCATAATAAATAAAAGTTCATAAGTTTATAGTGAAAAATTTCAAGAATAATTCTTTGGGACATGACTAAGACAACGTTTGGCCAAACCTGGATAACTCTCTAGTGCAATATTTCTATCCTTACTCTCTTTAAACTAGTTTTTATATCAAGTTATTATTCTCACTCATGAGCTTTTAAGAAATGAGTTTAGTATTGTTCTTAGCTAAATAATTTAAGCAAAACTAAGTATTGTATATTCAGAGTGTAATCTTCTGTTAAGTTTAAGTCTAGTCACAGGTTGTGACTGTAGGTATCACTGCAGTGATCGAAAATGAGAGAGGGTTCTCATATCTAAAAAGTTCCTAGGATAAAAGTTATAAACTGGGACTGTTTAGGCTTTGAACTAATATTATCATAGTGCATTTCCTTACTGGCTTGGTAGCCCCCAGATTAGGTTACATTGCACTGAACTGGGTTAACAATTAATTGAGTTTTTTAATTTTCTACAATTTATTTTCCTACACAATCTTGGATTTTCTGTCAACAGATGTCATAACATATGTCCTGACATCGTGTTTCTGTGTTAAGATATCAGACGTAACATTTGTATTGCAAGTGCAATAATTTCGTAGATAACTCCTTTATTTGGAATCAAATTAGTGTGGGACTTTAGTTTAATTTCTTTTGCCAAGAGTTAATTAAAAATGAATCAACACTGGGAAGAGGTTTACCTAAACAAAGTGTTGAACACGTGACCTCAACCACAAGAGGGAGGGTGAATTACGGTATTTAAAAAATATGATTAATTTTAACCTTTCTCGATTAAGATAATATTAGTAAGTTTATAACTGAGTAACCATTACGGAAGTAAAGTGCAGAAAGTAAATTGCTGAAAATAAAGAGGATAAGAATAAAGAGATTGCTCTAGAGAGTTAACCAGGATTGGTCGAATGTTGGCCTAGTCCAATCCCCAAGAGGTCTTGTGATTTTTCACTATAGACGTTTGAGCTTTTAAAGATTATGCCCATGAACCTTAATATAATATGATCTTGATATTTTGAACAACTTTATCCGTAACCTAAACGACTTTTACCCGAACTTATTATATTGAGACAATTAGAGATATATGGTTGATCTCTTTAACCAAAAAAAATATTTTTTCGGCAAAGCTTAATAAATCAATAACAAATATTTATGGTTGATCTCAAGAACCAAAACTCAGTCTCTTAAAGGTATCTCTCCCTTAAGACTATAAGCGACCAACAAGACCACTTACAAAATTAATCTCCTCACATATATAGCATTACTCAATATCACTTAGGCAACCAACAACGAAATATAAGACTCATGAGAGAAAAATAATAAATTAAAAGAAAGTGAAAATATTTGGAAAGAGGTGTGGTTTCAAGTGAGGGGGAACTCCCTTTATATAGTAGTTGGAATCACCGGAAAAAAAAAGATCCATAGGCTGCATTACCTATTTAGTTGATTAGCCTAATATATTAGGTACTCCAAATATAATTATTTAGATTCCCAAAATGGAAGGTTTTGATATAGAACTGTTGCTTTTCTTTTAGGTGTTATCTAAATGAATGAGGGAATAAGTTTGAGTAGGTCTAATTGGTTAGATCAAAGTCCTAATTGATTAGATAAGACAAAATTTCTCCTCTAGCCATTTTCACAGCTCCTAAGTCATCTGGCATAATTTCAAAGCATTTTTTAAATGTTTTATTTTGATAAAACATGTTTCATAAAAAGGATTTAGTGTGTGTGTGAGTTTCCTTCATACTCTTAAGCTACTACCTTTATCTTTATAATACTTAGTTCACTCAGACTAACTTACAAACATGACTTAACGAGCTTTCACACTTTGCGTCAGGGAAGCATGAAGAGTTTTTATGAATATTGACTGATTTGCAAGGGCGCTTGGTCTTGAGTCCTTGTAATATGTTTAAATGTTGCAGTACATTGTCATTCTGTGTTGTCTTCATAAATTTTTTCGATGTTTATCTTCATTACTGGAAATAATGTAGAACCACATTATCCCCCATTTTGATGATCATAATGCATATCTTAGAGAAGGATGTAAGACAAAACAATATATATTTTGGAGTAATTAAGCTCCCCCTGACTTAGATAGAAGTTATACCCTCCCCCAAGAGTATACTTCTCCCCTTTTGTCAAAATCAAAAAGGTATATAAGCACATAGATTCACATATATTCACTTATTCATGATTGGTTTAATATTCCTAGTTTTGTTCTTATAAAAAGGAATTTTTCATTAGGAAGTGGTTTTGTGAAGATATATACAAGTTGATTGTATGACTCTACAAAATTAAGCATGCATTCCAATTTTTCCATATGATCCCTAATAAAGTGGTTCCTAATGTCGATTTGTTTAGCACAAGACTGATGTATGAGATTTTTGGTAAGGTTTATGGCATTTGTGTTGTCACAAATTATTGTTTAACTCCAAGTTTGACACTATAGTCATTTAGTTGTTGCTTCATCCATATGATCTAAGCATAAAAAATTTCTACAACAATATATTTAGTCTTAACTATGGATAGTTCTACGCTTGCTTGTTTCTTATTGTACCGTCATACTAGTGAGTTTCTGATCAGGTGACAAGTTCCACAAATACTTGTTCAATCTGATCTATATCTATAGAAATTGGAGTCGGAATACCCCTCTAAGTTGGAGTTTAATCCTTTGGGGATACCATAGACCCATTTGTTGAATGCTAGTGAAATATCTCATTATGCGCTTGACTGCACAGAGATGTCATTTTTTAGAAGATGCTTGAAAGCATGCAGTTAGATATAATAATGATCTGATCATACCTTGATATTTTCTTTCATCGACTGGTTTTCCATTTTTATCTTTCTCTAAGGAGCATGATGTCGACATTTATGTTGCCAGTACTTTTGATATTTCCATATAAAATCTTTTAAGTAGCTCTTTACAATATTTATCTTGATTTATAAATGTTCCTCCTTTAGTTTGATAGATCAGAAGTCCTACAAAGTACTTTAACTCTCTCATCATATATATTTCAAATTCATTGTGCATTATTTCATAAAACTCCTTGCACAAGGATTTATTACTAGAACCGAATATCATGTCATCGAAATATATCTAAACTATCAAGATGTCATGTTCTATTTTCTTGATAAAAATGGGTCTTATTAACTAGTCCTCGTCCAAACTTGTTTTTAAGCAAAAATTTACTTAGATGGTCTTACCATACTCTAGGAGCTTGTTTCAGACCATATAAAGCATTTTTTAGCTTAAAAACTTGGTTTGGAAAGGTAGGTTAGATAAATTATGGAAGTTGGTCAACAAACACCTCCTCTTGGATGTATCCATTTAGAAATGCACTATTTACATCCATTTGAAATAATTTGAAATCCATTTGATATTTTGGCAGAAGCATTGTTTTGAAGCCCGTTTAGCGCTCTTAGTACGATTTAGGTTGGTTTAATGTGTAAATAACGTGAAGCTTGCTTTGCACTGTGAGCCTGCTAAGCTGGTCTTGTGAGATTTATTTTACAACTTCATTTTTGGTTCATTTTTTGTTATGGTTTTGGGGAAGTTTTTGCTCTGAACACCATCAACCTCCAATTTTGTTAGGATTAACTTATATAACAACTATGGAGCTTGCATATGCATGATCCGGGGTGGATTTCTCTTTGATCGACACTGACAATCAGGTATATTTGTGATTCATTTCTCTTTTTCTTTGTGTATTTTCTTTTGGTTGGGTTTATATATGTATTTACTTTGATATTATTTATATTTTTTGCCATTGGTGTTATATAAATTTTTGCTTTACAAATCTTTGTCAGGTATGTGTTGTTAAGGTTGGTGGAGAGATCGTCGTTGAGATGATATAGTGGGTGTTGTGTTTGATACATGATGACATAGATGAGTCTTGTAGGTTGAGTATGACATGTCGATAGGTTGAAGTTTTTGAAGAGTGGACTATTATGCATGCTCGATAAGTTTTTTCTCCTGAGAATGAATTCTTTTCCTGTTGATAACTTTTAATTTCCGCATTTACTTTCAACCTATTTAAACCTAAACTCATTAACAAGATATTTGTTAACTACATTTCAATACACCAATCTCGTTGGACACGATACGATATAACCTAAATATCACCCGGTAAAATAATACTTTACTTTTTGCTTGCCACTTTACGGCTCCAGGAAAATTGTGTCGTTGCCGGGAATTTTTGTTTATTATTTTTCATTGTGATAGTTTCTTTGTTTTTTAATTTTGTAATTAATGTATAAGTTTTATAGAATATGTACATAAAATGGTCTATTTTTACTTGTACATGTTTTGTGTTTACTTTCCATACTTGTGCATATATGTGTTTTTCTTTATTTTCATGTATTGTTGTGAATTGTCTCATTTTCATAATGTTTGTTTTGTGGTTGTTAGGACACTTTCTTTAGGTACGCACGATGTGACAATACCATGGCATGACGAGAGGAGGTCACCATCTCGCACAATAAAGGCGTAGAGCTTACGATGTAAAACAATCATGTTTTGTTTGTATTCGTTTATGTATGTGTTGACTTGTGTTTTAACAAGTAGAAATTAAACCAGTTTTAAATTCTCAAAATTTCATTTTTCAATTTGTTAATTCACTTTCAACTGTTTGGTTCATTATGTCAATATGTGTTTTTCCGCATGCTTATCGTGTTTAGCTTGAGGAAGTTTTTTTGTTGTAAATATTGTATGTTTTAGGTTGTGTAGGTGTAAGTGGAGCTTACATAGAAGCTGGACCAATTGCCCTGTTTTTCTACAACTGGTGTAACGCGTTTATCACGCTCTATCCCGCTTAGCGTGCCATGCTGTGCCGAGCCAATGAATTATTTTTAATTTTTCGTTTGGCTCTCCTTTTTCACACTCCACTCAAGGCTTTATAGTATAGTAATTAATAATAATATTTTTTATTCTTTCTTTTGTTGTTTGGACTCAACTTTTGGTCCAATAGCTTGAAGTCGCATTTGGTGATTTTCTGATTTTGAGTGTGTCAACTTGCAGATGTAAGGTAATGATAGTTTTTAAAGTTGGTAATCGCCAAGTACTCATTATCGCTTTCTATAACATAACATGTTTAGGAAACTTTTCAGTTGTATAATTACCATGCCATTCATTCTTTTTGAATTACTTGTTTTTCATTGAATGACTTTAGTTCCATTTTAACCAATAAATGTGATGAAGCTATCCATTGTTCATATATGCTGGAGACCAACAATTCTTGTTTTAACCGGATTTTATTATGCTTAATATTTTATTTTGTGTTGATTGTATGAATGCATGAAAAGGATCAAGGCATTTTTTTGGTTTTATTTTGAGCATAACTACCTAACCAAATAGTCAATCACCTTGTGAGTGTGTGAACTTTTATTAACCCTTTTCAGCTTTTTGTCGATGTCCATGTTGTTTTTGCTAAATGCTTGTCTATGAGTGTTTGGTTCATCTTTTTGTATCAACATTTATTTTTTGTTTTCTTGAATCATTAACTATGATTTGCAGTTTGAATTATTGCCTTGCCTTAGAAAGTAGAGAGTATTCACATTATGATTTGGTTGAATTCAAGTTGGGGAGAGAATGTTTATGTGATTATGTTGTGATTGCTATGAGGTTGTAAAAAAAGAAAGAAATAAAAAAGAAAAAGAAATAAAATTAAAAGAAACAAAAAAGAGAAAAGTTTTGAAAAACAAAAACAAAAAGAGTTCGAATAATGTTGTGATAATAAGTGATGTGTGTTGGTTTGAAATTTAGAATGAAGAAGAAGTTTGATTGAAATTATTTTGCTTGAGTATTTGTAAGTTGATTACTCCCTTAGGTTAATGCAAGTTTTTGTTTCGATTATCTTTAGAACTTATCCCTTGTTTGTTAACCAAACCAAATTACAACCTTAAAAAGCCAATGTGATTCTTGCCTTTGTAATTTCAATATGAGTTTTTGGATGAATGCATGATTTAGTATATTGTTTACAAGATTATGAATGAGTTTTTTTTGCCCCTCACTTTTGTGTGTTCTTTATCTACCGATGAATTTTTACTAGGTTTCATTCATGATTGAGCTTGTTTTGTTTTAGAATGCTTATTATGACTTTTGTGCTTAGGAATTGTTTTGTTTACATATTGTCGTTGTAGGAATGTGGTAAGTGTTTACCTTGCGTGTGCATTTTTATTTGAACCATAAATTTGTTTTCCATTTTCAAAACTTGTTGATTCATGATTCTTTGGTGGATTACTTTCGGTTCTTTGAGTTCTTTGGCCTTGTCGACTCTTTTTTGTTAATATCAGTTGAATAAACCCGAACTTTTTGTAAATATGTTTAGTTTGTGTTTTTGTGTACATAGTGTAGAGTTTGATGTTTTTCCATTCATTTTGTAGGTATTTGTTGCATTTTGGAGCATCGAGGAATAAGGTGTCAAAGACACGGCTCCTTGCGAGTTTTAGGAATAAAAGACTATTTTTGGGATGTTCTGTCCAGGAGAGCCCGCTCAGCGTATTTTGTTGCACGCTGCTTGCATTTTTACATTTTGGCAAAAGCATTGTTTTGGAGTCTGCTTAGCGCGATTTAGGTATGTTCCGCTAAGTGCGGTTTGTTGAGATTTGTTTTATAACTTCATTTTTAGTTCGTTTTTGGATATGGTTTTCGAGAAGTTTTTGCTCCCAACTCCATCAACCTCCAATTTTGTTAGGATGAGCTTAGTTAACAACTATGAAGCTTGCATACAGATGATCCAAGGTGGATTTCTCTTCGATCGACATTGACAAACTGGTAGATTTGAGGTTCATTTCTCTTTTTGTTTGTGTATGATATTTTGGTTGGGTTTGTATATGTATTTACTTTGATCTTATATAGATTTTGTCGCCCTTGACGTTATATGAAACTTGCTTTACAAATATTTGTCGATTGTTATCCTTGATTTTTGCTCTATGCTTAGGGGTTTGGGTTCTTATAGACATATACTGCTTGAGTTCTTATCTAGGATGATTATCTAATAGTGTATGAATTATAGAGATAGATTTAACGTTATTATTCACTAGGGTGTCTGTAATTAATGTCTTTGTGTTGGCTGTGTTGACTAAGAGATCGTTAATGCAAAAAGCACGATTGACCTTTATGTTGTTAAGGTTGGTTGAGAGATCACCACAGAGAAACCATGACGTCACACCAAATTTTTCAACATTAGACTACTTCTGAAGTGTTGGAACTTCTCCATATGGATATAATGGGACCTATGCAGATTGATAGCTTGGGTTGAAATAGGTATGTCTATGTGGTTTTAGATGACTTTAATGGATATACTTGGATGAATTTTCTTAGGGAAAAATCAGATGTTTTTGAACTATTCAAAAATCTGTGCCAAAGCATGTAAGAGGAGAAGAATAGTTTTATTGTCAAAGTTAGAAGTGAACATGACACGAAGTTTTAGAATTCAAAATTCTCAAATTTTTGTGATACTGAAGGTATTAGTCATGAGTTTTCTCATTCCATCATTTCTCTGCAAAATGGGATTGTTGAGCAAAAAACTAGGGCCATACCCGAATCAACTAGAAATATGCTTTCTACGAAGCAATTAACATTGGAGTTTTTGGGTGAAGCTATGAGTACTTCTTGCTACATTCATAATAGGCTCACTTTGAGAGGACGTGCTTTAACTACTCTCAATAATATGTGGACTTTAATAATGCCTACAATCAAACATTTTTTCATACCTTTGGAATTAAATGATATGTCTTAGTGAACAAAGATAAAAATGGTAAGGAAAATCTCATGAGGAATGAAGGGATATTTTTGGGTTACTCTTCAAATAGAAGAGATTATATAGTGTTTAAATACAAAACTAAAAATGTTATGGAATCCACAAGTGTGATAAATGATATTTTTCCCTGAAAAGGAGAAGGATGACAAAGACAATGTCGGAACATAATTTGTGAAGACTGAGGAGACAAGGAAAGAGGTTATATGTGAGTCCATAGGAATTGATGCAGATAACTCTGAAGTTAGAGTTCAAACAGAACAACTCAAGGAGATCAATACAAGATACACAAAAATAAAAAAAGAAAAATCAAATTCATGTCTTGTTTCTATGCTTGAACCAAGGTTGTGTTCTAGTTTTCAAGAAATAAGAATCTTGAATAGTATCATTGGGTCAAAGTGGACCAGTAGGTATTTCTATCTAACAGTTAGTCTGATTTCCTATGAAAATACCACTATTTTTGAGTATGGTGGAACAATCAGAGGTTGTTTTCAATTGGTATTGATAAACCCGATGTTGGAAGATCACAATGTCAAACTTGATGTCATGACATTATTTGGTGAAGATATGAATGATATCAGATATCTCATTTAACATAACTTGAATGATAATCTTGACAATCACAATCAACTTAAATAGAATCTTGTTGAAGGAATTGTTATTACTATGGAATATATGGACAACAAGTAATAACTTGTTGTTATTTTAAAAGATCAGATTGAAAACATAAGCAGTGGGATTGGAACTTTCAATATTGAAGAGTTATAACAATTATAGTTATGGAGGAGTGAAACTGATACTGAATCTTTCGTTTATATTCTGATGCTTAGGAAGCCTAAGCAAGTTGTTATTGGATGGGAAAAAGGTTTTCTACAAGATGGAAAGGCTGGTGACAACACCAAGAAGTGCAGGAGGATCTTTGACAAAATAAAGAGGTGGAAGTCCACATAAAGTTGCCAATGTTTGTTTGGTTATATCTGTTTCTATTGTGTGCTTCTATCTGTTTTATTGGTTATGTGCAATGTTTGTGATTCCATTTTGTTTACGTTTACTCTATTTTTGTATATTTTTGGCTAAAAAGGGGGAGTAAAGTGTTAGTGTATTTTGTGTGTCCTAATGTCATTAAATATGTCTTGACATGTTAAGTAGCCTGCTGAGAGAATTGTGCTACTACTAAGGAGAGAGTAGTGATGATGGTTGCTTGTTGGATGCAACTGTTGAGGGGGAGCATGATGTATGGCATGCTTGTTGGTGTTGTTGTTGCTGCTAATGTTAATATGGTTGGATGTCTTATCATATGTTATAACATCTTACCTGTTGGATTTGTGTGAAAATCTGGATGAAAGGTTGTTTTATCTTCTGTTGCTATTGCCTCTGATATATGAACTTGGGTAGTTCATATTTGGTATTTTGGTTTTTTGGTGATTTGTGTTTTCCCTTGGAGGGGGAGTCTTGATCATGTGTGATAGGGGGAGTCTTGATCATGTGTGACAGGGAGAGTCTTTATCATGGTTCTTGAGTTAAACCATAAATCTTTATTATTGGCTTACTAATTTTAGCCGGTAAAAAGCTTTCTTCTTGGTTAAAGAGATCAGGCATAAATCTTTAAAAGGTTTCATAAGTTGGGATTAAGCTTGTTCAAAGTCAAAGGTCAAATTGTATTAAGGTTCATGGGCATAATAAATAAAAGTTCATAAGTTTATAGTGAAAAATTTCAAGAATAATTCTTTGGGACATGACTAAGACAACGTTTGGCCAAACCTGGATAACTCTCTAGTGCAATATTTCTATCCTTACTCTCTTTAAACTAGTTTTTATATCAAGTTATTATTCTCACTCATGAGCTTTTAAGAAAAGAGTTTAGTATTGTTCTTAGCTAAATAATTTAAGAAAAACTAAGTATTGTATATTCAGAGTGTAATCTTCTGTTAAGTTTAAGTCTAGTCACAGGTTGTGACTGTAGGTATCACTGCAGTGATTGAAAATGAGAGAGGGTTCTCATATCTAAAAAGTTCCTAGGAGAGAAGTTATAAACTGGGACTGTTTAGGCTTTGAACTAATATTATCATAGTGCATTTCCTTACTGGCTTGGTAGCCCCCAGATTAGGTTACATTGCACTGAACTGGGTTAACAATTAATTGAGTTTTTTAATTTTCTACAATTTATTTTCCTACACAATCTTGGATTTTCTGTCAACAGATGTCATAACATATGTCCTGACATCGTGTTTCTGTGTTAAGATATCAGACGTAACATTTGTATTGCAAGTGCAATAATTTCGTAGATAACTCCTTTATTTGGAATCAAATTAGTGTGGGACTTTAGTTTAATTTCTTTTGCCAACAGTTAATTAAAAATGAATCAACACTGGGAAGAGGTTTACCTAAACAAAGTGTTGAACACGTGACCTCAACCACAAGAGGGAGGGTGAATTACGGTATTTAAAAATATGATTAATTTTAACCTTTCTCGATTAAGATAATATTAGTAAGTTTATAACTGAGTAACCATTACGGAAATAAAGTGCAGAAAGTAAATTGCTGAAAATAAAGAGGATAAGAATAGAGAGATTGCTCTAGAGAGTTAACCAGGATTGGTCGAATGTTGGCCTAGTCCAATCCCCAAGAGGTCTTGTGATTTTTCACTATAGACGTTTGAGCTTTTAAAGATTATGCCCATGAACCTTAATATAATATGATCTTGATATTTTGAACAACTTTATCCGTAACCTAAACGACTTTTACCCAAACTTATTATATTGAGACAATTAGAGATATATGGTTGATCTCTTTAACCAAAAAAAATATTTTTTCGGCAAAGCTTAATAAATCAATAACAGATATTTATGGTTGATCTCAAGAACCAAAACTCAGTCTCTTAAAGGTATCTCTCCCTTAAGACTATAAGCGACCAACAAGACCACTTACAAAATTAATCTCCTCACATATATAACATTACTCAATATCACTTAGGCAACCAACAACGAAATATAAGACTCATGAGAGAAAAATAATAAATTAAAAGAAAGAGAAAATATTTGGAAAGTGGTGTGGTTTCAAGTGAGGGGGAACTCCCTTTATATAGTAGTTGGAATCACCGAAAAGGAAAAGATCCATAGGCTGCATTACCTATTTAGTTGATTAGCCTAATATATTAGGTACTCCAAATATAATTATTTAGATTCCCAAAATGGAAGGTTTTGATATAGAACTGTTGCATATCTTTTAGGTGTTATCTAACTGAATGAGGGAATAAGTTTGAGTAGGTCTAATTGGTTAGATCAAAGTCCTAATTGATTAGATAAGATAAAATTTCTCCTCTAGCCATTTTCACAGCTCCTAAGTCATCTGGCATAATTTCAAAGCATTTTTTAAATGTTTTATTTTGATAAAACATGTTTCATAAAAAGGATTTAGTGTGTGTGTGAGTTTCCTTCATACTCTTAAGCTACTACCTTTATCTTTATAATACTTAGTTCACTCAGACTAACTTACAAACATGACTTAACGAGCTTTCACACTTTGCGTCAGGGAAGCATGAAGAGTTTTTATGAATATTGACTGATTTGCAAGGGCGCTTGGTCTTGAGTCCTTCTAATATGTTTAAATGTTGCAGTACATTGTCATCCTGTGTTGTCTTCATAAATTTTTTAGATGTTTATCTTCATTACTGGAAATAATGTAGAACCATATTATCCCCCATTTTGATGATCATAATGCATATCTTAGAGAAGGATGTAAGACAAAACAATATATATTTTGGAGTAATTAAGCTCCCCCTGACTTAGATAGAAGTTATACCCTCCCCCAAGAGTATACTTCTCCCCTTTTGTCAAAATCAAAAAGGTATATAAGCACATAGATTCACATATATTCACTTATTCATGATTGGTTTAATATTCCTAGTTTTATTCTTATAAAAAGGAATTTTTCATTAGGAAGTGGTTTTGTGAAGATATATACAAGTTGATTGTATGACTCTACAAAATTAAGCATGCATTCCAATTTTTCCATATGATCCCTAATAAAGTGGTTCCTAATGTCGATTTGTTTAGCACAAGACTGATGTATGAGATTTTTGGTAAGGTTTATGGCATTTGTGTTGTCACAAATTATTGTTTAACTCCAAGTTTGACACTATAGTCATTTAGTTGTTGCTTCATCCATATGATCTAAGCATAAAAAATTTCTACAACAATATATTCAGTCTTAACTATGGATAGTTCTACGCTTGCTTGTTTCTTATTGTACCGTCATACTAGTGAGTTTCTGATCAGGTGACAAGTTCCACAAATACTTGTTCAATCTAATCTATATCCATAGAAATTGGGGTCGGAATACCCCTCTAAGTTGGAGTTTAATCCTTTGGGGATACCATAGACCCATTTGTTGAATGCTAGTGAAATATCTCATTATGCGCTTGACTGCACAGAGATGTCATTTTTTAGAAGATGCTTGAAAGCATGCAGTTAGATATAATAATGATCTGATCATACCTTGATATTTTCTTTCATCGACTGGTTTTCCATTTTTATCTTTCTCTAAGGAGCATGATGTCGACATTTATGTTGCCAGTACTTTTGATATTTCCATATAAAATCTTTTAAGTAGCTCTTTACAATATTTATCTTGATTTATAAATGTTCCTCCTTTAGTTTGATAGATCAGAAGTCCTACAAAGTACTTTAACTCTCTCATCATATATATTTCAAATTCATTGTGCATTATTTCATAAAACTCCTTGCACAAGGATTTATTACTAGTACCGAATATCATGTCATCGAAATATATCTAAACTATCAAGATGTCATGTTCTATTTTCTTGATAAAAATGGGTCTTATTAACTAGTCCTCGTCCAAACTTGTTTTTAAGCAAAAATTTACTTAGATGGTCTTACCATACTCTAGGAGCTTGTTTCAGACCATATAAAGCATTTTTTAGCTTAAAAACATGGTTTGGAAAGGTAGGTTAGATAAATTATGGAAGTTGGTCAATAAACACCTCCTCTTGGATGTATCCATTTAGAAATGCACTATTTACATCCATTTGAAATAATTTGAAATTCATGATGCATGTGAAAGCTAAGCGCATTCTCATGTCTTCTAATTTAGCTACAAGATGATAAGTTTTAGTGAAATTTATCCCCTCCTATTGATTAAATCCTTTTGAAACTAGCCTGGAATTATTTCTTATAACTTTTCCTTCTTCGTCCAACTTGTTGCGAAAGACCCATCGGGTTCTGTGATTTGGTGGGAGAACTGACTTGGTTGTTTTGTGTTTGATCGCAAATGTTGCGAATAGCAAGAGTCGCCACCGAATTGTCTTTTATCAAATAAAGGAAAGGGTGAAAAGAACAAGAAAGACCTTTTGAGAATTTTCTTGAGTTCGGGGGGTAGGTTATGAAAAGGGAAGGTGTTAGCACCTTTTTCATCGGTATTTATCTACGGGCTTTTAATTGCTTGATCACTTAAAAATGCTTCGTGTTTGTGTAGGTTGAAAAGATGTTTTGAAGATGTTTTGAAAGTGGTAACTTTGCAATAATTCTCGTATTATTGAGAATGTATACAAAATGTTTGTTTTTGGAAATATTTTGAAAATGCCATTGTACGGAAATTTTCCAATGATTCTCGTATCATTGAGAATGTATACAAAATGTTTATTTTTGAAAATATTTTTTGAAAAGAGAGTGTTTGAAAGTGTTTGTTTTTGAAAGTGTGAGGTGTGAAATGGTTTTAGTTTGTGAGCAAGAAATTGTGAGAAAACTACCTACTCAAAGAAGTTTTTGTTCTTTTCCTCCTCCTTTAGATAGTGCTACTTTAACATTGCTTGGTAAGAAGCCATATCATTGAATGTGAGGGACAGACGTGAGTAATCGTATAGTCATAGAAGGTAACTTGTAAGATGTTTTAGAAATTTTTCGTAAGGGACTAAGATCATTTACCGAAGGTAACATTGAAGGGTCATCGATGGACTATGATCTTTTAATCGAGGGTCTTTGCTAAAACATCCCACATTCGATGGACATGACTGTTTTTATCTGAGGCAACAAGTGGGGGTAAGCCTAGAGGTACATGTGTTCAAAGTGTTTTTGTTTTCAAGTATTTTATCTTTTAAATTACGGTTTTTTTAGGTTTGATTTTAGTCTTGTCGTGCAAACCCTAATTACTAGCAATAATAAGGAAAGTGGTAAATTGCAAATTTTAAATGTCCTACGCTATTACAACGTTTTGGGAATGGGTGGTACAAGTTTGTGAATAGGGGGAAGAAAGTAATAAAGCCCTAATTATCTATTACAAACCATTTAATATACATAATAATAGAATGTACAAAATGTAAAGAGGAAGAAAGAAATTGTTTTTAGGTTTTTTTTGTTTGGTGGAAAAAGGTTTTAGTATTTAACCTAATTAAGCTAATTAGATTTAATTACACTAGAAGTTAAATAATTATTTATCTAAACCTAAAATATAAATTAATTTAATTTAAGAAGAAAATAAAACCTAGGTCTAAATAATTTGTTTAGAAAATAATTTGAATGTTAATGTTAATTTATAAAAGAAATAAAATTTAATTGAAAACAAAATAAGGTGTTTAAAATATTTTTTTAATTTAATTATTTAAGAAAATATATATTTTTATATTTTTGGTTAAATAGAAATAATTAAATAAAGAAAAAAAAGGTTGAGTCTGGGGGTAAAAGAGTAAAATGGGTGTAAAGTAGCAAAAAAAAACTAGGCCCGAGTTTGTATTTTGTTTAAATCAGAAATAAAAAAAAACAATAATGTATATGGGCCTGCCTGTGTGTAAGCAAAATGGGGGTGAGAATTCAAAAACAATTCAGGCCTAGAATAGAAATCCAGCGCATGTATGGATCAAGTGTGGTCAGCCCTTTGGAGGTGCATCATGCATTATGCTTTGTGGAGCATTTGATTTGATTGCCTCATAGATGGATGGTATAGATGAGGGGTGTGATTTGATTATGTGCGCTTCCTCTGGCACTGGGTGTTAGGACATAGTTTGATTTTACAACCCTTATAAGAGTTTTGATAATAACAGATACTCAAAGAAAAATTATGCTCCCTAAATAAATATTTTATTTTGCAGAGATGTTCTGATGGAAGAAGCACAGAAGATGAGTTAGATAGTTGCTTAAACTCTGATTCAATACATCTATTATAAAGAAGATCTAAAGCTGCAACTTCTGATTGTCTAAACACTGTGAACAAGAACTCTATTATTCTGATTCATATAGTTCTGGAAAGAAGTAACGGTAACATTCATCTTCTGAAGCAAGCATGTTCTGAAGCGTTACAATTCACTTATGGATATTCAAAAGTAACGGCTGAAAAGGGACAAGAATATTTATTTTTGGAAAGCTCTTTAATTATTGTTTATCAATATTCCAAAAGCTCCCACATGCGTTGCCTATTTAAACAAAGCTTGAAGGATAAATCATTGACGATTATGAACACAGAATAAACGAGTTATCTTCATCACCTTCAAACGTACTGAATTTTATTTTGTGTGAAACATCACTTGTGTGATACTATTTTATTAGAAAACACTTTTTGTACACTCTCTTAAATTTATATAGTGCAATTCCCTGAGAATACCAGATTATGGTTTAAACTCAAGAAAACTTTGACGGTTGTCATATTAGTCGTGTAATCAAGTTTGATTAGTGGATTAAGACCTCGTTAAGAGAGAAGAAATCACCTTGGCGGGTGGATTGGAGTAGTTTGAGTTCAAATAAACCTGGATAACCAACGTGTCTCTAATTTTAAGTGTAAATCCGAATTCAATCCCCCCTTCTTGTGTTTTTCCATTCTTCAATTGGTATCAGAGCACCTGGATCTGGATACAAACACTTAACTTGTCAGAAAAATATGCAAGCTGGAAAAACACTATGGTGGTTTAATACCCCAAATTTGTCCTACCCCTTTGCTTTTATCTAGCTTACGCATCTTACACTCTTCATTCCATCTGCATACCCTCCGTTAGGTCATTTTGCATGCCATGCATCGTTGGTCAATAATTTGGCATGGGATCAGGGATTTCGAGGAATTATGGTTGTTGTATGCTTTGAGCCTCTCATCTTCATACAAACTTGTTTCAGGTATCTCAACTAAAAATGCAAGTATTAAGGTTGATGTCTCTATACTCAAGGTCATCTGATGAATAAAGGGCTGGATTATATCAAAAGTTACTCTTCTCAATGTTTTGACTTCATTCAACACATGAAATAGCTTCAAGGTTGTATACAACACAAGTCACTCAAAAGTCACCCAAGGGCCGTAAACTCCAGTATTGAAGGTCATATCCTTGCATTTATCATCTTCGCATGAATTCGGGTTTGTTTTCTCAAACATGTTAACTCCAGGAGGAATTCCATAAGAGGTTTGTTTATCAATGCGTCTAATCATGATCTCAAGTCATTCATCCAAAAGGCTTTGAACTTAGGTATGCGAGTTCTTTTGCATCATCGTTCAATTGGATACCTCTTTTCTAAGCCATGGGCTTAGACGTGGAGGTCCTTCAAGATCATTTTCTTGTGCTTACAATCATTATCTGAGTTAGGGTTTATTTCCATATTCATGTGGTGCCCGAAAGGTTTTCTTATGAGGTTATATTCATTGGGGAAGAACATGATTCTTTAGTGCATTGCTTGGATTACAAGTTATGGTACAAGATTTGATGTATGCATGTTAAATTAGCAAAATCAAGAAGGAAGATGTCATAGTTCATCCAAGTTACATGGGAATTTCAAGGTAATAATGGAGGATGAAAGTTTCTTTATTTCTTGGAAGAAAAACAAGTAATGACGAGGTCTCTACCTTGTAAAGGAAGTCAATTTAATTTCTGAAGTTCATAATGGCTTTTCAATAGTGTTTGGCTGTGGCTATAAAAGCACTTTTAGAGAAGATTCAAATCTTGGAAGCTACTAGGAAAGAGCATCATTTTCCAAAAGAATTCAAAATTAAACATGCATAGTCAAGATTGATTCTTCAATATATTTATGGACTTATAACAAGAGGTGGAATTTCATTTGAAATTTACATAATTTACAAAATGTATTCGAGTGTTATCCCATTTTGACTACATTCAAGATTTACAAACTACTATTCCATTTACACCTTGGAAAAATTACACAGAAAGAGAGGATTACATCAAAATGTTTTTTGAACCTATCAAGGCTTTAAGCTCCGCAATTAAATCTAAGGTACCATGTGGTATTCGAATTCAATCGTGATGAAAGTATCACTGTGACCTGTATAATCAAAGAAACATCAAATACCATAAAGCTATTCACACGAACAGTCACACTCCAAGATAGGTGCATGAATCAAAGTCTTAGCTAATTTCATAGGCATAGTTTCAAAATGAATTCAGAATAGCTCGATCCAAAAGTCAATACACAAACCTAAACCTTCATCAATCTTCATGACTGTATATGTGTTGCTCCTACGATATTCATGTCAAAACCAAAACAGACACGCTGCCTGCATTAGTCTAATCAAGCTATGTAACTATTCAAGCTTGCGTGCGTATCCAAAGCAATTCTCCAATTCATTATGTTATGAAGCCTGATACAACAAGAAAAATCATCATCATATCATGCTTATACAAGTCAGGACCAATGCCGAAGTTGTTCTATACAAAGATAATCCGACTTAAATACAATTCTATAACCTGGGCAGCCATTTTCAAAAGGGGTTCAAATTCCATGTTCAATATTCTATTTTAGGGAAAAAAACAAAGGTTCGGTCTTGGGCAAAGCTAGAAGCTAAGGATATACTTAAGCCAGTTCATATGCAACACAGGAAAATCAAAAATCAGAAAGAACCACGACCCTGCTAAAAGCCAGCAGAACTGTCAATACAAATATACCTAAACAGAATTTTAAACCTCTAACCATATCCTAACTGTTTCTAAACATAACTAACAAACAGCCAACTAATTCCCTAACCTCTTCTAACAAAATTTCAATTAGAGTTTTTCACTATTTTATTTTTCGTGTTTGGTAATCATTTTTATTGCCATTTTTAGTTAAGATTTTGTGATAGAATGTCGATGCAACTATCGCAATGTTGAATGTTGGGAGATTAATTCTATGATCACTCGTGCGGAGTAGCTTTCAATAGAGTTTTCTTATCACTTGCTTGGCTTTGAAAAGGAAACGGACCTTCTCTGTTCGGTATCGTCACAACCCTATTTTACTCCTCATTTCGCACTCTATTGCATTTCTCTATCGCTTCCTAGAGATCATATGAAGTATGATAAAATTAGGTTTAGAAATAGGCTAGTCTCCCTTTGAGTTTTCTATCCCGTTTGCATTTGCAATAAAACTAAAACTTCTTTTTTCTTTCAAAATTCAAAACACTTTAAATCTACTGATGAGAATCATGCCTTTGCTTACTATGGGAAATGATAAGCGACTCTCTTCTCGATCTTATTGTTCTTCCATCTCAAGCCTAGGTGTGGGTCAAGTCTCAAAGACTCCTTTCACGGATAAGTAGAAAAGTGGCTAATATCTCTCTCTTAAGGTCAACTAGTCATTATCTATAACAAAACTACGAACCAATTCAAATCTTTTGTGCGCTCAAGCACTTTTCTCTAAAACCCTTTTCAGGTAAGGACATGATTAATTTACTTCTGTGCCAATGCATAAGTCTCCAAAGGTCGAGCTACGGCAGAAGGCGAAATTAACTTCATCCATAAAAAACACAAACAAAAAGAAACATATGAGCCGAACTACGGTAACTCTGATTCCTCAAAACGGATACGTAGGTATTGGGGTAGGGCCCAAGTGAGCACAATTTTATTTTCCCTAAATTCTTTTCTCCTTTCTTTTGCATGCATCCTCCCTTTAGTAGTAGTATAGTAGACAATAAGCATAGATTAGACACACCCATAAGATGGATAAAAAGAGTGGATACTGTAGAGTATTACAAGCGTGTGGGGTGCTAATACCTTCCCCTCGCGTAACAGACTCCCTTACCCTTATCTCTCGGTCGCAAGATCGTGACTTCTCCCTTCTCATGTTTTCTCAATGTTTACCTTTCCCTACATATAGGATAAAAGACGTCCGATGGTGACTTCATTGTTTGATGATTTTCAGCCGGTTGTTTCAGGTGGTACCAAGTCAGATCATCATCAATGATTATTATGATGAGAAAAACAAAATCAACTGCATACCACCAATATTCAACGGTGAAAAGTTTGATTACGGGAAAGACATAATCAGAAGTTTCTTTCTAGCTCATGATGCTGATCTATTGGATATGGTGACTGATGGGTACATACATCCTGTTGATGAAAGCAGTCAGAAGATTGACAGAAAAAGAATGACAAATCATAAAAAGAGAGATTTTAGAAATCATCACAAGGCCATAACTATTCTCTTAAGTGCTATCTCATACACAGAGTATGAGAAGATCAAAAATAGAGAATCAACAATACACATGTTTTCCTCCCTTAGAATGACGCATGAAGGGAACATGCAAGTCAAAGAAACCAAAGCTCTTGCTCTCGTTCAAAAGTATGAAGCCTTCAAAATGGAAGAAGATGAAACCATTGAAACAATGTTCTCAAGATTTCAAGTTCTTGTTGTTGGGTTAAAAGTTCTGGATAAAGGGTACTCAATTGCTGATCATGTAAAGAAGATCATTATAATTTTAACCAAGAAATGGAGACCCATGGCTACAACTCTTAAACTGGCCAAAGATCTGAAAAAAATCTCTCTCGAAGAACTTGTCAGCTCCATGAGAAGTCATGAGATAGAGTTAGAAGAAGATGAACCTTAGAAGCAAGGTAAGTCTTTAGCTCTTAAATCTAACAAAAAATATGAGTCGAAAGTTTTGCAGGCAAAAGAAGAAAACTCTGGTGGATCCTCATCAAAAGAAGACGAATTGTCTCTTCTCTCCAGAAGAGTTAATCAGATGCGAAAGCACATGCAAAGGAAGTTCATAACTTTCAGAAGAACAAGGAATCATTCTTAACAATCTTCTGGATACAGAAAGTCAAGTAACAGAGACATTGTATGCTAAGAATGAAATGAACAAAGACATTACAAAAGCGACTGTCCAAATCTATTGAAAGAAATGCCTAAAAAGAAGTTCTCCAGAGATAAGAAGAAAAGTCTTATGGCAACGTGGGATGACTCGGAATCTTCTGAAGCTGAAACAGAATCAGAAGATGAACGAGCCAATATAGCCCAAATGGCCAACTTATTAGATGACTCTGGATCATCTGAATCAGAATAAGAATCAGAATCAGAGGCGGAAGAGGTATTCTCTAACTTTTCTAGATCTCAATTAGAAGAAAGCCTGTCAGAAATTCATGAAAGATATCAGCAACTTCGAGTCATAAACAAGAACCTGAAAAAGGATCTAGTTTCTGACTCTGAAGAAACTAAGAAACTGGGATCACAAAACTTTGAGCTGAAAGAAACAATTTCTAAACCAGAAAATCAAGGAAAAGGAAAACTACTGCAGAAGGATCTTCTCAGATAATTCCCAAGGTTGCTAAAAAGAAAGGTAAACCATCTTTTATTTTTGTTATTAAATCAGTTTTATTATCAACATGTGAAAACCCTACCTCTCCAAAACCCACAGAAGATCCATCACACCAAACTTTTTATGACTTTTACATTGAATTTGACCCCACACTATCTCTAGATAACCTTCTGGAAAATACACCTACTACACATATTGACCAAAATAAGCCTGAACTTGCTCAAGATCTTTCTGATATTTATCAATTTGATCCACTGTTTGAAGCTCCCCACTCAGAAAATACAAATTTTGAATCTGATACCACAACATCCATTCCTGGAATCACCTTCCCTCTCATGGTCTCACAACCACTCACAATCCACTCCATCCCATATATGCCATCTACCTATCAATCCACTCCACCAAACACACGACATTCTCCCATAGTTATTCTTGACTCTCCTTCTCCAATCAACCACCCAGAAGATCCCCTTCGAACAATTATAGACTTAGAAGCTCTAGACAATCTTGTCTCAAGCTCTCAAAAAAATTTCGTACCAAAACCAAAACCAAAAATATCCAAAGAATATGTTGGTAAATCTTTGCTGATTTTTGAAACAGAAATACATGAATGGGTTAAATATCTAAAGAAAGCTTGCTTAGAGAATCTTAATCCGGCTGCTTCTGATTCTCATTGGAATCAATTAAGAAAATGGTTCAACTCTGAATTTCAGAAACTCAAGGAGCTGAGTTATGAAATTGCTCAACATAACATCTGTGATCATCTAAATATCTCCAAGGATCAAGTTCTGCATCATTGGGAAAAGAAGCCACTTCTTCTGCTAGACAATGTACCTTGGGAATATCATCAACCAACCGAATGTAATGAACCATCCTCTGATCCTCTGCCTCTGGTTAGGTTTCAAGACAAAGGCAAGAAAGTTGAAGAAGCTCCTTAGTCAGAAGCAGCTGCAACTTGTACTAGGAAAGTGGTACCTTCTGTTGATAACAAATACTCAAAGAAAAATTATGCTCCCTAAATAAATATTTTGTTTTGCAGAGAAGTTCTGATGGAAGAAACACAAAAGATGAGTTAGATAGTTGCTTAAACTCTGAATAAACACATCTGTTATTGAGAAGTTCTAAGGCTTCAACTTCTGAATGTCTAAACGCTGCGAACATGAACTCTATTATGCTGATTCATATAGTTCTAGAAAGAAGTAACGGTAACATACATCTTTTGAAGCAAGCATGTTCTGAAGCGTTACAATTCACTTGTGGCTATTCAAAAGTAACGGCTGAAAAGGGACAAGAATCTTTTTTTTTGGAAAGCTCTTTAATTACTATTTATCAACATTCCAAAAGCTCCCACATGCGTTGCCTATTTAAAAAAAGCTTGAAGGAGAAATCGTTGACGATTTTGAACACACAACAAACGAGTCATCTTCTTCACCTTCAAACGTACTGAATTTTATTTTGTGTAAAACATCAGTTTTGTGATGCTGTTTTATCAGAAATCACTTTTTGTAGACTCTCTTAAATATTGTATAGTGCAATTCCTTGAGAAAAATAGATTGTGGGTTAAACTCAATAAGACTTTGACGGTTGTCATAGTAGTTGTGTAATCAAGTTTGATTAGTGGATTAAGACTTCGTTGAGAGAGGCGAAATCATCTTGGCAGGTGGACTGGAGGTGTTTGAGTTTAAACTAACCAGGATAACCAATGTGTCTCTGATTTTAAGTGTAAATCCCAATTCAACCCCCCTTCTTATGTTTTTCCATGCTTCACTAGGGTGGCTGTTATATCTGGTAGTAATACAACTTCCACTAAATATAAAATAAACCCAATTCTGAATATGACTTCATCCCTAACCTCGCGCCACTCGCCATTGTTACATTTTTTAATTTTAGAACTTCCTCATTTCTCAACCAAATCAGAAATTGTAAACATGAAAATTGCTTGAAATTTCAACATGAATCCAACCATGTAAATAACTAAAGCTATAAATCAATGATAAACACGAATTTTGTTTGGTACCAAATGAAACCTAATTTTATCAGAAAGTTCAACTTCAAAATTCACATCACTTAGGAAACATAAATGAAAACTAAAGGCATGGTTAGCTTTAGGGAAATGATGTCTACTTTTTTCATTTAAAAAGTAACCATTAATGGTGCTTGTAGAGAGAGTTCAAAGTTGAGAGATTTTGCCTCAAAATTGGAAATTGTGTATGGAGTTTGAGCACCCCTGAGAGTATGGTGATGATCTGGATAGTTTCACTGGACTCCTAGGAAGCTAATGAAACTCTTACTTTATGCTGAAAGTTCCTGAATCGTGTTGTTGAAGTCAAGTTGTAGGTTTGAATATTTGATAATGGAGGATTAGGAATATTAAGTAAAAGTGCTGAAACAGGGATGGGGATGAGTTATATTTGAGGTATGGAAGCTTTGTGATTGATTAAAAGTGAAAACACATGAGTGAATTGTGAGATTGGTGTTCAAAGTAAGAAATGACAAGTTATGGAGGTTTTTGTACAAATTCTGGTTTGAGTGAGTATGAGAGTGTTTCAAGGCTTGTTAACTCATGCGTTATCTTTAAAATATCTTCTTTATTTATATGCAATAGTTTTTTAGACACTTAAGTGATTAGAAATCAAAGATCACATGTTATGGTTATGTGACTTGATTTTGAAACAATCTTGAAACGTCTTGTTCCAATGTATAATACAAAGGCTCCTAGGGTGGTTAACATGTTGTAGATGGTTGCTTCTTCACTTAACGATGGAGTGTGATCGGAAGGAACAAGTGCAAAGCTCAAGGAGTTAACATTGTGATTAAAGTTGCCTTTTCTAAAATGGAAGTGTTACCTTTGTGCCAAAAAATGGATTAACCACTTGGATAATGGCTCAAATGCTTGGACAATGGCTCAATCAGTTTTGTAAACATCTGATTATGGATAGAGTTTCAAGTCAAGAGGCCTGCAAAGCAAGATTATTCAGCATAGTTATGGGATTTATTCCAGTGTTCTTCATGAAAATGGCCTATAATTCAAGAATGGATGTCCAACTTCTTCTCTTCGATTATCCTAGCTCAAGTATGATCTCTTAAAGTTCTTGGACATTTTAGAAATCTTGGAACATTATATACAGCCTTCATGTTGACCAATTTAGCTCAATCAATATGGAACTTGGTGAAAAATTGCCAAGAAGTTAGGACAAAAAATCTTCCTAACTTGATGAAAATTTCACCAAGTGTTTTTGATAAAAAGTCATGACTTCATGAGCCTATATCTTCAAATCCAAGCATTTTTTGGAGATCAAACTTAAGGGAAAAAGTTGTAGAATTCATCAAGATCAACAACTTTCATGTTGGAAGTTTTCCTTGAATTATCTTGCATCTTGGTGAAAAATTGTCATGAAAGAGTGAAATTATCAAGGTTCAAAAACACTTAGAATTTTTTCTAAGTATTGAAAACTTTGACTTTTTGTGGAATTTCTTGACTTTCTTGTTTCTTGTTGACCAATTTTGATATTTTAGAGTGTCTTGATCAATCTTGATCTTTGAAAATCAATGTTGACCAAAAATCAAAGTTTGACTTTTTGTGTATCCGTTGACTTTTCATCAGTTGATCAAAGTTTCAAATATCAATCATTTGATCTTGAGAAATTATTTGAGCCATGAATTAGGTAAATATGTTATTTTTGAGTCCTTGAGGTCATGCTCCAAGTCATTAGGTCATGTACTAGGTCAAAAGTCAATGATCATTCATTCTCAATCAAAACCCTAGTTTTGACAATTTTGCCCCTTTGATGATTTGGGTGATTTTCTTGAGGAATTGTGATCAAAACTTGATCAATTGATGAACATGACTCCAAAATGTTTATGTTGGCCAAAAATCATGAAGTTTGACTGTATATTGACCATAGTTGACTTTTTACCCAATATAGCTGATTTTTAATTATCTGAGCAATTGACTGAGCAAATTTGTGATGCAAGACTTGAAACTTGGTATGAGAAATCTTGGAGAACCATAATGAACCATGAAAGTCATTTGAATAATCAAAAGTCCAATTTACATTGAGAAAACCAAAACCCTAATTTGTGGTCCCAATGCTTAGGAGGTGAGCTTGTCTGATCAACTCTTGAAACTTCTTGAGCATTTGAGATCTTATGTGAGAAATGTTTTGAATAAAAGGGAGGGAAAATTTTGGGGTACAACAGCTGCCCCTGTTAAATATTCTTAGACATAAAGAGTTAGATTGGCTTGTCTTCCATTCGTGACTTGAAGGTGGAAGATGATTGAACAATTAAGTACCGAGAAATTTGCACTCGCTTGTGCATGAAGTAAAATATTTTTTTGATTATATCGAGAATGGACTTATAGGTGCCATTTAGAGAGGTAATTAAGATTTGTCAAAGATGGGCTTATAGATTCCATCAAAAGTAATTGTTGATAGAGAAATTAGACTAAGTCTATGCTCAACTTTAATCCGGGAGAAGTATCAAAATAAATCTTTGGTCAATGTAATGTGAGCCACAAAATGTCTACTGGGAGAAGTATCAGAATAAATCTTTGTTCGATTTAATATGAGCTAGAAGATGTCTGTGTCTGTTATTAACTGGAGGAAGTATAAGAATAAATCTTTGGTCGATTTAATTTGAGCCAGAAAAGTTCTACTGAGAGAAGTATCAGAATAAATCTTTGGTCGATTTAATCTGAGCCAGCAGAGGTCTTTAAGTTTTTAACTTGGAGAAGTATCAAAATAAATATTTGATCGATTTAATCAGAGCCAGAAAAGGTCTACTGAGAGAAGTATCAGAATAAATCTTTGGTCAATTTACTCTGAGCCACATAGGTCTTTAAATCTTTAAGTGGGAGAAGTACCCGAATAAATATTTGGTCGATTTAATCTGAGCTAGAAAAGGTCTACTGAGAGAAGTATCAGAATAAATCTTTGGTCAATTTAATTTGAGCCAGCAACATCTTTAAATCTTTAACTGGGAGAAGTGTCAGAATAAATCTTTTGTTGATTTAATCTGATCCAGAAAAGGTCTACTGACAGAAGTATCATAATAAATCTTTGGTCAATTTAATTTGAGCCAGCATAGGTTTTTAAATATTTAACTGGGAGAAGTATCAGAATAAATCTTTGGTCGATATAATATGAGCCAGAAGAGGTTTACTGAGAGAAGTATCATAATAAATCTTTAGTCAATTTAATTTGAGCCAGCACAGGTCTTTAAATCATTAAATGGGAGAAGTATCAGAATAAATCTTTGGTCGATATAACTCGAGCCAGAAAAGGTCTACTGAGAGAAGTATTAGAATAAATCTTTGGTTGATTTAATCTGAGCCAATAGAGGTCTTTAAATCTTTAACATTGAGAAGTATCAAAATAAATCTTTGGTCGATTTAATCTGAGCCAGAAAAGGTCTAGTGAGAGAAGTATCAACATAAACATTTGGTGAATCTAATCTGAGCCAACATAAGTTTGAAGGCAGTGTCCATCGTATGGATATTTTCAATGTCTTATTTTAGGGAATGACCTATAATTTGTTTTAAGAATTTGTTGACGATATCGATCTGTCGATTGATTCTTCCTGAAAAGGTAAAGAGTTAGATGTATGCAATGCCATGGTGTATGAAATGCATTGCATAATTATGTTCTCAAAATAAACTAGATTATGCTATATACGTTTTGTATGCATATGTTATGATGTATGATTGTGAAATGTTGTTGAAGTGTATCTTTGTCTGGGAATATAAAATCCCCGAATATTGTTGGGGCTGAAGAGCATGTGTATCTTCAATTTTTTTAGAATGCTTCCGCTGGGGATTCTTGCTTACTTGTTTGAGGAAACTCTACAGGGGATGTATTGATCTCTATTTGGGAGTAGAGTTTGGGAACCTTGGTCGTCCGTTGCTCTACTGGGGAGTTTAATTCTTATATATCCTGACTAGGGATAAAAGAGATGGATAATCTTCTTGAATCGTTTGTGAAGGATAAAAGTTAACTGGTATCTGGTCAGATTCCAGGTTTTGCAGAAATCTTTTGGGGACAATGATGACTTCACTGGGGAGAGGAACTTTGTTAATGATTTGTAGTAGTCTGAGGAATAGACTCGAGTTAGGGAATTTGTAGGTTGTTGGGGAAATAAACATTGTTGGGGAAATAAACCCTGTTGTCGGAGCAGTACTCTGCTGAGGAAACAAATTCTCTTGGGGGAATTGAATTTTTCTAGAAAGAAGAAACTCGGCAAGGTTTCTTTTTCAGTTTTGGAGGACCAAACTCAGTTGGGGAAGAGAATTTCCAAGAAGTGTACTGATTGGAACTCCGTAGGGAAATAACGGGAAGGAGATTATAATCCTTTATTTTCTAGAGCAATCTGTTGGGGAGATTACGGGGAATGTACCTTTATTTGTGAAGACTCTCTATGGGGATAGTCTCTTTGAAGTAGCTTTGTGGGGATTTATGGACAGCTTGAGCGTCATCCCTGCTTCTATAATCCTGAGTAAATGCTTATTCTTGTTTTTATGCATATATTTGTTAACAGTTAATCATGTTCATATGCATATGCTCATTCAATTTTAGTCATAGGACATTTTTGCCAGCAAAACAAAAAAAAAACAAAAATTATGAACTTTAAAGTATATTTGTAATGATAATTGGCCTATAAACAGGCGATTTTGTACAAACAGACAGAAATCCTAGTAAGAGGAAGTCGTCATGAAATGAAAAGAGTACAAAGTGAAAACAAAATGTATAGCCATGTGGAAGTGATCTCATTGGGTTCCAAACTTTGCTATTGCCCCTTATGTCTTCAAACATCTCATCCCTTGACATCGGAAGAAGTTGATTGAACCATTTGAACTTTTGAATTTGGTAATAAATCTTGTATGCAAGTGATCCAACGGGACATAGTCGTACACTTTTAATCCATATTTTTTTCCTGGACCGCCCTTTCTGGTTTTCAGTCCACCATGATACCCTTTTTCGCCCAAGCCGCCCTTTCAGGTTTTTCGACTTGCCATGTGTACAGTCTTTTGTATATATCCCTAATTTTTGCCCGAACCTTTTTTGGTTCGCCGATATGCCCTTATTTTTTCCTAGGTATGTCAACCTAGCGGGTAATTCTTATGTGTAGTATTTTTTTACTATGTCTGCATTCAAAGGGTGTGGGAATACTTCATCGTCCATAGTGGTTAACATCATAGCACCACCCAAGAATACTTTCTTGACTATAAATGGCCCTTCGTAAGTGGGATTCCATTTTCCCCTGGGATCGCCTTGTGGTAGAATGATGCGCTTTATTTCCAAGTCACCAGCCTTGTATACCTGATGCTTGATCTTCTTGTTGAATGCCTTGATCATACATTTTTGATACATTTGACCATGACAAACAACAGTCAACCACTTTTCATCAATCAAAATCAACTGATCCAACCTTGTGTTTATCCATTCATTTTCTTCTAAGTCTACTTCTTTCATAATACTTAGATAAGGGATTTGAACTTTGATAGGAAGGACAACTTCCATACAGTAGACTAGAGAGAACGAGGTTGCCCCCCTTGATGTTCACATCGAAATACGATAGCCATGAAGAGAAAATGGTAACATCTCATGCTAGCCTTTGTAGGTCACCACCATCATTTTCACAATCTTCTTTACATTTTTGTTGGCGGCTTCAAGTTGGCCATTCATTTTAGGTCTTTATGGAGAAGATTTGTGATGTTTGATCTTGAACTGCGTCTAGAGTTTAATGATCATGTCGTTTTTACGGTTGTTACCATTGTTAGTCATGATCCTCTCGGGGATACCATACCGGCAGATGAGGTTATGCTTGATGAACTGGGCCACGATGTTCTTGGTACCTGAAGCAAATAAAGCTGCTTCAACCCAATTAGTAAAGTAGTCAATGGCGACAAGAATGAAATGATGTCCATTAGAGGTAGTAGGCTTGATTTCTCTGATCAAATCAATATCCCACTTTTCAAATGGCCAAGGAGTAGTCATGACATTCAAAGGAACTGGAGGTACATTAACCTTATTAGTGTAAATTTGTCACTTATGGAAAATCCTCGAGTGGAGGTGACAATCAGTTTCCATGGTCGACCAATAGTAACCAGCTCTCAGAATCTTCTTGGCCATAGTATGTCCACTAGAGTGAGTACCAAAGATTTCTTCGTGCATGTCCTCCATAATTTTCTCTACATCATTCTTGTCCATACAACTAAGCAGGGTTGAATCATGGTTGCGCCTATACAGAATTCTGTTGCTCAGGAAGAACTTGGCAGAAAACTTGTAACGCTCATAATTTAATTAATTATCTAATTAAATTATTTTTGGAATATTTGTGAAGTTGGGTTATGATGATAGTTGATGTGTTGTGATTAGTTGGATTTATTTATTTTATTAAGTGGTGAAATAATATTAGAAGGATAATATTATTTGATGTGGGCTTGTTTTGAAGGATAGAAGTAGTAATAAGGGGTTGTAGTAGTCTTAAGCCCATTAAGGAATTAAGAGAATAATAGGGTTATTTTATTATTGTTAGAATAAGGAGAAAATAAGAAGAAGTAAGAAGAATAAGGTTAGAGAAAGAACATGAAAGCTATTGGAAAAGAGGCAGAACAGAAATTCAAACGAAAAAGTATAGAGCAACCTTTAATCCAAGGTAAGGTTGGGGTTTTGACTCTATAATAGGGTTCATGATAATTGATATGTGGGTTAGAAGTGAAATATTGTTTGGCTTATGATTGAATTATATATGATTTTGTATGATGAAAATCGAGGATTGAACGATGAATAATGACGTCCCAATGTTGTATATTTGATGTAGAATTGTAGGATAATTATAATTTATGGTTATCTATGATTAGAGGATGTTTTTAGGGCTTAAAGTATGGAACCCGTAGTGAAAATGCAGAGAAATTATAGAAAATATCCTCAGTAGAGCAGTATGATTCGACCCCAAACATTATGTGTCGATACAAGAAGGCCTTTAGACTCAGGATGAGTCGACACGAAGGAGTCTTGCATCGATACATGAGGGCTTTTAGACTCAGGATGAGTCGATACGTAAGAGAATGAATCGATACATGCAGTGTGGCAGACTCAATATGAGTCGATACAAGAGAGTATATGTTGCCTCATGTAGCGTGTTCAGCCCAGTACGCGTCGACCCAAGGCATTACGCACCGATCCATGTTGTCTGGTTTTTGACAGATTCATTTTCCCAAGGTTGTAACTTGAGTTTTCGGATTCTGTTTGAGGTGTCGTTCGAACCATTTAATAGCTAACGCGATGAACTTCATTCTCAAGGATTAAAAGAATGAATAGGAAGGATAATCCTAGTATCCATATTAGGATTAGAGTTAGTTCTCGCGGTAATCTCTATGTTGTTTTTGTGAAGAATGATGAGAATGAGACAGTTATAGATTACTGCCTGGTTTGTAACAGTAGGATTAATGATGATACTGATGTAGTATTACAAAATAGTAATATGTAAAAGTTTGGTAATTTAGAGGTAAGCCTTAGACGATTAATTAATTATAGGAAATATCATGTTGTAGGCCTATGGCCAACGTTTCGAGATTGAAGAATTGCTGTTGTAATGTTATTGTGGCTGAATTGCTGTGAATTATGATGATATATGATGTTTGATGAATTATGATGATATATGATGTTTGATGAATTATGATGATGCATGGTTTTGATGAAAGATGTTGAGATGCCTCTAATAATTGGCAGCTATAAAGATATATGCTTATGGACAACGATGATATTGTGTTGAGATGTTGATAATTATGGTGTTGTCATTACATTCATGATTGTGTCGCATACATTGCATTTCAAGATGGAACTTATGCTCGTTAAGATGGCCTGTATTGGCGAATATTAAGATGAAGGATTATGCCTTGTTGATGCCTCTATTTATTGGAATATTTTTAAGATGGGAGTTCTACTTCAATGGTACCACATGCATTTGCATAGTATTGAGTCACATTATACGATTGCATAAAGAAGTTGTGAATTAATATGATGAATGTGTATTATTGTTGGTATTTCTGTTGCGATTATTGTTGATTATAAGATGAGAAGTGGTGATTTTATGTGATCTAATTCAATATATTAATTATCATACGCTTTATTATATTGTTATATATCTAACCCCTTCGGTTTGAATGTTGCCCTTATGTTGGTAACATGCAGGTAATCGAGAGTGAAGGTTGTATACCTTCAATAGTTCGAGTCAGTGTCATAGCTCTGATATGTAACACTCAGGGGGATGAACGCTTGTTGCTTTTGATTGTTTATTATTCAGTTGTTGAACTTTAAGTTGATTATTATTAAAATTTTGTTGTTTTGAAGTTGATGTAACAATGATAAAGATGTTATTAAGAATTCTGCTGCATAGATGTTAAATTGTTGATTTAAGAGATTAAATTACTATGCTGATGGTTCTTCCGAAGTTTTAAAGTGTTATGTATCCATGATGAATGTAATGAGTTTATAATGATGAATTTGTGGCATCCTGATTCGTTTGCATGAATGATTTTATAACTCTGATTTATTTATATAATTGCCGCGTAGAATTGGGGTGTTACAGAACCTCCGTAGGAATTTATTATCGTTGATTGACTCCCCTTAAGGGTATTCTTGAGATTCAAGGTACCTTTTCACTTCGTGAAACCAAGGCTTCTCCTCTACTCCATTAGTGTCAATCTCATAACAGTGCACTAGTTCGTCAAATCATTCGACAATAATTCTAGGAGCTTCTTTGTCCCATTTGACCTTGAACATGGATGACATGGTAGCTAGGGAATCTTCCAATTGATTTTATTCCCTCAGGATATGTTTAAAGGTAACCTCTTCAAAGTAGGGATCAAGGCTAGCATATGCTCTTTGTAAGGGATAAGATTTGGATGTTTTGTATCCCACTCTCCTTTAACTTGACTGATTACTAAAGCTGAGTCTCCAAATACACTTAAGAATTTGATTCTTAGGTCAATAGCAGATTTAAGACCCAAGATGAAGGCTTCATACTCATCCATGTTATTGGTATAGTCAAAGAAGAGTCTGGCAGTGAAAGGCGTATGAAAACCTTCGGAGGAGATGATCATAACACCAATTCTGTTACCCAGTTCCTTGGAAGCTCCATCAAAAACCATAGTCCATCGGGATCCTTGCTCAGGTCCTTCATACGGTCCAGGCTTTTCACAATCTGTAATCAGCATGATATTCTTGTCCGGGAATTCAAAGTTTATAGGTTAGTAGTCATCCATAACTTGATGGGCCAAATGATCTTCCAGTACACTCCCTTTGATTACTTTCTGTGTAATGTACTGGATGTCATATCAGTCAAGATCATTTGCCATCGACCTATCCTTCCGGAGAGAGATGGCTTCTCAAAGATATACTTGATGGGATCCATCTTAGATATCAATAGAGTGGTATGATTTAACATATACTGTCTTAATCGACGACCAACCCATGCCAAAGCGCATCAAGTTTTCTCGAGCAGTGAATATCTTGTTTCACAATCGGTAAACTTTTTTCTAATGTAGTATATTGCATGCTCTTTTCGACTAGACTCGTCATGTTGCCCCAACACACACCCTATTGAATTCTCTAACATGGTTAAATACATGATTAGAGGTCCTCCTTCAACTGGTGGCTTCAAAATTGGAGGTTCTTGAAGATACTATTTGATCTTGTCAAAAGCTATTTGACAGTCGTCATTCCATTTTACTACTTGATCTTTCTTCAGCAGGTTGAAGAATGGTTCACAAGTAGCAGTCAAGTGAGAGATGAATCGGGCAATGTAGTTGAGTCGTCCTAAGAAGCCTCTGACCTCCTTCTCAATACGAGGAGCTAGCATTTCTTAGATAGCTTTAACTTTGGCAGGATCGACCTTAATTCCTTTGCCATTGACTACAAAGCTTAGGAGCTTACCAGACCTTACCCCGAAGATATATTTGCTTGGGTTCAGGCTCAACTTGTATTTCTTTACCCTGTCAAATAGTTTCTGCAAATGAGCAAGGTGCTCTTCCTCAGTTTGTGATCTTGCTATTATGTCATCCACATAGACTTCTATTTCATGATAAATCATGTCATGAAATAAAGCCACCATGGTCCATTGATAAGTTGCGCTTGAATTCTTCATCCTGAAAGGCATGACGTTATAATAGTAGGTTCCCCACTGTGTGACAAAAGTAGTTTTCTCCATGTCTTCAGGTGCCATTTTGATTTAGTATAACCAGATAAACCATCCATGAAAGAAAATACCTTATGTTGAGCAGTTTTATCAACAAGGACATTAATATATGGTAGTGGGAAGTCGTCTTTGGGGCTCGCCCTATTTAAATCCATGTAGTCTACATACGTACGGACCTTACCGTCTTTCTTCGACACGGGAACAACATTTGCAACCCATTGGGGATACGACGTCACGGCCAAGAAACATGCATTGAACTGTTTCACTACCTCCGCCTTGATTTTCTCTGACATATTAGGATGCATGCAGAAAACCTTTTGTTTGATCGGAGAACAAAATTTTTTCAATGGAAGACGATGAACCATGATATCAGTACCGAGTCCTGGAATGTCTTCGTATGACCAAGCGAATACCTCAACATAGTCGTGCAACATCTGAACCAATCTTCTCTTGACATTGTCTTCCAGGTTGGCGCCAATCTTGACTTCTTTCTTATCTGCCTCAGTACCCAAGTCTATTACTTAGACCGGTTCTTCGTGGGGTTGGATAGCCTTTTCCTCTTGTATTAGGAGTCTGGCGAGTTCCTCGGGTGTCTCACAATCTTCTTCACCTTCGTCTTCAGCTTGATAGATTGGATTTTCGAAGTCATAAACGACAATAGCATTGTCAATAAGATCCGGAGTAGATGTGGATCTACAAATATGTGTGTGTCATGTAAGGTCACATGGCTATTTTGAAAATGTAGTAAAGTAAAAGAAAGACAAAGAGCACAAAATTTGAATGCAAAATCATCCAATGTTTTCATTAAATGCGCATATGATATATGAGATGACAACCCTTAACTAATGGACCATTGTGCCCCAGGCAAGGCACGTGGTTTAAAGTCATTTTTTTAAGAAATTATACAGAAAAACTTCTTAAAGCAATAAAAATAGGAAATAGCAATTACTCCTGGCTAAAGGAGATTTAGATGGAGTCTTTGGCCTTCCAGTTGTTGTGTCCTCCATCAGTAGTTGGGAATATCCAGTCGTCCAGGTCACCATCACTATCAGTGTCTTCCAGAGCATTGACTTCATGTTGGCTAATACGGAGAGGTGGTCCCCAGCACGAGCACGTCAAACCTCTTTCTAAGCCTTTGAAGTAAAACCCACCCCAAATTTGTTGGATTTGTAAGGGATATCAGGAAGTTGACCCTAGATAGTGAAACCTCCATCTTCTACAACATCCTTTGCATCTTTTAGAGAGGACATTCTTGGTGTTCCCTCAGAGATTTCAGGAGTAACAGGAGTAGCAACAACAACCATTGGAGGGATTACTTCAAATGTCTGACAAGGGGTTTCAATGAATTCGCCATCCATTTCAAAATATTTTAAAAAATTCAAATGACTAACCATATATTCTTCCTCTCCACATACTGTGACAATCTTCCCTTTTACTAGGTACTTTAGCTTTTGGTGCAATGTAGAGGTAACTGCACCTACCCCATGAATCAATGGGCGTCCTAGAAAGCAAGAATAGGTCGGGCAGATATCCATTACATAAAATGTTGAATTGAATACTTGAGATCCCACCTTGATCGGAAGATAAACCTCTCCATAGACCATCCTATATGACCCATTGAAGGCTCTTACCACAATATCACTGGGTTTCAGCACCATCCCTTCACAGTCCAATCTATCCAGAGCACCTTTGGGTAAAACATTTAGGGAGGGCCCATTATCTACTAACACATGCGTCAGAGGGGTGCCTTTGCATTCGATAGAGATGTGGAGAGCCTTGTTATGTTTCTTCCATGCCGGAGTTAAATCTGAATCAGAAAAGCCCAAGCCATTATCAATAGTTAGGCTTGCAACACAATTCTCAAATTGATCAACCATGGTCTCTTGTGGTACATGGGAATTCTTCAGGAATTTCAATAGAGCTTGGGAATTTTCTTTGGAGCATATAACAAGGATATAATGGATATTTTTTAGGGTGTCTGCCCCAGTTGTTCAATTATTTTGTGTTAGAACATAGTTTGGTTCTACATCCCTGTAAGAGTTTTCATGATAACAAACACACAAAGAACAATTGTGCTCCGTAAATAAGTATTTTGTTTTGCAGGGAAGCTCTGATGTAAGAAGCACATAAGATGAGATAGATTGTTGTTAAAACTCTGATATGACTTATCTTACTTAGAAATAAAATCTGTGTACCATGCTTAATTAAAGAAGTTCTGAAGTTACAACTTCTGAGTGCACTAACGCTATGAACAAGAACTCTGATATTCTGATCCGTATAATTCTGGAAAGAAGTAAAGGAGTCTCAACGGTAACATTCATCTTCTGATGTGATCTTTAGTAAGCATGTTCTGAATCGTTACATTTTATTCATGGCCATTCAATAGTAACGGCTGAAAGAAGACAAGAATCTCTATTTTTGGAAAGTAAATTAGCTACTATTTATCAACCTTCCAAAAGCGCCTTCTCATGCATTGCCTATATAAAGAAGACGTGAAGAATAAATCATTGACGATTTTGGATGTGCACCGAAAAAGAGAAATATTACTTCCTTTAAATCTATTGTGTTTCAATTGTGTAGTACATCACTGTTGTGATATTGTTTTTGTTAGAAAACATATTTGTACACACTTTCAAATATATTACTATGTAATACCTTGAGAAACTGGGTTGTGGTTTAAACTCAAAATGACTTTGATAGTTGTTATTGCATCTGTGTAATCAAGTTTGATTAGTGGATTAAGACATCATTTGAGAGAGGCAAAATCACCTTGGTGGGTGGACTGGAGTAGTTTGAGTTCAAACAAACCAGGATAACCAACATGTCTTTTATTTTATGTTTTAAAAACCCTAATTCACCCCCCCCTTCTTGGGTTTTTCCATTCTTCAATTGGTATGAGAGCGCCAGGTTCTGAGTGCAAACACTTAACCGTGTCAGAAAAAGATCCAAGCAAGAAAAACACTATGGTCGGACCAAGTCAGAACATCAGCAATGATTATCATGATGATAAAGACATAATCAGTGGTAAATCTCCAATATTTGATGGTGAAAACTTCGATTACTGGAAAGACAGAATCGAAAGTTTCTTTCTAGCTCATGACACTGATCTCTAGGATATGGTGACTGATGTGTACATACACCCAGTTGACGAAAGCGGTCATAATACCGACAGAAAAAAAAATTGCAGATCATCAAAAGAAAAAATTCAGAAATCATCACAAAGCCAGAACCATTCTCTTGAGTGTTATCTTGTACACCGAGTATGAGAAGATCACAAACAGAGAATCAACAAAACACATGTTTGACTCTTTGAGAATTACGCATGAAGGCAAAATGCAAGTCAAAGAAACTAAAGCTCTTGCTCTCATTCAGAAGTATGAAGCTTTTAAAATGGAAGAAGATGAGACCATTGAAACAACGTTCTCAAGATTTCAAATTGTAGTTGTTGGACTAAAAGTTCAGGATAAAGGGTACTCAAAAGAAGATCATGTAAAGAAAATCATCAGAAGTTTACCTAAGAAATGGAGACCCATGGTCACAGCCCTAAAACTGGCCAAAGATCTGAACAAAATATCTCTTGATGAACATATCAGCTCCCTGAGAAGTCATGAGATAGAACTAGAAGAAGATGAGCCCCAAAAGCAAGGTAAGTATCTCTCTCTTAAATCTAATAAAAAAATGAACCTAAAGTTTTGCAGGCAAAAGAAGAAAACTCTAGTGGATCCTCGTCTGAAGAAGATGAACTATCTTTTCTCTCCAGAAGAGTTAATTAGTTGTGGAAGCACAAGCAAAGGAATAGGGAATCATTCTGAACCATCTTCTGGATACAAAAAAATAAGTAACAGAGATATTGTTTGCTACGAATGAAATGAGCAAGGTCATTACAAATGCGACTGTCCAAATCTTCAAAAAGAAAAAGCTAAAAAGAAGTTCTTTAAATAAAAGAAGAAAACCCTTATGGAAACATGGAATGACTCAGAGTCTTCTGAAGCTGAAACAGAATCAGAAGATGAACGATCCAACATAGCCTTAATGGCCAATGTATCAGATGACACTGGATCATTTGAATCAAAATCAGACTCAGAGGCAAAAGAGGTATTCTCTAACTTTTCTAGATCTCAATTAGAAGAAAGTCTGTCATAATTTCTTGAAAGATATCAGCAACTTCGAGTCAAAAACAAGAACCTTAAAAAGGATCTAGTATTTGACTATGAAGAAACTAAGAAACTTAAAAACGAAAAATCTGAGCTAAAAGAAACCATTTCTAAACTTGAAAATGAACATTATGTTGTTAAAAGTAAATTACAAAAAGCTCAGAAAGAAACTGTCTCAGAAGTTTCTAGTAACTCTTATAGAATCATAAAAGAATATGATCATAACTTTCAAAAATTTGTAGCTAAAAACATAGATAGGAGCAAGATGGCTTCAATGATCTATGGAGTTAGAAGAAATGGATGAAAAGGGATAGGATATAAGGGTAAATAATTTCAACCAAATAAATTTAATGATCCAGCCATAAAACACACACCTCTTTATTCTCACTTCACCTATGGACATACACATGACATAACGTATATTAGTAATGCTTTTTCTGCTAAACCAAAATTCAAATGGAATTTTGGTAACTCTAACAAACAAGGACCCAAAAAGATATGGGTACCTAACGAAAAATTGTTTATGTTGAATATGTCTTTAACAGAAAATTGAAACACCAATCTTGGTACCTAGACTCTAGATGCTCTCGACACATGACGGGAAGAAAGCATATGTTCCAAAGTCTGGAGCTTAAATCTGGAGGCTATGTAGGCTTCAGAGGCAATCAGAAAGGAAAGATTATTGGCTCTGGAACTATTGGTAATGGCACACTTCCTTCTATAACTAATGTTATGTTAGTAGATGGATTAATGCATAAAGTTTTATAATTAAATTAAGTAATAACGGTTATGATATAATATTCAATCGAAAGTCCTGTAAAGCAGTTAGTCAGAAAGATTGATCTATCCTCTTTAATGGAAAGAGAAAGAAAAACATTTACAAAATAAAACATTCTGAACTAAAAAGTCAGAATGTAAAATGCCTAATGTCTATTAACAACGAGCAATGGGTCTGGCACAAAAGATTGGGGTATGTTAGTATGAGAAGAATATCTCAAATTAAGAAACTTAATTTGGTAAGAGGACTTCCTAACCTGAAGTTCAGCTCAGATGTTTTGTGTGAAGCATGTCAAAAAGGTATGTTTGCAAAACCTTCATTCAAAGAAAATTTTTTTGTTTCTACCTCTAGACCATCAGTGGCAAGAAGTATGGATTAGTGATCGTAGATGACTATAGCATATGGACATGGGTAAAGTTCTTAAGACACAAGGATGAGTCATACTATGTGTTCTTTACCTTCTGTAACCAAGTCCAAATTGAAGAAGATTTTAGAATTATTAAAGTCAAAACTGATCATGGTGGGGAATTTGAAAACAAAAAATTTGAAGTATTTTTTAATGAGAATGGCATCCCTCGTGATTTCTCTTGTCCTAGAACTCCTCAACTAAACAGAGTTGTAGAACGAAAGAGTAGAATTTTACAAGAAATGGTCAGAACCATGATCAACGAGACTAACATTGCTAAGAACTTCTGGGCAGAAGTAATTAACCCAGCGTGTTAAATTTAGAATAGAATCTCCATAAGACCTATTTTGGATAAGACTCCATATGAACTGTGGAAGAACAGAAACCCCAACATTTCTTATTTCCATCCATTTGAATGTACTTGTTTTATTCTAAACACTAAATAACATCTGAATAAGTTTGACTCTAAAGCAAAAAAGTGTCTCATGTTAGGATACTCTGAACTCTCAAAAGGTTATAGAGTATATACCATAGAAACACAAATTGTGGAAGAGTCTATAAGTGTAATATTTGATGATAAGATTGGCTCCCAAAAGTCAAAGAAGGGAAATTTTTTTGATATAGAAGTTGAATTTACAGGTACTTAGGACACATTATCAGAAGCAGACATTACATCAACATCTGAAGAACCCATCCAAAAAAGACAATCCAGAAGCAGATTAACTCATCCAGAAAACACGATTCTGGAAAAGAAAGAAGAACCAATCAGAACAAGATCTACATTCAAAAATTCTAAAGAAACTCTCCCGAGATTAGTGTCTCTGATTGAGCTAACTTCCATTGACGAAGCCCTTCTAGACAATGACTGGATACTCGCAATGCAGGAAGAACTAAATTAGTTCACCAAAAATAATTTGTGGGATCTAGTTCCTAAACCAAAAGGTTTTAACATCATTGGAACCAAATGGGTCTTCAAATTCAAGCTAAATGTACAAGGATAAGTCGTCAGAAACAAAGCACGACTGGAGGCACAAGGTTATAGTCACCAAGAAGGGATAGACTATACAAAAACCTTTACTCCAGTCGCCAGGTTAGAATCTATCAGACTTTTAATTTCTTTTGCAGTAAATAGTGGCATCACTCTTTATCAAACAAATGTTTAAAGTGCATTTTCAAATGGTTCCATTGATGAAGAAGTTTATGTGCACCAACACCCTGGCTTTGAAAATTTAAAACATCCAAAATATGTTTATAAACTTAAGAAATAACTATATGGTCTGAAACAAGCTCCCAGAGCTTGGTATGAAAGACTAAGTAATTTTCTGTTAGAAAATGATTTTACCAGAGGGAAGGTGAACATTAAAGATGTGAAAAACACAAGAAGGGGGGTTGAATTGAAAAATTGAAATCAAAAGCGCAATGACACATTATTTTTATCCTGGTTCATTTGATCTCAAACTACTCCAGTCTACCGGTCAAGGTGTTTTCGCCTCTCTCCAACGATGTCTTAATTCACTAATCACAAAAGGATTACAATCACTACTTTAACAACTGTTAAAGTCTTCTTGAGTACAACCCCAATCCGATTAATCTCAAGGAACACTGTTTCAAAAAAATTATAGAAGAATGTGCGTTGTTGTTTTTCGTTACAAAAACTATTATCACAACTATGATAATTTACACAAGATTATAGCGTGGAAAGATGATGAAATTTGCTTGCAGCTTTTTGAATATGCGTAAGTGGTATGTGGCAGATCGTTAAGGATTTGAGTACTGAGCTTGTTTATATAGGCAATTGATTTATGTTGATCATCAAGCGTGTTAAATGACATTAACTCAGTTTCGATTTGGAGAAGATCCTGTCTGAAAGAAGCCGTTGTAATTGATGCTGAATTGAATGATCAGTAATGCTTCAGAATCTTACATCCTTGCCTACTGTTGACGCTTCCGAATATTGATGACTTGGATTAACATGTTCTTGTTCAGAATCAGAGTTTACTTTGCTTAAGCGCGTATTCTGATTGCTTCAGCGCGTAGCACTTATGGCTTATCTTCTGATGCTGCTTTGGTCAGAACTTCTGCATACATAAAAACATAATTGTTAGGGTTCATATTTGTTCTTTGTATTTTTTATCATCAAAACTCTAACTAAGGGTTGTAGAATCAAACTATGTTCTAACAATCTCCCCCTTTTTGATGATGACAAAAACTAGATTTTTCAATTAAAAATAAAGAACAAAAGGTTAAGAGAAAATCCCCCTGAGTTGATTACTTCCCTTAAGTTCCTTCTCATCAGAGTTTTAGTTGCATCTCCTATCAGAATTTGTACCTGTTTAAACTTTTCAGAAAGTAGAGGTTAAGTAATTTAGACTGTTTGAGACTTTTGTCTCGGTATACCATTATTGAAAATATATTACTTTCTCCCCCTTTTTGTCAGTTATCAAAAAGGAAATATAATTAGAACCAAAATAGTTGAATTATATTAAAAACACATGATGCAATGACAAATTCCAGAACATAAGAGTTAAAAATTAAGAGTTACAGATACACAATTTACAAAAAGAAATCTAAGAAGGAGGGGGAAGACGTGTGAACAACGCTTCCAGCAAGTTCTTGATCTGAGTATTAAACTCTTCTTGCTTGCCCAAAATGCCTCTGATTTCCTTTGTGGTATCTTCTTGTTTACCCAGAATACTTTTATTCTCTTTGTCCGTGTCCTCCTGCTTATCCAACCTTGCATGGATTAGAGCATTTTATTTCTTCAACTCTTCCAGAGTTTGTATGACTAAGGAATGTGTTGGAGTTTCTTCAGGATTTGGACATTGCTCAGAGCATTCTGCAGCTTGTTCAGAGTGAACCATTTCTTCTTCTATAATCATGTCTTCTGGAGCAGCAGTCAGGGAGAGACTTTCTGATTCTGGTTCATCTACATCTGAAGGATGATGCTCTTTCTAGGGAGCATTATCCAGCGAGAGGATATCTTTCTTGAGCAGTTGGCTCAGAACTTGGTCTTGAAAAGCCTTTATCTCAACACTAAAGTTCTGCTGAACTTGTTCATAACTCTGTTCCTTCAGCTTCAGCGTTTCAGAACTAAGCCAATTTCTGAATCTTGTCCACATAGTATCAGAAGCAGCAGGATTAGTCATCTCTTGAATAGCATGCTTTAAAGAATTTATCCATTCCTGCATTCCTGTTTCAAAAATCAACAAACATGTACCAACATCTGATCTGGTTTCAGTAGGTTTAGGTTTCAGAATGGCAGTTTTGTGTGAGATGGAAGCTAGTCTTTCCAGCACAATTTGGATCAATGACAAGTCTTACGTTGTCAGCTTGACTGTTAGTGGGTGAAGGAGTGGGAGAGTCAGGAATGATGATTGGTCTAGTGGGGGTGTTTGGAGGAGTGGATTCCAGAGATGAAGGGATTTATGGAATGTCATGAATTGTGAGAGGCATGCGAACCGCAAGAGGTTTTGTGATTCCAAGTATTGGGATTGTATCAGAATCTGAAGGAGATTCTTCAGATTGGTTTGTTGTAACATGTTGGGGTTCTGGTTCATGGATAGCAGAAGATTGATTTTCTGAAGGTTGAGCTTCTGGTTATGGTGAGTTGGAGTTCAGATCTTCTGGTTTTGGTATTTTGGTTGAGGAATTTCTTGTTGAGGAGAGTGTGGTTGTGAAATTTCTGTTGTGGTATCAGAGTTTGGATTTTCTGGGATTTGAGAAATTGGATTTTATGGTAAGGGAGAGGAAAAGACTTGGTCAAATAAATCAATATCAGACAGAACTTTGGCAAGTTATGGTTGATCATGTTTAGGATTTGGATTTTGAGAAAGGGAGTTAGGTTCATTCAGACCTAGAGTTTCTGATGGATTAAACCCTATGTCAAAGTCTTTAAATGTTTGGGGTGATGGGTTTGCTTGTTGAGAAGGCATGGCTTCAGATGTTGATACATTTATTGATTCTATAACAGAAACAGAGGAGGGATTACCTTTCTTTTTGGCAGCTTTTGGTGTCCTCTGGGAGGGTCCTTCTCCTGCTGCTTTCCTTTTCTTGGTCTTCTTTAAAGCAACTTCTGGAGAAGCCTTGTGTAAGTCCTGGATATTGATTTCTGATGCAGTACCATCTTCCTTGCAAGCGTCCAGATATCTGACTATTATTTCTGGTTTGCAGTCAATCTCAGAAAATAGAGGAAAATCATCCAGAGGTATCCTTCCTGAAGTGATGTTTGCATGAGAAGTAATAGTAGGTTCCTTATTGATATTCTCAATGATTTTCATCTTCTTCAGATTTTTGACGTTCAGGGGCTTCCCAGCGGTTGCTTCCAATGTGCTGATTTCCCGGGCCTCTGTCAGATGTTCTATCAGCCTATTCTCTGTTAGAATATCTGATATGAGCCTTCCTAAGGGAATCCAATCCCTCTTGGTCCTTTCGTCTTCTTTTGTTTCCTTCACACTAGTTATGAGATGATTAAACAGCAAGTGTGGAAGATTTACCTTTGTCCTCTTAGCAATGAAATAGATCAGAAATTGCTGATCAATGTTGATATAATCTGGAGAGCTTGTGGGCTTCCTATGGTTGATACACCCTAGAATAATTCTGGCCCAAATTCTGTGGTGATCCTTCAAATCTCTGATTTTACTGGAGGGTGGACCATGATTAAAAATTTCCTTTGCAATAGAACTTACGTCAGAGCATCTCTCAGCCATGCCAATGCATCTAACACCTCCACCATTGTATCCAAGAAGATTTGCAATTAGGTCTTCTGTAATAACAATTTTCTTCCCCGTGACATAAGAAGTAACCTGATGATTTGAAGAAGAAGCATGTATCTAGAATTCTTTGACAAGAACGGGAAATGTTGGACCAACCAGACAGTCAAAGTACCTGTTCCAACCTTGAGCAGTCACGTCTTCATAGAGATTGAACCCATTTTCTTGAAGACTCCCAAAATCAGCAATCAGTTCAGAGAGAACTTCCATATTGTTAATAGGAGTGAGGAACATTTTGTAGGGTTCTTCATACTGTTCCATTGAAGCAGATTCATGAGCACTGACATTTTTGACACTTGAAGAAGCCATTGTTCACACGAGATTTTAAGGAAGATGAAAGGGGTTTTTGAAAGCAGGAACTTGAGACGAAAGAAAATATTGATGAGAGTAAAAAGAAGTGAATGTAAAAAGTAAAATTTGAGTTTAAATAGGTTTCTTTGAAAACGTAAACAATAAGAAAAAGAAATAATTAGTCATGATTATTAGCATTAATGACACCTGATTTTAGGGGATTTAGAAAGATACTTGAACGGTTACCCTTTACAAGTGTCTCAATGCATCCAATCAGTGCCTTGATCCCTTCAGAAATTAAACGCGTGTTTAGCTTCAGAAGGTAGCTGATGAGAGGATGACAACTGTTTGATTATGTGAATTGCACGCTTCTATCCTTGAAATGAAACATTCAGATCTTCATGGATAAATTCTGATGCAATATGTACTTCTAAACTCTGAAGACAGGTTGATCAGTAGTTCACAGAAAATAATAAAGTTATGAAGGTTAAGATATGTAAATAAAACATTTTATTCTGGTCATAGCTTCATGCTGAGATGTTTCAGAATGAAGTTAAACCTATCTTCAGAAAGATGTTTTGTAAAGACATCAACCCATTGATGGTCTGTGTCAATAAATTTTAAGCTAAGAATCCCTTTCTGAATATAGTCCATAATAAAATGATGTTTTATTTCTATATGCTTAGCCCTAGGATGCAAAATTGGATTCTTACTGAGACAAATAGCAAAAGTATTGTCACAGAGGATAGGAATGTTACTCTCAAATATGTTGAAGTCTTCAAGTTGACTTTTCATCCAGAGCATTTGCGTGCTACATCCAGCAACTGCTATGTATTCAGCTTCTGCTGTTGATAGTGCTATTGTGGAATGTCTCTTGCTGGTCCATGAGATACGATTTTCTCCCAAAAACTGGCAGCTTCCAGAAGTGCTTTTACGCTCTACTCTGTCTCCAGCAAAGTCAGCGTCACAATATCCTACTAAGCTGTAATCATTTGATTTTCTATAAAACAAACCCAGATTAGTAGTACCTTTCAGATACTTGAAAATTTGCTTAACTGCTGTTAAGTGAGATTCTCTAGGATCTGATTGGAATCTAGCACATAAGCAAACACTAAATAAAATGTCAGGCCTTGAAGTCGTTAGATAGAGAAGGGAACCAATCATACCTCTATAGACCTTCTGTTCTACCCTTTTACTTACCTCTTCCTTTTCCAGAATTCATGTGGGGTGCATTGGAATCTTTGAGGGCTTACATTCTGAGAGATTAAATTTCTTCAGATGTTTTTTGACGTATTTGCTCTGATGAATGTAAGTTCCTTCTAGAGTTTGGTTTATCTGAATGCCCAGAAAGAATTTTAGTTCCCCCATTAAGCTCATCTCAAATTCTGCCTGCATACATTTAGCAAATTCTCTTCCCATAGAGGGTTTAGTAGAACCAAAGATGATGTCATCAACATAAATCTGACATACTAACATGTCATTCTTAACTGTCATACAGAATAAGGTTGTGTCCACCTTCCCTCTGGTGAAATCCTTTTCCAACAGGAAGTTACTTAGTCTTTCATACAAAGCTCTGGGAGCTTGTTTCAGACCATAGAGTGACTTCTTTAGTTTGAAAACATATTCTGGATTTTTGGAACTTTCAAAACCAGGGGGTTGGTGCACATATACCTCTTCTTATATATAGACATTTAAGAATGCACTCTTGACATCCATCTGATACAAAGTGATGTCATTGTTTATAGCAAATGATATTAAAAGTCTGATAGATTCTAACCTGGCGACTGGAGCAAAGGTTTATGTATAGTATATCCCCTCCTGCTAACTATAACCTTGTGCTACAAGTCGTGCTTTGTTTCTGATAACTTCTCCTTGCTTGTTCAGTTTGTTTCTGAACACCCATTTTGTTCCAATGACGTTGAAACCTTTTGGTCTAGGGACCAGATCCCATACGTCATTTTTGGTGAATTGATTTAATTCCTCCTGCATTTCCAGAATCCAGTCATTGTCCAGAAGTGCTTCATCAATTGTTGTTAGTTCAATCAGAGAAACCAGTCCTATAAGGGATTCTTCAGAGTTTCTGAATGTTGATCTTGTTCTTATTGGATCATCCGTCTTTCCCAATATTTTATCTTCTGGGTGAGCTATGCTACTTCTGGATAGTCTTTTCTGAGGTCGGTCAACTGAAGGTTCTGGATTGCTATCAGTAGCTCTTTCTGATGTTGTGGGAGCGTCTCTGTTGAGAACTTCTGACGAGTTGTCTTCAGTACCTATGAGTTTAACTTCCATACCTACAAGAAATTCATTCTGCTTTGACTCTTGAGAGTCAGATTTATCATCAAACCTAACATTGATTGACTCTTCAACAATCTATGTTTCTGTATTGTATACTTTGTACCCTCTTTAGCGTTCAGAGTATCCTAACATAATACACTTTTGTGCTTTAGAGTACAACTTGATCAGATAATTTTTTGTATTCAGAATAAAGCAAGTGCATCCAAATGGATGAAAATAAGAAATGTTGGGCTTTATGTTCTTCCACAATTCATATGGAGTCTTTTCCAGAATAGGTCTTATAGAGATTCTATTCTGAATGTAACACGTTGTGTTAATTTCCTCTTCCCAGAAGATCTTAGCAATGTTAGTCTCATTGGTCATGGTTCTGGCCATTTCTTGCAATGTTCTGTTCTTTCGTTCTAAAACTCCATTTTTTTGGGGAGTTCTAGGACAAGAGAAGTCATGCAAGATGCCATTTTCATTAAAAAATTATTCAAAATTTTTATTTTCAAATTCCCCACCATGATCACTTCTGACATTGACCATTCTAAGATCCTTTTGATTCTGAACTTGGTTGCAGAAGGTAAAAAACACAGAGGGTGACTCGTCCTTGTGTCTTAAGAACTTTACCCATGTCTATCTTCTATAGTCATCTACGATTACTAACCCATAATTCTTGCCACTGACAGACGCAGTTTTTACTGGTCCAAATAAGTCAATGTGTAGAAGTTCTAATGGATTAGAGGTGGAAACAACATTTTTGGATTTGAAAGCAGGTTTTGCAAATTTGCCTTTCTGACATGCTTCACACAGAGCATCTGAACTAAACTTCAAATTAGGAAGTCCTCTGACCAGATTGAGTTTGTTAATCTGAGATATTCTTCTCATACTAACATGCCCCAATCTTTTGTGCCAGAGCCATTGCTCGTTGTTAATAGAAAGTAGGCATTTTACATTCTGACTCTTTAGTTCAAAAAGTTTTATTTTATAAATGTTGTTTTTCCTCTTTCCATTAAATAAGATAGTCCCATCTTTCTGACTAACAACTTTGCATGAATTTTGATTAAATATTATATCGTAACCGTTATCACTTAATTGACTTATGGATAACAAGTTATGCATTAATCCATCAACTAATAATACATTATTTATAGAGGGAATATTTCCATTACCTACTGTTCCAGAGAACATGATTTTTCCTCTCTGATTGCCTCCAAATCCCACGTAGCCTCCAGGCTTAAGTTCCAGGCTTAGGAACATATGCCTTCTTCCCCGTCATGTGTCGTGAGCAGCCAGAGTCCAGGTTCCATGACTGGTGTCTTAGCCTTGTTGCTAAAGATATCTGCTACATGTATAATTTTATCCTTAGGTACCCACATTCTCTTGGGTCCTGATTTGTTAGTTTTACCAAAATTCTGATTGAATTTTGGTTTGACAGAATAATGACTACTTGTGTATTTTACGTCATGTGAGTGCCCATATATAAAATGTGAATTGAGTGGTGTTCATTTTATGACTAAGTCCATGGCCTGTTTAGGTGTAGATAGATTTCCTTGATATTCTATCCCTTTTCTGCCATTTCTTCTAACTCCATAGATCATTGAAGCCATCTTGCTTCTATCTATGTTTCTAGCTAGAAACTTGTGAAAGCTGTGATCATACTCTTTGATGATCTGATCAGCATTACTGGGAGTCTCTAAGGTTGTTTCCTTCTGAGAATTTTGCAAATCATTTTCTAATTTTGAAATTTTTTCTTTTAACTCAGAATTCTCTCATCTGAGATTCTCGGACTTTTCGGAGTCAGAGGCAAGATCCCCTTTCAGGTTCTTGAATTTGACTTTGATATGCCGATACCTTTCCAGAATTTCATTTAGACTTTCTGCAAGTTCAGCCTTAGTAAAATTGATGGTAAAGTCAGGGAATACCTTTTTAGTGTCTGATTTTGTGTCTGAACTAGAGGCTTCACTTTCTTCTGACATGTTTGCCATGAGAGCTATGTTTTATCTTTCATCATCTGACTCTGAGTCAGCTTCAGAGGTGTCCAAATCATCCCATGTTGCCATGAGGCTTTTCTTCTTTTCCTTGAAGGACTTATTTTTGGGATTTTCCTTCTGAAGCCTTGGGCAGTCACTTTTGCAGTGCCCTTGCTCGTTACACTCATAGCAGATGATGTCCTTGTTATTTGGCTTTCTGTATCCTGAAGTACCTTCATATCTTCTGTGTCTAGAGGAAGACTCAGACTTTCTGTATCTGGAGGAGGATTCATTCTGATTCTATGATCTTCTAGGATTTCTGAATTTCCTTTGTCTCTGCTTCCATAGTTTGTTCACCCTTTTGGAGAGGAGAGACAGTTCATCTTCTTCTGATGAGGATCCGTCAGAAGTTTCTTCCACAACCTGCAAAACCTTAGAGTCAGATTTTCTGTTAGATTTTAAAGCTAGTGGCTTACCTTGCTTTTGAGGCTCATCTTCTTCTAGATCTATCTCGTGACTTCTGAGGGAGATGACAAGTTCCTCCAGAGATATTTTGTTGAGATCTTTGGCTAGCTTAAGTGCTGTGACCATTGGCCTCCATTGTTTGGGCAAGCTTCTGATGATCTTCTTAACGTGATCAGCAGTAGAATACCCTCTGAATGAGCGCAAGGGCCTTGGTTTCTTTGACTTGAATGTTGCCTTCATGCATCATTCTCAAAGAGTAAAACATGTTCTTGGCAGTCTCTCTGTTTGATATTTTCTCATATTCTGAGCATGAGATGGCACTGAGGAGTATTGTTCTGGCCTTGTGGTGGTTTCTAAATTCACACTTTTGCTGGTCAGACATCATTTTTCTGTCTATCCTCTGACCACGTCCATCCACTGGGTGCGTGTATTTATCAGTCACCATGTCCGACAGATCAACATCATGGGCAAGAAAGAAAATCTCAATTCTGTCTTTCCAGTAGTCAAAGTTTTCTCCATCAAAGACTGGAGGTTTGCCACTGAATTTGTCCTTGTCTTCATGGTAGTCATTGCTGATGTTTTGGCTTGGTCCCAACATAGTGTTTTTCTGAAGCTTGGATCTTGTACTGACACGGTTAAGTGTTTAAGCTCAGAACCAGGCGCTCTGATGCCAATTGAAGATGTGAAAAACACAAGAAGGGGGGTTGAATTGATAACTTGAAATAGAAAGCGCAATGACACAATATTTTTATCCTGGTTCGTTTGATCTCAAACTACTCCAGTCCACTCATCAAGGTTATTTCGCCTCTCTCCAACGAGGTCTTAATTCACTAATCACAAAAGGATTACAATCACTACTTTAACAATTGTTAAAGTATTCTTGAGTACAACCACAATCCGTTTAATCTCAAGGAACACTATTTCAAAACAATATACAAGAATGTGTGTTATTGTTTTTCGTTACAAAAACTGTTATCACAACGGTGATAATTTACACAAGATTATAGCGTGGAAAGATGATGAAATTTGCTTGCATATTTTTGAATATGCGTATGTGGTATGTGGAAAATCGTTAATGATTTGAATACTAAGCTTGTTTATATATAGGCAATGGATTTACGTTGATCATCAAGCGTGTTAAATGACATTAACTCAGTTTCCATTTGGAGAAGATCCTGTCTGAAAGAATACGTTGTAATTGATGCTGAATTGAATGATCAGTAACACTTTAGAATCTTACATCCTTGCCTACTGTTGACGCTTCAGAATATTGATGACTTGTATTAACATGTACTTGTTCAGAATCAGAGTTTACTTTGCTTAAGCACAGGTTCTGGTCATCAATCTTCAGCGCATGTTCTGATTGCTTCAGCGCGTCGCTCTTATGGCTTATCTTCTGATGCTGCTTTGGTCAGAACTTCTGCATACATAAAAACATAATTGATAGGGTTCATATTTGTTCTTTGTATTTGTTATCATCAAAACTCTAGCTAAGGGTTGTAGAATCAAACTATGGTCTAACTAACATAACCTTATTTTGTAAACTATTTAAAAATAACATTCTTGTTTGTCAAATTTACGTAGATGATATAATTTTTGGATCTCCTAAAGCCTCTTTGGGAAACGAATTTGCTAAGTCTATACGGGCATAGTTTGAAATGAGCTTGATGGGCAAACTCAAGTACTTTTTGCGTATCCAAATCAATCAAACTCCAGAGGGAACCTACATTCATCAAAGCAAGTTTGTCAAAGAACTTCTGAAGAAATTTGACTTGTCAAAATGTAAGACATCCAAAACTCTTATGCATCCCACATACATTCTTGAAAAGGAAGAGGTATATAAGAAGGTAGAACAGAAGCTCTACAAAGGTATGATTAATTCTCTCTTATATTTAACAGCTTCAAGACCAGATATTCTGTATAGCGTTTGTCTTTGTGCTAGATTCCAATCAGATCCTAGAGAATCTCATTTAAAAACTGTTAAGCAAATTTTCGAGTATCTGAAAGGTACTACTAATCTTGTTCTTTGCTATAGAAAATCCAAAGAATACAAATTAGAAAGAAAAAGTACTTCTGGAAGCTGCCAATTACTGGGAGACAATCTAATCTCGTGGTCCAGCAAAAGGCAATCCACCATTGCACTGTCAACTGCTGAAGCTGAATATATAGCAGCAGCGGGATGCAACACATACATGCCCTGGATGAAAAGTCAACTTGAAGACTTTAACACATATGAGAGTAACATTCCTATCCTTTGTGACAATACTTCTGTTATCTATCTTTCAAAAATCCTATTTTACATTCTAGGGCTAAACATATAGAAATTAAACATCATTTTAATAAGGACTATATTCAGAAAGGAATTCTCTCGTTAAAATTTATAGACACAAACCATCAATGGGATGATGTTTTCACTAAACCCCTTTCTGAAGATAGATTTAACGTCATTTTGAAACATCTCAACATGAAATTATGCCCATAATGATAGTTTTGTTTCTGTTTACTTTAACCCTCAGAATTTTATGCTTTAATTTTCCTTGTGTGAACATCTGATCAATAGTTCTTCAGAAATAAGAAGGAAAGTTGTATCAAAATCTATCCAAAGATCTGAACATTCTCCAAAAGCGATTCATTTCAAAGACAGAATCATGCAGTTCACAATATCAACATATGTCAACTCTATACGCAAGGTCTTCCTCTAAGGCTGAACATGTGTTCAAATTCTGAATAGACAGAAACGGTTAACTTGATGCATTGAGGCTCGAGTCAAATCAATAATTGTTCCATATCTTTACGCTATCCCTCTTTTCCGGAATCATTAAATGCATGTAATCATTTTCTTTAAATATTTTTATTTTTAATTAAGACTACTATTTTATTCCCATTGGCTATATATACTTCGTTCGTTCACCATCACCATCACACTTCCACTCTCAACTGTTTTCTCTTCAATTTGTTCAATCTTTCAAAAACCTTTGAAGAGTCTGTATGAACAAATGGCTTCCTCTCAACAATTTTCTAAAGGTTCTCAAAGCATTCTTGGCTGATCCTCATCAATAGAAGAAAGGTACATCGAACCCTCGAGAACTCTCCTCACACCCATTGAGCCTCTGGAAGTTCTGTGATAGCTTATTGTAGATTTCATAAGCATGAAGGAAAATGGGTATGATTTGATCCCTGATGTTGTGTTCCAAAGATGGAATAAGAACTTTGATCGCCTCATAGGTCCAGTTTTTCAAAAACTTGTTAAAGAATTCTGGATCCATGGCATGACTTCAAATCATCAGGTTACATCCTTCGTTATGGGAAAGAAAATCATCATCTCTGAAGATCTCATTGGGAAACTAATAGGTCACTACAGTGGCGGTAGTCGATGTATTGATATGGATGATGAAAGTTATGACCTAACAAAGATCTCAAATGAAATTTTTACTTCTGGCCCCCTGTACAACAAAATAAAAGACCTGAAGTATTACCTCAGAATTTCGTCTAACATATTTTTGGGTTGCATCAGTCACAGGAAGCCCACAAGTTCTCCAGATTACATCAACATCGATTAGTAGTACCTTTTGTACTTCATCGCCACCAAAGTAAGAGTTAATCTACCACATCTTATGTTCAATCATCTGAAGATCAACGTGAAAGAAACAAGAGAAGAAGAAAGAACAAAGAGATATTGGGTCCCTCTGGGAAGACCCAATTCATATATTTTGACTGAAAACAAATTGATAGAACATCTGATTGAGGCTTAACAAACTAGCACTCTAGAACCTTGTGTTGGTAAACCTCTCAACACCAAAAATCTGAAGAAGATGAAGATTATTGAAAATTTTAAGAAGGATCCAACAATCACCACCAAGGAAGTCATTACCACCCGAAGAGCGCCTATGAAGGATTTTCCTCTATTCACTCAAGCATACTCTGAAGATGTGAAAAAAACAAGAAGGGGGGGTTGAATTGAAAAACTTAAATTAAAAGGCTTAACAACACAATATTTTTATCCTGGTTCGTTTAATCTCAAACTACTCCAGTCCACCCGTCAAGGTGATTTCGCCTCTCTCCAACGAGGTCTTAATCCACTATTCTCAAAGGATTACAACAGCTACTTTAACAACTGTTAAAGTCTTCTTGAGTACAACCACAATTCGATTAATCTCAAGGAACTTCTTTTACAAAATATTGAACAAGTGTGTGTTGTTGTTTTCTTACAAAACTGTATATCACAACTATGATAATTACACAAAATAAGCTTGGAATAAAATGAATTTGCTAAAGCTTTGAGTATGCATGGTTTGGATAGCTTGGAAAATTGTTGAGTGCGTACGTACGTGCTTCCTTTCACAAGCAGGCCTGTTTATATAGGCAAGCAAGGATACGTTGTCCATAAAGCAGGTTTAATGATAATAATGTACTTTCCTTTTGTAGAAGATCTTTGTATGAAGAAAGTCGTTAGCATTTAATTTTGTCTTGAATAACCAGTAACGCTTCAGAGTCTTCTTTGTTGTACCTGCTGATAACGCTTTAGAGTGTTGATGACTTGGTAAAGATGTCTTTGATCAGAGTCAAAGTATATTTGTTTAGGCGCAGATTCTTGTCATTAAGCTTCAGCGTATAATCTGGTAGCTTCAGCGTGTAGCACAGATTGCTGATATTCTGATGCTGATTCCATTCTGATGCTGATTGCATCAGAACTTCTACATATACAAAACATAATTTTAACGAGCATACTTGTTCTTTGTATATATTTTTGAAATAAATTATTCTATGTATTTTGTTATCATCAAAACTCTAATCAAGGGTTGTAGAATCAAACTATGTTCTAACAATCTCCCCCTTTTTGATGATGACAAAAACCAGATTTTTCAATTAAGAATAAAGAATAAAAATTAGATAATTAAGAAGAAAAACTCCCCATGAGTTGATTACTTCCCTTTAATTCCATGAGTCTTTGAGCATCAGAATCTTACTGTATCTTTCATCAGATTTTTGTACCTGTTCAAGCTTTTCAAAATAGAGAAATTAAGTAGATCAAAATGTTTGAGACTTATGTCTCAGTAATCCATTATTGAAAATATTTTATTCTTTCTCCCCCTTTTTGTCAGTTATCAAAAAGAACATATAATCAGAGCCAAAAGGAGTTTATATTAAAAACAGAATCAACGATAATAAGTTCAGAGCAGTAGCAATGTAGAAAATATTACAGATAAATAAATTTTAAAACAAGGAAAATCTAAGAGGGAGAAGGAAGACGCGTGAACAAAGCTTCCAACAAGCCCTTGATCTAGATGCTGGTTTCCTCTTGTTTGGTTAACATGCTCTTGATTTAAAAAATTTTGTCATCCTGTTTATCCATCCTTTCCTGCATAATAATATCAGATCTCTTTAGTTCTTCCAGAGTCTGCCTATCATAGGAGGAAGCTTGAGAATCTTCAGTAACTGGATGCTTCTCAGAGCATTATGCAATGTCATCTTTTTGACCCAGTTCTTCTGCGGGAATCATCTGTTCTTGAGCAGCAGTCAGAGTAAGATCTTCTGACTCTGGTTGAACTTTGTCTGCTGGACGATGTTCTGACCAGGGAGCATTGTCCATAGGGAGAACTTCTTCCTTGAGCAGTTGGCTAAGAACTTGATCTTCAATTACTTTTAGAAGATTACTGAAGTTCTGTTAAACTTGTCCTTAGCTTTGTTCTTGCATCTTATGAGTTTCAGAACATACCCATTTTCTGAAACTTGTCCAAAGATAATCTGATGCAGCAGGATTAATCATCTCAAGACTAGCTTGCTTCAGGGAAGTTATCCACTTTTGCATTTCTATTTCAAATATCAATAAATTAGTACCAACATTTGATGTAGGTTCAGATGGTTTTGGTTTTGGAATGGCTGTTTTGTGGGTTATGGCAGCAAGACGTTCAAAAACAGTTAAATCAATGACAGTTTTAGTGTTGTCATTTGGATTGTTCTTTGGTGAGGGAGTGGGAGAGTCTGGTATAATTATTGGACTAGTTGGGGAGTTTGGTGGAGTTAATTCTAGTGAAGAAGAAATTTGGGGAATATCCAGAATGGTCAGAGGCATACAGATGGCCATAGGTTCAGTGATGCCAGGAATGGGAATGGGATCAGAATCAACAATTTGGTTGGATTGAACGTGATGAGGTCCTGGTTCACAGGATTCAGAAGGTTGGACCTCAGAAGTTTGAACTTCTGGTTGTGATAGTTAAGGTTATGGAGAAGGTGGATGAATTTCTGGTTGAGGAGATGGAGGTAGTGGTATTTCTGGTTGTGGAGAGAGGGGAATTTCTGGTTTTGGTGCTTCTTAGGTGGTTTCAGAGTTTGGATTTTCTGGTATGAGAGCAGAAATATGCTGGTCAAAGGTTTCAATATCTGATAGAACTTTTGCAAGTTCTGGTTGAGTTATTTCAATGTTTGGATTGATAGGTAGGGAGTGAGATCCTCTAAGAGTTAAATTTTCTGAGGGGTCAAACTCAATGTCAAAATCATCAAATGTTTTTGGGGTAGTAATTTCTGATTGGGTAGTAATTGGTGTAGATGTTAATAAAGATATTGATTCTAAAACATTAATAGTAGTAGGATTACCTTTCCTTTTAGCAGCTTTGGGAGTCCGCTGGGATGATCCTTCTGCTGCTGCCTTCCTTTTCTTGTTCTTCTTCAGGACAACTTCTGGAGTCTTCTGTTGCAGATCCTGAATGATTAACTCTGGTGATGTACCATCTGCCTTGCATGCATCCAGATATCTGACTATAATCTCAGGCTTGGAATCAATTTCTGAGAACATGGGAAAGTCATCCAGAGGGATTCTTCTGCTGGAGATTGTTTTAAAAGAAGTGACACTGGGTTCCATCTTGATGTTCTCAATAATCTTCATCTTCTTCAGATTCTTCACATTCAGAGGCTTTCCAACAGTTGCCTCTAAAGTGCTGATTTCATGTGCTTCTGTTAGATGATCTATCAGCCTATTCTCTGTCAGAATATCTGATACGAGCCTTCCAAGGGGTATCCAGTCCCTTTTAGTGCGCTCCTCTTCTTTAGTCTCCTTAACACTGGTCCTCAGATGATTGAATAACAAATGAGTCAGATTCACCTTAGTCTTCTGGGAGATGAAGTAGATCAGAAACTGCTGATCAATGTTGATGTAGTCAGGAGAGCTGGTTGGCTTCGTGTGGTTTATGCATCCCAGAATAATCTTAGCCCATATTCTGTGATGGTCTTTCAGATCCCTTATCTTGCTGGAAGGAAGACCCAGAGTGAAGATTTCTCTAGCAATTACAGCGACATCAGCACATCTTTCAATAAGGTCTTCAGTTATGACTATCTTCTTCCCCATTATATACGAAGTAACTTGATGGTTGGAGGATGAGGCATGAATCCAAAAATCCTTCATAAGGATTGGGAATGTTGGACCTACCAGACGCTCAAAATACCTGTTCCATCCTTGAGCCTTTACTTCTTCAAAAAGATTGAACCCATTTTCTTGAAGACTATTAAAGTCCACAATCAATTATGAGAGTACTTCTAGGTTGTTAATGGGCGTGAGGAGAGTTTTGAATGGTTCTTCATATTGTTCTGTGGATTCTGTTCTGAGTACTGGAAGTTGGGTTGCTTGAGGAAGCCATGTTCACACAGAAAATTTGAGAAGAAAATGAAAGGGTTTTGAAAAAGATGCAAACTGAAAACAATTAGATTGTAGAGAAAGTGAAAGTGAAAGAGTGTAAAGAATGAGAAATGTGTTTAAATAGATTTTGAAAACTTAAACTGCAAGAGAGAGAAATAAATTGTAATGATTATAAGCATTAATGACAGCTGATTTTGAGGGATTCAGAAAGATATTGGAATGGTTACCCATGACATGTGTCTCAATGCATCCAATCAGCACTTTTGACCTTTCAGAAAAATGAATGCGTGTTCAGCCTCATAAGGTAGCTGATGAGTGGATGGCAACTGTTTGCTTACGTGAACAACACACTTCTATCCTTGAAATGAAACGCTTATATCTTTGTGGATAGACTCTGATACAATCTGTACTTCTAAAATTCTGAAGGCAGGTTGATCAGCAGTTCACAGAAAATAACAAAAATTCTGAGGATTAAGATTTGAAAAAAAATTAGTTTATTTTGGGCAAGGCTTCATGCTGAGATGTTTCATAATGAAGTTAAACTTATCTTCAGAAAGAGGTTTTGTAAAGACATCAGCCCATTGATGATCTGTGTCAATGAATTTTAAATTGAGAATTCCTTTCTGAATATAGTCCCTAATAAAATGATGTTTTATTTCTATATGTTTAGCCCTAGAATGCAAAATAGGATTTTTACTGAGACAAATAGCAGAAGTATTGTCACAGAGGATAGGGATGTTACTCTCAAATATATTGAAGTCCTCAAGTTGACTTTTCATCCAGAGCATTTGCGTGCTATATCCAGTTGTTGCTATGTATTCAGCTTCTGCTGTTGATAGAGCTATTGTGGATTGTCTTTTGCTGGACCATGAGATCAGATTTTCTCCCATAAACTGGCAGCTTCCAGAAGTGCTTTTACGTTTAACTCTGTCTCCAGCAAAATCAGCATCACAGTATCCTACTAAGCTGTAATCACTTGATTTTCTATAATACAGACCCAGATTAGCAGTACCTTTCAGATACTTGAAAATTCGCTTAACTGCTGTTAAGTGAGATTCTCTAGGATCTGATTGGAATCTAGCACAAATGCAAATACTGAATAGAATGTCAGGCCTTGAAGCCGTCAGATAGTGAAAAGAACCAATCATACCTCTGTAGACCTTCTGTTCTACCTTTTTACTTACCTCTTCTTTTTCCAGGATGCACGTGGGATGCATTGGAATCCTTGATGGATTACATTCTGAGAGATCAAATTTCTTCAGAAGTTCTCTGACATATTTGCTCTGATGAATGTAAGTTCCTTCTGGAGTTTGAATAATCTGAATGCCCAGAAAGAATTTTAGTTCCCCTATTAGGCTCATCTCAAATTCTGTCTGCATACATTTAGCAAACTCTCTTCCCATAGAGGGTTTAGTGGATCAAAATATAATGTCATCAACATAAATCTGACATACTAAAATGTCATCCTTAATTGTCTTACAGAATAAGGTTGTGTCCACTTTCCCTCTGGTGAATTCCTTTTCTAACAGGAAGTTAATTAGTCTTTCATACTAAGCTCTGGGGGCTTGTTTCAGACTATAAAGTGACTTCTTTAGTTTGAAAACATATTCGGGATTTTTGGAACTTTCAAAACCAGGGGGTTGGTGCACATACACCTCTTCTTCTATATAGCCATTTAAGAATGCACTCTTGACATCCATCTGATACAGAGTGATACCTTTATTAACAGCAAATGAAATTAAGAGTCTGATAGATTCTAACCTGGCGACTGGAGCAAAGGTTTCTGTATAGTCTATCCCCTCTTGCTGACTATAACCTTGTGCTATCAGCCGTGCTTTTTTTCTGATGACTTCACCTTGTTCATTCAGTTTGTTTCTGAACACCCATTTTGTACCAATGACGTTGAATCCTTTTGGTTTGGGAACCAGATCCCATACGTCATTTCTTGTGAATTGATTTATCTCATCTTGCATTGCCAGAATCCAGTCATTGTCTAGAAGTGCTTCAACAATTGTTGTTGGTTCAATCAGAGAGGCCAGTCCCATAAGGGATTCTTCAGAGTTTCTGAGAGTAGACCTTGTTCTGATTGGATCTTCCTTCCTTTCTAAGATTGTTTCTTCTGGGTGATCAATGCTGCTTCTGGATGGTCTTTTCTGGAGTTGATCAACAGAAGGTGATGGGTTGCTTGCAGTGACTCTTTCTGATGTTGAGGGAGTGTCTCTGTTGAGAGCCTCTGAGTTGTCTTCAGTTACTGTGAGTTCAACTTCCATACCTGCAAGGAATTCATTCTCCTTTGACTTTTGAGAGTCAAGCTTATCATCAAAATGAACACTGATTGACTCTTCAACAATCTGTGTTTCTGTATTGTATACTCTATACCCTCTTGAGCGTTCACAGTATCATAACATAATACACTTTTGTGCTTTAGATTAAAACTTGTTCAAATAATTTTTTGTATTCAAAATAAAACATGTACATCCAAATGGGTGAAAATAAGAAATGTTGGGCTTTCTGTTCTTCCACAATTCATATGGAGTCTTTTCCAGAATAGGTCTTATGGAGATTCTATTCTGAATGTTACACGCTATGTTTATTGCTTCTGCCTAGAAGATCTTAACAACGTTAGTCTCATTGATCATGGTTATGGCCATTTCTTGCAATGTTCTGTTCTTTCGTTCTACAACTCCATTTTGCTGGGGAGTTCTAGGACAAGAGAAATCATGCAGAATTCCTTTTTCATTAAAGAATAATTCAAAATCTTTATTTTCAAATTCTCCACCATGATCACTTCTGACTTTGACGATTCTAAGATCTTTTTCATTCTAAACTTGGTTGCAGAAGGTAACAAACACAGAGTGTGACTCGTTCTTGTGCCTCAAGAACTTTACCCATGTCCATCTGCTATAGTCATCTACGATTACTAACCCATACTTCTTGCCACTGACTGAAGTAGTTTTTACTGGTCCAAATAAGTCAATGCGCAGAAGTTCTAATGGCTTAGAGGTGGAAACAACGTTTTTTGGTTTGAAAGCAGGTTTTGCAAACTTGCCTTTCTGACATGCTTCACACAGAGCATCTGAATTGAACTTCAAGTTAGGAAGTCCTCTGACCAGATTGAGTTTGGTAATCTGAGATATTCTTCTCATACTAACATGTCCCAATCTTCTGTTGCCAGATCCATTGCTCGTTGTTAACAGACAGAAGACATTTTACATTCTGACTTTTCAGTTCAAAAAGTTTGATTTTATAAATGTTGTTTTTCCTCTTTCCATTAAATAGGATAGTCCCATCTTTCTGACTAACAACTTTGCATGAATTTTGATTGAAGATTATATCATAACCGTTATTACTTAATTGACTTATGGATAACAGGTTATGCATTAATCCATCAACTAATAAAACATTACTTATAGAGGGAAGATTTCCATTACCTACTGTTCGAGAGCCAATAATCTTTCCCCTCTGATTGCCTCCAAAGCCTACGTGGCCTCCAGGATTAAGTTTCAGGCTTTGGAACATATGCCTTCTTCTTGTCATGTGTCGTGAGCAGCCAGAGTCCAAGTACCATGACTGGTGTCTTTGCTTTGCTGCTAAAGATATCTGCCACGTGTATTATTTTATCCTTAGGTACCCACATTTTCTTGGGATCTGATTTATTAGTTTTTCAAAAACTCTGGTTGAATTTTGGTTTGACAGAGTAATCACTACTTGTATATTTTATGTCATGTGTGTGCCCATATATAAAGTGTGAATCAAGTGGAGTACATTTTATAACTAAATCCATGTAATTTTTTGGTGTAGGAACCTTACCTTGATATCCTATCCCTTTTCTTCCATTTCTGCTAACTCCATAGATCATTGAAGCCATTTTGCTTCTGTCTATGTTTTTAGCCAGAAACTTCTGAAAGCTGTGATCATACTCTTTGATGATCTCATCAGGATTGCTGGGAATTTCAGGGATTGTTTCCTTCTGAGAGTTTTGCAATTGGTTTTCTAATTTTTAAATTTTATCTTTTAACTCAGAATTCTCCAATTTGAGACTCTCAGTCTTATCAGAGTCAGAAGCAAGATTCCTTTTCAGGTTTCTGAATTTGACTCTGATCTGCTGATACCTTTCAAGAATTTCATTAAGGCTTTCAGCTAGTTCAACCTTAGTAAAATTTATAGTAAAGTCAGGGAATACCTCTTCTATATCTGATTCTGAGTCTGAACCAGAAGCTTCACTGTCTTCAGATACGTTTGCCATGAGAGATATGTTTTCTCTTTCATCATCTGATTATGAGTCAGCTTCAGATGTATCAGAATCATCCCATGTAGCCATGAGACTTTTCTTTTTTTCCTTTCCAAACTTCTTTTTGAGCTTCTCCTTCTAAAGCTTTGGGCAATCACTTTTGTAGTGCCCTTGCTCGTTACACTCATAGCAGATTATTTCTTTGTTGTTTGACTTTCTGTATCCTGAAGAGCCTTCAGATCTTTTGTGTCCAGAGGAGGATTCTGACCTTCTGTATCTCGAGGAAGATTCATTCTGATTTTCTAATCTTCTGGGATTCCTGAACTTCCTTTGCCTCTGCTTCCATAGTTGGTTCACCCTTCTGGAGAGAAGAGACAGTTCATCTTCTTCTGATGAGGATCCATCAGAGGTTTCTTACACAGCCTACAAAACTTTGGAGTCATATTTTCTGTTAGATTTTAAAGCTAATGGCTTACCTTGCTTTTGAGGTTCATCTACTTCTAGCTCTATCTCGTGACTTCTGAGGGAGCTGACAAGTTCCTCCAGAGAGATTTTGTTGAGATCCTTGGCTAGCTTAAGTGCTGCAACCATTGGCCTCCACTGTTTTGGCAAGCTTCTGATGATCTTCTTAACGTGATTAGCAGTGGAATATCCTTTGTCAAGAACCTTTATACCAGCAACAAGAATTTGGAATCTTGAAAACATAACTTCTATTTATTCACTATCTTCCATCTTGAATGCCTCATACTTCTGAATGAGCGCAAGGGCTTTTGTTTCTTTGACTTGAATGTTGCCTTCATGCGCCATTCTCAGACAATCAAACATATTCTTGGCAGTTTCTCTGTTTGATATTTTCTCATATTCATAATATGAGATGGCGTTGAGAAGAATTGTTCTGGCCTTGTGATGATTTCTGAACTCACGCTTTTGCTGATCAGACATCATTTTCCTGTCAATCTTCTAACCACGTCCATCCACTGGGTGCGTATATCCATCAGTCACCATGTCCCATAGATCAGCATCATGGCCCAGAAAGAAACTCTCAATTCTGTCTTTCCAGTAATCAAAGTTTTCTCCATCAAATACTGGAGGTTTGCCACTGAATCTGTCCCTTTCTTCATTGTTGTCATTGCTGATGTTTTGACTTGGTCCTGCCATTGTGTTTTTCTAATGCTGGATCTTGTACTGACACGATTAAGTGTTGAAGCTCAGAACCAGGCGCTCTGATGCCAATTGAAGATGTGAAAAACACAAGAAGGGGGGGTTGAATTGAAAAAATTAAATCAAAAGGCTTAACAACACAATATTTTTATCCTGGTTCGTTTGATCTCAAACTACACCAGTCCACCTGTCAAGGTGATTTCGCCTCTCTCCAACGATGTCTTAATCCACTATTCTCAAAGGATTACAACAGCTACTTTAACAACTGTTAAAGTCTTCTTGAGTACAACCACAATCTGGTTAGTCTCAAGGAACTTCTTTTACAAAAGATTGAACAAGTGTGTGTTGTTGTTTTCTTACAAAATTGTATATCACAACTGTGATAATTACACAAAATAAGCTTGGAATAAAATGAATTTGCTAAAGCTTTAAGTATGCTTGGTTTGGATAGCTTGGCAAATTGTTGAGTGCGTACGTACGTGCTTCTTTTCACAAGCAGACTTGTTTATAATGATAATAATGTAATTTCCTTTTGTAGAAGATCTTTGTCTGAAGAAAGCCGTTAGCATTTAATTCTGTCTTGAATTACCAGTAACGCTTCAGAGTCTTCTTTGTTGTACCTGCTGATAACGCTTCAGAGTGTTGATGACTTGGTAAAGATGTCTTTGATCAGAGTCAGAGTATATTTGTTTAGGCGCAGATTCTGGTCATCAAGCTTCAACGTATAATCTGGTAGCTTTAGCGTGTAACACAGATTGCTAATCTTCTGATGTTGATTCCATTCTGATGCTGATTCCATCAGAACTTCTACATATACAAAACATAATTTTAAGGAGCATACTTGTTCTTTGTATATATTTTTGAAATAAATTATTCTATGTATTTTGTTATCATCAAAACTCTAATCAAGGGTTGTAGAATCAAACTATGTTCTAACATACTCTTCTATAGATATTGTTGTCATGTATCTGGATGCGTGCAAGAGTGACAATACAATTCCAGATGTGAACATTCTGGATCTAAGGCAACAACCTCTGGAAGCTTCTCCCAGAAAACCAAGAAAAAGGAAAGCAGTTGCAGAACGAACCTCTCAGAAGATTCCCAAAGCTGACAAAAAGAAAGGTAACCCCTCTTTTACTTCTGTTATTGAATTAGTATTGTTATCAACATCTGAAAGTCCTTCATCCCCAAAGGTCACAGAAGATCCATCTCCTCAAACCTTTGATTATTTTAACCGAGAATTTGACACCTCAATTACTCTAAATTACCTTCTGAAGAATCCACCTTCTACCCATCTTGACCAAATTCAGCCTGAACTTGCACAAGTTCTCTCTAATATTGATCAATTTGATTCTTTGTTTAAAGCTCTCTAAATCGAACATCCAAACCATGATTCTGATACCATAACATCCATCCCTGACATCACTTGCCCTCTCATGGTCTCTCAACCACCAATAATTCCCTTAACTTCTTCACATACCCTCTCCATTCCAGCTCTTGCATCACCTTATCAGTCCATTCCACCAAATCCGCCCATAATAATCTTTTATGACTCTCCCTCTCAAAATAACTACCCAGAAGATCCCCTTAGAACAATCATAAATTTAGAAGCTTGGGACAATCTCGTCACAAGCTCTCAGAAAATTGCCATTCCAAATTCAAAACCAAAAATCTCCAACGCAGATGTTGGTAAATCCTTGCTGATTTTTGAAATAAAAATACAGGAATGGATTAACTCTCTAAAGCTAGCTTGCAAAGAGAATCTCAATCCAGCTGCTTCTGATTCTCATAGGAACCAGTTCAGAAAATGGTTCAACTCTGAATCCCTGAAACTAAAGGAGCATAGCTATGAAATCACTCAACAAAACTTCTGCGATCACCTAAAAATATTCAATGATCAAGTTCTGCGACACTGGGTAAAGAAGCCACTCCTTTTGTTGGACAATACCCCTTGGGAAGCACATCAGATATCAGTGTGTAATGAAGCACCCTCTGATCCTCTTCCTCTAGTCATGTTTCAAGACAAAGGAAAGAAAGTAGAAGAAGCTCCTGCGTCAGAATCAACTGAAGTTTGTTCTGAAAAATGGTCTCTTCTATTGAATTAACCTCACCTTCTATTATGCTGCAAACTCTGGATGAGTTGAAGAAAGAAAATTCTTGGTTTATGGAAAGGTTAAACAAGCAGGATGAAACTTGCAAGGAAATTAAGGGGATGCTTGGGAAATAAGAGGAATCAAACAATTAGATCAAGAGTTTATTGGAAGCCCTGTTCACACGAATTCCACCTCCCAAACTTATTTCTGAAATTTTTCCCTTCATTTTTTTATTTCCTTGATCCTTTTTGAAAACATAATACATTTTATTGTCTAAAGTGTTTTTATTACTTTTTGATTCTTGACAAAAACAGGGGGAGAACGTAAGAAATTTTGAATATAATAGTATCGAGACTCAGTCTCAAACATTTTGAATATCATAACTTCTTTTTTATCATCTGAAAACAGAATAGGAAAAACCTATGTTAAGGACAGTTGTGGAAGCATGAAAAATCTCCTTCTCAAAACTTTGGTCATAACATCTTCAGGGAGGTATTTTTTTTTCTTTATCTGAGTATCCAACTCAGGGTAGACTTTAATGCTTTATGTTCTTTATGTATTCTATCAAAATATACAAGTTTTGGTGATCATCAAAAAGTGGGAGATTGTTAGAACATAGTTTGGTTCTACATCCTTGTAAGAGTTTTGATGATAACAAACACACAAAGAACAAATATGCTCCCTAAATAAGTATTTTGTTTTGCAGGGAAGTTCTTATGTAAGAAGCATAAAAGCTGACGTAAATTGTTGTTAAAACTCTGATATGACTCATCTTACGTAGAAATCAAATTGGTGTAACACACTTAATTAAAGAAGTTCTAAAGTTACAACTTATGTATGCACTAACACTGTGAACAAGAAATCTGATATTCAGATACGTAAAATTTTGGAAAGAAGTAAAGGAGTCTCAATGGTAACATTAATATTCTGATGTGATCTATAGTAAGTGTTGTACCCCAAAATCTCTTCTTGAAACTTCATTCATGGCCTATGCACGACCCATCAAGCTTAATTAAATTTATTTTCTTATTTTTATTAATTAATTGGATTTTTAATCAATATTAATTCATTTAATTAATTTAAATTGTAGGAAAATACAAAGATTTTATTTTTCAATCTTTTTGTGAAGCAAGTATGACCTAAAAAGGCTGGCAATTTCGTGCACCAAGTCAAAGATTCAATATCTCCAAATTTGGCAATTTTTTCCAATCATGAAGATTCAAAAATATATGATTTCCAATCAAATATTCAATCATCATTCCAATGGATTTTTGTGCAAGATTCTGACCTAATTCCATTCCTCTATAAATATGCAAGCTAACCCTGATCATGCACACGGGAGAAAGCTGCAGAAAAGCCATAGCCATATTGAAACTTTTCCTAGAAAATTGCAAACTGACTTTTGCATTCTAGCACGATTCAAAGGCTTTTGTTGATTCTAATACCTTGCAGGAGTTCTCAGGGACGTTTTGCAATCAAAACCAGGCCTTAAAGCTACTAGAATCGCTCTAAACAGTTTGACGATTTGCCACTTTTTTTCATAATCGTAACTCGTGATTCATAAGCATTTAACATGATTTCTTGATCGTTTTGTGTTGCTAGGGACTGTACAAAGCTAATGGTGTAGTTTAATTGCATTGAAACGCCATAAATCCAAAGATTCCATGGTTGAATTCTAGGGTTCATAAGCTTTCAAATTAGGGCTTTACAATCTAGGAAAAATTAGGCCTTATAAGACATATGACTGAATTCATGAGACTCAGACGAATTCAAAGCAACCCTCACGAAACATTTATGTAAATCACAGGGCTAATCACTATTTTTCTTTATTGCAGTTTGTGGGGGTTAAAAACCCCCGCTATCTAACATTGTTTTTACAGGTTCAGCGAGGAAGATGATGATATGTTGATACATCATTGGTCAGTTTAAAAAAGGCGCGCGTGTTTTTGTTGTTTACAGCTTAGGGATTAATTTCCCCATATAATAATTGCCCTTTATCTTATTGGCCAATGATCATTGGGACCTGGGTTCGAATCCCAGGTCCCCTAAAACACTTGTTTCAATTTTTTCCTATATGATCACATGCAGGTTCCAAAAGCAGGTTTACCATGTACCTCCAGACATCCAAGCGCCATATGGCTCCAGAAACAAATCCAGTGGTCAGGGTTGAATGATCATGGTACTCCCAGTCAACTAGGCGCATGGAGGAGTCAGAAAGTCAAACGGGCTTGAGAGATTAATGGGCCAGGAATTTCTAAAATACCTCCTAAATGGGCCAACACCCTCCCTGGTGTCTTTTTATTCTTTTATATTTTTTCCATTTAATTATTTTACTTTTAATAATAATTATTATTATTATTTAGTTAACTCACAATTTAATTATTTTTCATAATAAAATCAGAAAACATAAAATATAATATTTTCATAATTATTAATTAATTTCACTTTTAATTTATTATTTTTGTAAATAAATATAATTAATTAATTTAGTCTTTTAATTAGTTTAATTTCAATACTTTTTTCACAATAAATAAAATTAACATAGAATTAGGGTTTTCCTAACAATTTTAATTTCTTTTATTTTCCTTAAAACATTAAAAAACTCAAAAACATTTATTTTTCTTAATTAGTTTTAGGTTTAATTTAATTTAATTCATAAAACAACAAAACTTATTTCTTTCTCAAAAAGGGTCAAAACCATAAAGACTTTCCGATCCAATTTTTCTCGCGTATATTCATTCTCGATTCCTATTTTGATCATATTTATGTAATTGCTCCGAGGATGTAATAGCGTAATTAGGACTCTTTTTATCGCTTTCTTTAATTTTCTCGCATTTACTTTTCAAGGGTTGCTTTTGGCAATGTAAATACCCGACACCTTGTAATAGCGTAGATTTACTTTCCGCAATTTACTTTCTGCAAACTATTAACTGTTAGATGTATGTTAAATAGGCTATGCATGATAAGACTTGTTCTCAAAATAAAATCAAAACGTAGCTCACCATAACATGTGCAAATATTACTTAACTGAATCCTGACACACTCGCACATGCCACTCCTAGGGTACGCCTCACTTGGTTGCCTCGACGTGGTCATTGAGTATAGGGTGTTTTAGAGGTCGCCCTCCTGTCTAAAGATCCAAGTTACCTCGAAACGGTTGCCTTGGATAAAAAGGATCTAGGACATTAGGGTTACCGCTAAGGCGTCATACTATTGCTTTGGTGGCCACATGTCCCTATAATCGAATTGACCCGAAAAACTCCAACGACGGTGCTACCTACTTCTTAATAGTGGGATAGTACTGTCTAAAGGACATTTACACAGCTTAATTTCTTTTGAGTAGGTAGAGGTTCTCAGGTACTTGCTCTTTCAAAACAAAAATACTTTTCGCACCTACACTTTTCTGACAAAAGTTTTCAAACAACACTTCATACACTCTTGAGGACAGATACAAGAGTTAAATCGAAGTTTTCAAACAAACTTTTTTTCAAAACCCACAAACACAAGAAAAGCAAAACATTTTTGAAAACATAGTGAGCAAGTACCTAAGACCCCGTGGATAACCACGGATAGAAAGGGTGCCAACACCTTCCCTTTCTATAATCTACCTCCCGAACCGAGAAACATCTCGAAAAGGAATTTTGCTGTGCTTTTGTCCTTTCCTTGTTGGAGAAAATAAAAGACGGTGGCGACTCTTGCTTACCGCGACATTTCGCGAACCAGCATTTCAAAACAATCAGTTCTATTTCCACCGATCACAGAACTGGCGACTCTGCTGGGGAATATTTAATAAGTGAGGTGTACCTTAGGATTAGATCACCATGTTTTCAATTGTGTGCCTTGAATGCTTTAATATTGTGGGCTTGTATCGGAGTTTTATAGATCCTAACCCGGATCTAGGGGATACCCTTTAGAAGTAGCAACAAACTATAAGGGAACTGTGCGGGGTATACCGACATGGTTGAAGCAGTTGCTACATTGATATGGCACTTTGGTGAGTACCGGTAACCCTTGAGTCAAGTCAAGGAGAGTACGGGGCCTCCGCGTGGTGTCGTGAAGCATCAACTGACCTTAAGAACCTTACTTGACCATCCTGGCCTCTTTAGGGGTAGTGAGATAACCGACTTTGGTGCAGTCCGAAGTTGGTAGATACTCGATACTACACTCATTGAAGGTTGTTTTCTTGGAATATTTTGGTCGCCAGTTAAGTGGCTAAATAAAAACAATGAACATAGAAAACAATCCAATGATATTGAGCTCCTTAGAACCCGGTTACTATTCATAGGACAGGTGTTGAGCCAACCAACTTCAAGAGGGTAGTACCTAAACTTCATGCTGGCCTAAACTCTAAGGGATGTCTGGTGTGACTTGTGTGCCTTTACCATGTTTGCCTTTTGTGAATACCTGTAGTGTGCCTTTATCCTAACATCATAACATCATAAAGCATCATGTGCATCTACTAACCATTTCAAGGGTTCGGATCTCCATCTTTGTTCTTGTTTTGTAGGACATGGAGTCTCTCCGCAGAAAAACAATTAAGGTCAACCTTGTAAGGATACCTCCTCAACTCAAGGAGCTTACATCCAGGATTCCCGAGAGCTCTCCCTTCAGTGAAAGACATGGTAGACTACTCAGCTTGGTCAACACCAACATTGAAGAAGATATGATAAAAGTTCTCTTCCAGTTCTTTGACCCCTTACACCACTGTTTTACATTCCGTGATTATCAATCGGTGCCTACTTTGGAAGAATTTTCTCAACTTCTGAAAATTCCTATTCTTAGTCAACTACCCTATAACGGTACGGAAAAGGAACCAAAACTTGAAGAGGTTGCTCAAGCATTACGTCTGCAACCATATGACATCAAGGGGCATTGGGAAATCAGAAGTGGTATCAAAGGATTCTTGGCAAAGTTCCTGTTTGAGAAAGCACAAGAATGTTGGAATTCTCTCGATCTGCAAGCCTTTGAAGAGACTGTGGCACTCCTTGTCTATGGGTTGGTGTTGTTCCCAAATCCTGATCAACTTATAGATATAAATGCTGTCAAGATTTTCATGTCCAGGAATCCCATACATACATTGCTTGGGGACATCCTCCACTCATTTTACACTCGAACAATGAGAAAAAGAGGTGTTCTCATGTGCTGCACTCCTCTCCTGGCAAGGTGGTTTATTTCGCTCCTTCCACAATAAGTTTTGAAGAATGAGCGGGGTTTAAGGTGGTCACAACGATTGATGACTCTTACACATTCTGATATACATTGGTGTTCTCGGTCCAGAGAAAATGTCACTATCATTGACCATTGCGGAGAATTTCCTAATGTTCCTTTACTTGGAATTAGAGGAGGCATCACCTACAACCCCTGTCTGGATTTGAGACAATTTGGATATGCTCGGAGGGATGGCCCTCATGACATGCTGATTCCTGACATAGTTTTTGACTTCGACAATGATGCGCAAGGACTTCGTCAAAGGTTCATCAGAGCTTGGAGGATGCCTAACAAGGTAGATAGTAAGACACTAGGGCACAAGAATTCCATCCCCCTTGAGCCTTACCTCAAGTGGGTATGAACCCGCTCCCAGAAGCTTATGATGCCATATCCTCACATTCTCCCTGTAATCAAAGAGCCAGTTATGGAAGGAGAGGTCTCATACACCATTCTGCATCCTGACATGCCAACATCATGGGAAGAAATGCAAAAGAGCTAGATCCAACTCAAGGAAGAACGAAATTCTCTTGAAGCCAGTTTACATGCCAGCAAGAAGAAGGTTCTGGAGCTCACCCGCCTACTTCACGAGGAAAAGACCCTTAACACTTACATTGCTCCAAAAAGGATGCGCAGTGTCTTTTGGCATTAAGTATTTTGTAATATTTCGCCCATGAGGCACTGATGTACTAAACAGATTACTTTTTAATATGACGTGTGTTCCTTTTTTGTTTACAACGAATTTGAATTTTCGAACCCTTGAATTCATTGCATAAATAGCATACCATGCATCATATGCATAACAGGTACCCTTTTTACAGGTCACTTATCTTCTTCGCTGTTTATTTCAGCAATCATCATGACTTCTGAACCTACTACTGAACAAGCTATCAAGGCCCTCCAGGCGTAGAACGCCCAGTTCCAAGAATTGGTTATGAGCCTAGCCCAGGGTCAACAGGAGTTGAAGACTCTGATTCTGAAGAAGAAGAAGAAGAGAACCGTCTTGTTCAACACTGGACGCAGATTTGGGAATGGACAACAAAATGAGGCTGATCTGACTACTTCCTCTATAGGGAAATACAATCCCCAAGAGAGAAGGGTTCCTAGTCCCGTAGTCTCCGACAACGAGACGGATTATAATGATGAATAGTACCCTCCTGCTGAGGATAGGTACAAACAACTGGAGGACCGCTTAAGCGCTATGGAGATTCAACATGTGCCCGGGTTAGACTTTGGAGACCTAGGCTTATCCTCTGGGGTGGTGATTCCCCACAAGTTCAAGACACCTACTTTTGCCAAGTACGACGGAGCTTCTTGTCCTAAGCTACACCTCTGGTCGTATGTAAGGAAGATCCAACCTTATACAGCTGACAAGAATTTGTGGATCCATTTCTTCCAGGATAGTCTTTCAGGGACTCAACTCGAATGGTTCTATCAGCTGGATGGAGCCAGTATTCGTAACTGGGAGGATTTGGCTACTGCGTTTTATAAGCAGTATCAGTATAATTCCGACCTCGCTCCCACGCGTACCCAACTCCAGGGTATGTCACTAGGGACGGGTGAAGGATTTAAGGAATATGCTCAAAAGTGGAGAGACCTTGCTGGAAGGGTGCAGTCACCTCTAACTGACCGTGAACTCGTGGATATGTTCTTGGGGACCCTGTCTGGTCCGTTCTTCAACCATTTGATTGGAAATTCTTCTGCCGGGTTTACAGATCTTATCTTGACTGGTGATAGAATAGAAGCTGGTATCAAGTCTGGGAAGATACAGAAAGGTGCCTCCTCGAGCACTGAGAAGAAACCCTTCAAGAAGGAATCTAGTGCTGTCTATGGTTCAAGGAGACAGAATAAACCAGAACGCCGCCAAGCTGTCAACGCGGTGGTAATTTCAAAGCCTGCTGCTGCTCCTCAGCATCATAATCAACAAAGGGGTGAGAGACCCAGAAGGCAGTTTACTCGTCTCAGTATGGCCCTGTCCCAGATACTGCCGCAACTACTGACAACCAATCTGGTAACCATAAAAGAAGCTCTGAAGGTTGTAAACACAACGTCCCCAAAGTACAATCTTAATGCCCGCTGCGCTTATCACTCTGATAGCCCGGGGCATACTACGGATGATTGTTGGGCTCTGAAGAATAAGGTTCAGGACCTTATTGATGATAAAGAGATAGAGTTCGAGGCGCCCGAAAGGCCCAATGTTGTGACTGCTCCCATGCCCAAGCATGGAGTGAATGCTGTAGAGGAAGACCTGTATGTAGCCTCTGTGGATGATATTGTTACTCTGCTGTTGACTGTCAAGAGGAACCTGTTGCTAGCCGGTTTATTTCCGGGATGTAGTAAAGGTTGCCATCTGTGTTCTGTTTCACCTACTGGTTTCCATCTTTGAAGTCAGGTATCCAAAACCTGATGGATAATAAAGAAATCCTGTTTGAGAAGGTCGTTGTTCCTGCTACCCCTATTGAAGAAGTGTCCATTGTCACTATTTTCAACAACTCTCCTAAGACTCCCTCAAGGAAGCCTGTCAAAATTATACCTGCTCAGAAGATTGCACCTATAATCATCACTGTTCCAGGGCCTATCCCCTATACATCTGACAAAGCTGTCTCGTGGCACTATGGGGTAGATGTTTATGTGCTTGGAGTTAAACAAGAGTTTGATACTAATACCGACGTCAGCAACATCACCGGGCCTGCTAAAGTCACCCACAGTGGTAGAGTTTTCTCACCAGATATTGCGCCACCAGCTATCCAGAGACCTCTTGTCATCACACCTGCAAGTGTGCCTACTACCCTTCCTGATCAAGTTCCTATTTCTACCCCTGTTGCCGAGTCATCTGACGCTCGGGGCAAAGGGATCGCTACAGATATGCCTGCCCAGACAGAGGCACCAAAGACCGTCAATGTTGAAGCTTCCAAACAGGAGATGGAAAAGATTCTTAAGATTATCAAGAAGAGTGATTTCAATGTAGTTGAGGAGCTGGGGCATACCCCATCTAAGATTTCCATGTTATCACTATTGTTGTGTTCAGAGGCCCATGCCAAGGCCCTAATTACCTTCCTGAAGACTGCCCATGTGCCACAAGAGACGTCAGTTGACCAGTTTACCAATTACGTGGCCAACTTAACTGCTGATAATGGTTTGGGTTTCTCCGACGCTGATCTGACCGCTAAAGGGAAAAATAATAATGATGCCCTGCATGTCTCCGTTGAATGCAGGGGCACTACTCTTGCCCATGTGCTGGTTGACACTGGTTCCTCATTGAACGTCTTGCCCAAGAAAGCTCTAGACAGGTTGGATTGCGAGGGTTTGGAACTAAAGCCAAGTAACATTGTTGTCCGGGCCTTTGACGGGTCTAAAAGGATGGTACATGGTGAGGTTGACATTCCAATCAGAGTTGGTTCTCAGGTCTTTGATTCTACATTCTATGTGATGGACATCCGACCATCCTATTCTTATTTGCTGGGTCGTCCCTGGATCCACAAGGATGGAGCTGTGAACTCCACACTACATCAGAAGCTGAAATACCCGGTCAGAGGGAAGATTATGTCAGTTCAGGGGGAGGAAGAGTATATGGTCAGTCACCTCAACTCATTCCGGTACATAGAAATGGATGGGGGAATTCATTGAGACTCCATTCCAGCACTTTGAACTAGTTCCTCCGACACTGGCATCAGCAGAAAATGCCATTGAAGATTCTCCGTTGAAGATGGCTTCCTTAAAGGATGCCTGGGCTATTATTGAGAAGGGTGAGTGCGCAAACTGGGGCCGACTTCCTGATTTCACTCAGAAGACTGACAAGTTTGGTTTGGGTTTCACTGCAGAAGCTCAGAGGGTTGTTCGTCGTGCAAGGATTGGAAGACCTCCTGTGTTCATCAGCAACTCGGGGGTAAATGCCATTGAAGATGACGTGGAGGAATCTGAATTCGACAGCTGGATCTACCCTACGACCAACGGTGGACCAAACAACTGGACAGCGAAAGACTTCGTACCTATTACTTTTGTGACTTAGTTATGAACTCCTTTGTTTTGAATTTGTAACAAACAATAATTTGAAACTTTATGGCCCGGTGTCTTACCCGGGCCACCGTGGCTTCATTTGTGAGGGCTTTTGTGTGTCATTTTCATATATCATTAATAAAAGCATTGGACGTTTTTTGCATTTCAAATCTTGCGCACCTTGTCTTTCTTTATTATATATTGCAAAACAACTATATTTACACACACTCACATATACAGGTCCCAATCCACTCTGAATCTCACTGGTAACGACTCTACTACTGCCAGTTATGACTTCGAAAATCCGATCAACTTAGCCGAAGACGAAGGTGAGGATGATTGCGAAGTGTCTGGTGAGCTTGCAAGACTGCTACTCCAGGAAGAGAGGGCCATTCAGCCACATGAAGAGCTAGTGGAAACAGTGAATCTAGGTACTGAGACAGACAGAAAGGAAGTCAAGATTGGTGCCAATCTGAGGTCTAGTGTGAAACAATGGTTGATTCAGATGCTGCATGACTACGTGGAAATCTTTGCCTGGTCTTACGAAGATATGCCTGGGTTGGATACCGACATTGTGGTTCATCACCTGCCTACCAAGGAAGAATACCCTCCGGTAAAACAGAAGGTTCGCCGTATGCGTCCAGAGATGTCCGAGAAAATCAAAGCTGAGGTTATGAAACAATTCGACGCCGGTTTTCTAGCAGTAACTTCTTACCCTCAGTGGGTTGCCAATGTGGTTCCAGTGCCGAAGAAGGATGGTAAGGTCAGAATGTGTGTTGATTACAGGGATTTGAACAGGGCGAGCCCTAAGGATGACTTCCCTCTGCCTCACATCAACGTTCTGGTTGACAACACTGCTCAGCATAAGGTATTCTCCTTCATGGACGGGTTCTCCGGTTATAATCAGATTAAGATGGCTCCTGAAGACATGGAGAAGACCACTTTTGTTACTCAGTGGGGCACCTTCTGTTACAAGGTCATGCCTTTTGGGTTGAAAAATGCTGGGGCAACCTACCAACGTGCCATGGTTGCTTTGTTTCATGACATGATCCATCATGAGATTGAAGTATACGTCGATGATATGATTGCAAGGTCCCAAACTGAGGAGGAACACCTTGACCATCTACAGAAGCTGTTTGACCGGTTGAAGTTGTACAAGCTGAGATTAAACCCGAACAAGTGCACCTTCAGGGTATGATCTGGAAAACTACTAGGTTTCGTCGTGAGTGACAAAGGTATTCAAGTGGACCCTGCCAAAGTGAAGGCCATACAAGAGATGCCAGTTCCCAAGACAGAGAAAGAAGTCAGAGGCTTTCTAGGACGGCTGAACTACATTGCCCGATTCATCTCACATCTAACTGCTACCTGTGAAGCAATCTTCAAGCTATTGAAGAAAGATCAAGTAGTACGTTGGAACGATGAATGTCAGGCCGCTTTCGAAAGAATCAAAGAGTATCTCCAAGAGCCACCCATTCTTATGCCACCGGTTGAAGGGAGACCTCTAATCTTATACTTGACAGTACTTGACAGCTCAATGGGATGTGTGATGGGTCAGCATGACGAGTCTGGCCGAAAAGAGCACGCCATTTATTACCTTAGCAAAAAGTTTACCGACTGTGAGACCCAATACTCACTGCTCGAGAAAAATTGCGCTTTGGTATGGGCTGCTCGCCGGCTGAGACAATATATGTTGACTCACACTACTCTGTTGATTTCAAAAATGGATCCAATCAAGTATATCTTCGAAAAGCCTGCCTTGTCCGAAAGAATAGCAAGATGGCAGATGATCTTGACTGAATATGACATCCAGTACACGACTCAAAAAGAAATCAAGGGAAGTGTGTTGGCAAACCATTTGGCACATCAGGCAGTGGATGACTACCAATCTATGAACTTTGAATTTCCAGACGAGAATATCATGGTAGTGACTGATTGTGAAGTACCTGGACCGGATGAAGGACCTGAGGAAGGATCCCGATGGTCTATGCACTTTGATGGAGCCTCAAACGCTTTGGGTAATGGTATTGGCGTTGTGATCATATCTCCTAAAGGCTCTCATACTCCACTTACCGCCCGGCTATGTTTTAACTACACCAATAACATGGCGGAGTATGAAGCATGCATCATGGGTTTGCAAGCTGCAATTGACCTAAGGATCAAGTTTCTGAGTGTCTTCGGAGATTCTGCTCTCGTGATCAGTCATATCAAAGGCGAGTGGGATACGAAACACCCAAATCTTATTCCTTACAAGGAGTGTGTGTTGACATTGATTCCCCATTTCGAGGAGATAACCTTTGAACATTTCCCAAGAGAGGAGAATCAGTTGGCGGACGCGTTAGCTACAATGTCGTCTATGTTCAAAGTCAAATGGGACAACGAGGCTCCCCGGATCATTATTTGGAAATTGGATGAACCTGCACATTGTTGTGATCTTGAGACCGAAGGGGTAACAAAAAAACCTTGGTATCATGAAGTAGAGAGGTACCTTGAAGCTCAAGAATACCCCGAGGGCGCATCTGTTAATGACAAGAAGTTTCTGAGAAGGTTAGCGGCAAAGTTCTTCCTCAGCAATGACATTCTCTACAAACGAAACCATGATTCAACCTTACTGCGTTGTGTGGATAAGACTGAAGCAGAAAGGATCATGGCAGAGCTGCATGAAGGTACCTTCGGAACGCATTCCAGTGGACATACCATGGAGAAGAAAATCCTTCGGGCAGGATATTACTGGTCCACAATGGAAGCTGACTGTTAGAAACATTCTCGGACATGTCACAAATGCCAGATCTATGCTGATAAGGTGCACGTTCCTCCAGTTCCTTTGAACGTCTTGACAGCGCCTTGGCCTTTTGTAATGTGGGGCATTGATATGATCGGCGAGATCAGACCTATGACATCCAACGGACATCGTTTCATCCTGGTAGCAATTGATTACTTCACGAAGTGGGTTGAAGTAGCTTCCTTTGCTACCGTAACTAAGAACGTAGTGGCACAGTTCATTCGGCACAACCTGATCTGTCAATACGGTGTACCAGAGAGGATCATTACAGATAATGGTACCAATCTTAACAACAAGATGATCACTGAGCTCTGCGAGCAATTCAAGATACAGCATCACAACTCTTATCCCTACCGGCCGAAGATGAATGGGGATGTAGAAGCATCTAATAAGAACATCAAGAAGATTGTGCAGAAGATGACAGTGACCTACAAAGATTGGCACGAGATGTTACCGTTTGCTCTTCACGGATACCGTACCTCAGCACGGACGTCAACAGGGGCAACACCCTATTCCTTGGTATATGGCATGGAGGCAGTCTTACCCATTGAAGTTCAGATACCCTCTCTCTGAATCATGAAGGATGCAGGTTTGAGTGAAGATGACTAGATCCAGACTCGGCTTGATCAATTAAACCTAATCGACGAAAAGAGACTCACTGCTATTTGTCATGGTCAAACGTACCAAAAACGGATGATCAAGGCATTTAACAAGAAAGTCAGACGACAAGAGTATCAAGTCGGGGATCTGGTAATCAAGCGTATCATTCTACCCCAAGGTGATCCCAGGTGCAAATGGACCCCTACGTACGAAGGGTAATTTGTGGTTAAGAATATCTTCTCAGGAGGAGCGATGATTCTAACCACCATGGATAGTGACGACCTTCCTCACCCCGCCAATGCAGACATAGTAAAAAGATACTACGCATGATTAAAGACCCGCTAGGTCGACTGGCCTAGGCCAAAATAAGGGCTTCCCGGCGAACCAAAAGGGTTCGGGCAAAAATAAGGGATGAAATGAAAAAATATGTACACCCTGCAAGTCGAAAACCTGAAAAGGCGGCTTGGGCAAAAATGGGTATCCCAGTGGACTGAAAACCTGAAAGGGCGGTCCAGGCAAAAGTTAGGGATAAGCATAATACTATGTCTCATTGGATCACCCTGCATCCAGACTTCGGTATCGACCATCAGGCTCGGAAGGCACCAATCAATCAGCTTCATCTTCAACTAAGCAGCAAAGTGATGAGATGCTTGAAGACATAAAGGCGATAGCAGAGTTGGAACCCAATGGGATTCTTTCACATAGCTGTTTTGTTTTCTTTTTACAAATTGTATAAACTCTATTTTGTCCGGCGGCGTTCTCTTACTAGGACGTCAGCCTCTTGTACAAAAACGCCTATTTACAGGCAAAACTTCAAAATCAATACAAGCTCATTTTTCAGACAAAATTGCCAATTGTTTTTCCTTTATCTGTTTTGTTTTGCAAAGAACGTCCAATGTTCATTTTTGATATATGAATTTGACATTAATTGCTAACTCATAAATACTTGCATGCGAAACAAAGGACTAATTACAGGTGACATCGGAAGTAAGGGCAATAAGAATTGTCTAAGCGATCTAGTTGCTTTGTCCACCAAGGTGCCAAGGTAAATTCAACTGATGAAATTGACTAAGATACCTTCACTCCCTGTAGAGTAAGACAAGATTCAGCAATACTCTCCTCAAGCAGAGTTGGTCTCCCATCAGCCCTAAAAAGGCATAGTATCCCCAGCAAGTCAGCAATACTCTCCCCCCAAGCAGAGTTAGTCCACCATCAGTCCCGAACAGGTTGGGTATCCCCAGAAGATCTTAATATTCCCTAGCAGAGTATACAGATATTCCTCAGTAAGCATCCTCGGCAGTCTTAATATTCCTCAACGAAGTATAAGATCGTTCCCCGGTGGAATATAGACACCCTAGTGGAGCCATTTCCCCAGTGCAGTCCAAAAGATTTCCCCAGGAGAGTTGAATCATCTTACCCAGTAGATTCTGGAAGCTTGTCTCCTGCAGAGTACAAATATCTCTCCCCAGCCATATTCAAAGGTTATTCCCCACAAGAGTCTAATTGGGTTATCCTCAGCAATTTGTTACAACGGAAAGATCGTCCTCAGCGAAGTTCTTCCTATCCCCAGCGGAGTTCATCAAATTCCCCAACAGAGCTTACCAACGGAATCCCCAGCAGAGTTTATCGTTCAAACCTCAGCAAAGTATGTCCTCCCACAGAGTAATTCCCCGCAGAATAATCTTTTCACCAGGTTTATTCCCCAACGGAGTCATCCTCTCCTACAGATTTATTCTTGCAATCATCTTCGTTCATCATCCCCAGTGGAAATGAAGAACTCTACTCTTCAACATCAGCCCAGGATTCAACAAACTCCCCGGCGTTCATCAAGGATTTATTTTCCAGACGGAAATACATTCATAAACATTTCACATTTCATACCTCCTGCTTACATACATGATACGTGCATATACGCATCACATCATACAATCTCATTTATTTTTGAGAACATCATGGCATCATGCATTTCATACATCATGACATTGCATACAACTGATGTTTTGCCTTTTCAGGAAAAAAGTCAATCAAAAGATGATTACCATCAACTTTTGCAGTTCCAGATTAATACCTGTATCTAGCCAGGAAATATCTGTGAGCGGTTGATTGTAGATTTACACCTGTAACTAGCCAGGAAAGTATCTACATGAAGAGATTGAAGCTTAACACTTGTAACAGGCCAGGAAACCATCTTTCTTTCTCAGGACAGAGATTAATACCTGAAACCAGACAGGAAAACTATCCCATTGACCCACCTTTTTTAAGTTCCAGATCAACATCTGTAACTAGCCAGGAAATATCTGTGGACGACTGATTGTAGATCTATACCTGAAACCAGACAAGAAAGTTATCTAGATGAAGAGAATGAATATTAATACCTGAAACCAGCCAGGAAAGCTATCTCGACCAACATTTCAAGTTCCAGATCAACACCTGTAACTAGCCAGGAAATATATGTGGGCGACTGATTATAGGTTAACCCCTGAAACCAGACAGGAAAACCACCTATATGAACTGATTGTAGATCTATACCTGAAACCAGACAGGAAAGTATCTACATGAAGAGATTGAAGATCAATACCTGTAGCAAGCCAGGAAGACAATCTTTCTTTCTCAAGTCAGAGATTAATACCTGAAACCAGACAGGAAAACTATCTCATCGGCCAGCCTTTTCGAGTTCCAGATCAACGCCTGTAACTAGCCAGGAAATATCTGTGAACGACATATTGTAGATTAATACCTGAAACCAGACAGGACAACTATCTACTTGACCATCATCAGGCAACCCTACGCCGGTCCCTTCTCTCTTTCAGATGCAGTTTTATACGGACTCATCATCAGGCAACCCTACACAGGTTCCTTCTTTCAACCTACCAAGTTACAATTCAACGAACAATCTCCAGATGGCATCTATAAGCCCATCCCCCAACAAGATTCTGTCACATCTCCAGATGGCATCTATAAGCCCATCCTCCTATCCATCATCTCTCCAAATGGCATCTGTAAGCCCATTTCCCTTCATTTTTTTATTTCCTTGATCCTTTTTGAAAACATAATACATTTTATTGTCTAAAGTGTTTTTATTACTTTTTGATTCTTGACAAAAACAGGGGGATAACGTAAGAAATTTCGAATATAATAGTATCGAGACTCAGTCTCAAACATTTTGAATATCATAACTTCTTTTTTATCATCTGAAAACAGAATAGGAAAAACCTATGTTAAGGACAGTTGTGGAAGCATGAAAAATCTCCTTCTCAAAACTTTGGTCATAACATCTTCAAGGAAGTATTTTTTTTCTTTATCTAAGTATCCAACTCAGGGTAGACTTTAATGCTTTATGTTCTTTATGTATTCTATCAAAATATACAAGTTTTGGTGATCATCAAAAAGTGGGAGATTGTTAGAACATTGTTTGGTTCTACATCCTTGTAAGAGTTTTGATGATAACAAACACACAAAGAACAATTATGCTCCGTAAATAAGTATTTTGTTTTGCAGGGAAGTTCTTATGTAAGAAGCATAAAAGCTGACGTAAATTGTTGTTAAAACTTTGATATGACTCATCTTACGTAGAATTCAAATTGGTGTAACACACTTAATTAAAGAAGTTCTGAAGTTACAACTTATGTATGCACTAACACTGTGAACAAGAAATCTGATATTCAGATACGTAAAATTTTGGAAAGAAGTAAAGGAGTCTCAATGGTAAAATTAATCTTCTGATGTGATCTATAGTAAGTGTTGTACCCCAAAATTTGCCCTCCCATATTCCTCAAGGTTTGTCAAGAATGATCCTCAAATTGATCAAAATTAGCTCAAGAGATTGTACACTCAAACCACCTCCTAAGCCAGCTGAAATTAGGGTTTTGGTTCTTTCAAGGAATTTTAGGTTCTCAATGGTTCAATCAAGTCTCATATGCCTATACACATCCTCAAGCATCTACATGCCAAGTTTCAAGGTTCACAATGCCAATTTGCACAGTCAAAAGCTCCATTTGATCTACAGTCAACTGCAGGGGCAAAATGGTCATTTTGCAGTCAAAAGTCAGATTTTTTGATCAACATATTATTTTGAGTCCACAATATTCATTTGATCAAGTCTTGATCATGATTCCACAAGAATGGCTCAAAAATCATCAAGATGCAAAAAGTTACTATATTTGGACAGCAGAAAAGTCAACTGTATCTTGACCAGGGCATAACTTTTTCATGGTTCATCAGAAAAATCCCATCCAATACTCATTTTGAAGGGGATGACATTTCCTAGAATCCATCTTCACATTCCAAGTCCAAGAAATGCTCTCACAAAAAGTTATCAATTTCTACATTATAGGTCAATTCCAAAAGTCAACAAATGTGCACTTAAAGTCAAAGACCATAACTTGAGATTGGTAAATCCAAATGACATGGGACCAAAGGAATTGGTTATAGGACTTCAAGACCTTTCCAAAATGTCCAATAACACGTTCATAAGATCAAAATTGAGCAAGATATGCATTGGAGAAGTTGAGAAATTTTTGTGAATTTGCAAAAGTCAACTTTGCTCAAAACACCTTGTTTTTGCTAATGGGCCTCAAATCTCTTCTTGAAACTTCATTCATGGCCTATGCACGACCCCTCAAGCTTAATTAAATTTATTTTCTTATTTTTATTAATTAATTGGATTTTTAATCAATATTAATTCATTTAATTAATTTAAATTGTAGGAAAATACAAAGATTTGATTTTTCAATCTTTTTGTGAAGCAAGTATGACCTAAAAAGGCTGGCAATTTCGTGCACCAAGTCAAAGATGCAATATATCCAAATTTGGCAATTTTTTCCAATCATGAAGATTCAAAAATATATGATTTCCAATCAAATATTCAATCATCATTCCAATGGATTTTTGTGCAAGATTCTGACCTAATTCCATTCCTCTATAAATATGCAAGCTAACAATGATCATGCACATGGGAGAAAGCTGCAGAAAAGCCATAGCCATATTGAAAATTTTCCAACAAAATTGCAAACTGACTTTTACATTCTAGCACGATTCAAATGCTTTTGTTGATTCTAATACCTTGCAGGAGTTCTCAGGGACGTTTTGCAATCAAAACCAGGCCTTAAAGCTACAAGAATCGCTCTAAACAGTTTGACGATTTGCCACTTTTTTTCATAATCGTAACTCGTGATTCATAAGCATTTAACATGATTTCTTGATCGTTTTGTGTTGCTAGGGACTGTACAAAGCTAATGGTGTAGTTTAATTGCATTGAAACGCTATAAATCCAAAGATGCCATGGTTCAATTCTAGGGTTCATAAGCTTTCAAATTAGGGCTTTACAATCCAGGAAAAATTATGCCTTATAAGACATATGACTGAATTCATGAGACTCATACGAATTCAAAGCAACCCTCGCGAAACATTTATGTAAATCACAGGGCTAATCGCTATTTTTCCTTATTGCAGTTTGTGGGGGTTAAAAACCCCCGCTATCTAACATTGTTTTTACAGGTTCAGCGAGGAAGATGATGATGTGTTGATACATCATTGGTCAGTTCAAAAAAGGCGCACGTGTTTTTGTTGTTTACAGCTTAAGGATTAATTTCCCCATATAATAATTGCCATTTATCTTATTGATGACTAAAGCATGGTGGTGTAGTGGTTGAACGATTGGCCAATGATCATTGGGACCTGGGTTCGAATCCCAGGTCCCCCAAAACACTTGTTTCTATTTTTTCCTATATGATCACATGCAGGTTCCAAAAGCAGGTTTACCATGTACCTCCAGACATCCAAGCGCCATATGGCTCTAGGCACAAATCCAGTGGTCAGGGTTGAATGATCATGGTACTCCCAGTCAACCAGGCGCATGGAGGAGTCAGAAAGTCAAACGGGCTTGAGAGATTAATGGGCTAGGAATTTCTAAAATACCTCCTAAATGGGCCAACACCCTCCCTGGTTTCTTTTTATTCTTTTATATTTTTTCCATTTAATTATTTTACTTTTAATAATAATAATTATTATTATTTAGTTAACTCACAATTTAATTATTTTTCATAATAAAATCAGAAAACATAAAATATAATATTTTCATAATTATTTATTAATGTCACTTTTAATTTATTATTTTTGTAAATAAATAAATATAATTAATTTAGTCTTTTAATTAGTTTAATTTCAATACTTTTTTCACAATAAATAAAATTAACATAGAATTAGGGTTTTCCTGACAATTTTAATTTCTTTTATTTTCCTTAAAACATTAAAAAACTCAAAAACATTTCTTTTTATTAATTAGTTTTAGGTTTAATTTAATTTAATTCATAAAACAATAAAACTTATTTCTTTCTCAAAAAGGGTCAAAACCCTAAAGACTTTCCGATCCAATTCTTCTCGCGTATATTTATTCTCGATTCCTATTTTGATCATATTTATGTAATTGCTCCGAGGATGTAATAGCGTAATTAGGACTCTTTTTATTGCTTTCTTTAATTTTCTCGCATTTACTTTTCAAGGGTTGCTTTTGGCGATGTAAATACCTGACACCTTGTAATAGCGTAGATTTACTTTTCGCAATTTACTTTTCGCAAACTATTAACTGTTAGATGTATGTTAAATAGGATATGCATGATAAGACTTGTTCTCAAAATAAAATCAAAAAGTAGGTCACCATAACATGTGCAAAGATAACTTAACTGAATCCTGACACACTCGCACATGCCACTCCTAGGGTACGCCTCACTTGGTTGCCTCAACGTGGTCATTGAGTATAGGGTGTTTTAGAGGTCTCCCTCCTGTCTAAAGATCCAAGTTGCCTCGGATAAAAAGGATCTAGGACATTAGGGTTACCGCTAAGGCGTCCTACTATTGCTTTGGTGGCCACAAGTCCCTATAATCGAATTGACCCGAAAAACTCCAACGACGGTGCTACCTACTTCTCAATAGTGGGATAGTACTGTCTAAAGGACGTTTACACAGCTTAATTTCTTTTGACTAGGTAGAGGTTCTCAGGTACTTGCTCTTTCAAAACAAAAATACTTTTCGCACCTACACTTTTCTGACAAAAGTTTTCAAACAACACTTCATACACTCTTGAGGACAGATACAAGAGTTAAATCGAAGTTTTCAAACAAACTTTTTTTCAAAACCCACAAACACAAGAAAAGCAAAACATTTTTTAAAACATAGTGAGCAAGTACCTAAGAGCCCATGGATAACCACGGATAGAAAGGGTGCTAACACCTTCCCTTTCTATAATCTACCTCCCGAACCGAGAAACATCTCGAAAAGGAATTTTGCTGTGCTTTTGTCCTTTCCTTGTTGGAGAAAATAAAAGACGGTGGCGACTCTTGCTTACCGCAACATTTTGCGAACCAGCATTTCAAAATAGTCAGTTCTATTTCCACCGATCACAGTAAGCATGTTCTGAAGCGTTACATTTTATTCATGGCTATTCAATAGTAACAGTTGAAAGAAGACAATAATATATATGTTTCGATAGCACATTAACTACTATTGATTAACCTTCCAAAAGTGACTTCTCATGCATTACCTATATAAAGAAGACGTGAAGAAGAAATCATTGGCGATTTTGGATGTGCACTGAAAAAGAGAAATATTGCTACCTTTCAATCTATTTCGTTTCAATTCTGTAATACATCACTGTTGTGATATTATTTTGTTAGAAAACATATTTTTACATTCTTTTAAATATATTACTGTGTAATACCTTGAGAAAACTAGGTTGTGGTTTAAACTCAAGAAGACTTTGACAATTGTCATTTTATCTGTGTAATAAAGTTTGATTAGTGGATTAAGACCTCATTTGAGAGAGGAGAAATCCCCTTGGCGGGTGGACTGGAGTAGTTTGAGTTCTAGTGATTTGAGTAAGTATTCATGGTAATCACATTTGGGGTATGTGGAGGGTTAGACTCAATCACTTTATTGTCAAACAAATCCCAGGACTATTGTAATGGTATGCACGCCTTGCATTTGGGTTAAACTTCAGAGATGATGTATTGGGATTTTGAGGAGGACCCCGCAGTGTTATCAATTTCACTTTCAACAAATGTTGTAAAGCTTGAGAAAATGGCATGTTGATCCTAATGAACTTCCTTCTCGGGGCATTCGACATTTGTTGATTGTTTTGTCATTGTGGTCGTTGAACAGGGGTTGGGTTAGAAATCAACATTGCACGTACCAATTGATGATGACCATTTTTTATACGGATCTATTGTCTATAAAAAGAATTAGTCTCTTTCTTACCAAAAAAATGGTTTCTTTATAGAAGTAGAGGTTGAGGCCATTGGGATCTCCCCACTTTTGATTCAACTTTCAACATGTTCACTAGTCAAAATCAACTTAGTAAACCTTAACGAAGAACTCCCAATCAAAAAAGTAAAGAATGGACCGGTCAAGTTTCCTATGAACATGTCCATTAATTCTGTCAGTCAAAGGGGGTTGCACCCTTCCAGCCAGGTCCCTCCATTTTTGAGCATACTCCTTAAATCCTTCGCTTGTACCCATTGTTATATTTTGTAATTGCACGTGAGTTGGTGCAAGATCAACATTGTATTGGTATTGTGTGTAGTAGGAAGTAGCCAGATCCTCCCACGTATGGATATTAGTCCCATCTAGTTGATAGAACCATTCCAACTGTGTCCCAGATAAGCTCTATTGGAAGAAATTAACTCATAACTTCCTATCGGCGGTGTGTGGTTGGATCTTGCGGACATAAGACCTCAGATGCATTTTGGGACAGGAGATTCCATCAAATTTGGCAAAGACAAGAACCTTGAATTTATGGGGAATGACCACCCTAGGGACCAAACCTAAATCTCCAAAGTCCCAACCAGGCACTGTTTGGATCTCTACAGCCTTAAGTCGATCTTCTAGCTATTTGTATTTGTCCTCCGCCGGTGGGTACTACTAATTGGAGTAGTCTTCGTTCTCAGAAATATGGTTATTTTCACCCCCACCCCTAGTTCTTCTAACATCCTCGTCTTTATTGTCTTCCTCCTCAGAAGAAGCCTCTTCTATTTGACCCAGATGGGAGGGCCCCTTGAACCTTCTTCCCATGTTGAAAATAACAGCCCATTTCGTGGTCTTCTTTTTGGTGGCAAGGAGTGCCATCATTTCTTGTTGTCCTTTAGCTAAGTTGAGGAGAGTCTCTTGGAAATGTGTGTGTTGAGTTTGTAGATCTTTGACGGTTTTCTCTAGAGCCATATTATACTGAAATAAATAGTAAAAAGATGATGAAACCTGTATTGGAAAACCTGCTAATGATATGATGCATGCTATGTGGATGCAATGTTTTCAAGGACCTTAAGAGATTTAAATTCTCTATCCAAAAAGGAAACAAAAAACACCAATTGTATTAATAAGTTCAAAAGTTACAATTTCCCCTTGGGCTTACAATAAGAAATAAAAAAGATCTCAAAGAGACAACAAAACGAACTCCTAAAACAAAAGACTCAAGTCTCCCACGGGCGTTTCCTCTTTGTGTCGAGGTAGGCATTCAAGATTTGCTACTCGTGAAGTTTCTTGGTGATCTCTAACACTTTCTTCTCGCTTGCATATAATCGAGATTCAAAGGTGTCTCCTTCCCCCTTGATTTGAATCTACGATTTCTACAAATCTTCGAGGTTGGTAGGCATTTCAGGATGGAGAATGGTATAAGTAATATCTCCCTCAGCAACAGGCTCCACAACTATTGGTAGGATAGCTGGATATGGCATCATGAGAGTTTGAGTGCGAGCTCGCACACATTTGAGATAAGGCTCCAAAGGGATGGAGTTCTTATGTCCCAAAGTCTTGCTATCAACCTTGTTTACCATGCCCTAAGCTCATACAAACCTTTGACGATAACCTTGGACATCGTTCTCATAGTCGAATACAATTCCATAGATAAGTGCATCATAAGGACCATCTCTTCCCGCATAACCAGATTGTCGTAGAACCAGAGAAAGGTTATAAGTAATACCTCCCATAATGCCAAGGAGTGTAACATTAGGGAACTCCCCACAACGATCAACGATAGTGACATCCTCTAGAGATCAGGAACACCAAATGATATCAGAATGAGAGAGCGACATCATTCTTTGAGACCAAATCAAACCTTGTTCATTCTTCAAAACTGATTGTGGAAGGTGCGAAGTAAACCACCTAAATAGCAATGGTATGCAACACATAAGAGCTTCTCTCTTCCTCATGGTATGAGTGTTAAGAGTATGCAAAATGTCTCCGAGAAAAGTAGGCATAGGGTTATGAGAAAGGATGATTTTGACAGCATTGTTGGTCTGGATTAGAGAATAATACTAACCCATAGATTAAAAGAGCCAAGACATCTTCAAAAGCTTGCAAATCCATAGCCTCCCAAAACAGTTGAGCCTTCTCTAACAGAAACTTAGCTAGAAAACCCTTGACTCCACTCCTTATTTCTCAATTCTCTACAATGTCCGACCTCTTCAAATGTAAAGTCTTGGCAATAACTTCAAGTTTTGAAATTTCCTCTAAACCAGTGAATGGTATTTGATCAAGGACTGGTACTCCTAATAGTTGAGAGAACTCTTCCATTATGGGCACCAATTGATAATCTAGAAAGGTGAAACAATGATGTATAAGATCAAAGAATTTAAAGATCACACACATCATGTCTTCTTTAAAGCTTTAGGTAACCAGACTGAGAAGTCGACCATATCTTTTGGTGAAAGGAGAATCTTCAGGAACCCTTGATGCTAACTCTTTAAGTTGAGGAGGGACCTTTACAATGTTAATTCAGATGGTATTTATGCGAGTGGAAGCCATGACATACAAAATAGAACAAAGATAAACCCCTAGGTCCTTGAAATGGTCAGTAAAAATGCCATGGCATGATGTTATGATGTCACGAGCAGATAATCATAGATAAACAAAATACACAAGGCCTTAGTTTTAGGCTTACATGGGGTTTATAGGTAAGTACCCTCTTGATGTTTTAGTTGGTTCAACCTTCCCTAAAAGTAATCGAGTTCTAAGGAATCTCAATATAATTAATCTTTCTTCATCGGGCATTGTTTCAGCAAAAGCAATCTATTTTCGCGACCGAAATATCCCAAAAGCACGATCTCAACGAGTGTAGTATTGAGTATCAACAAACTTCAGTCTTGCACTAAAGCCAACTATCTCACTACTTTCTAATGGACAAGTTGATCAACTAAGGTTCTACTGTCAATTAGTGCTTTATAACACCACTCAGCGGCCCTGTATTCTCCTTGATTTAATTCAAGGGACACCGATACCTGCAAATGTGTCACACTAACGTAGTCGTCGCATCAACCATATCAGTCTACTCCGTGAAATTTCCACGATCTATTGCTACTTACCTAATATGCCCCAGATTCGGCTATAGGATCTATACAAGAAATAAACCCAAGCATAACCCAAAATGTAAACCAAAATAGGAAAACAAGTAAAGAAAATAAATGTGATCTAGCTCTTAAGGTAACCACACGTTTAGAATTAATCTCCCCAGTAGAGTCGCCAGTTCTGTGAAACGGTGGAAAAAATGACTTGGTTGTTTTGCGTTTGATCACAAATTTGGGATAGCAAGAGTCGCTATGGACTTTTCTTTTATCCAATAAAGGAAAGGGTGAAAAGAAAGGGAAAGACCTTTTGAGAATTTTCTTGAGTTCGAAGGGTAGGTTATGAAAAGGGAAGGTGTTAGAACCCTTTTCATTCGTAGATATCTACGGGCTCTTAATTGCTTCATCACTTAAAAATGTTTTGTGTTTGTGTAGGTTGAAAATATGTTTTGAAGATGTTTTGAAAGTGGTAACTTTGCAATGATTCTCGTATCATTGAGAATGTAAACAAAATGTTTGTTTTTGGAAATATTTTGAAAATGCCTTAGTGCGGAAATTTTTCAATGATCCTCGTATCGTTGAGAATGTATACAAAATGTTTATTTTTAAAATATTTGTTTGAAAAGAGAGTGTTTGAAAGTGTTTGTTTTTGAAAGTGTGAGGTGTGAAATGGTTTTAGTTTGTGAGCAAGCAATTACGAGCAATCTACCTACTCCAAGAAGTCTTTGTTCTTTTACTCCTCCTTTAGATAGTGCTACTTTACCATTGGTTGGTAAGAAGCCATATCATTAGATGTGAGGGAAAGACGTGGGTCATTGTACATTTATAGAAGACAACTTGTAATATGTTTTAGCAATTTGTTTTAACGAACTAAGATTATTTACCGAAGGCAACATTGAATGGTCCTTGAGGGACTATGATCTTTTAATTTAGGGTCTTTGCTAAAACATCCCACATTCGAGGGACCTGACTGTTTTTATCCAAGGAAACAAGTGTGGGTTACCGTAGAGGTGCATGTGTGCAATGTGTTTTTGTTTTCAAGTATTTTATCTTTTTAATTAGGGTTTTTCTAGCTTTGATTTTAGTCTTCTCATGCAAACCGTAATTACTAGCAATAATAAGGAAAATGGTAAATTGTGGAATTTAAATTTCTTACACTATTACAATGCTTTAGGAATTGGGGGTACAAGTTTTTGAATAAGGGGAAGAAAGAGATAAAGCCCTAATTATCTATTACAAATCAGTGAATATGCATAATAATAGAATGTACATAAGGTAAAGAGGAAGAAAGAAATTGTTTTTAGGTTTTTTTTTGGTGGAGAAAGGTTTTAGTAATTAACCTAATAAAGCTAATTAAATTTAATTATAATAGAAGTTAATAAATTATTTATCTAAACCTTAAATCTAAATTAATTGAATTTAAGAAGAAAATAAAACCTAGGTCTAAATAATTTGTTTAGAAAATAATTTGAATGTTAATGTTAATTTATAACAGAAATAAAATTTAATTGAAAATAAAATAAGATGTTTAAAATATTTTATAATTTAATTATTTAAGAAAATATATATTTTTGTATTTTTGGTTAAATAGAAATAAATAAATAAAGAAAATTAAAAATAAAAGTTTGAGTCTCGGTGTAAAAGAGTAAAATGGGTGTAAAGTAGCAAAAAAAAAACTAGGCCCAAGTTTGTATTTTGTTTAAATCAGAAATAAAAAAATGTATATGGGCCTCCGTGTGTGCAAGTAAAAGGGGGTGAGAATTCAAAAACAATTCAGGCCCAGAATAGAAATCCAGCGTCTGTATAGTGTGGCCAGGCCTTTGGAGGTGCATCATCCATTTTGTTTTGTGGAGTGTTTGATTTGATTTCCTGGCAGATAGATGGTATGGATGAGGGGTGTAACGCGCATGTCTTGGGCTTGCCTGCACAGAATATGAAAGAAACAAATATGAAAGAAATAAAAGGGTATCATTGGAGCTCAAACCCAGGTCCCTATTGACTAATGCCTTACGCACACTTCCTCTGCCACTGGGGTGACTGTTACATTCGGTAGTAATAAAACTTCCACTAAATATAAAATAAACCCAATCCTGAATATGATTTAATCCCTAACCTCGCACCAGTCACCATTGTTACATTTTTGAATTTTGGAACTTCCTCATTTTTCAACCAAATAAGAAAATGTAAGCATGAAACTTGCTTGATATTTCAACAAGAATCCAACCATGTAAATAACTAAAGCTATAAATCAAAGATGAACACAAATTTTGTTTGGTACCAAATTGTGATGCCATAGGAGAACTGACTTGATTGTTTTACGTTTGATCGCAAATGTTGCGGTTAGCAAGAGTCGCCACCGACTTTTCTTTTATCCAAAAGGAAAGGTGAAAAAGCACAGGAAATACCTTTGAGATTGTTTCTTGAGTTCGGGGGATATATTATGAAAAGGGAAGGTATTAGCACCCTTTTCATCCATGGTTTTCCATGGGCTCTTAGTTACTTGCTAGATCACTTGCTTTTGTTTGAAATTGTGTTTTGTGTAGTTTTTGAAAGTATTTTGTAAAAGAGGTCATTGTTTAGGCAATCTTTGTAATGATTCTCGTTCGTAAGAATGTATACAATGATGTTTGTCTTTTTGGAAATGTTTTCAATGTTTGTAAGATGATTGGAAATGTGTGTGTTTGTTTTGAAAATTGCAAGGATATTTGTTTTGAAATGGAGCAAGTAACTAAAAGTAATCTACCTACTCAAATGTATTTCTTGTTCATTTTCTCTTCCTTTGATATTGTTGTCTTACCAGTGATTTGGTAAGCAAACCTATCTTTGGATGTTAATGGGACGGGCGTGGATTATCGTATAGCCATGATTAGAAATATTGGAAAGTATCTTAGCATTTTTGACGGACTAAGATCAATTTTGTAAGGCATCTTTGAATAGCATCATCGATGGACTATGATCTTGTATTTGTTCGTTTTTTGCTAAGACACTTCACAGGCATAATATGGCCATTTTTGTAAGGAAACCAAGTGGGATAACCCTAGGGGTGTTTTGTGTGCAAGTGTGTCATTTTCATGTTTTATTTTGTCTTGGATTAGGGTTTTCTATTTGGTTGAGTTTATCTTGCCATACAAACCCTAATTACTAGCATGTTATGTAAAAGCGATAAATTGCGAAATTTAAATGTCCTATGCTATTACAACATTTGTGGGAGGGGGGTATACAATTTATAAATGGGGTTTGCAATAATATAAACCTAATTCAACTATTACAACCAAATTAAATATGTACAAATATTGGAATAAATAATATACAAGATAAATTAAATATGCAAAGATGTATGAATGCAAAGAAGATTTTGTTTGGTTTTTTCATGTGAAAAATTATTAACTTGAACCTAATAAATGAATCAAGATTATCTCAAATTAATTAGGAAAAGAAATTATTTTTAGAAAAGATTTCTTATAAACCCTAATTCTATTTGATTAAAAGGGAATAAATTGCTTTGAAAAAAAAAAGTCAGTATTTTTTTGCATTTTTTTGTCTTGAAAGATAATACATGGTATTTATGAGGTATTTTGGTATTTTGTATTAAAATAATATTTTTAATAAATATATAAAAAAATGTATATCAAACTAATTATAATTTAATTTACAAGTTTAATAAAAAAGGATAGTATGTAATTTAAATAAAAAATATTATTTTATGAGAGAATAAAGTAAAATAAAACAAAATATAATTTTTTTAATCATTTTTATATTTTTTATGATTTTTTTATTATTAAGAAAATATTTTTAGGAAAATAAAATGAAAGCAAAATAAATAAATAAATGATAATGGGCCAGGGGTGCTGCAAGCAAATGGGAGGCAGAAAATTAGCAAAAACATAAGGCCCAAAGAATCAGAAGCCCACGCTGCAAGCTAGCAAAAAAGAGGTGAAGAAAATATGAAAAATTGCAAAAGGCAGCACCAAGGCTCGAACCCATGACCTATGGCATTTTTGTGCGCTGCCTTACCACTGAGGTGGCTGTACATCTGTTTATAGAAACACAAAGATAAATATATATTATAAAATGCCTCCTGAAGGCAACTTCATCTTCAATCTTATGCCATGGCCGAACCACTTGTATCTCTCTCATTTCTCCATGAAATGGAAACTTCAAACATGAAAGTGATAGTATTTCTTCCCACGATTTCAACCATATAATTCATGTAAACTAACAATCAAAGATCAAAGCTAATTTTACTTGCCCTAATTTGAAACCTAATTTTTACACAAATTTCAAATAAAAAATTCTCTATGCACAGTTAATATAAATGATATATATGAATTTGGTTAACTTTAATGCAAGGGTATCTACATTTTTCTTTCACAAATCAGGACCAAAAGATGCTTGTATGAAGAGATAAAAGTTTGAGTTTTTACCTCTTTCAGTTGAGATCGTGAATGGAGTTTGGGCATGTTTTGAGAAGGCTTGAAGATATGTTTACCTTTCCTGGACCTCCCTGAGTGTGTTTCAATCCTTACCTTGCCTTGAAAGTTCTTGAATCTCCCTACTCAAGTCATCCTGCAAGCTTGAAATGTAAAAATGGCAGATGGAGAAGAAGGAGTTACACTGAGGGGAAAGGGGCTGGAACACTTAGATATGATGTATGTGAAGTGTTTAGATGGTTAAAACTTAAAACGCACGAGTGGTTTTTGAGATTGCTATGGAATGTGCAAAACTGCAAGTTATGGTAGATTTTTAGTGATATAGTGTTTGGAAGAATTTCCGAGCTTTTGAAATCGTTTTCTAGGTTGTAATGTATTTGTTTATAAGTATAGAAAAGGTTTTAGATCAATTCCACACCAGTTTTTTGAGTTATAGCCTTTTGGCTCTATAACTTGCTTTTGAAGCAAAGTGAGGAGACAAGTCCCTAAGTGTTGTACAAGCATGGTCTGGTTTGGTAGAGGCTTCAGGCAAGTTGCTCTTTGTTGTGGCTTTGCTTGTGTGCAGAGAAAACAAGTGCAAGGCTCAAGGAATGGAAAGTTGTAAAAGTAATGCTTTATCAAAATGGAAATGGCACCTTTGTGCCAAAAATGGAATTGTTCTTGTACAATGAATTTAATATTTGGCTTAAAGCTTACAACATCTGTGAAAAAATTTAACTAATGAGTGAGAAATAAGTTAGGAGCCTGCAAAGCAAGATTTGTTCAGCATGCTTGAGGATTTGAATTTTTGTTCTTCATGAAATGGCTTGAAATCAAAGTGAGAAATTGCCAACTTCATCTCTTCGATTCTCCCTACTCAAGAATGATATCAAGGAGTTCTTGGATATTTTGGAAAGCTTGAAATGTTCTCTAAGACCCATATTTGAATTTATTTAAAATATTTCCCTTGAAACTATGTGAAAAATTGGCATGAAGTTATGTCAAAAACCTGCCTAACTAGGGCAAAATTTCACTAAGTTATTTTAGTTCATGAGCATGTATTCAATAAATTATATCTTGATATCCAAGCATCTTTAGGAGAAATTGTGTGAATAAAAGTTGTAGATTTCATGGATATATATAACTTTCATGTTTGGAACTTCCTTTGGATCATCTTGTATCATGGTGATAATTTGGCTTAAAGTTGAGAAAAAATAAGAAATTTTCCATACTTTGAAAATTTTCAAAGTTAGAATTTTTCAACTTTTCAAATCCAAATCTTAAATCTTTGTTTTCTTGATGAACAAGTTTCACATTTTGACAAGTTTTGATGAATTGTGATCCTTGGCACTTGAATTTGACCAAAAAGTGAAAGTTTGACTTTTCAGTGTACAGTTGACTGAAAAATTCATCTATCAATCCAATGGATTTACAATGTTTTGAACTATGCCATTAGTTCAAGATGATGAAATTTGACTCTTGATATTATTCCTTAAACCAATTGACCATTTTCTAGGTCAAAAATTAGAAATTGCCCTTTCTCAGTCAAAACCCTAATTTTGACCATTTTGCCCTTTTGATGATTTGATCAAATTTCTTGAGGAATTATGGTCCAAACTTGATCAAATGATACCTATGAGTCTAAGATGTTAATGTGGATAAAAAATTATGATGTTTGATTGTAAATTGGCCATGGTTGACTTTTCCCCTAATACAACTTATTTTTAGGTCAACTGTCCAATTGACTGATCAAAAATGTGATTCAAGGCTTGAAACTTGACATGAGTATTATTTGGGGTCCATGATGATCCTTGAAAGCCATATGAAGCATTGATAGTCCAAAAATCCTTGTGTAAACTCAAACCCTAATTTTGGTCATCAGTGCATGAGGAGGTGTCTTGAGCTGATCAAATCTTAATGCAGTCTTGGGCTTAAGAGATCTTGCGAGGAAATCTTTGATAAGTGAAAGGGGAAATTTTGGGGTACAATAGCTGCCCATTTTCAATCTTCTTAAACCTGAAGAGTTATACTGGCGAGTATTGCCATTCGTGACTTGAAGGTGGAAGATGATTGGACACTAGAGTGCCCATAAATTTGCACTCGATGATGTAATGATAAAAGGAATGGGCTTACAGATGCCATTTGGAGAGGAGACAGAAAGTTGTAGTAGATGGGCTTAAATATGCCATTAAAGGTGATTGTTGAATTGTAATTTTTAAGCTGAAAGAATGAGTACCAGAATGGCGTCTGTGTCTAGAGCGTATCCGTACTGTATCTGGAAGAGGCTTTAATTAAATATTAGAATGGCCTCCGTGTCTGGAGCATATCTGAATTGTAGCTGAGAGTTGATTTTGAATGAGTATCAGGATGGCATCCGTGTCTGAAGCGTATCTGAACTGTATCTTGAAATTGATTCTGAATGACTATCAAAATGGCATCCGTGTTTGGAGCGTATCTGAACGGTATTTTAAAGTTGATTCTGAATGAGTATCAGGATGGAATCCATGTCTGGAGTGTATCTGAACTGTATCAGGAGCTTGAATTTTGAATGAGTATCAGGATGGCATATGTGTCTGGAGCGTATCTGAACTGTATCAAAAGGTTGAATCTGAATGAGTATCAGGATGGAATCCGTGTCTGGAGTGTATCTGAACTGTATCAAAAGGTTGAATCTGAATGAGTATCAGGATGGCATCCGTGTCTGTAGCGTATATGAACTATATCCGAAAACTCTGAACATTGTTAATGATAGCTATTAATCTTATCCTGAAAAGGAAAAATGTTAGCTAAAGTGTCGAGTCATGATACATGAAATGTATGCATAATGGGATTATGTTGTATGCATTTGTGCTTATCAATGTTTATGATATATGAATGTGATGTATGTGTATGTGAGCTAATTTGTTGTATTGCTGTTGGTTTGGGGAAAATAAATCCCTGACTGTTGTTGGGGATATGTAAGTATAAGTCTTCATGTTGTGAAGTCTAAGTGTTGATGAATTTCTGTCGAGAGAAATAAACTCTGTTGTAAGGGCAATGCCATGTGTTGTTTGTGAAATCTTATTGGGGAATCCTGAGGAATTTGACAACTTCTACTGGGGATCAATAATTTGAAACTTTGTTCCACTGAGGATTTAAATGACATACTACAGGGGATTACTTATGGAATAGCCTAGAGACATTTCTCTATCCTTTCAACCTATCAATAATTGTCACTTTTCATTTCGTTTATTTGTAAACAGTAATTATGATCAAATGCACATGCTCAACAATGAATCATTGGACATTTTTTGTAAACAAAACACAAGTGTAAAGAAAAGACAAATAGTTTTTGCACTTTCAAAGGAATATCTTGTATTGATATTGAATAAGTATTTTTTGTACAAGGAGACAAACATTCTAGTAAGAGAATGTTGTCGTAAAAAATGAAAATATTGATACAAAGAAAAGATAGCTATGTGTACAAAAATCCCATGGGGTTTCCATTCTGCTATAGCCTTCGTATCTCCGAGCATCTTGTCTATTTGTTGCCTTGTCTGAAGATGATTGAATTGATCAGAACCTCTGAGTTTGTCAGTGGAAGCCAAAGTTTGTCCATAAAGTGATCCAACGGGATATAGTCATACGCTTTAATTCCCTAACTTTTTCCTGGACTTCCCTTTTGGGTTTTCAGTCCATCGGGAAACCCTTTTTTGCCCAAGTCACCCTTTCGGGTTTTCAACTTGTCGGGTGTACAGATTTTTTTGTTTTATCCCTAATTTTTGCCCGAACCTTTTCGTTCGTCGGGATGCCCTTGTTTTGCCTAGGTATGTCAACCTAGCGGGTCTCTTATGCGTAGTATCTTTTGACTATGTCCGCGTTTGCAGGGTGTGGCAGGTCGTCACCATCCATGGTAGTTAAGATCATTTCCGCACCAGAGAATATGTTTTTGATTAAAAATGGTCCTTCATAGGTAGGAGTCCATTTTCCCCTGGGATCACTTTGTGGCAAAATGATGCGTTTGATCACCAGATCCCCAACTTGATACACCCGGCGTCTTAATTTCTTGTTGAAAGCCTTGATCATCCATTTTTGATACATTTGACCATGGCAAACAGCAGTAAGTCTCTTCTCATCAATCAAATTCAGTTGATCAAGTCGAGTCTGGATCCAATCGTCTTCGTTCAACCCTGCATCCTTCATAATCCTTAGAGAGGGGATCTGAACCTTAATAGGTAAGACGACTTCCATGCCGTATACCAAAGAATAGGGTGTTGCCCCAGTTGATGTGCGAGCCGTGGTACGATATCCATGGAGAGCGAATGGTAACATCTCATGCCAGTCTTTGTATATGACTATCATTTTCTGTATGATCTTTTTAATGTTCTTATTCGCAGCTTCGACAACACCATTCATCTTTGGCCGATATGGAGAAGAATTGTGATGCTGAATCTTGAATTGCTTACACAACACGATGATCATAGTGTTGTTGAGATTTGTACCGTTGTCAGTGATGATCCTTTCTGGGATACCGTACCGCCAAATAAGGTTTTGTTTGATGAAACAGGCAACAACATTCTTGGTAACGGAAGCGAAGGAAGCTGCATCCACCCATTTTGTAAAATAGTCAATGGGCACTAGGATGAAGAGGTGTCCATTGGAGGCTGTCGGCTTAATTTCCCCAATCATATCTATTACCCATATAGCAAAGGGCCAAGGAGCCGTCAAGACTTTCAGAGGAACCGGAGGTACATACACCTTGTCAGTATAAATTTGACACTTATGGCAGGTTCGAGAGTGTTGATAGCAATCTGCTTCCATGGTAGACCAGTAATAGCCTACCCGTAGGATTTTCTTTGCCATCGTATGCCCACTGGAATGGGTGCCAAAAGTGCCTTCGTTCAATTCAACCATGATCCTTTCAGCTTCAACTTTATCTACGCACCGAAGTAACACAGAGTCATGATTGCGTTTGTACAGGATGCCATTACTAAGGAAGAATTTAGTAAAGAATCTCCTTAAGAACTTTTTATCATTGATTGAAGCTCCTTCTGGATATTCTTGAGCCTCAAGATACCTCTTGACTTCGTGAAACCAAGGTTGATCCACTACTTCTTCAGTATTAATCTCGTGACAGTGTGTTGGTTCATCCATTCGTTCAATGGTGATCTAGGGAACCTAGTTATCTCAATTAAGTTTAAACATAGATGACATTGTTGCTTGAGTGTCTGCTAGCTGATTTTCTTCTCGCGGGAAATGCTCGAAGGTAATCTTCTCAAAATGTGTTAGCAATGTCAAAACATTTTCTTTGTAAGGGATAAGGTTTGGGTATTTGGTGTTCCATTCCCCTTTGATCTGACTGATGACCAAAGCTGAATCTCCAAACACATCTAAGGATTTGATTCCCAAGTCTATGGCAGCTATGAGACCAAAGATGCACACTTCGTATTCCGCCATTTTGTTTGTACAATTGAAGCAAAGTATGGCAGTAAAAGGAGTATGACAACCTTCTGGAGATATGAATATATCACCAATACCATTGCCAAATGCGTTAGATACCCCATCAAAGAACAGGGTCCATCGGGATCCCTGTTCAGGTCCGTCATATGGCATGAATTCTTCACAGTTGTCTAGTGTCATGATGTCTTCGTCCGGGAATTCAAACTTCATGGACTGATAGTCTTCTACAGCTTGGTGAGTAAAGTGATCAGCTAGTACACTGCCCTTTATAGCTTTCTAGATAGTATATTGTATGTCATATTCTGTTAGGATCATCTGCCATCTCGCTATTCTCCCAGAAAGAGCAAGCTTCTCGAAGATGTATTTTATCGGATACATATTAGATATCAACAAAGTAGTATGAGTCAGCATATATTGTCTTAGCCGACGAGCAGCTCATGCCAGAGCGCAGCAAGTTTTCTCGAGCAGTGAATATCTGGTTTCACAGTCGGTAAAATTTTTGCTCAGGTAGTAAATAGCTTGCTCTTTTCGGCCAAACTCGTCATACTGCCCCAATACACACCCCATTGAGTTTTCTAAAACAGTCAGATACATAATCAACAGTCTACCCTTGACTGGTGGCATCAAGACAGGAGGCTCTTGTAAGTATTCTTTGATTTTGTCAAAAGCAACTTGGCATTCATCATTCCATTTGACTACTTGGTCTTTTTTCAATAGTTTGAAGATTGGCTCACAAGTAGATGTCAGGTGAGAAATGAATCTGGAAATATAATTCAAACGCCCCAAGAATCCTCTGACTTCCTTCTCAGTACGAGGAGCAGGCATCTCTTGTATTGCTTTAACTTTGGCGGGATCTACCTCGATACCTTTGTTACTGATGATAAAGCCTAGGAGCATAGCAGATCGTACCCCGAATGTGCACTTGTTTGGATTCAACCTCAGCTTGTACTTCTTCAGTCTCTCAAACAGCTTTTGTTAGTGATCAAGATGCTCCTCTTCTGTTTGTGATATGGCTATCATATCGTCCACATAGAACTCTACTTTGTGATGTATCATGTCGTGAAATAGAACCACCATGGCACGTTGATAGGTTGCCCCAACATTCTTCAGTCCGAATGGCATTACCTTGTAGCAGAATGTGCCCCACTATGTGACAAATGTTATTTTCTCCATGTCCTCAGGTGCCATTTTGATTTGGTTGTAAACTGAGAATCCGTCCATGAAGGAAAACACTTTGTGTTGTGTCGTATTGTCAACTAGGATATCAATGTGGGGGAGTGGAAAATCATCCTTAGGGCTTGCCCTATTCAAATCTCGGTAGTCCACACACATTCTCACCTTTCCGTCCTTTTTGGGCACGGGAACAACATTGGAAACCCATTGGGGGTAAGAGGTGACAGCCAAGAATCCAGCGTTAAATTGCTTCATGACCTCTGCTTTAATCTTTTCTGACATATCAGGTCTCATTCGACATACCTTTTGCTTTACTGGCAAACAATCTTCTCTCTTAGAAAGACGATGTACCACAATATCTTCATCAATTCCAGGCATGTCTTCATATGACCAGGCAAAGACTTCGACATAATCATGCAACAGCTGAATCAGACGCTTCTTGATACTGGGTTCCATATTGTCACCCACTTTGACTTCTTTTTTATCTTCTTCGGTACCTAGGTTGATTGTATCCACGGGTTCCTTGTGAGGCTGAATGGTTCTCTCCTCTTGTTGTAGTAGTCTGACAAGTTCCCCTGGTACTTCACAATCTTCCTCACCTTCATCTTCGGCTTGGTAGATGAGATTCTCAGAGTCACAAAAGGCCATAGCAGTATCGTTACCCATGGAATCCAGAATGGATGTATACCTACATTGCGAGTGTGGGTGTGTGTAAGGGTATAACTATATTTGAAAAAATGTAAAAGAAAAACAACGAGCACAAAAGTTTGTATGCGAAAACGTCCATCATTCATTGATGTCATATGAAAATGAGATAAAAACCCTTACAAATGGACCATTGTGCCTCGGGTAAGATACAAGTTTTTAAGAGTGCAAATTGTTTTGAATATTACAGATCCAACAAATGTAAATCTAAATTACTGATAAATGAAAGTGATCAGGACGAAGTCTCTAGCGTCCCAAATGCTGACCCTCCATTGATAGTCGGGAAGATCCATTCCTCCAGATTGCAACCATCTTCACCATCTTCTATCGCGTTTACCTAAAGGTTACTGATCTTCAAGGGTGGCCCTCCTGCACGGGCACGGCGTACAACCTTTTGAGCACTTGAAGTGAAACCTAAGCCCAACTTGTCAGATTTATACGGGATATCTGGGAGTTGCCCCCAGATAGTGCATCCACCTTCCTCTACCATTGCTTTGGCGTCCTTTAGCAATGACATCCGGAGGGGGGGCCTTGTAATCTTGGGAATAGCCTTGGTCACTGCCACCTCTTGGGGGACCTCTTCAAAGTGTTGAAAGGGAGTTTCAATGAATTCTCCGTCCAATTCCACATATCTGAAGGAATTGTGATGGTTGATCATGTATTCTTCCTCTCCATGGACGGTGATAATCTTCCCTTGAACCGGGTACTTCAGCATCTGGTGCAATGTAGAGGTAACAGTGCCAGCATTATGGATTCATTGTCGGCCTAGCAAGCAGGAATATGAAGGGCGGATGTCCATCACATAAAAAGTTGAATTGAAAGTTTGGGTTCTAACCATTATAGGAATGTCTACCTCTCAGTGTACCATCCTCTTCGAACCGTCAAAAGCCCTTACCACTATGTTGCTTGGCTTCAAAGCCAACCCCTCGTAGTCAAGTCTGTCAAGAGCTTTTTTGAGTAATACATTCAGAGATGAGCCAGTATCCACCAAAACATGTGCCAGAGTGATGCCCCTATATTCCACTGAGACATGTAACGCCTCATTATGCTTTCTTCCCCTCGGCGTCAGATCAGCATCTAAAAGAGCTAAACACTTATCCGCAGTTAGGCTGGCCATGCAGTCTTGAAATTGATCAGCAGATGTCTCTTGCGGTAAATAGGTTGTTTTTAAGAACTTCACCAAGGCCTTCACATGTGCCTTGGAACACAGTAATAATGCGAGCATGGAGATCATAGAGGGAGTTTTCCCCAATTATTCAACTACATCGTAGTCGCTCCTCTTTATAATTTTTAAGATCTCCTCCATTTCCTTCTTGGAGGTCTCATGGATAGTCAATGACGGAGCCTTCGTCTGGACAGGCTCGACCAAAATACTTTTTCCTCGAGTTTCAGCAGCAGGAGTGTTGGTAGGAATGATATTAGGGGTTGTAACAACTTTGTTAATGGGAGTACTTACAGAGATGATTATGGGTACGGATGTAACCTTTGGAAAAACCACAGGGATGATCACGGGTCCAAAATCTTCTTTTGGGGGAGCAATTTCTGGAGAAAATATCCTACCACTTCGAGTAATTTTGCTAGTTCCGGCAATATTACTGATGTCAGAATCTTCTTTTCCAGAATTTATCTCCTCGGCCGCCGGCTAGTCTTTCTTGATGCCATGGTAGTAAATGACCCCTCCGTAATTCCACGATACGGTCTTGTCTGATTCATACGGGACTGGCCCAAGCATTGTGATTATTAGAGGAGATGCTTTTAGAATCGATGTAATTCTAACGGGTCTTTTGGTGGAGACCCTGGAAGAATTAGCGGAAATGGTAATGATAGAAACATCTTCAACAGGAACAGGTGAAACAGGAGTCTTGTCAAACAAAATCTATTTGTTATCCATCAGTCCCTGAATGTCTGTCTTCAACAAAGGACAGCTAGTTGGCGAGGATAAGCAGAGATGGCAAACTTTATTACAGTCTGGGAACACACCGGCTTTCAATAAGTTAATTTTAACAGTCAGAAGTGGGGTCATGAGTTCATCAACTGAGGTAACGAATAAATCTTCTTCAATGGCATTGGTATTATGGCCATGTATGGGCATAAGAGCAGAAATGACATTTGGCTTCTCGGGTGCATCAAACTCAATTTATTTTGCTTCAATGAGGTCTTGTATTTTGTTCTTCAAGGCCCAACAGTTATTAGTGTCATGACCAGGACTTTCAGAGTGATATGCGCAACGGGAATTCAGATGATAATGAGGGGATGTTGTATTGGGGTTTTTCAGAGCTTCTTTCAAGGTCACCAGATTGGATCTTAGCAGATGAGGTAATACTTGAGACAGAGTCATGTTGATTCTGGTAAACTGCCTGACTGGCTTTTCTACCCTTGGTTGATTATTTCTTTGGTGATCAGACACAGGCTTTGGAATCATAACAGCTCCCACCATTGGTCGGTGTTCAGCTCTATCTTGGTTTCTTTGCGGATATACAGCAGCTACCTCTTTCTTCCCGGTGAAAGGCTTCTTACAGCTGTATTAGAAGATGTGTCCTTCTGAATCTTTCCATTCTTTATACCGGCTTCTATCATATCTCTGATCAATATTAGTTCAGTGAAGCCAGCATATGAACTTCCGATTAAATGATTGAAGAAGGGACCAAACAAGGTGCCTAAGAACATGTCTACCAATTCTCTCTCAGATAGAGGGGGCTGAACTCTTCCAGCCAAATCTCTCCATTTTTGTGCATAGTCCTTGAAACCTTCATTGGACACCATGGCCGTACTCTGGAGTTGAGTACGGGTAGGAACCAAATCAGCATTGTACTAGTATTGCTTGTAGAAAGCTACAACAAGATCTTCCCAATTGTGAACATTAGCCCTTTCTAGTTGGTAGAACCAGTCAAGTTGAGTTCCAGACAAACTGTCTTGGAAGAAATGCACCCATAAGTCTTTATCAGCGGTATGGGGTTGAATTCTCCTCACATATGATCGGAGATGCATTTTAGGGCATGACACTCCATCACATTTGGCAAATATAGGCACTTTGAATTTCGGAGGAATCATAATCCCCGACACTAGCCCCAATTCCTCAAAGTCCAAGCCTGGCACCTTTTGGATTTCCATCGCGCTCAACCGCTCTTCAAGATGTTTATACTTATCGTCAGCTGGAGGGTACTATTCCTCAGAGTAGTCTTCCTCTTCTTCCTCTTCTTCTGATTCTGAAGGGACAACTGTTTCCTTGCCTTTCCCCTCTCCTTCACCGGATGTTGTTGCAAAATCCAAAGTCCTTCTTGTCTGCCCATGAAATCTTCTTCCCATGTTTAAGACTCTGGTTACCTTCTTAGTTTTATTCTTCCTCTCTTCAGCCAGCAGAGTCTTCAACTCTTCTTGACCCTTGGCTAGGGTCATGAGCAACTATTGAAACTGCGTATTCTGAGCTTGGAGGTCTTTCACTATTTGCTCGAGATCCATCTTACTAAAATAAACAGTAGAGAGATGAGGAGACTTGTTGCAAAAGACTTGTTTATGTTATGATGAATGATATGTACATATGCAATGTTTTCAAGGATTTCAAAGATTCAAATTTGTTTTATACAAAAAGGAAACACATGTTATATTAATAAGATAAAGTTTGATTACATCAATGCCCCTTGGGCAAAATAATAAAACTCTAAGATAGAAAAGTAGTGCACATCCTCTTTGGTGCAATGTAGGCATTCAGAGTCTGCTCCTCATGGAGTAGCCTAGTGAGCTCCAAAACCTTCTTCTCGCCAGCGTAGAATTGGGCTTCGAAAGTATATTGCTCCCCTTTTAGTTGTATCCAATCCCTTTGGAAGTCTTCAAGAGATGTGGGCACGTCAGGATGTAGGATAGTGTATGGAACATCTCCTTCCATGACAGGCTCAATGATTACCGGGATAATGGAGGGGTAAGGCATCATAAGACTCTGAGTGCGGGTTCGTACCCATTTGAGGTAAGGCTCAAGAGGGATGGAATTCTTTTGTCCAAAAGTCTTGCTATCCACCTTGTTTAACATCCTCTAAGCTCGGATAAATCTCTGGAGAAGACCTTGATTGTTGTTGTCGTAGTCAAATACCAAACCTTGAATCAGCATCTCGTGCGGGCCATCCCTTCGGGCATAACAAAACTTCCTTAAGGCTAAGCAAGGGTTGTAGGTGATTCCTCCCCTAATGCCAAGTAGAGGGACATTGGGGAATTCTCCACAACGGTCGACGATGATAACATTCTCTTTGGATCGAGAGCACCAATGAATGTCTGAATGTTTGAGCGTCATCAACCTTTGTGACCACCTTGAACCTTGCTTATTCCTTATGACTGATTGGGGAATATGAGAAATAAACCATCTTGCCAAGAGAGGGGTGTGAGTGTGAAAAGAGTGTAGGATATCCCCTAGCAATGTAGGAACCGAGTTGCGTGACATGAAGATTTTGACGGTGTTCACATCTATGAGTTGGTCAGGATTTGGAAACAAAACCATCCCATAGATTAGGAGAGCCACAATTTCCTCAAAGGCTTGCAAGTCTAGGGAATTCCAACAGTTTGGGCTTTCTCAAACAGGAACTTTTCTAAGAAACCTTTGACACCACTCCTTGATGTTCATGATGTCCATGATGTCCATGATATTATGTACAAGTATGCATATACAAGTAAAGCAAACAAGTCCTTAGGTTTAGGCTTGCATGGAGTTTTATAGGTAAGTACCATCTTGAAGTTTAGTTGTCTCAAACCTGTCCTAGTAATAATAACCGGGTTTAAAGGAGCTCAATATCACTGGATTGTTTCCTTGTTCATTATTTCAGCTTAAGCCTTTTTAATGGAGACCGAAATATCACAAGAAACCAAACCTTAATGAGTGTAGTATCGAGTATATACCAACTTCAGACTGCACCAAAGCCGATCATCTCACTACATCCTAAAGGCCAAGTTGGTCAAGTAAAGGTTCTTGAAGTTCATTAGTGCTTCATGACATCACTCAGTAGCCCTGTAATCTCTTTGATTAACTCAAAGGCTACCGGTGCCCACAAATATGTCGCACTAACGTAGCTACTGCTTAGACCATGTCAGTAAACCCCGCATAGTTTCCACAACATATTGCTACTTACCTATAATGTATCCAAAATTCGGGTAGAGGATTCAAACCCAAACAAAGAACCATAATGTAAAGCATACAAGTCAAACAATTTAAGCAAGTATATGTGATCTAAAACCTAAGGTAACCCCACTTTAGAATTTTCCCCAGTAGAGTCGCCAGTTATGTGTTGCGGTGGGAGAACTAACTTGATTGTTTTGCGTTTGATCGCAAATGTTGCGGTTAGCAAGAGTCGCCATCGACTTTTCTTTTATCCAAAAGGAAAGGTGAAAAAGCACAGGAAAGACCTTTGAGATTGTTACTTGAGTTCGGGGGTAGATTATGAAAAGGGAAGGTATTAGCACCCTTTTCATCCATGGTTTTCCATGGACTCTTAGTTACTTGCTAGATCACTTGATTTTGTTTGAAATTATGCTTTGTGTAGTTTATGAAAGTATTTTGTAAAAGAGGCCATTGTTTAGGCAATATTTGTAATGATTCTCGGTCGTAAGAATGTATACAAAGATGTTTGTCTTTTTGAAAATGTTGTCAATGTTTGTAAGATGTTTGGAAATGTGTGTATTTGTTTTGAAAATTGCAAGGATATTTTTTTTGAAATGGAGCAAGTAACTAAAAGTAATCTACCGACTCAAATGTCTTTCTTGTTCATTTTCTCTTCCTTTGATATCGTTGTCTTACCATTGATTTGGTAAGCAACCCTATCTTTGGATGTTAACAGGACGGGCGTGGGTTATAGTATAGCCATGATTAACAATGTTAAAAATTATCTTAGCATTTTTGAGGGACTAAGATCCATTTTGTAAGGCAACCTTGAATAGCGTCATCGAGGGACTATGATCTTGTATTTGTTTGTTTTTTGCTAAGACATTTCACATGCGTAATATGGCCATTTTTGTAAGGCAACCAAGTGGGATAACTCTAGGGGTGTTTTGTGTGCAAGTTTGTCATTTTCATGTTTGATTTTGTATTGGATTACGGTTTTCTATTTGGTTGAGTTTATCTTTCCATACAAACTCTAATTACTAGCATGTTATGTAAAAGCGATAAATTGCGAAATTTTAATGTCCTTTGCTATTACAACATTTTTGGGAGGGGGTATATAATTTATAAATGGGGTTTGCAATAATATAAACCTAATTCAACTATTACAACCAAATTGAATATGTACAAATATTGGAATAAATAATATACAAGATAAATTAAATATGCAAAGATGTATGAATGCAAAGAAGATTTTGTTTGGTTTTTTCATGTGAAAAAGTTTTAACCTAAACCTAATAAATGAATCAAGATTGTCTCAAATAAATTATGAAAAGAAATTATTTTTAGAAAAGATTTCTTATAAACCCTAATTTTATTTGATTAAAAGGGAATAAATTTCTTTGAAAAAAAAGTAAGTATTTTTTTGCATTTTTTTTGTCTTGAAAGATAATATATGGTATTTATGAGGTATTTTGGTCTTTTGTATTAAAATAATATGTTTAATAAATATATAAAAAAATGTATATCAAACCAATTATAATTTAATTTACAAGTTTATTAAAAAAGGATAGTATGTAATTTAAATAAAAAATATTATTTTATGAGAGAATAAAGTAAAATAAAACAAAACATAATTTTTTATCATTTTTTTATTTTTTATGATTTTTTTATTATTAAGAAAATATTTTTATGAAAATAAAATGAAAGAAAAATAAATAAATAAATGATAATGGGTCAGGGGTGCTGCAAGCAAATGGGAGGCAGGAGATTAGCAAAAACATAAGGCCCAAAGAATCAGAAGCCCACACTGCAAGCTAGCAAAAAAAAGGTAAAAAAAATATGAAAAATTGCAAAAGGCCGCACCAATGCTCGAACCCATGACCTATGGAATTTTTGCGCGCTGCCTTACCACTGGGGTGGTTGTACATCCGTTTATAGAAACACAAAGATAAAAATTTATTATAAAACGCCTCCTGAAGGAAACTTCATCTTCAACCTTGAGCCATGGACGGACCACGTGTATCTCTCTCATTTCTCCATGAAAATGGAAACTTCAAACATGAAAATGATAGTATTTCTTCCCATGATTTCAACCATATAATTCATGTAAACTAACAATCAAAGATCAAAGCTAATTTTACTTGCCCTAATTTGAAACCTAATTTTTACAAAAATTTCAATTCAAAAATTCTCTATGCACAGTTATTATAAACGATATATATGAATATGGTTAGCTTTAATGCAAGGGTGTCTATATTTTTCTTTCACAAATCAGGACCAAAGGATGCTTGTATGAAGAGATAGAAGTTTGAGTTTTTACCTCTTTCACTTGAGATCGTGAATGGAGTTTGGGAAAGTTTTGAGAAGGCCTGAAGATCTGTTTAGCTTGCCTGGACCTCCCTGAGTGTGTTTAAATCCTTACCTTGCCTTGAAAGTTCTTGAATCTCCCTACTCAAGTCAACCTGCAAGCTTGAAATGTAAAAATGGCATATGGTGAAGGAGGAGTTACAGTGAGGGGAAAGGGTTTTGGAACACTTATGACGTATGTTAAGTGTTTAGATGGTTAAAACTTAGAACGCATGAGTGATTTTTGAGATTGCTATGGAATGTGCAAAACTGCAAGTTATGGAAGATTTTTAGTGATAGAGTGTTTGGGAGAGTTTATGAGCTTTTGCAATCATGTTCTAGGTTGTAATGTATTTGTGTATAAGTATAGAAAAGGTTTTTGATCAATTCCACACCAGGTTTTTGAGTTATAGCCTTTTGGCTCTATAACTTGCTTTTGAAGAAAAGTGAGGAGACAAGTCTCTATGTGTTGTACAAGCATGGTCTGGGTTGGTAGAGGCTTAAGGCAAGTTTCTCTTTGTTGTGGCTTTGCTTTTTTGGAGAGAAAACAAGTGCAAGGCTCAAGGAGTGGAAAGTTGGAAAAGTAGTGGTTTATCAAAATGGAAATGGCGCCTTTGTGCCAAAAATGGAATTGTTCTTGTACAATGCATTTAATGTTTGGCTTAAAGCTTATAACATCTATGAAAACATTTAATTAAGGAGTGAGAAACAATATAGGAGCCTTAAAATCAAGATTTGTTTAGCATGCTTGAGGATTTGAATTTTTGTTCTTCATGAAATGGCTTGAAATCAAAGTGAGAAATTGCCAACTTCATCTCTTCGATTCTCCCTACTCAAGAATGATCTCAAGGAGTTCTTGGACATTTTGTAAAGCTTGAAGTGTGCTATACAACCCATATTTGAATTTCTTTCAAATATTCCCCTGTAAACTATGTGAAAAATTGGCATGAGGTTAGGTAAAAAACCTGCATAACTAGGGAAAAATTTCACTAAGTTATTTTAGTTCATGAGCATGTATTCACAAAATTATATCTTGAGATCCAAGCATCTTTAGGATAAATTATGTGAAGAAAATTTGTATATTTCATGGATATCTATAACATTAATGTTGGGAACTTCCTTTGGATCATCTTGTATCATGGTGATAATTTGGTTTAAAGTTGAGAAAAAATAAGAAATTTTCTATACTTAGAAAATTTTCTAAGTTAGAATTTTCAACTTTTCAAATCCAAATCTTAAATATTTGGTTTCTTGATGAACAAGTTTCAACTTTTTACATGTTTTGATTAATTGTGATCCTTGGCACTTGAATTTGACCAAAAAGTCAAAGTTTGACTCTTCAGTGTACAGTTGACTTTTGATCAGTTGATTGAAAAATTCATTTGTCAATCCAATGGATTTGCAATGTTTTGAACCATGTCATTAGGTCAAGATGATGCAATTGGACTCTGGAGATTATTCCTTAAACCAATAGACTATTTGCTAGGTCAAAAATCAGAAATTGCCCATTCTCAGTCAAAACCCTAATTTTGACCGTTTTGCCCTTTTGATGATTTGATCAAATTTCTTGAGGAATTGTGGTCCAAACTTGAACAAATGATTCATATGAGTCTAGAATGTTGATGTGGATCAAAAATTATGAAGTTTGACTATAAATTCACCATGGTTGACTTATTCTCTAATGCAGTTGATTTTTAGGTCAACTGTCAAATTGACTGATCAAAAATGTTATTTAAGGCTTGAAACATGACATGAGTATTATTGGGGGTCCATGATGATCATTGAAAGCCATATGAAGCATTGATAGTACAAAAATCCTTGTGTAAACTCAAACCCTAATTTTGGTCATCAGTGCATGAGGAGGTGTCTTGAGCTGATCAAATCCTAATGCAGTCTTGGGTTTAAGTGATCTTGTGATGAAATCTTTGATAAGTGAGAGGGCAAATTTTGGGGTACAACACAAATAAAAACTAATTTTTTCAGAAAGTTCAACTTCAAAATTCACATCACTCAGTCAACATAAATGAAAACCAAAGGCATGGTTAGCTTCAGGGAAATGATGTCTACATTTTTTATTCACAAAGTAACCATTAATGATGCTTGTAGAGAGAGTTCAAAGTTGAGAGAACATACCTAAAAACTGGAAATTGTGTATGGAGTTTGAGCACCCCTTGGAGTATGGTTATGATCTCGATAACTTCACTGAACTCTTAGGAAACTAATGCAACTCTTACTTTATGCTAAAAGTTCTTGAATCGTGTTGGAGAAGTCAAGTTGTAGGTTTGAATATTTGGAAATGGAGGATGAGGAAGATGAAGTTACAATGCTGAAACAAGGATTGGGATGAGTTATATATGAGGTATGGAAGCTTTGTGAATGATTAAAAGTGAAAACGCACGAGTGGATTGTGAGGTTGGTGGTCAAAGTCATAAATGACAAGTTATGGAGGTTTTTGTGCAAATTCTTGTTTGAGTTCGTATGTGAGTGTTTCAAGGACTGTTAACTCGTGTGTTATCTTGCAAATAGCTTCTTTATATATAGGCAAGAGTTTTTTAGAGGCTAAAGTGATCAGAAATAAAAGATCACCTGTTATAGTTATGTAACTTAATTTTGAAGCAATCTTGAAACATCTTGTTCCAATGCATAGTACAAAGGCTCCTAGGGTGGTTAACATGCTGTAATCCAAGAAAGTATCATTGTGATAAGTGACTTGGAATAGGTTTTGATTGTAAGGGTTTTTGTATCACTCAATGCTTTGAAGCAAGAGTGTTTTGTCTCTCTTGACTAAAGCTTTGAAGCAAAGTCAAGTTAGGTTTATGTATCACTCAAAACTGTGAAGCAAGAGTGTTTGTGTTACTTGATTAAAAAGCTGTGAAGCATAATCAAGTGTATGTTCTGAAGAGTGTCTTCATTAATTCATTAGTCAATTGTTTTAAGTATCACTGTTGTGATTGAGGGGGAGTGAGTAGGAACTCAGGTTTAAGTTGAACTTAGATTGAATTTGCATTGGGTAGGTCTTAAGTGAAGGAGATAAACTGGTTGGTTTATTCCTGAATTAATATCTCTTATAGTGGATTTCCTCCCTGGCTTGGTAGCCCCCAGAGTAGGTGTTGTTTCACTGAACTGGGTAAACAATTGACTGTGTTCTTTACTGTTTTTATTTACTGTCTTATAGAAAGTCAGATACGGTGTCATAACATTCAGTGTGACATTGAGTATCTGCTGCCAGAATTTCAATTGGTATCAGAGCAGGCACCCTGCCTGTATTACTCGGTGAGATCTAGGGATATCACTTTCTGGCACTATGGACAAAGAAGGAGTTTTTGGAAATAGACCACCCATTCTGGATGGAATAAATTATGACTACTGGAAACCTCGTATGATTGCCTTCTTAAAATCTCTGGACAAAAAGGCTTGGAGAGCTGCTGACAAAGGATGGAACCATCCCACCATAACTGAGAAAGATGGGACAATCAGTCTGAAGCCTGAGGAAGAATGGAGAAAAGAAGAAGATGAGTTAGCCGTGGGAAATTCCAAAGCTTTAAATGCCTTGTTCAATGGAATTGATAGAAACATTTTCAGACTAGTACATAAATGTGAACTGGCCAAGGAAGTGTAGGACACTCTCAAAACTACCCATGAAGGCACATCCAAAGTAAAAATGTCAAGGCTTCAGATGCTGACTACAAAGTTTGAGAACCTAAGGATGAATGAAGATGAAACCATTCATGAGTTTCACATGAACATCTTGGAGATTGCCAACACCTCAGGAGCATTGGGTGAAAAGATGTCTGAAGAAAAACTGGTGAGAAAGATTCTCAGATCCCTGCCTAAAAGATTTGCAATGAAGGTAACTGCTATAGAGGAAGCCCAGTACATCAGCAACTTAAAGGTGGATGAACTCATTGGGTCTCTTCAGACTTTTGAGATGGGGATCGGTGACAATGTTGACAAGAAAAACAAGAGCATAGCGCTTGTATCCAACACTGAAGATGAAAACAAGGAGGATGAAGAAGAAAATATTTCAGAAGCTATAGCCATGCTTGGAAGACAATTCAACAAACTCATCAAGAGAATGGATCCAAAGTCAAGGTCAAATGTTGAGAACATCCCCTCTGACATTAACAGATCTTATGACTCCAGCAGAAGACCAAGGTCTGAAGAGAAGGGAAATCAAGGTAGAGGAATTCAATGCCATGGTTGTGAAGGATATGGGCATATTCGAGCTGAATGTCCTACCTTTCTTAAGAAACAAAAGAAAGGTATGACTGTTACCTGGTCTGACTGTGATTCAGAAAGTAATTCTGAAGAAGAATCTACCAAACTAGTTACTGCACTAACTGGTGTTTGTACCTCTGAAAGTGACACTAGTGATGAGGAAGTGACATTTGAAGAACTGGCTGATACTTACAAGAAATTGTGTATCAGAAGTGCTGAAGTCTGTGTGCAAAATGAGAGACAAACAAAACTCATCATAAAGTTGGAGGCTGAAAAAAGGGCAGACCTTGAAACTATAAGTCATCTAGAAGGGGAAGTTCAAATGTTGAACTCAAAATTGAACCAGATGACCAAATCTGTCAAGATGCTGACAAATGGAACTGACAAATTGGAAGAAATCCTTCAGGTTGGACAAAATGTGGGAAACAAGTCTGGACTAGGATTTGTGGAAGCAAAGAAATCTGGTGCAGACAAGAAAATCAGGTCTGATAAACAAATGACAAAGCAGATGTCACAACATAACACTCAACATCGGGAACAGAGAAATATGAAGAAAAAGTACCAAAGATGGAGATGTCATCATTGTGGAAGGTTTGGTCACATAAAGCCTTTCTGCTTCAGATTGTATGGATACCCTAATCAGAACCCAGGTGTCAAACCTAAGGCTAACAGGGTACCACATACTCCTCAATGGAAGAAAAAGGCTACTGCCTTGATAGCCCACACTTCCCTGAGAGTCTCTGCAAAGGAAGACTGGTACTTTGACAGTGGGTGTTCTAAGCACATGACTGGAATCAAGAACATTCTCAATAATGTTAAACCTCACACCACTAGTTATGTGACCTTTGGAGATGGTGCTAGAGGTGAAATCAAAGGAGTTGGTAATTTGGACTGCCCTGGAGTTCCAAATCTGAATGAAATACTATTGGTAAAAGGCCTGACTGCTAATCTCATTAGTATCAGTCAATTATGTGATCTAGGATTCAAGGTCAACTTCTCAAAATCTGAATGTCTTGTAATTAATGAAAAACAAGAAGTTGTAATGAAAGGAGTCAGATCTAAAGACAACAGTTACTTGTGGGAGCCTGAGAACACTAATTACTCCACTGTGTGTTCTATTGCCAAAGAAGAAAAAGAGGTGAAACTATGGCACCAAAAACTTGGCCATCTTCATCTAAGAGGAATGAAAAGGATTATCTCCATGGAGGCAGTCAGAGGGATTCCAAGACTGCAAATTGATGAAGGGAGAGTTTGTGGTGAATGTCAGGTTGGTAGGCAGACTAGGATGTCACATCCAAAGTCAAGACATATGACCACCTCTAAGGTTCTAGATCTTCTTCATATGGGACCAATGCAGGTGAAAAGTCTTGATGGAAAGAGATATGCCTATGTTGTGGTGGATGACTTTGAAGTTTTTAAATAACTGTGCAAAAGAATTCAAAGAGAAGGGTGTATTGTCAGAATCAGAAGTGATCATGACAAGGAATTTGAAAACAGCAAGTTTAATAAGTTATGTTCCTCAGAAGAAATTAGTCATGAATTCTCTTCTCCTATAACTCCTCAACAAAATGGAGTTGAAGAGAGGAAAAATAGGATCATACAGGAATTTTCCAGAGCTATGATACATGCCAAAAGACTCCCCTTTCATTTTTGTGCTGAGGATGAATACATTGCATCTGGTAGTAGCTGTTCTCAAATTATCTGGATAAAACAGATGCTCACTGAGTATAATGTCTCACAAGATGTTGTGACATTGTACTGTGACAATCTGCGTACAATCAATATTTCCAAGAACCCTATTCAGCATAGCAGGACCAAGCACATTGACCTTAAACATTACTTTATCAGAGACCTTGTAGAGGAGAAGACAATTAAACTGGAACATGTTGCCATTAAGCTACAGCTGGCTGACATTTTTACCAAGGATCTTGATGCAAATCAACTTGAAAACTTGAGGGGCAAGTTGGGTATTTGCCAACATGAGAAATTGTAGCAATTAATTTTGCTCAAAACAAGGGTTGAGGGAGTTATTTTTGTTAAGTCTATTTTAAGTGGGTTAATCATATATTTCCCCAATTCTTTCAAAATTATTAAGAAGTTAAATAGACACACATTTTCCTCCTTCCTCTATCGACTTTGCAACAACGCCCAATCTCTCAATCAAAGTTTTCTCTCTAGTTGGTACTGGTTTTCTAAGACTATCAAAATGTCTCAAACATCATCCTCATCCAAGACGACTGTTTCATCTTCATCATCTGATCAAGATTCTCGGGCAATCACCTCATGCATGGATTCGGAAGTCCTGGAGATTACTCCTCTTAGAGAAATGGCAACTAACCCTTCCAAGGTCAAAAAGCTGAGAACAAGGCATGCAGGAAGGTCTCAGGCTACTTCATCCGGTAATCCCTCGCAACCTTCATCTTCTGTACCAAATAGGGAAGGATCAGCTTATGTACATCAAACAATAGCTAGGCTTGTTACAAGAATCCTGAGTGAGAACCACTCTGTACCGGGGATTTCTGTTCCATTAAATCAAGAATCAGCAAGCCCAAATGTTGAAGCAAATCCAGATGTCTCTGATAATGTTGAGACACCAAATGACAACATTCAAAAATCATTTGAAAACCTTGATGATATTCAGAACCCCTCAGAAAAGAATGTTGAACCACCTGTTATTGATGTGGATGAGGAATACTCAGACAATGACCTGATTGCAAATATTAACCCTAGCATAGCTAGGAGAATGATGAACAGGAAGGGTAATCAAGATGCTTCAAAATGTCTGACCAAAGAGAAACATGCTGATAAGAAAACCAGGTCTGAAGGCAAGACTGGACTGTCCAAAGGGAAGGTGAAAGCCCAAGTGCATACTGGGAGTCTCTCAAAGCCTGCAAGACAACCAATAACAAAGAAGAGAAAAGAACCTGAGCCTACTGATTCTGATGAGGAATCAGAATTTGAAATTGATGCTGAAGACATTCCTCTCAGAAGGAAACTCCCTTCCAGCAAAATGGCTAGAGTTCCTGAAGTCCCCACTGACAACATTTCATTTCACCACCCTGAAAATGCCAACAGATGGAAGTATGTTTGCTTGAAGAGAATATCCTTGGAAAGAGAACTAAACAATGGTGCCATGGATTGCAAGGAAATCATGGACCTGATCAAAGATGCTGGACTAATGAAGACTGTGGTAAAATTTACCAAATGCTATGAAAATATGGTCAAGGAATTCATAGTGAATTTGTCTGATGAATGTGTTGATGGAAGGTCAGCTGACTTTGAATGTGTATATGTGAGAGGAAGAAGGGTTAATTTCTCTCCATCTGAAATTAACAAATTTCTTGGAAGATCAAATGAGGCTTGCCCTGAACTAGAAGTTACTGACAATGAAGTTTTCCAAACCATCACAGCAAGACAACTGGGTCCCTACAAACCATAAATCAACCATCTCTACAGGATTGGGGAGATTCATTTATGTTGTTGGTACCAGGACTGAATTTTGACTATGGCAGGTACATTTTTGATCAAACTTTAAAACATGCTGGTAGCTATGCTGTTAAAGGCCCAATTGCCTTTCCCTCCCTCCTATGTGGAATCATCCTTGCTCAGTACCCTGATATCCTGGTGGAAAGAGACACTGCTTGCAAAAGAGCTCCTGCTCTTGGGTTACACTACAAGCTGTTTCAGGGATCTCATGCTCCTGACATTATTATAACATCAACTGAGACATCATCTGCAAAAAATCAGTCCAAGACATCTGATGTTATAGCTGTATTGAAAGAGACCTGCAAAGAGCTGGAGACAAGGAAAAAGACTCTAGAAAACCTACTTGCCAAATTAGAACAGGAGGAGACTGAAGGAAACAGAAGGGAAGAGGGTGCTGCTGAAGATCAACTCAATGCTGAAGAAAGTAGCTCCTCTGAAGGTGACAGTGCTTAAAGTTTGGTGGAATTGACAAGCCTGATGCTGATGCTGTTGATGCAAGTGTCTTCAGATTTTATTTGTTGTTCTTATTACCTATTTTGGATAACTGTATAAAAGTTAAGTACATGTATCTTTGGCCCATTTGTGGCTAAAGAGGGGGAGATATTTTGTGTTAATTACTTGGTAGACATTATATTTTTCTGCATTCATATTCATTCTGCTGCTCTATATTCTCTGATTGCTTAGGGGTTTTAGCCAAAAATCTGCCAAAGGGGGAGTTTGTAAGTGTTTAGTTATTGGCATGTATTTTTGGTAAAACCAGGTGTGTAAATGTCATGACTGATGTCATAACATCATGGATTATTAGGTTCTTTATGCAGAAAAAGTATGGCACACAGTAGCTACTGTGTATGAGTGTGTATCTGAGCATTTTGCAAAAGATCACATTTATTGCCTTCTACCAAAATCAGTAAACAGGAATTCTGATGTCATAACAAATGTTAAGACATCCTATACTGATCTAACAGATATGCAGGTTGGTTAATTCTGAGATTTTTCAGGAAGATGGCTCATTCTTTCCAGAACAGAATCTCACGTGGACTTTAGGTTAACCTAGCTTAACCCTAATCTGGTTGATAAAGTCTTGTGACCAAGTCTTAAGGTTAAACCTAATTAACCCTATCTTTTTGTGGAAACCCTAACTGAAGAAACAGCTGCTATATATTCAACAGGATTGCTGTTTGGAAAGTAACTCTTGGACTGAAGACCAATTAGGAGCTGTATAGTTTTAACTGCTGTAATCCAAGCAAGTATCATTGTGATAAGTGACTTGGAATAGGTTTTGATTGTAAGGGTTTTTGTATCACTCAAAGCTTTGAAGCAAGAGTGTTTTGTGTCTCTTGACTAAAGCTTTGAAGCAAAGTCAAGTTAGGTTTATGTATCATTCAAAGCTGTGAAGCAAGAGTGTTTGTGTTACTTGATTAAAAAGCTGTGAAGCATAATCAAGTGTATGTTCTGAAGAGTGTCTTCATTAATTCATTAGTCAATTGTTTTAAGTATCACTGTTGTGATTGAGAGGGAGTGAGTAGGAACTCAAGTTTAAGTTGAACTTAGATTGAAGTTGCATTGGGTAGGTCTTAAGTGAAGGAGATAAACTGGTTGGTTTATTCCTGAATTAATATCTCTTATAGTGGATTTCCTCCCTGGCTTGGTAGCCCCCAGAGTAGGTGTTGTTTCACACTGAACTGGGTAAACAATTGACTGTGCTCTTTACTGTTTTTATTTACTGTCTTATAGAAAGTCAGATACGGTGTCATAACATTCACTGTGACAATGAGTATCTGCTGCCAGAATTTCACTTGGTATGAGCATTCTTAGAGACCCATAATGAAACATGAAATTCATTTGAAGTAGAGTATCATGCTTCTGCAGTTGTTGCTTCTGTGTTGGTTGAATATAAGAAGTCTTCTGCTGAAGATGGTACCCCTTCTGAGAGTGTTAAGATTGTTGTTGCTGAAGAGATGCCATATGGGCTAAAAGAGACTCTTGATAAGCTAAAGAAGTCCAATGCCATCATTCAAACGTGTATGGATAAGAAAGATGAAAGATCTGAGGAGCATAGTGCTTCTATTTTTGCTCTTGCCAAGATGATGAAAGACTTCATAGCTAGGCTACAACCTCCTCCTCCACCTAAACCTTATAATTTTTGTTTACCTTTGTTTTTTTATAATTCTAGATGTTTTTTTGTGTATCTAAAACTCTTTGTACTTTGGTATTTGGCAAATCGAATTTTTTTCTATTTGTCTTTTTAAATCTTTTTTATATCTAAAAAATGTGGAGAAAGTAATTATTTTGATATATATATATATATATATATATATATATATATATATATATATATATATATATATATATATATATATATATATATATATATATATATATATATATATATATTCTCAGAATCTTGTTCCAAAGCATGTTCTGATGTTTTTTCCACTAATGTTGTTTGACCTTGGAACTTTGAGAAAGTTCGCTTAATTTTTCTTAACAGGAAAACTCTAGTGTTCCGAAGGAAATTAAAAATCTAGAGAATTAGAAGTCATGGGTTATTTACCCTTTGTTAAAATGAAATTCAATGAGCCTCTGATGATATGACAAGTTCAACTAGACTCTGATACACCATTTTTTTGTATAGCAAACTAGAATTTGAGATGAAGATTTCTACAATTCTAGTTAGACTCTTGTGGTAGACCAGGTTAGACACCTCCTCATGTTCTAATAGTAAGCTATAATCTAAGATGAATATTTAAGTATTGTAACACTCTTCTAAAATTCCACGAATATTATAATTAATATATCTGAGTAATACATCAAAGGGGTGTCACATGTTTCATAAAACATCAAACATGCATTTATTGCTCTGTAACTCGAGATTTTCATCATTTATAAACATTTCTTCTCAGAATTCCAAAACAATAAACATTTACTAGGAAACAAAAATCATAGCTTAAAACAAATTCATTAAAACTTCAACAAAACATCACCATTTCTCATCATTCGAGAGTTATAAGTTAAAACGTCTTGAACATTTTAAATAACATCTAATTCATGTCAACAAAATGAAACATAAGGTTCAAATCAAACATCATCGACCCCGATTTTACATATCAGAGCAATACCTTCTAACTCAATTATAAATAAACAACGTAATCTGAACCTATCCTCTAAGCTTCAACGAAATATTCCTGATCACCTGCAAGTTACCCACGTATAGAGGCAACATTTCCAAACAAAAAGGGTGAGTAATCTAAATTATTGTAAAAAATATATGGAATAAATATAGTAGTATAACAACACAACATCATGGATTCTACATATCAACATATTTCATATACTATACTCACAACTTCGCATCATCACTACAATTCAATTATATCATTATATCATCACATTGACATCTATCATTAAGCACCGCAAAAATCACAACGTCATCAACTTTACTTAATCATTTATTATGAAATGTAACATATAATGCAATGCAACATCATTGACTCATGCATGTGGTACCAAAACATCACTGATGACAATGTCATCTTCCTCCAAAGGTCCCCACCATAAGATCAATTCCTGCTTGGAACCAGAGCATATTATAATATTGCAGTTAATCCACACTATAGGGTTGAGTACATCACTAGACCAACATCCTATCAACAACACTAGACTAATTGTCTTAACAACATCACTAGACCAAAGTCTTAACATATGCCATGAATGCATGATGCACAACAATATAATACACACGACCACTGCTAGTCAAAATGCATCATTATCTATGAATTCATCATAATATCATCACATACATCGTAATGTTATAGCATTATCACAACATCATCAATTACTTCATAAAACAACATACAATCATCATAGCAACAATAATTCGTCATTTACAGACACATCTTACTAAGCCAATCACAGAATCATAATATTCATCAAAGCATAGGTATTAGAAAACACATCATATGATTCATTTCATCCTACACACCCATAGTACATCATGTTAGCTTCCTAACGCTTCAAATGACATATCAAACGGAATCCTAAAACTCAATTTGAGACACTTTGAAGATTATGTCATCTTCCCCTCGCCCGAGGCTCGCCTGACGAAGCAGCTTGCTCGCTTCTGGCTTTCTCGACGATTCAGGGGAGAATCGCCCTTCCCACACAAATTTCCAGGATCATTATTTTTCCTTTACCTCATTCACCCGGCGAGCCTGTTTGTTCGCCCAGCGAGCTCAACTCGCATCTGCTTCGCCCAACAAAGCTTGAGTGAGTCCACTTCTCACATACACTTTCCAAAGAATCTGTTTTTCCCCTCTAGTACCTTCTCTTATTCCTCACTTGATACGTCAATGGTGAAGTCCCTTTCCCCGAAAAATCTATGTGCTTGCCCGGCGACGTAACGCGAATAGGAAAGAATATGTGAATTTTCTAAACTACACCAGTCCCAATTTCCACACGATTTCACATCTAAACTGACTTGAAACTCATACAAATTACATATTCCCATCATACAACAACAACACTTCTTAGTACATATTACATACATCAATTCATGGCATTATTAGCATCCATTATTCGCAACATTATCAAGGATTTATCATATATTAAATCATCATAAAACCCAAATAAACCTACATACATCTAAACCATATATCAATCACAATAAGAAGGACAACCCCCTTACCTTAGATTCTGTTTTGATCTTCCTCTTTGTGTTCTCCCATAAATCCTTTTGTTTTCCTTCTTCCCTAGCTCTATTGCGATCTTCCAACTCTTTTCACGATGTACACACTGATACAATTTTTCCTTTATTCCTTATTTAACCCTTGGACCATTTCTATAGATTTCCATCTTACCCTCACTAATCCTCATAATATTACCACTTTTCCCTCTTCATATGTACATCATATTACTATCTATATTTTCTCCAATTAAAATAATTCTAAATAATTACTCTAATTATCTAAAATTATTAAAACATCCAATATCACTTAATTCCCACCATAGCACACATAACATCTTGTAGCAGTAGAAATATTGAGACTAAGCCATTAATTGACTTAACTTGCAAAATCAGTGAAAGTCACCACCTTACTTTTATTTAATCTAAAGCAAAGGGAAAAGAGCGAATAAAACCCGATGTAATAAAGAGATCGAGGTAAGGGGTTTAGTTATACAAAGGGAATGTATTAGAATTCTAAACATCTACGGTACTACGTAGGAACCACTTTGAAAATCTGTGTATTTTTCTACGAAAGATATATTTACAAAATGAGATTGTGGAGATGAGAAAAGAAGTGGTTTTTACAATTTTTTCACCCGCCGTTATTGGGAAACTTTTGTGTCTACGTACCACCTTTCATGCAATAGGAGATTAGGACACTTGTAGTTCTTCTCAAAAAATTTCAAAACTATTATGTGTTGGTCAATTTTAAGAAATAATGTTTTAAAGAGAAAAGCCAAAGCGGAAAAAAGGTTTGAATTTGTATTGTATTTTTTAAGTATTGAAGAAAGAAGTCATATCTTGATTAAGATTGATTGATGACTTTATTAATAAAACAATTTTGAAAATGCATGGACCTAAGTCCAAGTTTTTTATGAAAGCGGTTCAAGTTAGGAAACAATAATCGTTTGAAAAAGGGAGAAGAGTTTGAAAATTAAAGAAGAATGGAAGGAGAAAACCCTAAATATGCAAAGATAATTAACTGAAAAAATACACTTGCACATGCTCACTCCTAGGGTTTACTCCACTCCGGTTGCCTTTGGTAAACGGTCATGAAGTATAGGGAATGTTAGTGGTCGTCCTCTAGTCCCAAAAGATCTAAAATTACCCATTCGGATGTTGCCTTGAAAAAAGATCTTAAGGCTTTAGGATGATTACTAAAATTTCCTAACGTTGCTTTTGTGATCGTACTTGTCCCTTCGAACTTCCCTTAAAATTCCAACAACAATGCTACCTATTCCTTAATAATAGCATAGCATCGTCTAAAGGAAAACGAACATACTTTTTTCGAGTAGGTAGATTAGTTCCTAGGTACTTGCTCAAATAAAATTTTTCACACGAACATTTTTCAAAACAACTTCGTCACACTCTTGAGGACCGATACAAGGGTTATCACAAAGTAAAACTTTTCAAAACAAGCACACACAAGCAATTTTAAAAAATGAGAAAAGTACATAAGAGTCCATGGAAAACAATGGATAGAAAGGGTGTTAACACCTTCCCTTTCTTTAATCTACCCCCCGTACTCATAAACAACTCAAAAAAGGTTTTTTCTGTTCTTTTTCCTTTTCCTTAGTTAGATAAAATAAAAGTCGGTGGCGACTCTTGCTTACCACGATATTTCCAAACAAAAAATGCAAACCAGTATAGCAGTCGGTTCTGCCACCGTATCACAGAAGTGGCGACTCTGCTAGGGAATTATCTAATAAAGTGGGGTATACTCTTCTGGATACATGCTTCTTCTTCAAATCATCAAGTTACCTCTTATGTCATGGGGAAGAAAATTGTCATTACAGAAGACCTAATTTCAAAGCTTATTGGTTATAATGGTGGAGGTGTCATATGCATTGACATGGCTGAGAGATGCTCTGACGTAGGCTCTATTGCAAGGGAAATATTTACTCATGGATTTCCCTCCAGCAAAATCAGAGATCTGAAGGATCACCACAAAATTTGGGCAAGAATTATTCTGGGGTGTATCAACCACACGAAGCCAACTAGCTCTCCTGATTATATCAACATGATCAGCAGTTTATGATCTATTTCATTGCCAAGAGGACTAAGGTAAACCTCTCACACTTGTTGTTTAATCATCTTAGAACTAGTGTGAAGGAAACAAGAGAAGATGAACGAACCAAGAAGGACTGGATACCCTTAGGAAGACTCATATTAGATATTCTGACAGAGAATAGTCTAATAGAACATTTGACTGAAGCCTAGGAAATCATCACTTTAGAAGAAACCGCTGGGAAGCCCCTGAACGCAAAAAATCTGAAAAAGATAAAAATCATTGAGAATATCAAGAAGGAACCTACTATTACTTCTCATGCAACCATCACTTCAAGAAGGATACCTCTGGATGATTTTCCTCTATTTTCTGATATTGACTCCAAGTCAGAAATAATAGTCAGATATCTGGACGCTTGCAAGGAAGATGGTACTGCACCAGAAATCAATATTCAGAACTTACACAAGGCTTCTCCAGAAGTTTCTTTAAAGAAGACCAAGAAGAGGAAAGCTGCAGCAGAAGGACCATCTCAGAGGACTCCAAAAGCTGCCAAAAAGAAAGTTAATCCTTCCTCTGTTTTTGTTATAGAATCAAAAAGTTTATCAACATATGAAGCCATGCCTACTCAACCAGAACATCCAACTCCATAAACATTTGAAGACTTTGACATAGAGTTTGATCCATCAAAAACTCTAGGTCTGAATGAAACTCACTCCCTCACTCATAATCTAAATCCTGAACTAACCCAACCAGAACTTGCCAAAGTTCTGTCTGATATTGGATCATTTGACCAAGACTTTTCAGCTCCCGTACCACAAAATCCAAATTCTCAACTCCCTGAAAATCCAAACTCTGATACCACACCAAAAATTCCGCAACCTCACTCTCCACAAAAAGAAATTTTACAAACACAATCACCTCAACCTGAAATACAACAACCAGAAGCTCAACCTTCTAAGAATCAATCTTCTAATATCCATGAACCAGAACCTCACCATGTTTCAACAAACCAATCTGAAGAACCTCATTCCGATTCTGATACAATCCCAATACCTGGAATCATATAACCACTTGCTATTCGCATGCCTCTCACCATCCATGACATTCCAGAAATTCCTTCTTCTTTGGAATCCACACCACCAAACTCCCCTACCAGTCCAATCATCATACCTGACTCTCCCACTCCTTCACCCACTAACGGTCCAGCTGACAACGTAAGACTCGTCATTGATCCAACTGTGCTGGAAAGACTAGCTTCTATCTCTCACAAAATTTCCATTCCCAAACCTAAACCAACTGAAACCACATCAGATGTTGGTACAAGTTTGTTGATTTTTGAAACAAGAATACAAGAATGGATAAATTCTTTGAAGTATGCTAGTCAAGATATGACTAATCCTGCTGCTTCTGATTATATGTGGACAAAATTCAGAAATTGGCTTAGTTCTGAAACGCTAAAGTTGAAGGAATAGAGTTATGAACAGGTTCAACAGAACTTTAGTGCTAAGCTGAAGGCTTTTCAAGACCAAGTTATGAGCCAACTTCTCAAGAAAGATATTCTCTCTCTGGATAATGCTCCTTGGACAGAGCATCATCCCTTAGATGAAATTCAACCAGAATCAGAAAGTCTCTCCCTGACTGCTGCTCCAGAAGACATGATCACAACAGAAGAAATGGTTCACTCTGAACAAGCTGCAGAATGCTCTAAGCAACTTCCAACTCCTGAAGAAACTCCAGCACCTTCCTTAGTCATGCAAACTCTGGAAGAGTTGAAGAAAGAAAATGCTCTAATCCATGCAAGGTTGGATAAGCAGGAGGACACGAACAAAGAGATTAAAAGCATTTTGGGCAAGCAAGAAGAGTCTAATTCTCAGATCAAGAGCTTGCTGGAAGCTTTGTTCACACGTCTTCCTCCTCCTTCTTAGTTTTTTTTTTAATCTGTTTATCTGTAAGGCTTAACTTTTTCCCTTTTCTGTTCTGGAACTTATCATTGCATCATGTTTTTTTTAATATAATTCAACTATTTTCGCTCTGATTATATTTCCTTTTTAATAACTGACAAAAAGGGGGAGAAAGTAAAATATTTTCAATAATGGTTTACCGAGACAGAAGTCTCAAACATTCTGAATTACTTAACCTTTATCTTCTGAAAAGTTTGAACAAGTATAAATTCTGATGAAAGATACAGCTAAACTCTGATGCTCAAGGAACTTAAGGGAAGTAATCAACTCAGGGGGAGTTTCTCTTAAACCTTTTGTTCTTTATTTTTAATTGAAAAATCTAGTTTTTGTCATCATCAAAAAGGGGGAGATTGTTAGAACATAGTTTGATTCTACAACCCTTAGTTAGAGTTTTGATGATCACAAATACAAATAATAAATAATAAATACAAAGAACAAATATGCACCCTAAAAATTATGTTTTATGTATGCAGAAGTTCTGACCATATCAGCATCAGAAGATAAGCCATAAGAGCTACACGCTGAAGTAATCAGAACATGCGTTGTAGGTTGATGACCAGAACCTACGCCTAATCAAAGTAAACTCTGATTCTGAACAAGAACATACCAACCCAAGTAATCAATATTCTGAAGCGTTATCAGCAAGTAAGGAGTTAAGATTCTGAAGAGTTATTGATCATTCATAACAACATCAATTCCAACGGCTTCTTTCAGGCTGGATCTTCTCCAAATGGAAAGTGTGTTGATGAAATTAAACATACTTTATGATCAACGTCATTCCACTGCCTATATAAACAAAGTCAGCATTCAAAATCAAGAACGATTTTTGCCATATTACCACTCACGCATATTCCAAACTGCAAGCAATATCATTTACATTTCCAAGCTATAATCTTGTGTAATTTATCACAGTTGTGATAAACAGTTTTTGTTAGAAAAACAACAACACATATCTTGTATAATTGTATTGAAATAATGTTCCTTGAGATTAACCGGGATGTGGTTGTACTCAAAAAGACTTTAACTGTTGTTAAAGTATATTTTGTAATCTTGTTGAGATTAGTGAATTAAAACCTCGTTGGAGAGAGGAGAAATCACCTTGACGATTGGACTGGAGTAGTTTGAGATCAAATGAACTGGGATAAAAATACTGTGTCATTGAGCTTTTAATTTCATGTTTTCAATTCAAACCCACCTTCTTGTGTTTTTCACATTTTCAGCTTTCACTTTGAAGTAACCCTACTATCCAGGTTTCTTCTCATAGCCCTATTATCCAGGCTTTTATTTCGATGTAACCCTACTATCCAGTTTCCTTCTTATAGCCCTACTATCTAGGCTTTCATCTTGAAGTAATCCTACTCTCCAGGTTCCTTCCCATAGTCCTACTATCCAGGCTTTCAGCCCTATGTAACCCTACTATCCAGGTTCCTTGTTATAGCCCTACTCTCCAGGCTTTCATTTCGTAGTAACCCTACTATCTGGGTTCCTTCTCATAGCCCTATTATCAAGGCTTTCACCTCGAAGCAACCCTACTATCTAGGTTCCTTCTCATAGCCCTACTATCTAGGCTTTCACTTCGAAGTAACCCTACTATTTAGGCTTTCACCTCGAAGCAACCCTACTATCCAGGTTCCTTCTCTCTTATCTCTAGATAATAATTTAGAGCACTGTAAGACCTGAACCCGACCAGATACGGTCAGTTTCACATTTCCCCAGTAAGACGTTGTGCAGCCTGGACCCTGACCATATATGCAGTTTACTTCCACCTCCTCAATCAAGAGTTAATTCCCAAGTAGAATAATGGACAACCGAAGCTCCTAGACACAAATTAGCTTTCCTAGGTGAGGTCCTCCTCAATGGCAGGTACAGGAATCCTTGCAAAGGAATCTCTTATGCAACCAATATCTTTTCTGGATGGCATCTTTAAGCCCATCTCCGACGATTATTTGTCGACTTCCAAATGGAATATGTAAGCCCATTCTCGATATTATCAATCGATCACCATGCACTTCATGCGAGTCCAAATTTCTGGGCACTCTAGTGTTCAATCATCTTCCACCTTCAAAACACGAAAGGAAGACCAGCCAATCTACATCCTCAGGTGTAAGAAGATTGAACAGGGGCAGCTGTTGTACCCAAAAATTTTCCCTTCCGTTTTACTCAACATATGCTCGTTAATACCCCCAACTTGCTTAAGGATGCCCAAGAGTCTGACCAGACAAACTCTCTCCTAAAGCAATAAACCTCAAACTAGGGTTTCCCTTTTCATCAAGATCAGTGAGCTTCAAAGGCCTCAAATATTTTCCATGGTCCTTATATGTTCTCAAGATCATCCATGAAAAGTTTCATGCCTTGCACAAGAAGTTTGCTCAGTCAACTGCTCAGATGCTTGAAAATTAACAATATTAGGTCAAAATTCAACTGTGGCCCATATACAGTCAAACTTCAAGATTTTTGGTCAACATCAACATTTTGAAGTAATATTCATCATTTGATCAAAGGTTTATCATGATTCCTCAAGGAATGCTCCTAATTCATCAAAACTCAAAAGTTGCTAAATTAGGGTTTATTAGGAAAAGTCAACCAAACTTTGACCAAGCATACCTTTCTCATACTTTATCAGAAATTCTCGTCCAAGGCTCATTTTGAAGATAATCTAATTTCCTACAACTCATCTTCAGCCATCAAGTTCAAAAAGTGCACTCATAAAAATATATGAATTTCTACATTATAGGTCCTTTTGAAAAGTCAACAAAAACACCTTTTGGGTCAAAGCTTCTTGCATGAACATGGAAGATCCAATCGAGGTGAAACCAAAAGGGTTGTTTAGGGGACATCCTAAGCTTTCTAAAAATCCCAAGAACACCTCTCTAGGTTTAAAATTGGAAGAGATATGCATTGTCAAAGTTGGCCATTTTTGGAAAATTGCTAAAAGTCAAATGTGCTCAAAAGTGCATATTTTGTCAAATGGACCTAGTTTTTCATGATTTCATCTTACTTCTAACATGGTCCACGACCCAAACACTCTCCCACATATCATTGGCTTTATTTATTTAAATTATTTTTATTTTCATCATTTAAAAAAATCAAATTAAATCAAATAAATGATATAAATTAGTAAAGATTTGTTTTTGATCTGATTTTGAATAGAATCACAATCCGATTATGCTGTCAAACAAAGTCAAATCATGCAAAGGGTGATTGTGACGAGAGTAGCATGATTTGGCTTGATTTAGGAAGAAATAATGCAAAGAGGAAATCAAATCCAATCTTCATAATTTGCCAAGATTTGAATACTTTTTGTTGACCTAATTCAGTGCACTACATATATAGAACAATTCCCAAGCACAAAAAGGAGGATTGACCACGTGAAGCTGCCAAGACAAGTTGCCACTTTTTTCCAAAAAGTATCAAGACGAATTCCATATTAGAGCCATCCTCAAGGAGATTTAAGGATTGCAACACGTTCCTGGGCACCCACAAAAGCTTTTCCAACCATTGCATGCATTAAGACGCCCAAAATTAGCCTCCATATCTCTCACGGTTTGCCATATTTCTTGAATTCGATTTTGACAATTTACGTATGATAAACTACTTTTAAGCATAGCATTATATTTGTATCATCATTTGGAATGTTTTTGTTTAAATAATTTTGTGTTTTGATGCATATATTGATGACTGCCATGGCTAGGATTTAAGAAGTCGTTTTAGGGCTTCTCTGTACAAGAAAAATTAGGCTAAGAAAAGGATACCATGATGCTCGTGGGATCAAGACGAATTGATCCATGTATTCACTTTTCATTTATCATTCGATTTGTGGATCTTTGAAGCTTGCAGGGCTATGGCTATGGAGCTCTGTCCGTAGGTAAAAGGTATTGGCCTAAGACGACAGAACCCATTGGTGTAGACATTTCTTTACAGTTATCCATGTCAAACCTTTTCAAGAGTTCCTTGCAATATTTTGATTGGTTGATGAAGATTCCATCTTTTAGTTCTTTGATTTGAAGTCTAAGAAAATAGTTCATTTTACCCATCATGGACATTTCAAATTCTCCTTGCATCATTGATAAGAATTATTCACACATTTCTTTATTTGAAGAACCGAAGATGATGTCATCAACATAGACTTGTGCTAGCAAGGTGTCATATTTGATTTTCTTGATAAATAGAGTCTTGTCAACTTTGCCTTTTTTGAAACCTTTTTTGCATAAGAAGTTGCTTAAACGATCATACCATGCCCTTGGTGCTTGTTTTAATCCATAGAGGGATTTTCTCAATTTAAATACATGAGATGGATTCTTGATGTCTTCGAAACCCGGGGGTTGCTTAACATAGACTTCTTCAGCGATATATCCATTCAATAATGCGCTTTTGACATACATTTGGAAAAGCTGAAAATTTAATGAACAAGCATAGGCAAGTAAGAGACGAATAGCTTCTAACCTTGCAACTGGAGCGAAAGTTTCTTTAAAGTCTATTCCTTCTTCTTGATTATAGCCTTGTGCTACTAATCATGCTTTGTTGCGAATAATTATTCCATTCTCATCAAGTTTTTTTTTGAACACCCATCTTGTTCCAATAATGTGTTTGTTGCTTGGCCTAGGAACGAGTTCCCAAACTTGATTCCTTTCAAATTGATTCAATTCTTCTTGCATAGCTATGATCCATTGGTCATCTCCTAAAGCTTCATCAACTTTGGAAGGTTCCATTTGAGAGACAAATGCCATGTTTAGGCAAGCATCCTTGAGATTTAATCTTGTAGACACGTCATGAGTTATATCACCAATTACTTTATCAATAGGATGATCTCTATGAGTTCTCCATTCTTTTGGTAGATCATTGAGATTCGATTCTTGTTGAGGTGATTCTTCGAGTTGAATGGGTTGATCCTTGGAAGAATTTTCTTGAGGACCTTCTAAAATTTCATCATCATTATCACAAATAATATTATCCTCCTTGGAGGAGTTAGTTTCATCTAAAGAAACATGCATAGATTCTTCAATAGTCAAAATTCTTTTGTTGTAAATTCTATATGCTTTACTAGAGAGTGAGTAACCAAGGATAATACCTTCATCAGATTTCTCATCAAACTTACCCAAATTATCTTTGTCATTGTTTAGGACAAAGCATTTGCACCCAAAGATATGAAAGAAAGCAATGTTTGGTTTTCTCCCTTTGAAAGGTTCATATGGAGTTTTCTTTAAGATTGGTCTAATGTTAACTCTATTGCTAACAAAACATGTCTTGCTCATCGCATCCGCCCCAAAGTATTTTGGAAGGTTTTAGTCTCTAAGCATTGTTCTAGCAAGTTCCACAAGAGACCTATTCTTTCTTTCAACCACTCCATTTTATTATGGAGTCCTCGGTGCCGAGAAGTTGTGAGATATTCCATGTTCTCCATAGAATTCTTCAAATAGAGCATTTTGGAATTCTCCGCCATGGTCACTCCTTATTGAGGAAATTGTTAGAGACTTCTCATTCTGAATTTTTTTAGCATACTTCTTGAACGCCTTAAATGCATCATTTTTCTGCACAAAAAATAATGTCCAAGTATATCAAGAGAAATCGTCAACAATAACCAAAGCATACACATTACCTCCAAAACTCCTTGTTCTTGATGGACCAAATAAATCCATATGTAACAATTGTAGTGGCCTTGTAGTGGACACCACATTCTTAGATTTGAAAGTTGATCTAGTTTGTTTCCCTTTTTGGCAAGCATCGCATAGTCTATCTTTGACGAAATTTCTCTTAGGTAAACCAATGACTAGATCATGCTTGATTAATTTATTCAAGTGTTCCATATGAATATGAGCAATTCTTTTGTGCCAAATCCATGAATCATCGTTGTTCACCATGAGACATTTAACCTTCAAAGACGGATTATCAAGGGAAATCATGAATATATTATTTATTATTTTACCTTTAAGAATAACCTCATCAGTGACTTCGTCTTCTATCAAACATTCATTCTTGGTGAACTTGATTTTGAAGCTTTTGTCACAAATTTGGGTAATACTTAGAAGATTGTGCTTTAGTACTTCAACATAAAGAACATCTTCAATGGATGTGAAAGGTGGAGCACCAATTTTGCCTTTGCCTAGGATTCTTCCCTTATTATTGTCTTCATAAGTGACAAAACCCTTAGCCTTTAGCGCTAGATATGAAAATTGGTTTATGTCTCATGTCGTATGCTTTGAACAACCACTATTAAGATACCAAAGATTTCATGTGATCTTCAAGCATACCTGCAAAACAAATTAGGTTTTGTTAGGTACCCAAGTTGCTTTGGGTACTTCATAATTAGTGCCTTTCTTTACCCATACAAAATGCCCACTTGCCACACTGAAATTTCTAACATAGCAAGCATTAGGTGTATGGCCTTTAATACCACAATAAAAACAAATAGGTTTAAAGTTACTTCTATATCTAGAAGGATAAGATTTCTTCTTTGTAAATGTTTTCTTTTTAGGATAGTGACGAACTATTTTAGGTTTGTTCACTTTCTCTTTGGATGATTGATCATTGGCCTTAACAAAGATAGTTTTGTAAGAAATTGGTTTTGAAAACTTTTAATATCCAAGTCCACTTTTATCATTGGAGTATCTTTGTTGGCTAAGAACACCTTCCAATACAATTTGGCCTTTTCTATATCTTTCAATGACTCTTTTTAATTGGACAATTTGGAAAGAGAGTGAATCACAATTTTTACATACAAAATTTTGTTTTTGTTCATCACTTGATATTTGTTTTTCTTCTTTGAAATCTTTTTCCATTGAAACATATTTTTCTTCTAAGGATGAAATTTGTTTCTTTTGTGATGAAATGGTTTTATACAGAATTTTGCATTCATTCAATAGTTCATCTATAGCACCTTGTGCATCACTATCAAAAAGAGAAAATTCATTACTAACCTCATTATCTTCATCATCGGAATGGTGTGAGGCCATCAATGCTAGATTTTCGCTTTCATCACTATCGGAATCGGATGAGGAACTTATTTCATTGTCCTCCCATGCGACATAAGCCTTTTTGTTCTTGAATCTCTTCTTGCTTTTGAAGCCACCTTTCTTGGAGAGTTTTGGACAATCCGGCTTGATATGACTTTGCTTACCACATTCATAACATGTGATTTCTTGTGTTGATGTGGAGCCTTCCTTTTTCTGAAAATGTTTCTTTCCTTTTGAATGAGAAAAAGGCTTGTCATTTCTACCGAAGAACTTACCAAGCCTTTTAACAAGAAGCATGAAGTTTTCATCTTCTTCCGGATTGTTTTCCTTTTCAACTTCCTTGGAGTCTATCTTCAAAGCAATATTCTTGGATTTCTTCTCTTGATTTTCATGCTTTTCAAGTCTTCCGAGTTCCATTTCGTATTCTTGAAGTTTCCCAAATAATGTCACGGATGTCATGTTGGAGAGACTTTTCTTTTCTGAAATTTACGTTACCTTTGGTTGCCATTCCTTAGTTAAGGACCTAAGTACTTTCAGATTCAATTTATCATTCATCAATGTTTTACCAAGAGCACTTAGATGATTTGTCAAGTGCATAAATCTCTTTTGTAAGTCAAGAATGGTTTCTCGGGGCTGCATTCAAAATAATTCGTATTCTTGACTTAGGGTATTTAGTCTTGATCTTTTTACTTCAACTGTTCCTTCATGAGTTTGTACCAAGGTATCCCATATTTCCTTTGCTGTTTTGCATTCCGAGACACGGAAGAATTCGTCCATGCTAAGTGCACCTTGAAGAAGGTTTATTGCCTTTTTGTCATAGAGAACTTTCTTCTTATCATCATCGTCCCATGCAGTTTTAGGCTTTGATGAGCCAACACCATTGATTACCGTCATAAGGATAAATGAACCATTTTCGACAGCATCCCATATTTCTTCTCCTTGTGCTTCTAGATGTGCCTTCATGCGTATTTTCTAGAAGTCAAAATATTCACCACAAAATAGAGGAGGCTTGTTGTTACTACCACCATCTCTGAAAACGGGATTATGATTTGCGCAAGCCATTCTGGATCTTTTAGGAGCTGGTTACTTATAACCTTCTATGATACCAATTGTAAGTACGAAGTGCGCCTAAGAGGGGGGTGAGTTAGGTACTTTAAGAATTCTGGTTTTTAGTGATGATGGTTCTTATTTTATTGGTTATAAGTGATTTTAGGAAAGCTTAAAAATGCAGAAAAATAAAGAGACATGGGCAATATATCCTGGTTCCCCTTACAATCCGAGAGTACTCCAGTCCCCTTTCAACATGAAAGAGATTTCCTTATTATGGCAAACTTAAACAAGAACTACCAAACAAACCAAGAACAATCCTCTTGGACCAAGAAAAATCCTCTTGGATTTTCACTAAGTTACCTATGAGAAAAATCCTCTCAATGTAACTACACTTGTATCTAACAACTTTGGAAAGACAAGATTTCAACAAAAACACATAAACTTAATTCTAACAATCCTGGAAAATAAGTAAGTAAATATCAATTTGTGAGTTTGAGTGAGTAGAGTAATATTGATCACTTAGAGTGATTTAAAAATGTATAATCTTCTTATTTCAATAATAATATTGTACAAAGACTCAAGATATATTTGCTCAAAGTTTTCTGTTTGTTAATGTATGAAAAAATGCAGAAAACTTATGCATCGAAATGAAGAATGCTTGAGTTTGTATTTTGAAATTTCAGGAAATATTTTTGGAAGAAGATGTTAGATCTGATTTTGAAATTGAATATTTATATGTTCATAACACCCTTTTGAAACATCATGAAGTTCTGAAAATGTATAATGAACAAATAACAAGTTTGAGTGAAAAGATGTAATGAAAATGCATGATGAACATGCATGAACAAAGCTGCTATTTTTATAATTCGTGTAGTATGAAATCGATTGCACCCTTGGTTTAAATCAATTGCACAAGGTTTTAACCACTATTTTTTCAAAATCTTTAAGAGTGCAATCGATTGCACTAACAATGTAATCGATTGCATGCAAAGTCAGTAGCAAAAAGTAACTGAGTGCAATCGATTGCACTTGCAATGTAAATCGATTGCACTAAGAAACAGTAGCAGACATTTTGAAAATTTAGGTATGCAATCGATTCCATAGGAAATGTAAATCGATTGCACTGAGAAACAGAAGCAAAAGATCTGAAATTTTGAAGTGTGCAATCAATTGCACTAAGATGTAAATCGATTGCATGCAAGAGAAAAATGAATATTTATTTTTGAAAAGCTTGAGTAATGATTCTTAAACATTTCTTTTTCATTTTTGAGCATCTATATCTTAAGATCAAAGTAGATAATATTATTATACCTTTAAAGTTGTTGAGAGATTTGAATGAAGATATTACCCTTAGATGCTTATATGCTTGATCATAAATCTTTGCCTTCTTTGTTAGCCATGGTTTGTCTTCATCAAAACAAAAGCTTATTTGTGAAGCTTGATTTTACATTCTCCCCCTTTTTGATGATGACAAACAATCTTGCTTTATGCGATGTACTTTCCAGAAGACCTTCTCCCCCTAAGATGCAAAACTCCCTCTATGTAGGAGAGGGTTGGAATCCTTTGAAATTCTTCATCTTGATTGGAGAGTACCTTGAAATTTAGGACACAGGAAATACAAGAATAAAGTACCACACATCTTTCTCCCCTTTTGACATTATCAAAAAGAAGGGAAAGATGCCTAAAGCAAATAATAATAGAGCAAAATATTGAGAAAATTATAGAATTAAAACATTAACACACATTGTTTAAGAATTATACAAAAATTTGAACAAACAAAACATTTGAAATAGCAAGACAATAACATAACAGAAAAATAGTTAGCCAGAACATTAAGGTTTATGCATGTCTGGATGGTTATAAGACCATGAGCCTTGATGCAGGAATTGTTGTTGAAGTGGGGGTTCTGTATAATGTGGAGGAGGTGCAGCTGGATTATTTAGGTCGTATGGTGGGATATGAAGGTGAGAATAAAGGTACGAGAATTGTTGGTTCACATCCAAGAGAAAATCATTAATCCGGATTGTAGTGGAGTCATTGATTGCACGCCATTGATTGTTGATGTTGGTGTTCATATAAGCAAACTGTTGAGACATGTAGTCCAGGAGCTCTTGATTGCTTGGACCAAAGGGAGCAGTAGGAGGAGGAGGCACAGCTTCACCGCCTTCGACTTCTTGGTCATTTTTTTCATTTCCAACAACATCTTCACCAATGTAGGTGATGGTCTTTGTCTCCGGATTGAAATGTACGCCCATTCTGGAGTCAACATTCTTAATTGAAATTTTGTTTAGATTAGGATCCATATTCACCTTTTCAAAACCAGTGAAATCCACACCAAATTCCTCCATAATCAGAGTGACAAAATAAGCATATGGAAGGAATTTAGACTTTTCATCCACTCTCAGCATATGCACCATGATCATCCTTGCCCAGTTTACATTTACTCCTTTCTTCCTTGCATAAAGAAGCTGCATCTCGAAGTCGGTAACCATGCAATGGTTTCCAGCTCTTGGAAACAAGATATAGACCAGAAAATAATGATATAAGAGATCGTCTATATGGAGGTTACCTGCACTCCAGGAGTCTCTGGATGGAATTACTATGCCAAGACCACGAATCAACCTTTTTTTTCCCTTTATCTGAAACTGAAGCATTTCTCTTTGTTCTTGAAGCCATGGATATGGAGTTTTAGGGTTTTGGGGTTTTTAGGTTTTGTGAGAGAGAAATATTTTGTGAAATGAGATTTGGAAGTGATTTGGGTAGGTAGGGAATGATTTATTAGAATTGAAGTGTATTTGGCTTGGGAATATGAGAGAGGAATTCTGACCAACATTATTTTTCTGTCATAAAAGCAAATTTTAGTACGTGCAATCGATTGACATACCACGTGCAATCGATTTGCACACAAACAGAATAAAAAAATAAACAAAAACGCACAGAGTGAAATCAATTGCATTAAAGGTACAATCGATTTGCACATGAAACAAAATGGACAGAATTGAAAAAACTCTTTGTGCAATCGATTGACACTCTTTGTGTAATCGATTTGCACCAACAAAAAATGTCCAAAACCAAATTTTTCTTAAAAATTTAAGTATCACATAATATAGATTCACATATAGCATGTGTAAAACATATATAAAAAATTACATCAAGGGTAGAATGAACCTTATAAGTCGCGTTCATCAAGTATGCCGAGCTCTCGACGAATTTTGTAAAAAGGTTCTTTTGCCAAAGGATTGGTGAAGATATCGGCAAGCTGATTGTGAGTATCTATAAAGGTTACCTCGACATCTCCTTGAAGAACATGATCACGGAGAAAATGATGTCGAATGTCTATGTGTTTAGTTCTTGAATGCATGACGGGATTCTTTGTAATGTTAATTGCATTGGTGTTGTCGCATCTAAGAGGAATGCACCCTAGATCGAGTCCGTAGTCACGAAGTTGTTGTTTTAGCCATAAAATTTGAGCGCAACTACTACCCGCTGCAATATATTTAGCTTCGGCCGTGCTTAGAGCAACACATGCTTGTTTCTTGCAGGCCCATGATACTAATGCATTACCAAGAATGTGACAAGTACCACTTGTTCTCTTTCTATCTATTTTACACCTTGCATAATCCGCGTCAAAATAACCAATTAAGTTGCAGACACTACCTTTAGGATACCATAATCCGACATTTGTTGTTCCTTTGAGATACTTCATGATCCTCTTTATCGCCGTGAGATGAGATTCCTTTGGGTTAGCTTTAAAGCGGGCACATAGACAAACACTAAACATTATGTCAGGACGGCTTCCCGTCAAATACAATAAGGAGCCAATCATACCTTGATATTTAGTGATGTCGATGGAAACACCTGATTCATCTTGACCAACATAAGAACCAGAACCCATTGGTGTAGACATTCCCTTACAGTTATCCATGTCAAACCTTTTCAAGAGTTCCTTGGAATATTTGGATTGGTTGATGAAGATGCCATCTTTTAGTTGTTTGATTTGAAGTCCAAGAAAATAGTTCATTTTACGCATCATGGACATTTCAAATTCTCCTTGCATCATTGATGAAAATTATTCACACATTTCTTTATTTGAAGAACCGAAGATGATGTCATCAACATAGACTTGTGCTAGCAAGGTGTCGTCTTTGATTTTCTTGATAAATAGAGTCTTGTCAACTTTGCCTTTTTCGAAACCTTTTTCGCATAAGAAGTTGCTTAAACGATCATACCATGCCCTTGGTGCTTGTTTCAATCCATAGAGAGATTTTCTCAATTTAAATACATGAGATGGATTCTTGAAGTCTTCGAAACCCGGGGGTTGCTTAACGTAGACTTCTTCAGAGTTATATCCATTCAAGAATGCGCTTTTGACATCCATTTGGAAAAGCTGAAAATTTAATGAACAAGCATAGGCAAGTAAGAGACGAATAGCTTCTAACCTTGCAACTGGAGAGAAAGTTTCTTCAAAGTCTATTCCTTCTTCTTGATTATAGCCTTGTGCTGCCAATCTTGCTTTGTTGCGAACAATTATTCCATTCTCGTCAAGTTTGTTTTTGAACACCCATCTTGTTCCAATAATGTGTTTGTTGCTTGGCCTAGGAACGAGTTCCCAAACTTGATTCCTTTCAAATTGATTCAATTCTTATTTCATAGCTATGATCCATTGGTCATCGCCTAAAGCTTCATTAACTTTGGAAGGTTCAATTTGAGAGACAAACACCATGTTTAGGCAAGCATCCTTGAGATTTAATCTTGTAGACACGTCATGACTTATATCACCAATTACTTTATCAATAGGATGATCTCTATGAGTTCTCCATTCTTTTGGTAGATCATTGAGATTCGATTCTTGTTGAGTTGATTCTTCGAGTTGAATGGGTTGATCCTTGGAAGAATTTTCTTGAGGACCTTCTAAAATTTCATCATCATTATCACAAAAAATATTATCCTCCTTGGAGGGGTTAGTTTCATCAAAAGAAACATGCATAGATTCTTCAATATTCAAAGTTCTTTTGTTGTAAATTCTATATGCTTTACTAGAGAGTGAGTAACCAAGGAAAATACCTTCATCGGATTTCTCATCAAACTTACCCAAATTATCTTTGTCATTGTTTAGGACAAAGCATTTGCACATGAAAGAAAGCAATGTTTGGTTTTCTCCCTTTGAAGAGTTCATATGGAGTTTTCTTTAAGATTGGTCTAATGTTAACTCTATTGCTAACAAAACATGTTGTGCTCACCGCATCCGCCCAAAAGTATTTTGGAAGGTTTGAGTCGCTAAGCATTGTTCTAGCAAGTTCCACAAGAGACCTATTCTTTCTTTCAACCACTCCATTTTGTTGTGGAGTCCTCGGTGCTGAGAAGTTGTGAGATATTCCATGTTCTCCACAGAATTCTTCAAATAGAGCATTTTGGAATTCTCCGCCATGATCACTCCTTATTGAGGTAATTATGAGAGACTTCTCATTCTGAATTTGTTTAGCATACTTCTTGAATGCCTTGAATGCATCACTTTTCAGCACTAAAAATAATGTCCAAGTATATCAAGAGAAATCGTCGACAATAACCAAAGCATATACATTACCTCCGAAACTCCTTGTTCTTGATGGACCAAATAGATACATATGTAAGAATTGTAGTGTCCTTGTAGTGGACACCACATTCTTAGATTTGAAAGTTGATCTAGTTTGTTTCCCTTTTTGGCAAGCATCGCATAGTCTATCTTTGATGAAATTTCTCTTAGGTAAACCACTGACTAGATCATGCTTGATTTATTTATTCAAGTGTTCCATATGAATATGAGAAATTCTTTTGTCCCAAGGCCATGAATCATCTTTGTTCGCCATGATATATTTAACCTTCAAAGATGGATCATCAAGGGAAATCATGAATATATTATTGATTCTTTTACCTTTAAGAATAACCTCATGAGTGAATCCGTCTTCTATCAAACATTCATTCTTGGTGAACTTGATTTTGAAGCTTTTGTAACAAAGTTGGCTAATACAGAAGATTGGGCTTTAGTCCTTCAACATAAAGAACATCTTCAATGGATGTGAAAGGTGGAGCACCAATTTTGCCTTTGCCTAGGATTCTTCCCTTATTATTGTCTCCATAAGTGACAAAACCCTTGGCCTTTAGCGCTAGATGTGAAAATTGGTTTATGTCTCATGTCGTATGCTTTGAACAACCACTATCAAGATACCAAATATTGCATGTGGTCTTCAAGCATACCTGCAAAACAAATTAGGTTTTGTTAGGTACCCAAGTTGCTTTGGGTCCTTCATAATTAGTGCCTCTCTTTACCCATACATAATGCCCACTTGCCACACTGAAATTTCTAACATAGCAAGCATTAGGTGTATGGCCTTTAATACCATAATAAAAACAAGTAGGTTCAAATTTACTTATATATCTAGAAGGATAAGATTTCTTCTTTGGAAATGTTTTCTTTTTAGGATAGTGACGAACTATTTTAGGTTTGTTCACTTTCTCTTTGGATGATTGATCATTGGCCTTAACAAAGATAGTTTTATAAGAAATTGGTTTTGAAAACTTTTAATATCCAAGTCCACTTTTATCATTGGAGTATCTTTGTTGGCTAAGAACACCTTCCAATACAATTTGGCCTTTCCTATATCTTTCAATGACTCTTTTTAATTGGACAATTTGGAAAGAGAGTGAATCACAATTTTTGCATACAAAATTTTGTTTTTGTTCATCACTTGATTTTTGTTTTTCTTCTTTGAAATCTTTTTCCATTGAAACATATTTTTCTTCTAAGGATGAAATTTGTTTCTTTTGTGATAAAATGGTTTTATACAGAATTTTGCATTCATTCAATAGTTCATCTATAGCACCTTGTGCATCACTATCAAAAAGAGAAAATTCATTACTAACCTCATTGTCTTCATCATCGGAATGGTGTGAGGCCATCAATGCTAGATTTTCACTTTCATCACTATCGTAATCGGATGAGGAACTTATTTCATTGTCCTACCATGCGACATAAGTCTTTTTGTTCTTGAATCCCTTCTTTCTTTTGAAGCCACCTTTCTTGGAGAGTTTTGGACAATCCGGCTTGATATGACCTTGCTTACCACATTCATAAAATGTGATTTCTTGTGTTGATGTGGAGCCTTCCTTTTTCTGAAAATGTTTCTTTCCTTTTGAATGAGAAAAAGGTTTGTCATTTCTACCGAAGAACTTACTAAGCCTTTTAACAAGAAGCATGAAGTTTTCATCTTCTTCCGGATTGTTTTCCTTTTCAACTTCCTTGGAGTCTATCTTCAAAGCAATATTCTTGGATTTCTTCTCTTGATTTTCATGCTTTTCAAGTCTTCCGAGTTCCATTTCGTATTCTTGAAGTTTCCCAAATAATGTCGCGGATGTCATGTTGGAGAGACTTTTCTTTTCTGAAATTTCTGTTACCTTTGGTTGCCATTCCTTACTTAAGGACCTAACTACTTTCAGATTCAATTCACCATTCGTCAAAGTTTTACCAAGAGCACTTAGATGATTTGTCAAGTGCACAAATCTCTTTTATAAGTCAAGAATGGTTTCTCCGGGATGCATTCGAAATAATTCGTATTCTTGACTTAGGGTATTTAGTCTTGATCTTTTTACTTCAAACGTTCCTTCATGAGTTTGTACCAAGGTATCCCATATTTCCTTTGTTGTTTTGCATTCCGAGACACAGAAGAATTCCTCCATGCTAAGTGCACCTTGAAGAAGGTTTATTGCCTTTTTGTCATAGAGAACTTTCTTCTTATCATCATAGTCCCATGCAGTTTTAGGCTTTGATGAGCCAACACCATTGATTACCGTTATAGGGATAAATGGACCATTTTCGACGGCATCCCATGTTTCTTCTCCTCGTGCTTCTAGATGTGCCTTCATGCGTATTTTCTAGGAGTCAAAATATTCACCACAAAATAGAGGAGGCTTGTTGTTATTACCACCATCTCTAAAAACGGGGTTATTATTTGCGGAAGCCATTCTGGATCTTTTAGGAGCAGGTTACCTATAACCTGCTCTGATACCAATTGTAAGTACGAAGTGCGCCTAAGAGGGGGGTGAATTAGGTACTTTAAAAATTCTGGTTTTTAGTGATGATGGTTCTTATTTTGCTGGTTATAAGTGAGTTTAGGAAAGCTTAAAAAGGCATAAAAATAAAGAGACACGGGAGATATATCCTAGTTCCTCTTACAGTCCGAGAGTACTCCAGTCCCCTTTCAACATGAAAGAGATTTCCTTATTGTGGCAAACTTAAACAAGAACTACCAAACAAACCAAGAACACTCCTCTTGGATTTTCACTAAGTTACCTATGATAACAATCCTCTCAATGTAACTACACTTGTATCCAACAACTTTGGAAAGACAAGATTTCAAGAAAAACACTTAAACTTAATTCTAACAATCCTGGAAAATAAGTAAGTAAATATCAATTTGTGAGTTTGAGTGAATAGAGTAATATTGATCACTTAGAGTGATTTAAAAATGTATAATCTTCTTCTTTCAATAATAATATTGTACAAAAAATCAAGATATATTTTCTCAAAGTTTTCTGTTTGTTAATATATGAAAAAATGCAGAAAACTTATGCATGAAAATGAAGAATGCTTGAGTTTGTATTTTGAAATTTTAGGAAATATTTTTGGAAGAAGATGTTAGATCTGATTTTGAAGTTGAATATTTATATGTTCATAACACCCTTTTGAAACATCATGAAGTTATGAAAATGTATCATGAACAAATACCAAGTTTGAGTGAAAAGATGTAATGAAAAGGCATGATGAACCGGCATGAACAAAGCTGCTATTTTTCAAATTCGTGCAGTATGCGATTGATTGCACCCTTGGTTTAAATTGATTGCACAAGGTTTTAACATCTATTTTTGAAAATCATTAAGAGTGCAACCGGTTGCATGCAAAGTCAGTAGAAAAAAGTAACTGAGTGCAATCGATTGCACTTGCAATGTAAATCGATTGCACTAAGAAACAGTAGCAAACGTTTTGAAAATTTAGGTATGCAATCGATTGCATAGGCAATGTAAATCGATATCACTGAGAAACAGAAACAAAAGATCTTAAATTTTGAAGTGTGCAATCGATTGCACTAACATGTAAATCGATTGCATGCAAGAGAAAAATGAATTTTTATTTTTGAAAAGCTTGAGTAATGATTCTTAAACATTTCTTTTTCATTTTTGAGCATCTATATCTTAAGATCAAAGTAGATAATATTATTATACCTTTAAAGTTGTTGAGAGCTTTGAATGGAGATATTATCCTTAGATGCTTAGATGCTTGATCATAAATCTTTGCCTTCTTTATTAGCCATGGCTTGTCTTCATCAAAACAAAAGCTTATTTGTGAATCTTGATTTTACAATTTTCAGTCAAAATAATTTTGTATCTGCGAAAGCCATGTAATAAGTTAGGATTTCCATTTCCGCACTTTAAATTTCCACAATTATTAATTGTTAGATGTATGCTAATAGGATTTTATGGAAAGAATGCTTGAAAATTAAAATGGTAGATAACCTAAATGTGCAAAGACAAATTAACTGGAAAAATTCACTCGCACATGCTCACTACTAGGGTTTACTCCACTTTGGTTGCCTTCGGCTAAACGGTCATGAAGTATAGGGTTTATTAGTGGTCGTTCTCTAGCCCCGAAAGATCTCAAATGACCCATTCAGATGTTGCCTCGGAAAAAGATCTTTAAGGCTCTAGGATGATTACTAACACCTCATAACATTGCTTTTGTGACCGTATATGTCCCTTCGAACGTCCCTAAAAACTCCAACGATGGTGCTACCTTTTCCTTAATAATGGGATAGCGTTGTCTAAAGGAAAACGAACAGTATTTTTCTAGTAGGTAGGTTAGTTCCTAGGTACTTGCTCAAACAAATACAAACTTTTTCACACAAACGCTTTTCAAACAAAGTTTTCAAAAAAAACTTTGTAACACTCTTGAGGACAGAAACAAGGGTTAAAACAAAGTAAAATAAAACTTTTCAAAACAAGCACACACAAGTAGTTTTCAAAATGAGCAAGTACCTAAGAGACCATGGAAAACCATGGATAGAAAGGGTGCTAACACCTTCCCTTTCTATAACCTACCCCCCGTACTCAAAAATATTCTCAAAAAAGGTTTTTTCTGTTCTTTTTCCTTTTCCTTAGTTGGATCAAATAAAATTCGGTGGTGACTCTTGCTTACCGCGACATTTTGCAAACAAAAAACACAAACCAGTATTAACAGTCGGTTCTGCCACCGTATCACAGAACTGGCGACTCTGCTGGGGAAAATAATAAAGTGGGGTATACCTTAGGATCTAGGTCATTTTTTAAATTTGCTTTCTTGTTTGTTTGCTTTATTATTAAAGGGTTTTGTTTGGGTTACTATAGATCCTACACCCGGATCTGGGGGCACTTATTAGGTAAACAACAATAGATCATGGAGACTGTACGACATATACTGATATGGTTTAAGCGATGGCTGTGTTGGTGTGGCACTTTGGTTGGTACAAGTATCCTTCATGGGGAAACGAGGAGAATACGGGGCCACCGCGTGGTGTCGTGAAGCACTAACATACCTTAGAACCTTAGATGAACAAACTTGGCCATTAGAAAGTAGTGAGATAGCCGTCCTCGGTATAGAGCTGAGGGTTGGTTGATACTCGATGCTACACTCATTGAGATCAGACTTTCAGGATATTTCGTCCGCAAGAAAAGATTGCTTGAGCTGAGACAATGCTTGATAAAGGATGGTCAGTGATATTGAGAATCTTTAGAACCCGATTACTTTTTAAGACAGGTTTGAAACCAACTGAACTTCAAGAGGGTATGACCTTTAACATCATGCAAGCCTTAAACCTATGGACTTGGTGTGATTTGTCTGTGTTTGCTATACCTGTGGTTTATCATAACATCATGGATTATAACATAGCATCCATTCTTATTGCACTAACCATTTTAATGACCAAGGGAATTTATATTTATTCTGTTTTGTAGATCATGGCTTCCGTTCATAGAAACACTATCTGAATCAGCTTTGTGAAGATACCTTCCCAACTTAAAGAGCTAGTATCAAAGGTTTCTAAAACTTCTGCATTCACTAAGAGACACGGTCGACTTCTCAACCTGGTTACTATAAACTTTAATGAAAAGATGATGAGTGTACTCTTTCAGTTCTTTGATCCCAAGCCCCACTGCTTCACATTTCCAAACTATCAGTTGGTGCCTACCATGGAAGAATTCTCTCAGCAGTTGGATATACCCATCCTTGAACAGTTGCCCTTCACAGGTCTGGAAGAAGTTCCTAAGCCAGAAGTCATTGCCTCAGATTTGCATCTGAAACGGGCTGACGTGGTATCCAATTGGGAAACAAGAAGCGGAGTCAAGGATTTCTAGCCAAGTTTCTGATAGACAAGGCCCAGTTGTTTTGGGATGATATGGATATTCAAGTTTTTGAGGAGGTCTTGGCTCTTCTAATCTATGGGTTAGTTCTATTCCCTAATCCAGACTCATTCATAGATGCGAATGCTATCAAAATCTTCCTCTCTCGCAACCATGTGCCTACCTTGCTCGTAGATATTTTGTACACTCTTCATACTCGTACCATGAAGAGAAGAGGGGTTCTTATGTGTTGCATGCCATTGATGTCGAGGTGGTTTATTTCTCACCTCCCTAAGTCCATATTGAAGAATGAAGAAGGTTTGGGTTGGTCACAAAGGATAATGTCACTCGCTCATATGGATATTCTCTAGTGTTCCCAAGCTATGGAAAACACTGCTATTATTGACCGCTGTGGGGAGTACCCTAATGTTCCATTACTTAGCATCAGAGGGGGTATAACCTACAATCCTTGTTTAGCTCTGCGACAATGTTGTTACGCTCGAAGAGATGGTCCCCCATGAGTTACTTATCAAGGGCATTGTATTCAACTATGAGGATGATGTTCAAGAGTATCGTCGGAGGTTCATACGAGCTTAGGACATGGTAAACAGATCTGGCGTCGGGGCTTTGGGACCAAAGGCTTCCATTCCTATGGAACCTTACCTCCAATGGGTATGAGCTCGCTCCCAGAAGCTTATGATGCCCTATATGGTAGTTTTACCAGTGATTGTGGAACCCACTACTGAAGGGGGTATTCCTTACACGGTTCTTTATCCTGATATGCCCACTGATCTTGGGGAATTACAAAGGTCTTGGATTCAGTTGAAGAAGGAGAGGGATACTTACAGGGGTCAGTTCTATGCTCAGGAGAGGAAGGTTTTAGAGCTCACAAAGCAGCTCCATGAAGAAAGAGGACTCAATACTTATCTCGGCACGGAGAGGAAGCATCTATGGGAATTTTGATTATTTTTCTAGTTTTAGATTTGTTTTTTGTAACGCCTAAAAGGCATTTGAACTTTGAATTCAGCTAATAAAATCTTTGTTTTATTTTGGTTCGCAAATTTAAATTTCCCAAAGTCTTTGAAATCATTGCATGCACATCCCATTCATAGCATTGCATGTATAGGTACGATTACAGGTTTCTCATCTTCTTCGCTATTTATTTCAGCAGAAATGTCTTCCGAACAAAGCATCAAGGATCTTCAGGAAAAAAATGGCCAGTTTCAACAAATGTTCATAAGTCAGGCAAAAGGGTAGGAGTATCTAAAAGCCCTCATCCTGAAAGAGAAAAAGAAAAAGAAGAAGGCTGCTGGTATTGTGAACATGGGCAGACGGTTTGGAGGGCCGTTGAAGCGACAAATCGATATGACCTCTTCATCCAAAGAAGGGGAGAATCAAGAAGAAGAAACAAGGGAGAAGGATCCCAGTCCTGAAGTTTCTGAAGATGATATCGACTATAATGATGAGTAGTATCCTCCTGCTGAGGATATATACAAGCAGTTGGAAGATCGTTTGAGTGCCATGGAAGTCTAGAGGATACCTGGGTTGGATTTCAAAGAATTGGGATTGGTATCAGGAGTGGTCATCCCGCAGAAGTTAAAAGCTCCAATTTTTGCAAAGTATGATGGGGTGTCCTGCCCAAAACTCCATCTCCGCTCTTATGTCAGAAAGATTCAGCCCCACACTGCTGATAGAAATGTGTGGGTTCATTTCTTTCAAGATATTCTGTCAGGGACTCATCATGAAAGGTTCTACCAACTGGAGGGAGCAAATGTCCAAAATTGGGAAGATCTGGCTGCTTCTTTCTATAAGCAGTATCAATACAACGCCGACCTTGCTCCTACTCGTACTCAACTCCAGAGTATGTCCATGGGTGCAAGTGAAGGCTTTAAATACTATGCACAGAAGTGGAGAGACTTGGCTGGAAGAGACCAATCCCCATTTTTTGATAGGGAGTTGGTTGATATGTTTCTGGGGATGCTATCTGGTCCATTCTTTAATCATTTGATCGGCAGCTTGTCAACTGGTTTCACCGAGATGATTCTGCTTGGAGAGAGAGTAAAAGCTGGGATTTAGAGCGGCAAGATACAGAAGGATTCCTCTTCGAGTTCGGTAAAGAAGCCTTTTGCTGGTAAGAAGGAAGCCACTGCCATCTATAGCCCGAAGGGCCAAAACAAGGCTGAACATCATCAGACAGTAAGTGTCGTAATGATACCTAGGCCTACAGCCGCTCCACAATGCAACAATCAACAAAGGGTGGAAAAACCACAACGACAGTTTACCCGAATCAATATGACATTGGCTGAAGTTCTACCTCATATGCTGAGATCCAACTTGGCAACCTTGAAATAGGCTCCCAAAAAACCAAATTCCACATCTCCCCGATATAATCCAAACGCTCGGTGTGCCTATCATTCTAAGAGTCCTGGCCACGATACCAATGACTGCTGAGCTCTAAGAAATAAGGTACAAGATCTGATCGAAGCCAAGGAAATTGAGTTTGATGCTCCGGAAAAGCCCAGTGTCATAACTTCTCCCATGCCTAAGCAGGGTCATGGAGTTAATGTTGTTGATACCGACTTGTTTGTGACCTTGGTGGATGAAGTTTCTACTCCTCTCCTAATTGTGAAGAAGAATCTGCTGTTGGCTGGTTTATTTCCGGGTTGTGGTGAAGGTTACCACATGTGTTCATTTCTACCTTCTGGTTGCCATTTGCTGAAATCAGGTGTTCAACGCCTGATGGGCAGCAAAGAAATTTTGTTCGAGAAAAATTTGGTTCCCATTGTTCCATCTGGAGACATTGCCATTATAACAATTTCCACCAATCCTTCCAAGGTCTCCTCGAGAAGACCTGTTAGGATTACATCTTCTCCAAGAATCACTCTGCTAATAATCACTATTCCTGGTCCTGCCCCGTATGTCTTGGACAAAGTTGTCCCCTGGCATTATGGTGTCGATGTGTACTATCATGGCATCAAACAAGATTTGAAAAATGAAGATGCTGATCCTGATATTGATAACATTGTCGGAACCAGCAAAGTTACCCAAAGTGGAAGGGTCTTCTCTCCTGAGATTTCCCCTAAGATTGTCAACAGGCCTATTGTCATTCTATCTGTTGTTCCTGTTGGTACATTAACTACGGCTCCTGTTCTTACTCCAGTTATTACCCCTGTCGGAGAATCGTCTAATACCCGTGGCAAAGAAGTTATAGAAAAATTGTTGTGGAAGCCTCTAAGAAAGAGATAGAGGAAATATTGAAAATAATTAAGAAGAGCAACTACAATATGGTCGAGCAGATGGGGCAGACCCCCTCAAAGATATCCATGTTATCCTTGCAGTTGTGATCTGAGTCCCATGCGAAGGCTTTGATTGCATTCCTCAAAAATGTGCATGTGCCGCAAGAGACTTCAACTGATCAATTAAATGATTCTGTGGACAGCCTGACCGCTGACAATGGGCTGGGTTTTTTCAGATGCAGACTTGACACCAAAGGGAAGGAAGCATAATGATGCTCTACATGTATCGATTGAATGCAGGGGCACCACTATGGCTCATGTGTTGGTAGATACTGGGTCTTCACCGAATGTTATGCCGAAGAAGGCGTTGGACCAGTTGGATTGCAAGGGTTTGACTTTAAAGCCTAGTAACATTGTGGTAAGGGCTTTTGATGGGTCGAAAAGAATGGTGCACGGGGAGGTGGGCATCCCTGTCAAAGTGGATTCTCAAACCTTTGGATCCACGTTCTATGTGATGGACATCAGGCCATCGTATTCTTGTTTGCTGGGCCGTCCTTGGATCCACGAGGCTGGGGCAATTACTTCCACAGTACACCAAATGCTGAAGTATCCGGTAAAAGGGAAGATTGTCACTATGCGGGGTGAAGAGGAGTATATGGTGAGTCACCTCAATTCCTTCCGGTACGTAGAGATGGACGGGGAATTCATAGAAACTCCTTGTCATAACTTCGAAGAGATCCCCCAGATCTTGGCATCGACTAAAACTACTACCAGCAACAAACCTCCTCTGAAGATGGCTTCTCTCAAGGACGCCAGGGTCGTGGTTGAAGAAGGTGGGTGTACCAATTGGGGTCAGCTCCTGGATTTCACTCACAAAATTGACAAATTTGGTTTGGGCTTTACTACAGGGGCTCAAAGGGCTGTTCGACACGCTCGGGCTGGAGGACCTCCCCTACACATCAACAATTGTGGGGTTAATGCCATTGAAGACAGCGAGGAAGACTCAGACATCGACAACTGGATCTACCCAACTACCAACAGTGGACCGAGTAATTGGATGGTTAGGGACTTTATACCAGTTTCTTTTATTCTGCAATAATTTTCTTACTTGTTTTGAGATTTGTAGTAAACAATTTAAAACTTTACGGCCTTGTGCCTTTCCCGAGGCACATTGGCTTTGCTTGTGAGGACTATTATTTGTCATTTCATTTATCATTAATAAAGCATTGGACGTTTCTTACATACAAATATTGCACTCTCTTTTTTTTTTCTTTTCTGTTGTCACTTTATCAAAACAGCTATTCTCTTACACACACTCACGTATCATACTGCAGATCCATATCCACTTTGAATCCCATTGATAACAGCTCTACTATTTCCAACTATGACTTCGAAAATCCGATCAACCAAGCCGAGGACGAAGGTGAGGATGATTGTGAGGTGCCTGGAGAACTTGCTAGACTATTACAGCAGGAAGAAAGGGCCATACAGCCTCATGAAGAGCCGATTGAGACAGTGAACTTGGGTACTGAGAAAGACAGAAAGGAGGTCAATATTGGTGCAAATTTGGAAGTTAAGGTCAAACAGTAGTTGATACAAATGTTGCACGATAACGTTGAGATCTTTGCCAGGTCATATGAAGACATGCCAGGTTTAGACACTGATATTGTGGTTCATCGTCTGCCGACCAAAGAAGATTGTCCTCCGGTTAAATAGAAGGTCCGCCGTATGAGCTTTAAAATGTCAGAAAAGATCAAGGCAGAGGTCATAAAGTAGTTCGACACAGGGTTCTTAGCTGTCACCTCCTATCCATAGTGGGTGGCTAATGTTGTTCTGGTACCTAATAAATATGGTAAGGTACGGATGTGTGTGGATTATAGTGATCTGAACAGGGAAAGCCCCAAGGATGACTTCCCACTTCCTCACATTAACATTCTAGTTGATAACACCGCGCAGCACAAAATCTTCTCCTTCATGGATGGTTTCTCTGGCTACAACCAGATCAAGATGGATCCTAAAGACATGGAGAAGACAACCTTCGTCACACAGTGGGGGACCTTCTGTTACAAGGTGATTCCTTTGGGGTTGAAGAATGTTGGGGCAACTTATCAGCACGCCATGGTCGCTTTGTTCCACGATATGATTCACCACATGATCGAAGTTTATGTTGATGACATGATAGCCATGTCTCAAACTGAGGAAGAGCACCTTGATCATCTCCAAAAGTTGTTCGACAGGTTGAAGATATATAAGCTGAGGTTGAATCCGAACAAGTGCACCTTCGGGGTAAGGTCTGGTAAACTTATGGGTTTCATTTTCAGCGACAAAGGCATCCAAGTAGATCCTTCAAAGGTAAAGGCTATACAAAAAATGCTAGCTCCCCGTACAGAGAAGGAAGTTAGAGGTTTCTTGGGACGCTTGAATTATATCGCCAGGTTCATTTCGCATCTGACTGCTACTTGTGAGCCCATCTTCAAGCTTCTGAAGAAAGATCAAGTGGTAAGGTGGAATGATGAATGCCAGACCGCTTTTGAAAGAATCAAGGAATACCTTCAAGAACCACCAATTCTAATGCCTCCAGTTGAAGGAAGACCTTTGATATTGTACTTTACAATGTTAGACAATTCAATGGGGTCTGTGCTAGGGCAGCATGACGAGTCTGGTCGAAAAGAGCACTCAATATACTACCTTAGCAAAAAGTTTATCGACTGTGAGACACGATACTCATTGGTCGAGAAAACTTGATACGCTTTGGCATGGGCTGCTCACTGACTAAGACAGTATATGCTGACTCACATTGCCTTGTTTAAATCAAAGATGGATCCGATCAATAACATTTTCGAGAAGCCCGCTCTCTCCGGAAGGATATCAAGGTGGAAAATGATCTTAACCGAATACGACATCTAATACACAACCCAAAAAGAAATCAAGGGGAGTGTGTTAGCGGATCATTTGGCACATTAGGCTATGGACGACTACCAGTCCATGAATTTCGAGTTCCTGGATGAGAATATTATGTTGGTAGCTGACTACGAAGAACCTGGACCGGATGAAGGACCCAAGGAAGGATCCTGATGGTCTATGTATTTTGATGGAGCCTCAAACGCACTAGGTAACGGCATTGGCGCTATAATCATATCTCTCGAGGGTTGTCATACTCCGTTCACTGCCCGATTATGTTTTAACTGTACCAACAACATGGCGGAGTATGAAGCATGTATTATGGGTCTACGAGCTACTATCCACCTAAGGATCAAGTTCCTGAGTTTATTCGGGGATTCCGCTTTGGTAATAAGTCAGATCAAAGGCGAGTGGGATACGAAGCACCCGAACCTTATTCCTTACAAAGAGTATGTACTGACACTGCTCCCACACTTTGAGGAAGTAACTTTTGAACATTTCCCACGAGAGGAGAACCAGTTAGCGGACATGCTAGCTACTATGTCGTCAATGTTCAAGGTCACGTGGGACAATGAAGCTCCCCATATCACCATTGAGAGGTTGGGTGAACCAGCACACTGCTGTGAAATCGATACCGAAGAAATGGAAAACAAACCTTGGTTTCATGAGGTGAAAAGGTATCTCGAGGCTCAAGAGTATCCGAAGGGACATCTGTCAATGATAAGAAGTTTCTGAGAAGTTTTACTGCAAAGTTCTTCCTCAGGAATGGAATCCTCTATAAACGCAACCATGACTCCACGCTACTACGGTGTGTAGACAAGAGCGAAGCAGAGAGGATCATGACAGATCTACATGAAGGCACCTTCGGAACCCATTCCAGTGGACACACCATGGCTATGAAGATCCTACAGGCAGGATATTACTGGTCCACTATGGAAGCTGATTGTTATCAGCACTATCGAACTTGTCATAAGTTCCAAATCTACACTGATAAGGTGCATGTGCCTCCGGTCCCCTTAAATGTCTTGACAGCTCTGTGGCCCTTTGCAATGTGGGGCATCGACATGATCGGAGAAATCAGGCCCACCGCTTTTAACGGACATCGCTTCATCCTAGTAGCCATTGATTACTTCACGAAGTGGGTTGAGGCAGCCTCTTTTGCTACAGTAACCAAGAATGTCGTGGGGCGATTTATCCAACATAATCTGATATGTCGATATGGGGTGCCAGAGAGAATTATTACTGACAATGGTACAAATCTCAACAACACAATGATCACCAAGCTCTGTAAACAATTCAAGATACAACATCATAATTCTTCTCCCTACCGGCCGAAGATGAATGGCATTGTCGAAGCAGCTAACAAGAACATCAAGAAGATTGTACAAAAGATGACAGTAACATACAAAGACTAGCATTAGATATTTCCATTTGTTCTTCATGGGCACCCTACCTCAGCACAGACGTCGACAGGGGCAACACCTTATTCTCTGGTATATGGCATGGAGGCAGTCCTACCCATCAAATTCCAGATACCTTCTCTCCGGATTATGAAGGATGTGGGTTTGAACGAAGACGACTGGATCCGAACAGACTTGATCAGTTAAAACTAATCGATGAAAAGAGACTTACTGCTATCTTCCATGGTCAGACGTATCAAAAGCGAATGATCAAGGCTTTTCACAAGAAAGTCAGGCGACAAGAATATCAAGTCGGAGATCTAGTGATCAAACGCATCATACTGCCGTAAGGTGATCCCAGGGGAAAATGGACCCCCACGTACGAGGGGTCATTTGTGGTTAAGAATATTTTCTCGGGAGGAGCTATGATTCTAGCCACCATGGATGGTGACGACCTTCCTCACCCTGTCAATGCAGACATAGTGAAAAAATACTACGCCTAATCAAAAGACCCGCTAGGTTGACTGGCCTAGGAAAAAATAAGGGCTTCCCGGCGAACCAAAAGGGTTCAGGCAAAAGTAAGGGATGAAAATGAAAAAATCTGTACACCCGGAAAGTCGAAAACCCGAAAGGGCGGCTTGGGAAAAAATAAGGGTATCCCGGTGGACTGAAAACTCGAAAGGGGAGTCCACACAAAATTTAGGGATATAAAGCGTACCACTATGTCTCATTGAATCATCTTGCGACCAGACTTCGGTATCGACTATCAAGTTCGGACGACGCCAGTCAATCTGATCAACTTTTGGCCAAGAAGCAAAGTGATGAGACGCTTGAAGATATAAAGGCAATAGGAGAGTTGGAACCCAATGGGGTTGTTTCACATAGCTTGTTTTGTTTTTATTTCTTTTACAAAAATTGTATAGTTTCTATTTTTCATCGGCGTTCTATTACTAGAGCGTCAACCTCTTTGTACAAAAACGCCTATTACAGACCAACTTCAAAAATCAATACAAGTCATTTTTACAAGAAACTTCGATTTGTTTTTCTTTTTCTGTTTTGTTTTGCAAGAACGTACAATGATTTATTTTTTATATATGCATTTGAAAATGATTTCTGCTTATAAATATTTGCATAAGAAACAAAAGAAAATTACTCAAAATTCCAGAAACAGGGGAAAAAACAAGAAGTGTCAAACCCGACAGTTACTCTGCCCAATAGGTACCAGGATAGAGTCAGCTTTGGAGCACAATCATTAGTACATACACTCCATACAGAGTAAAAGTATTAATGTCAGCTCTCCCTAAATAGGACATAACCTTCTCCAGCTAAGTTCATTCTGAAAACTGACAGCTATATACCCCATCTGAATTCCATAATCACGGGCGAGTCAGTAAATGTCATCCCCCAAGCAGAGTTTATTTCTCTAGATACAAAGGCTCAATCCCCGACATAGTTCATCACTCCAGTTACAAAAATCCACTTCCTAAGTTTGTTCCCCGTTGAGTTTATTCTCAACTAGAATCTCTTCCCGATAGAACATTGACAAATCTCCAGCAACCGTCAGGGATTTATTTTCCCAGACGCGGGCATACCCCTATAGCATTTCGTGAACATACATCATGACATGCGCATATATATCATATACGGCATAATCTCATTTATTCTGAGAACATTATCTCACCCTGCATTTCATGCATCGCATGTAACTAACCCTGATATATTTTTAGGAAAAGACGTTTAGCTTCAACAAATCCAACAGTTATGCAGGTCACATCTACAGATGATTAATAGAAACTCAGTTCCCTAAACCAAACGGTTCAACTAATCTACACTGTCGCTTTGAAGTAACCCTACTATCCAGGTTTCTTCCCGCAAGCCCTACTATCCAGGCTTTCATTTCGAAGTAAGCCTACTATCCAGGTTCCTTCTCACAGCCCTACTATCCATGCTTTCATTTCGAAGTACCCCTACTATCCAGGTTTCTTCTCACAGCCCTACTATCCAGGCTTTCATTTCGATGTAACCCTACTATCCAGTTTCCTTCTCACAGCCCTACTATCCAGGCTTTCATTTCGAAGTAACCCTATTATCCAGGTTCCTTCTCATAACCCTACTATCCAAGCTTTCATTTCGAAGTAACCCTACTATCCAGGTTCCTTCTCACAACCCTACTATACAGACTTTCATTTCGAAGTAAACCTATGACCCAGGTTCCTTCTCACAGCCCTACTATCCAGGCTTTCATTTCGAAGTAACCCCATGACCCAGGTTCCTTCTCACAACCCTACTATCCAGGCTTTCATTTCGAAGAAACCCTATGAACCAGGTTCCTTCTCACAACCCTAGTATCCAGGTTTTCATTTTGAAGTAACCCTACTATCCAGGTTCCTTCTCATAGCCCTACTATCCAGGCTTTCATTTCGAAGTAACCCTACGACCCAGGTTCCTTCTCATAACCTTACCATCCAGGTTTCTTATCTCTTATCTCCAGACAACAATTCTTAACACTGTAAGACCTGGACCTGATCAAACACGATCGATTTCGCATTTCCCCAGTAAGTCGCGGTGTAGTTTGTACCCTGACCAGATATGCAGTTCACTTCTTCTTCCTCAAGCAAGAGTTATTTCCCTAGTAGAGTAACGGACAACTGAAGCTCCTAAAATTCTATTTCTCCCAAGACAGATACCAACATTCCTCGGCAGACTCCTCCTCAACGACAGGAATAGGAATTCCCATCAAAAGAATATCTCAGGAAATCAACATCCTCTAGATGGCATCTTTAAGCCCATCTCCGATGATTCTCCGTCACATCCTGGATGGCATCTTTAAGCCCATCCCCGATGATTCTCCGTCAACTTTCAAATGGCATCTATAAGCCCAATCCCACTATCACCAAATCAAGTATCACTTCATACGAGTGCAAGTTTCTGGGCACTCTAGTGTTTAATCATCTTCCACCTTCAGATCACGAAAGGCAGACAAGCCAATCTACATCCTCAGGTTTAAGAAGATGACACAGGGGAAGTTGTTGTACCCTAAAATTTTCCCTCTCATTTTACTCAAAACATACTCCTAGAGGTCCTCAATTTGCTCAAGGTTGCCCAAGAGTTGACCAGACAAACTCTCACCTAAGGCAATGTATCTTAAACTAGGGTTTCCATTTTAATCAATATGGGTGGACTCCAAAGACTTCATATGCTCTCCATGGTCCTTATATGTTCTCAATACCCACCATGTCAAATTTCAAGCCTTGCACAAGAAGTTTGCTCAGTCAACCGCTGAGATGCTTGAGAATCGACTATATTAGGTCAAAAGTCAATTGTGGCCCACATACAGTCAAACTTCAATATTTTTGGTCAACATCAACATTTTGAAGTTATATCCATCATTTGATCAAGGGTTGATCATGATTCCTCAAGGAATGCCCCAAATTCCTCAAAACCCAAAAGTTACTAAATTAGGGTTTCTTAGGAAAAGTCAACCAAACTTTGACCAAGCATAACTTCCTCATACTTTATGAGAAACTTTCCATCCAAGGCTCATTTTGAAGAGGATCCCTACAATTCATCTTCAGACCTCAAGTTCAAAATATGCACTCACAAAAAGATATGAATTTCCACATTATAGGTCATTTTGAAAAGTCAACAAAAACACTTTTTGGGTCAAAGCTTCTTACATGAACATGGAAGATCCAATTGAGTTGAGACCATAAGGGTTGTTTAGGGGGACACCCTAAGCTTTCTAAAAAGTCCAATAACACCTCTCTAGGGTTAAAATTGGAAGAGATATTCCTTGTCAAAGTTGACCATTTTTGCAAAATTGCCAAAAGTCAAATATGCTCAAAATTGCATTTTTTGCCAAATGGGCCTAACTTTTTATGCTTGCACCTCACTCATAACATGATCCACGACCAAAATATCCACTCACATGTTATTTACTTCATTATTTATTTTATTTTGATTTATTATTAATTAAAAATTGAATTAAATCAAATAAATGATAAATAATAGCAAAGATTTGTTTTAATCTGATTTCTGGACAGGATCACAAGCTAATTATGCCAGCATATCAAGATCAAATCGAATCAAAGTTAATTGGCACAAGAATGGCATGATTTAGGCCAAATTTGGAAGGATATCATAAAACATGAAAACCAAATCAAATCTTCAAAAATTGCAAAGATACCAGCTATTTTTATAACCCTAATTCACTTAGGGATATATAAGGAACAAGGCCATGCACAAAAACGAGAGGTTGCAGTCATGAGAAAGGAAGAACAAAACTAAAAAAATTTGACAAAAAGTGGTGATTCGGTTTATCACGTAGAGGTCAATTGTAACCATTCTAAAGCTTCCAAATGATTCTTGGACCCTCTCTGAAGCTAACACGATCAATTGTAAGCATTATCATGCCCAGAATCGCCCCTAGCCTTCATACGGTTTGCCCTTCTCTTCAAAATTCATTACAGCAATTCTTGCATTATAAGCATGTTTTAATGATGTATTTGTGATTATTGACGTATTTATAACATGCCTGGATGATTTAATTGAAGCTTTGATACATATATTGATGTTTGCCATTGTTAGGGTTTACTTGTCCGTTTTAGCGTTTTTCCATACAGGTTAAATTGGCCACAGAAAAGGGTACTATGATGCTCGTGGCATCAAGACGGTTTGATCCATGCAACTAGAAATTATTTATCATGCGTTGCGTTGATTTTTGAAGTTTACAGGTTTTTAGCTATGGAACCTGTCTGTAGGTATAAGTCTTACCTCTGAGACGACGATCTCAACGAAGGAGACGATGATTTGTCGCCACCCCATTGGACAATTTGAATATAGCGCGCGTGTTTTTTTCTTTTATTCAGTTATGCACTTATTTCCTTATATTATTTATTATTGTTATTTAATTAACAAATAAGTCACGCAGCTCAGTTGGCCAAGGCGCGCATGATTTGAGTGGGAGGACCTGGGTTCGATCCCAGGTCCCAATAATTTTCCTTGTTTTAATTCTTCTTTGCAGGATCCTGTACATCACCATCTCCAACGCTCACCATGCACCATCAACAGCCAGCCATAGGATCCATGATCAGTCAAATCCAACGCCTATCACTGAAGGACCATGGTGTACCATCAAAGAGGGCCAGCACTGGATCAGGCGCTGATTGGGCTTCAGCTTGGTGGGCCTAAGCAAATTTCACAAATACACCCCCTCCAATTGCTTAAACAGGCTCATTCTTCTCTTTTTTTTATTATTTATTATTTTTATTTCTTTTTAATTATTCCCTAATCATATTTCTTTTAAAATAACATCAAAATTATTTTTATTTAATCAAATTCACAAAAAACACCAAAAAATCATTTTTTTTCATAAAATATTTATTTTCTTTAATTAATTAATTTGATTAAAAATTAGGTTAATTTAACCCCTTTTTGTAATTAAAATCAATTAGAAATTAGGATTTTATTTTTGTAAATAATTAATTTTTTCTTCAAAAAAATAACTTGAATATTTTTTCTCAAATTATATTTTTTAGGTTTTCTAATCGTCCCCGCATTTAATTCGTCGCGCGTATTTCAATTACTTTTTTTTAATTATTTTTGTAACTGCTTCAAGGTTGTAATAGATTTAATTAGGTTTTAATTTCGCATTTTATTTTCACTCAAAATAATTTTGTATCTGCGAAAGCCATGTAATAAGTTAGGATTTCCATTTTCGCTCTTTAAATTTCCGCAATTATTAACTGTTAGATGTATGCTAATAGGATTGTATGGGAATAATGCTTGAAAATTAAAACGGTAGATAACCTAAATGTGAAAAGACAAATTAACTGAAAAGATTCACTCGCATATGCTCACTACTAGGGTTTACTCCACTTCGGTTTCCTTCGGTTAAACGGTCATGAAGTATAGGGTTTGTTAGTGGTCGTCCTCTAGACCAGAAAGATCTCAAATGACCCATTCGGATGTTGCCTCAGAGAAAGATCTTTAAGGCTTTAGGATGATTACTAACACCTCCTAACATTGCTTTTGTGACCGTATCTGTCCCTTTGAACGTCCCTAAAAACTCCAACGACGGTGCTACCTATTCCTTAATAATGAGATAACGCTATCTAAAGGAAAATGAACAGTTTTTTCGAGTAGGTAGATTAGTTCCTAGGTACTTGCTCAAACAAACAAAAACTTTTTCACACAAACACTTTTCCAACAAAGTTTTCAAAAACAACTTCGTAACACCCTTGAGGACAGCAACAAGGGTTAAAACAAAGTAAAACAAAACTTTTCAAAACAAGCACACACAAGCAGTTTTCAAAATGAGCAAGTACCTAAGAGCCCATGAAAAACCATGGATAGAAAGGGTGCTAACACCTTCCCTTTATATAATCTACACCCGTACTCAAAAATATTCTCGAAAAAGGTTTTTTCTGTTCTTTTTTCCTTTTCCTTAGTTGGATGAAATAAAAGTCGGTGGCGACTCTTGCTTACCGTGACATTTTGCGAACAAAAAACGCAAACCAGTATTAACAGTCGGTTCTACCACCGTATCACAGTACCCTTACGAGGTTGACTTGGATAGTATTCCTGTGAGTGGATTCCATGTCCTACCAAAAAAGACAAAGCTTAGCCCCAAAAATCCTTGAAATGGTTAGTATGATATGCCATGTTATGATGCTATGATAATCATGATTATGCTAAGAAAAAAACAAATATAGCCAACACAAGAAAATCACACAAAGACCTTAGGTTTAAAGCTTGCATGGGTTTCAAGGTAAGTACCCTCTTGAAGTTTAGTTGGCTCAACCTGCCCTAGAAATAGTAATCGGGTTCTAAGGGATCTCAATATCATTGATCTTTCCCACAAGTTTCGTTCCGATAGACAACTGACTTTCCACCAAACAAAACTCGGGAGTTAAATCTTAATGATTTAGAGTATCAACCAAATTCGGGATACACCAAAGATGGCTATCTCACTACCTTCTAATGGCCAAGTTGGTCAATTAAAGGTTCTAAGACCAGTTGATGTTTCATCACAATATAGAACGGTCCCGTATTCTCCTTGGTTAACTCAAGGGCTACTGGTACCGACCAAAGTGCCACATCAATGTAGCTATCGCTTCAACTGTGTCGGTATACCCCGTACAGTTTCCACGATCTATTGCTACTTACCTACAAGGTGTCCCAGATCCGGGTGTAGAATCTATAGTGCCCCAAACATATCCTCCAATGGTAAACCACAAAAAAACAGTAAAATGTTAAACTAAAATTCTAAGGTAACCCCACCTTTTTTATTGTCCCCAGCAGATTCGCCAGTTATGTGTTGCAAAACCAACTGTTAATACTGTTGGTTTTGCGTTCGTGTTTGAAAAATGTTGCGGTAAGCAAGAGTCTCCACCGACTTTTCTTTTATCCAACAAAGTAAAGGGTGAAAAGAAAAGAAAAATACCTTTTTTGAGATTTTATGAGTAAGGGGGGTAAATTATGGAAAGGGAAGGTGTTATCACCCTTTCCCTCTGTGGTTTCCCACGAGCTCTTAGGTACTTGGTCATTTTATAAAATTGCTTTCGTGTTGGTTTGTTTTGAAAAGTTTGTTTGCTTTATGATAACTCTTGTATCAGTCCTCAAGAGTGTTGATAAAGCGTTATTGGAAAATGTTTTGAAAGTGTAGTGTGAAAAAATTGTTTTTGAGCTTGTACCTAACAGTTGCATACCTACTCGAAAAAGAATGTCCTTTTCCTCCTTTCCTTTAGACAACACTATCTACTATTAGTGAGTAGGTAGCCCTAGTTATTGGATGTTGAGGGACTATGGGAGGGACGTTTACGGTCACTAAAGCAACTGGGTAAGAACTTTTAGTAACTGTCCTAAAACTCTAAGATCTCCTTTTTTACCGAGGCAACATCGAAAGGGTCATCGAGGGGCTTGTGATCTTTCAAATTAGAGGACCTCCATTAAAAATCCTCACGTTTCGAGAATTGTGACTGTTTTTGAAGGCAACTGAAGTGGGAGATGCCTTAGGGGTGAGCATGTGCAAGTGTATTGATTCAATTCATTTATCTTGCACATTTAGGATTATCTAATAATTTTCTTTTAGAATCATTCCATATAGTCCTATTAATATAGAAGTTCAAATATTAGTGCAAGAATTTAAAATGCGGAAATTAAACCTAGCTATTACAGGGCCTCGGGGAGGGGGATACATAACCAAAACTGGGGAGTACGGAAATCAAAAGCAGTAAATAAACCCTAATTTAAACCTATTACAAACCATCAGCAGTTACAATAAATTGGAAAATAAAATAAAATTGAAATTGATAAACGCGCGAAGATCAAGACGCGAACAAGTTGGAAAAAAACCTAAAAAGCTAATTATTAAAAAAAAATCTATTTTTGGTATTTTATTGAGAAAAAAGATTTGATGTTTTTAACCTAATTCTAATTAATTTTTAACTAATGAAATAATCAAGTTAAAGTAATTAAATTAGTTAATTTACAAAAATTTAAATTTAATTATGAAAACCTAAGTCTACTTTTTTTTATGATTTTTTATTATTATTATTGATTTTAAAAAAAAGGAATTTAAGAAATATAAAATAATTAAAACAAAATAAAACAATGAAAAAAAGAAAGGCAAAGGGCTTGCGGTTTATGGAGTAATTTGGGGGGTGAGGCGCTGAATTTGGCTAGGCCCAGATCAAATAAGCCCAAACGCCTGCATGAGATCCAATGTTGCTACGTCTGGAAGGTCCACCATGGGCTCTCAGATCTGGGATGTTATATCTAATTCTACATAGATCTAATGGCGATCCCTTGATGACACATAGTGTGCGCACATCACCGTGGAGCATTGGGTCTGAAAATAACTTATTAGAAAATGCAAAATATGGAATTCCAGGGTCGAACCCAAATCCTTATTCATATATATAATAACATAAAAATAATATAATATGAAAGTAGATCTATGGCTGAGTCATCATAACATGCATGCCATGTGGGTCCCTGTATTTTAAATGGACGAATCATAGAATGTTATCCAGCCACGCTAGCATTGGGAGGGTCAAACCACCCCTCAAGGTGGTTGACCATCATCGTCTCTGGTGACCTCAAATCTCTAACCTGCGAAATAGCATGATTCCAGACCAGAAATTGAACCTACCCCCCTAAATCATAGGATGTGAATTCAACCATGGGGTTAGTTTAATCTAAAATGTCCTGCACCATTGAAACCGAAGCTTGCACTTCTCTAAACCCTAGAAATGGTGATTTGTATTTTTAGCATTGTTGCTTACATGAAATATGTCAGAAAATTCATAAGCTGTGATAACAATATGGATATACATTCAAAAGGGATTTATATTAAGAATTAAGAAAGTTTTGAGATCAAGAATTTTTACCAAAGTGAGAGAATCGGGTGAGGATGATTCTGGATGCTTTGGCCTTCAAGGATGGATGGGTTGACTTGCTGGGAGTCTAAGGGACGTGGATATATGGCTGGAAGTGCTTGAAACTGACTGGAAAGGGAGATCTCGAGTTGCACCACCTTTGACAATTTTTGAAAGTTTGTGTAGGTGTTTAGGTATTGGCTTGCATTTTTGGTAAATTCCAAGTGTATGTGTGAATGTCATGACTGATGTCATAACATTCTAGTTCAGGTTGTACTAACTCTTTAGGTACATATGCAGAAAAATATTGTAACTCAAATACTGATGTTTATAAGTGTGTATCTGAGCATGTTTGCAAAATGATCACACTTTGCTAATCAGTAGACAGGTTTTCTCAGATGTCATAACAGATGTTATGACATCCTGTTCTGAACTAGCAGGATTACAGGATTGGATAAGTCTGAGTTTTTTCAGGAAATAACTCAGTCCTTCCTAAACAGAATCCTGCGTTTTCTGAGGAGTAACCTAGCTCAATCCTAACCTGATCAATGAAGTACTGTGACCTGGTCTTAAGGTCAAACGGAATCAACCCTAGGTTTTTGGAAACCCTAACTGAAGTTGCAGCTGCTATATATTCAACAGAGTTGCGGTTTTTGAAGTCATCCCTGCTGATTGATTAGAAGATCAAGTTTGTAATCTGTATAGATTTGTGTATTGTACTCCAAGCAATTATCATTGTGATAAGTGTCTTGGAATAGGTTTCAATTGTAAGGGTTGTGTAGCACTCAAAGCTTTGAAGCAAGAGTGTTTGAATGTTACTTGACTAAAGCTGTGAAGCAGAGTCAAGTTAGTTGTGTACATCACTCAAAGCTGTGAAGCACGAGTGATTGTGTTACTTGATTAAAAAGCTGTGAAGCTTAATCAAGAGTGTGTTTTGAAGAGTGTCTTCATCAATTCTCAAGTCAAATTGGTTTATGTATCACTGCTGTGATTGAGGGGGAGTGAGTAGGAACTCAGGTTTAAGTTGTACTTAGATTAGAATTGCATTGGGTAGGTCTTAAGTGAAGGAGATAAACTGGTTGGTTTATTCCTGAATTAACATCTCTTATAGTGGATTCTCTCCCTGGCTTGGTAGCCCCCAGAGTAGGTGTTGTTGCACACTGAACTGGGTAAACAATTGACTGTGTTATTTACTGCTTTTGTATTTACTGTCATATAGTAAGTCAGATACGGTGTCATAACATTGGACGTGACATTGAGTATCTGTAGCCAGAATTTTCAATTGGCATCAGAGCAGGCACCCTGCCTGTATTACTGGGTGAGATCTAGGGATATCACTTTCTGGCACTATGGACAAAGAAGGAGTTTTTGGAAACAGACCACCCATTCTGGATGGAACTAATTATGACTACTGGAAACCTCGTATGATTGCCTTCCTAAAATCTCTGGACAAAAAGGCTTGGAGAGCTGCTGACAAAGGATGGATTCATCCCACCATAACTGAAAGAGATGGGACAATCAGTCTGAAGCCTGAGGAAGATTGGAGTAAAGAAGAAGATGAGTTAGCTCTGGGAAATTCAAAAGCCTTAAATGCCTTGTTCAATGGAATTGATAGAAACATCTTCAGATTAGTACATCAATATGAACTGGCCAAGGAAGTTTGGGACACCCTCAAAACTACTCATGAGGGCACTTCCAAAGTAAAGATGTCAAGGCTTCAGATGTTGACCACTAAGTTTGAGAATCTAAAAATGATGGAAGATGAAACCATCCATGAATTTCACATGAACATCTTGGAGATTGCCAACACCTCAGGAGCACTGGGAGAAAAAATGTCAGAAGAAAAACTGGTGAGGAAGATTCTCAGATCCTTGCCTAAAAGATTTGCAATGAAGGTAACTGCCATAGAGGAAGCCCAGGACATTAGCAAGTTAAAAGTGGATGAACTTATTGGGTCTCTTCAGACTTTTGAGATGGGGATCACTGATAATGGTGACAAGAAGAACAAAAGCATAGCACTTGTAACCAACACTGATGTTGAACACAAGGAGGATGAAGAAGAAAACATATCAGAAGCCATTGCCATGCTTGGAAGACAGTTCAACAGGCTCATCAAAAGAATGGACCCAAAGTCAAGGTCAAATGTTCATAACATTCCTTCTGACATTGACAGTTCCAGCAGAAGACCAAGATCAGAAGATAAGGAAAACCAAGGCAGAGGAATTCAATGCCATGGATGTGAAGGATATGGACATATTCGAGCTGAATGTCCTACCTTTCTTAAGAAGCAAAAGAAAGGAATGACTGTTACTTGGTCTGACTATGATTCAGAAAGCAATTCTAAAGAAGAATCTGCCAAACTAGTTACTGCCCTAACTAGTGTTTGTACTTCTGAAAGTGACACCAGTGATGAAGAAGTAACATTTGAAGAACTGGCTGATACCTACAAGAAATTGTGTATCAGAAGTGGTGAAGTCTGTGTGCAAAATGAGAAACAATCAAAACTCATTGTAAAGCTGGAGGCTGAAAAGAGAGCAAATCTTGAAACTATAAGTCATTTAGAAGGAGAAGTTCAACTGCTGAACTCACAACTGAATCAAATGACCAAATCAGTCAAGATGCTGACAAATGGAACAGACAAATTGGAAGAGATTCTTCAGGCTGGACAAAATATGGGAAATAAATCTGGCCTAGGATTTGTGGAAACAAAGAAATTTGTTACCAGGAAGCAAATGTCAAACCAGATGTCTCAACATTACTCTCAACATCAGGGACAGAGACACATGAAGAAGAGGTACCAAAGATGGAGATGTCATCATTGTGGGAAATATGGTCACATAAATCCCTTCTGCTACAGACTACATGGATATCCTAATCAGAAATCAGATGTCAAACCTAAGTCTAAAAAGGTACCACACGCTCCTCAATGGAAGAAAAAGGCTACTGCACTGATAGCACACACTTCCCTGAAGATCTCAGCAAAGGAAGATTGGTACTTTGACAGTGGATGTTCCAGACACATGACTGGATTCAAAAATCTCCTCAATAATGTTATGCCTCACACCACCAGTTTTGTGACCTTTGGAGATGGTGCTAAATGAGAAATCAAAGGAGTTGGTAATTTGGACTACCCTGGAGTTCCAAGTCTGAATAAGGTACTGCTGGTAAAAGGGTTGACTACTAATCTCATCAGCATCAGTCAATTATGTGATCTAGGATTCATGGTCAACTTCTCAAGATCTGAATGTCTAGTGTTTAATGAAAAACTAGATATTGTAATGAGAGGAATAAAATCCAAAAATAACTGTTATGTGTGGCAGCCTGAGAACACTGATATCCCCACTTTGAGTCAAATCATCAAAGAAGAAAAAGATATGAAACAGTGGCAGCATAAACTTGAAGGAATGAAAAGAGCTATTCCTATGGAAGATGTCAGAAGAACTCCTAAACTACAGGCTGATAATATATGTGATGTGGCAAAGAACAAGTCTCATAAATTCTGTTCTCAAAAATTCTGGTCAACACAGATGCTACCTGAAGACAATGTTACACAAGATGTTGTGACATTGTGGTGTGATAATCTGAAAACATTCAACATTTCCTTAAACCCTATTGACTTTGGAGAGAATAAATCATTTAAACTGAAACATAGTTTCTCTGAGCTTCAGCTAACTGATTCTTCTACCAAGGTGCTTGTTGGAAATCAACTTGAAAATTTGAGGGGCAGATTGGGCATTCACCAACATGAGAAATTATAGCAATTAGTTTTGCTGAAAACAAGGGTTGAAGGGATTAATTCTATTAAGTCTATATTTAGTGGGTTAATCATATTCACTCACAATTCCTTCAAAAGCCTTCAGAAGTCGGAAAGACTCCCTTGTACTCCCTACCTCTCTCATCCTTGCAACCTGTTTTCTCCTCCCAATCAAAGAATTTTCTCAAACTGCTACTGCTACTCAACGTTAAACACAATGTCTCAGACATCATCTTCCACCATGGCGGCTTCGTCTCACTCATCATCATCATCATCTGATCAAGATTCTAGGGCAATCACTACATGCTTAGAATCTGAAGTTCTTGAGGTCACTCCTCTCAGGGAGATGGCAACTGACCCAACCAGAGTCAAAAAGCTCCGGACCAGACATGCAGGAAGAGCTCAAGCTACAATCTCTGGTAACTCTTCTCTTCCTTCGTCTTCCACACCTAATAAAGAAGGATCAGTTCAAGTACACCAAGCTATTGCTAGACTGGTTTCTAGCATTCTGAGTGGCAACCAATCTGTACCGGGGATTTCTATCCCTTTGAATCAATCAGAAAGTCCAAATGTGGAAGGTTCTGAAAATATAGATGTCACTAAGGATGTTGTGACACCAAAAGACAACATTCAAAAGGCTGCTGATCCACCTATCATTGATGTGGATGAAGATTACTCAGATAATGAACTGATTGCAAATGTGAACCCTAGCATTGCTAGGAGATTGATGAAAAGAAAGAGTAGTGAGACTGTTAAGCCTGATGCTAAGAAATCCAAGGCTGAAGGGTTGGCTGAGAAAATTCAGACTAAAGGGAAGAAGGCACAGGTGCAGACTGCTAGACAACCTGAAACTTCTGATTCTGAATCAGAATTTGAGGTTGACATTGACAATACTCCCATCAGAAGGAAGCTCCCCTCCAGCAAGATTGCTAGAGTGCCTGAAGTGCCAACAGACAACATCTCCTTTCATCATCCTGATAATGCAAACAGGTGGAAGTATGTTTGCTTGAAGAGAATAGCCTTGGAGAGAGAACTCAACAATGATGCTTTGGAGTGCAAAGACATCATGGAGCTGATCAGAAATGCTGGGCTAATAAAGACTGTGATGAAGTTTGGCAAATGTTATGAAAATCTGGTTAAAGAGTTTGTAGTGAACTTATCCAATGATTGTGCTGATGGGAGGTCAGCTGACTTTGAGAGTGTGTTTGTTAGAGGAAGAAGAGTCAAGTTCTCTCCATCAGAAATCAACAAGTTTCTTGGAAGAACAAATAAGGACTGTCCTGATCTAGAGGCAACTGACAATGAAGTATGCTTGACCATCACTGCCAGGCAAGTAAAGTGCTGGCCATTGAAAGGGAAGTTGAATGCTAGTAAACTCAGCATGAAATTTGCCATCTTGCATAAAATAGGTGCAGCAAACAGGGTGCCTACAAATCACAAATCAACCATCTCCACAGGATTGGGGAGATTCATCTATGCTGTAGGAACCAAGACTGCCTTTGACTATGGAAGGTACATTTTTGAACAAACCTTGAAGCATGCTGGCAGTTATGCTGTCAAAGGACCAATTGCCTTTCCCTCCCTCATTTGTGGAATCATCCTTGCACAATATCCTGACATACTTGTAGCAAGAGATACAGTCTGCAAAAGAGCCCCTGCCCTTGGCCTGCACTACAAACTGTTTCAGGGATCCCATGCTCCAGACATTGTCATAACATCAGCTGAGACATCGTCTGCAAAGAGCCAGTCCAAAACATCATATGTCATAGTTGTCTTAAAAGAAACTTGCAAAGATCTGGATGCTAGAAAAAGGACCCTAGAAGCACTAATTGCCAAGCTAGAAAAGGAAGAAGCTGGAGCAAGCATGAGGGAAGAAGATGAAGGACAGCTCAACATTGAAGAAAGTGGCTCCTCTGAGTCTGATGACAGTACTTGAAGGATGATTGCTGCTTGGTGATGTTGCTGGTGGAGTTTGGAAGTATGTTCTGCTGTTCTCTGCTGCTGATCTCATTATTTTGTCTTGGATAACTGTATTACTTTATAAACATGTAATCTTTGGCCCATTTGTGGCTAAAGTGGGGGAGAATATTTTTGGTACTTCTTAATTAGTACTTAACACTATATTTTTCTGCTGTCACTTATTTCTGCTGCTATCTATCTATCTCTGATTGTTTAGGGACTTTAGCCAAAAATCTGCCAAAGGGGGAGTTTGTAGGTGTTTAGGTATTGGCTTGCATTTTTGGTAAATTCCAAGTGTATGTGTGAATGTCATGACTGATGTCATAACATTCTAGTTCAGGTTGTACTAACTCTTTAGGTACATATGCAGAAAAATATTGTAACTCAAATAGTGATGTTTATAAGTGTGTATCTGAGCATGTTTGTAAAATGATCACACTTTGCTAATCAGTAGACAGGTTTTCTCAGATGTCATAACAGATGTTATGACATCCTGTTCTGAACTAGCAGGATTACAGGATTGGATAAGTCTGAGTTTTTTCAGGAAATAACTCAGTCCTTCCTAAACAGAATCCTGCGTTTTCTGAGGAGTAACCTAGCTCAATCCTAACCTGATCAATGAAGTACTGTGACCTGGTCTTAAGGTCAAACGGAATCAACCCTAGGTTTTTGGAAACCCTAACTGAAGTTGCAGCTGCTATATATTCAACAGAGCTGCGGTTTTTGAAGTCATCCCTGCTGATTGATTAGAAGATCAAGTTTGTAATCTGTATAGATTTGTGTATTGTACTCCAAGCAATTATCATTGTGATAAGTGTCTTGGAATAGGTTTCAATTGTAAGGGTTGTGTAGCACTCAAAGCTTTGAAGCAAGAGTGTTTGAATGTTACTTGACTAAAGCTGTGAAGCAGAGTCAAGTTAGTTGTGTACATCACTCAAAGCTGTGAAGCACGAGTGATTGTGTTACTTGATTAAAAAGCTGTGAAGCTTAATCAAGAGTGTGTTTTGAAGAGTGTCTTCATCAATTCTCAAGTCAAATTGGTTTATGTATCACTGCTGTGATTGAGGGGGAGTGAGTAGGAACTCAAGTTTAAGTTGTACTTAGATTAGAATTGCATTGGGTAGGTCTTAAGTGAAGGAGATAAACTGGTTGGTTTATTCCTGAATTAACATCTCTTATAGTGGATTCTCTCCCTGGCTTGGTAGCCCCCAGAGTAGGTGTTGTTGCACACTGAACTGGGTAAACAATTGACTGTGTTATTTACTGCTTTTGTATTTACTGTCATATAGTAAGTCAGATACGGTGTCATAACATTGGACGTGACATTGAGTATCTGTAGCCAGAATTTTCAGTTTGTTAGGGTTATTTGGATGTAGCTGCGCTCTCCCATGGCTTGGCCTCTTGTTGTGCATATATAGTGAATCATATTAGGTAAAAAAATTTGCCTAAATCAAATTGAATCAATGTCCTTTATTTTGCTTCCAAACATTCCTATTTTTTAATATTTTTTCCTTTCATGGCTTGCATGATTCCCCTTGATATAATTAGCATATATTGTCCATTATTTAATAGAAGAATGATTTCAAATCAATCTTATATTATTTCCATTATTTCCCGCTGTAATCTCCATTCGACCTTCTTTTTTCTTCAATCTCCGCTAGTTTTCACACAAAAAAGTAAACTACATCAATCGCACGAAACATCAACACACATAGAAGCAGAGGAACAGAAGAAGAGCAAATAAGATGCAGGGAACATACCTGAAAGCATCATCTTCATCAACGATTGAGGTTGGTTGTTCACGGCCTTTCACCATCTTCTTGATACCGTATTGTAATCCTTGCATCACAGAACCATAGCCCTCCACTGATTGTGTAATTTTCGTGGTTCACCATTCAATCTGAAGCATGCACTGTCAGGGTTGGTTGCTTGAAGATAAGATCCTTGTGTGTTCTCGTGAAATCAAGAAAGATTGGGCATAAGAAGGTTGTCTCCAGAAAATCTTAAGAAGTGAGATGGAGGTTCCACCATTGTGTTTGAGAGATTGAGACAAATCAGAAGTAAGGTTAAGGAAAGTATGGAGATGGAGGGAAATCTAAGAGTTGTATTTACGATGAATACGGTAGACGGTTGTGCGTGAGGCGGTGCTGAGACGAGAGTCGTTGGAGAAGTGATGACTGAGACGGGGAAAACAACGACAGAGAGAGGTTCGAAAGTCAGCCGTGGCGATGGAGAAGTGAAGAGGATTCTGAATCGTCACATTTGAACCCTAGCCTGTATTTTCTAAAACGTCACCGTATCCTCTCCTTTCAATCTTTCATCTTTACAACTATTCTTGTAAATTTTTGTTATGGATTTTAGTATGATTGTTGAACTAGATTTAATAAACCCTTGCCTGGCCCATGGTGTTTTGGTTTTTGGTTGACTACACAAAAAGGCTGGCTGGACCGAGTTGCCTTTCATTAGGCCCATTAGCACCTCTTTTTTGGTAATTGGAGTCTTGTAACAAAAACTGGCTGGATTAAGCTTGCTGGGCCTAGCGCCCTTACCTATCAAACACCCAGTTTCAGATTAATGCCCCCTTTGTGTATCAATTTAATTATTTCATATTTTTTTAATTACCATTAATTTCGATAATTGGTGATAAAATAATTCATAGTATGAAATGCTTTGGAATTTTAAGAAATTAGTTAGAATTTTTTATGATTAATTATTATGATAATTTATGGATTTTTATTTAAGGTATCTTGATGCCATTCGCACACGATAATGGTGTTCAATCCATGATATGTGTTGGCATGTCTATTGAATATTTCAAGAGGCTTTGAAGCTAGCTAAGAGTATAATTTTCATAAAGGAAGTTCAAAGAAGCTTTTTGTAGAGTTTTCTCTTTGCTTGCGTGGTTACGAAGAGGCAACCGACCTTCTCCGTTCAGTATCATCACAACCTTATTTTATTCCTCATTTCCGCACTTTACCTCTTTTCTAGATACCATGAGAAGTAGGATATAAAGAGCGTGCGCTTGAAGTCGCTGTTTAAAGACCTGTAGCAGGCATTCCGCACTTCATTTTCTATATGTGTTGTGCTTGTGTTTGTTTCTTTGTTTGATTGATCGATGAGTCACTCAATTTATAAATTGAGATCACGATTTCGCTCTCAGAGCATGCTCCCTATAGGATTTCATTACTTTCCTTTATTTCTTGTTGATCGATGAGTCACTCAATTTAGAAATTGAGATCACGACTTCGCTCTCATTGCATGTTCCCTATAGGATAATTTTGTTAGACTTTCTTTGGCACGCTAACCTAGATAGGATCTCTCTAGGTATGCTCTCTTGAGTTTATTAGCTTGTTTGATTTATCCTTGTACATACCATGTTCCCTTAGGATGCGCTTTCTCCATTCGGATGCAAGTTAGACCTTAGGTTATAAACCATGCATGCTAATATTAGGTAGACATTTCCCTTTCGTTCATCCTTGATTTAGGGCTATCATTGTATGATAACATTAGGTTTAGAAATAGGCTAGTCTCCCGTAGACTTTTTTCTTTCCCTTTTTGCATCATTGCATCTAAAACTAAAACTTCTTTTCTTAGCAAATCAAAAATATGCTAATCATACTTAAACCCTTTTTCAAGGTAATAAAACACAAACCAATTCAAACCATTTTGTGCGCTCGAGAACCTTTTCTCTAAAATGCTTTTCAGGTAAGGACATGATTAATTTACTTCTGTGTCAATGCATAAGTCTCTAAAGGTCGAGTTGCGGCAGAAGGCGGAATTAACATTGTCCATAAAAAACACAAAACAAAAAAAAAACATGTGAGCCGAACTACGGTAGCTCTGATTTCTCAAAAAGGATACGTATGCATTGGGCTAGGGCCCAAGCGAGTACAACTTTATTTTCCCTACATTCTTTTCTCATTTCTTTTGCATGCATTCTCCCTTCATTAGTATAGTAGAAAGTAAGCATAGTTTAGACACACCCATAAGATAGACAACAAGAGTGGATACCGTAGAGTACTACAGGCATGTGGGGTGCTAATACCTTCCCCTTGCATACTAGACTCCCTTACCCGATCTCTCGGTCGCAAGACCGTGACTTCTCCCTTCTCAGGTTTTCTCGATGTTTACCTTTCCCTTCATGTGAGATAAAAGACATTCCACGGCGACTTTATTGTTTGATGATTTTCATTCGGTTGTTTCAGCTGGGGACTTCACTGGGGACAGGTCGACCACATTCTGGTCCATCCCGGAGTCGCTCCTAGCTCTTGTCTCTTTTCTTTGAGTGTTTATTTTTATGCTTTCAGTTTATTCACTCATTTTGTATATACTTGAGCATATGTATGCATTTCATTTTACTGTCTCCCATATACTACTGTTGTACTGGATCTGCTTCTTATTGGGTGGGTGTTACTATGAGGTAAAAGGCCCAATACCCAAGCCAGAGTGCACTAGGACCCTAGGAATAGAGTGGAACATGAACGGCTAGTTGACTAAGGTCACACTATCTCTGTCATGTCGTCCATGCTCAGATGAGGTACAAATGAGGGGCTATCATTTTCACGTAGGTGATACGGTGATAGTTTTTCAGGAGTACCCTCGATTGAGTTACGATTGCCTTACCCTGACGTAGTCTTCACCCGTGAGTGGGGGGGGAGTTATTATCACTGGTACAATTGGTGACTATGTTCAGACAGTGACTATTGGTTCTAATGGTTATGTTCTGGATTTCTGTTGATGACTTTATACAGATTCTATATTTTGTTGGTGATTGTATTGTTCTCGGATTTATTTTCCGAGTTCCGGACATATTTACTTAGAGGTTCATTCGAGCCTTCGATCTTGGTATTCCCGGAATATTCAGAAAAGGCTCAACAGTATTCGATGTTCCAGAAGCCTTGATCCCGTACAATGGGAGATCTACATGGTACTCGGTTCTTATATGTGCGGAAGTTATGCCAGACCTTTGACTTGATGTTATTCATATGATTCAGAACAGTGCAACAATCATATTCAGGAATGATGAAACTTTAATCACATGTCTTTGTATACATAACATGGTTAACCACATGCTTAATATACATGTCCTGTTATCTCCAAGGAATCACATTTGCAAGTCTTGTGCTAAACTCTTCCATCCCTTACTTGCGTAAAATCAAAATCAAAGCAAGTAAATTCCTTGGAAATGACAGAACATGACATGGCATCCATTCATGCACCCCATGCATATTCATGCATCCATAATAGGTACTCGAAGATTGGGGATTCTCATTCATACCTGGTGTTCTCCTCAGAGGTTTAGACTTGATTTCTTACTGTCACATGTTCAGCGGTCAGTTATGGAATAACTTCGTGTGGTATACATGCAAACTTTGGCCCGTGGTCAAAAATTTCTTCAAGCAGGAAGATAATTGATTGAAGACTGAGATAAGTCAGGTCATGAAAGCTCTGATGATGATGTCAACAATCTTGCACCTACTACTATAGCAGAGGTTCCTTCTTCTCCTTATCTTTGGGGAACGCTTTCAACTAGGGAGTGTTATATAATCTGGATTTCTTGGAACATCTTACCATCAGATGGTTCCCATTTACTATGGGACCTTATATCAGTGCTTCGTTCATGATACCAATGTCAGATATGGTTGCTACACCGGGGCATCAGAATATTCAATCAGGGGCGCTCTCCACAGCCTTGCATTCCTTGATATGTTCGACAACAGCCAATCTTAGTTCCCCTAATGATTTCATGGAAAAAAGCTTAAGCAAAGACAGAAGAAGCATGATGATCATGGTGATGCGACCCCAGCGCATTACATCCAGTTATTTCCTCTCCTGGTGGAAGTTCGACAAAGCTTTGATCTTTGGGGTCCTCTTCCCCCAAACATCCCTTCTGATTGCGATACACATGCTAGATGTATCCCCTATTCTGAGGCACCCAGTTTTGATATTGAAAACTATAAAGGGGTTGAAGTATAAAGCCAAACACCTGTCTGGTGTCTCTTCCAAAATTCTAATTCCTATTTGGCCAACTGTTGAACTCTTTCTTGCCAGCTGGATGTCTCTGTTGTTCTGTTAGAAGACGAACTGTATTATTTCTTTGTGGCATAATATGCTTGGTGAGGCAGTTTATAATGATTCCCTTGGTAAAGCATTCATTCGCTCTTCTAAAAGAATCTTCTATACTGGGGAACCTGGCCATTCGATTGAAGATAATATGTCATCCAGAGACAAGGTCCAAGATGGGATAAATCAAGAGACTGTTGTGTTCACATCAGATCATAAGGGGAATTCTCTCACCTATTCAAGCATCAAGACTGCAGAAAATCTTCAAAATCAAGAAATCCATACGGAGTCAAGTCTCCTCAACGATGGAAACCATTGGTTCTCATTACTGCATTTTCATTTTCATTCTTTCTTGTTTGTTTAAAAATTGCTTGCATGTAGAAACTTGTCTATTTCTGAATGAAAATCTTAATGCAATAAGTATGTTTGTCTTGAAGTGTTCTTTTGTTTTTATTCATTCATCCATTATCACTTTTTAAATGTTTTACTTGCATATTGATGCCAAGTTTCCAAGTCTTATGCTTAGGTGAAGATTGGAAGGAGGATGACGATAATCTAAAAACACAAAAATATCTGGTTGGTATGCTTTTGAGTAAGACCCTGCTGACGATGTACAAGCCTTGTTTTTATTCCTAAACACCGGAGATATAAGGGAGATAGACCCTCGTTAACCCCTCTGAGCCTTCAAAGTAGGAGTTTCTTTTTTGTTCAGAAAAAAACCCTCATTTTAACCCTTGCGCGGGTAGTGTTCAGCTAATCTGATCAAACATTCAGAACTCATCAAGAGTGTACATCTGAGGATACAACAATGGTTATCCATCAAAATGTTGAGGAAATTCAAAACCACAATGGTTAACCCTTATCTAACAACAACGTGCGTCTATCAACGATATCCCAATGGGTATCTCTCGTGAATCAAGAAGTCGAGATCAGATGACAATATAACAATGGCTATTCCTCATCTACTAAAGACTCAGATAGTCACAATCACTTATAACAAATCAAAGACAACGCAAAAATCAACGACTTGTTCAAAATTGAAAATATGAACAAAAAAGAAGCAAAGAGCCTCGCTAAGTCGAAACTTGAAAACAAGTCGCTTAGGAAAAAGTTAGGGCATCCCGCTGGAATTCCAAATTGAAATTCAAAAGAATTTGTCTAGGAAAAAATTAGGGACGACAAACAAGAAGCTGAAAAGCCTAAAAGATGAGAAATGTATTACCAGTGAAAATCCTCATCAAAGAACAAAGTCGTCTGATCAGACACCAAAATAAGAAGTTAGTGATTGTTGTGTCCAAGAGGCCTCAGTGGTTCCTCAACCATCGTAAACTCTTCTAGAGAGATGAATGCTTGTATCGGGTCAAATGAACATAGGAATGGAGAACATTATGGAGAATTTGTGGGCACCAAATAATTTTGAGCCTTAATTCCTTTTTTCTAAAACCGTGAACCAGGCCATGTTACAACCCATAAAAGTCCTAATTGAAGCATGGGTCAATTCGAAAGCGTGCTACAACAAGATAGGGTTTAACTGACTCCTAAGAGGTATGTTTGAATATCTTTGTTGGCATCATATGTTTGCATTATCTTTCATAAAATGAATTTGCAAATGTTGCTCTCTAGCTAGTGACTTGTTCACAATAGAGTTGTGACATCATTTCATTCAACGGTTTTTCAAACTTAAAGACTTACATATGTGTTGCATTAGAATTATCATTCTCATTATAAACATTCTTATGCATACAAAACACCTGGTCGACATCAAGTAAGTTTACACAATGAACAATCGGTAAAGAGCTCAATCTTGTCAGAGAAGAGAGGCTTGAATACCCTGTTGAAGCATGAGTCAGCTGCCACAAGAGAAATGACTTATCCAGGGGCATGTTAACCAGTGATTTTGTTAAGCGAAGGCATATCTTGACACTTTACAATTTGAGTACCCTTTAAGGATAAAGTTAGCAGAGCCCTCCAATCTAGGGCAATCAAGTCGAGAGTCGATCTCTATGAGGTCAGCCAAATCTGGGGCATTCCCTCAAAGCTGTCAATCAGAGGCTATCACATCGATAAATCTCTTCAAGCTCGATCAATCAGAGGCTATCACGTTGATAAATATCTTCAAGATTGATCAGTCAGAGGCTAACATCGAGAAATATATTCAGAATCCATTCAATCTGGGGCAGTTATGTCGAGATTCGACAAATCTCTCCAAGAAAGCTGTAATCAAGAGCATTTTATTTCATGGTTCAAGAGATTGGGGCAGGCCTCCTCATATTGTATTGTGGCACGAATATTCTGGTCTTCTATTCAACATATATCATCTCAGAGATCCTTTAGAGAGGGGCATTCCTCATCCGTACTTGTAAAGTTGCTCAAGCCAATTATGTCACACGAGATGATTACAATTAGGCCAAAAGCGCCATAATGGTCACCCTGGCCTGGCAAGCGCACAGAGCTGCCTTCATCTACTACAGAAAATTTCAAACCTGATTCCCCAAGTGAATTTAGAAAGTTCGGAGTCGATGTTTGAGTCGGCACGCACGAGTGCTTCCCTAGTGGAGTTAATCAAGTGCATCCCCAGTTGAGCTAAATCGGGCATTCGCAGAGCTAAACTGGGGCATTCGTAGAGTTAAACCGGGGCATTCGCAGAGCTAAATTGGGGCATTCGCGGGTGTATATGCCCATCTCTTATCCCTAAGTGATTCAAGAGATAATTCCCCAGTGTGCGTAAACTTGGGCATGTATTCAAAGAGATCCACATGGTGTTCAGTATCCATTATTCGGCATATTCAGCTCTGCCATCCTCTCAACGATTCAGGATGTATGAAAGTCTGGCTAGATTATCTCCTCCCCAATAACAAAGTTCAGAATTCAGTGGCATACCGATAAAATCGCTTCGTCGGAAATTCAATCTTCAGTGGAGTCACCAATAATCTTCGGTATCATGAGCTCCCAGTGCAAATTCTTACCAGTATCCCCGACAATCTTTGGTACTGCGGGTTTACAGCGCCAGTATATATTGGCATCCCCAGTGTTGAGCAACGGTTCCTAATGAGCTTTCGCTTATCCCTATGAAGTCTATTTATTGAAATTGCATATAGCTATCACTACATAACATTACATCCTAAAAAGCACGTAGCCGATCCATCAGAATGGATCTTTGCGGAAAAAGAAATTCAAACATGAATATGAAGCATAAGCCAGATCAAGTACCTCAAAAGAAAGACATGAATCATTCAAGGACAACAATACATCCCTACAAGAGGATATCATTCCCAAAATCCCCAGTCGATGACCTTCACCTTTTCAATGCCCAGCAAAATCAATACACCAAGTCTAAACCCAGCACTCATCTGTATCTTTTCTCAATACCCGTCCGTATTGATCCAAACACTCATTTGTGTAAGCCTCCCAAACACTAGTCCGTATTGATCCAAACACTCGTATGTGTCAGTTTCCTAAACACTCATCCATGTCAGCCTCCCAAACACTCGTCTGTGTTTAAACTTTCCTTGGTACTCATCGGTATCTTTTCTCAATACCCATCTATATTGATCCAAACACTCGTATGTGTCAGTACTCATAAACACTCATCCCTGTCAGTTATCCAAACATTCGTCTGTGTCTATCTGTCCTTCATAATTCCCAACAAATTCAATGCAATAAGCTTGGTCATTCTCGTATCTCCAATTATCGCGTCGTGACCAATACCACCACCTTCTTAGAATTATAGGTTGTCCGTAGACCTAGTTTTTGGTAGACCGACCGTAGGTCTTACCTTGGAATCTTAGATCGATCGTAGATCTAGATTCCATTGTAGGTAGACCGTAGGTCTTACCTTAGGATCTTAGATCGACCGTAGATCTAGATTCCCTTGTAGGTCGACCGTAGACCTAGTTCTTTGGTAGACCGATCATAGGTATTACCTTAGGATCTTAGATCGACCTTATATCTAGATTCCCTTGTAGGTCGATTGTAGTCCTAGTTTTTGGTAGACCTACTGTAGGTCTTACCTTAGGATCTTAGATCGACCGTAGATCTATATTCCCTTGTAGGTCGTCCGTAGACCTAGTACTTGGTAGACCGACTGTAGGTCTTACCTTAGGATTTTAGATTGACCGTAGATCTAGATTCCCTTGTAGGCCGCCCGTAGACCTAGTTTGGTAGACCGACCGTAGGTCTTACTTTAGGATTTTAGATCGACCGTAGATCTAGATTCCCTTGTAGGTCGCCCGTGGACCTAGTTTTTGGTAGATCGGCCGTAGGTCTTACCTTATGATCTTAGATCGATCATAGATCTAGATTCCCTTGTAGGTCGACCGTAGGCCTAATTTTTGGTAGATCGCCCGTAGATCCTCCCTAGAAGATCGTCCGTAGGTATCGCTTTAGAACCTGAGATCGCCCATTGGCTAGGTTCTTCCTATAGACCATCTTAGAACCTGAGATCGCCCGTAGGCTAGGTTCTTCCTTAAATCATCGAACCTGAGATCGCCTGTTGGTTAGGTTCCCCCCATATATCTTGTCTTAGAACCTGAGATCTCCCTTAGGCTAGGTTCTCTGAAAAATCACTCTCATGTTTCACCTTAGGATCGTAGGTCGCCCATAGACCTTGTCCGTTGTCTTTTCATACCAACCTTTGTCTTGTATTGGCATCATGCCATGTTACGAGTCCAATCTCCATCTCTTCACTAGAAAAAAAATTCTTTCCCCAACGGATATCATAAAATAAAAAATAATAATAAATAAACACTTACACTCTCTCTCAGGGCAAATTTTTGGCATTGGTATTTAATCATCTTCTACCTTGAACTTCTAAAAGGCACGCGCCAATCGTACTTTCAAGTTTAAGACGATTAAATAGGGGCAGCTGTAATACCCCAAATTTGTCCTATCCCTTTACTTTTATCTGGCTTATGCATTTTGTATTTTCTCATGTACATAACTCCCATTAGGTAATCTAACACACCATTCATCCATTAATCAATAAAGCATGGAATGTGATCAAAGATATTGATGAATTAGGGTCTCTATATGCTTTTAAGTTCTTATCTTCACTCAGGTTTAAATCAACTAGTTCTTTCATTGATCAGGTTTTGTTTGAAGCTAGGGTTTCAATTCATGGATTTCTGTATCACCAAGCTATAGGGTTATTCTCTTCTTCTTAACATCAAATTGCAAGGCTTGCTCACATCATCTGGAGCTCCTCTTCCTCAATATTCTTGTTGTGTTCTTCAACATATAGGGTGGTTGTGATTGCTTACTACATGAGTCGTCCTATAAGGTCGCCTAAAGGTTACCAGTTCAGGTATTTAGCATCTTCTTATGTTTGTCATTGTTGTACCCCAAAATTTTCCCTCCCATATTCTTCAAGAAATTGCCAAGCCAAGTCACAAAATTCCCCAAGGGGTGCACAGTGCAAAAATCTCCTACACAGTCAAAACTAGGGTTTGTGTTCTGATCAAGAAAAGTAAAGTTTTCAAAGGACCAATCAAGTCTCATATGCCTACAAATATGGTCAAATATCCTCATATCAAGTTTCAAGACATTCAGCTCAAAATTGCACAGTCAAAACCCTAAATTGCACTACAGTCAACTGTAGGGGCAAAATGGTCATTTGACAGTCAAAAGTTCAAATTTTTGGTCAACATATCATTTCGAAGCCACAAACATCATTTGATCAATGCTTGATCATGATTCTCAAAATTTGGCTCAGAAAATCATCAAGATGCAAAAGTTTCCTTATTTGGACAGTTGAAAAAGTCAACTGAAATTGACCAGGGCATAACATTCACATGGATTATCAGAAAAATTCCATCCAAAGCTCATTTTGAAGAGAAAGACATTGCCTACAACTCATCTTCATACTTCAAGTCCAAGAAATGCTCTCACAAAAAGTTATCAATTTCAACATTATAGGTCATTTTCAAAAGTCAACTAAAAGGGACTTTAAGTCAAAGGCCATAAATTGAGATTGGTAAATCAAAATGACATGGGACCAAATACATTGGTTAGAGGACTCAAAGACCTTTCCAAAATGTCCAAGAACATGAGAAAAGCTTAAAAATTGAGCAAGTTATGCCTTGTGGAAGTTGGGAAAATTTTTGGATATTTTGAAAAGTCAACACTACTTCAAATGACCTAAAATTGCTAATGGGCCCATTTTTCTTCCATGATTCATCATCCATGACATATGCACGACCACTTGGCCCAAAGGGAAGTATTTTCTCATTTTTTATTTATTTATTTGAATTATTATTTATATTAATTCATCTAAATCATTTAAAATATATGAAAAATCTTTAATCCACCCTAACCAATCTTTTTATACATGTTTTGAACTCAATATTTCGTGCTTGTACAATTATGGAAAGATTTGGCTTAATTGGATGCTAATTGATACAAAAACATGTGAAAAAGATATGGAAAAGATCTTAAGAAATCAAATATTCAAAACAATGAATTACAAGAGATTTGATCAATATTTTTGACCTAATGCATTCACTACAAAGGCTTGATCATAAACCTAATCGTGCTACACAAAAAACTGCGCAAGAAAGCCATTGGAAAACTTGAAAAAAATTTGCAAAAACTCAAATCTGAAAAACCCTTTTTAGGTCGATTCAAAGCTCAAGACTTGGTTCAATAGCTTCCTTGAAGGTCCCTGATCACATTCCAATCAGAAACCACCATCAAAACTCCAAGAATTGGTATATTGAACGCAAACTGCATCAAGAAAATTGCATAATCGTATTTTGATTTTGAAGCATAATCATTGCATTTTCTTTATGGATTATTACTCATTGATGATCTCTGATGCTAACTGTACAATTTAATTGTGTTTTTGTGCTCTCAACGCGATTTTACCATGTTAGCTTTCTAGGGTTTGCAGGATGAGAAATTAGGGCTTTTGAAACAAAGTAAAATTAGCCCTTAAGACCACCGTGGTTGTACTCAGTGCATCTGGACGAAGTAGAAGCACCCATCGCGCCAAATTTATGGACACCACAAGCCTAATCGCTATTTTCTAATAGCACCCCTAAAACTACGCATGAAAAACCGTTGCCTTTGTGTTTTGTTTTACAGGGATGGTGAAGAAGATGATGTGTTGTCAACAAATGATACGCCAGTTTGAAAACTCGCGCGCGTTACCCACTAACGTTTTGTTTTCTTTTTATAATATTTGTTAATTATTATATAGTAAATACATGCGCAGTGGTTCAGTGGCAGGTGTACACCTTTGCAATGGCCAAGACCTGGGTTCGAGTCCCAGGTCTGTATAATTTCTCATACTATTTTGCAATAATAATTCCTATGCAGCGCTCATGTTAAGACGTACCATGCACTTCCAAATCCAATGTGACACGCCCCTCTCAAGATCAAACCAAAGGCTGGGATTGAAGATACACCCTACACCCTGGTCAAAAGTGTCACATGGTGCCTGGAAAAGTCAACGAATTCAAAGCTAAATGGGCCAGATTGCTGAGCCCATACCTCCTAAATTGGGACTTCCACCCCCCTGGTTTGCCAATTCTATACATTTTCATTATATTTTATTTTTTTCAATTATTGTTTTATTTATTTTATTGTTTTGATTTAATTAATTATTTTTTACAAAATATAAAAAATGCCTAAAAATCAGAAAAGACAAAAAAATATAATAAATGCTTTATTTTAATTATTTTCATAAACCAATTGCATGTAAATAAATTAATGTAAATTAGGGTTTTAATTCTTTTCATAAAAAATCTAAAAAGTATAGAATTAGGTTTAATTAATTTTTATTCCTTTTTAATTTTTCTTTTGTCACAATTTTTTTAATATTATTTTATTTACTTTCATGATTAAATTGTACATAAAAACAACTTAGGTTTAATTTAGGTTAAATTTTAATACTTTCATAATAAATTTAAAAGCCATTAGAATTAGGGTTTGCTTTTCATTTTAATTTTAATTAATTCTCTTTTTCATTAAATCTTAAAAATACTAAAAACCACCAAAAAAAAATAAGCTCTTTTCCTTCTAATTTTAATTTTAATTCCTTATTAATTTTAATTTTGCAAAAGGGTCCAACGCCCATGTTCTAAATTTTATTCGTTCGCATATTTACTTTATTTCGTTTAAATAATTATGTACCTCTCCCGAAGCTTTGTAACATTTACTTCTCGCACTTTTAATTCTTTTACTTTATTTATTTTTCTGTCAAATCGGGTCCTGGTTAATTTTGGCGATGTGGACCCGCGCCATTTGTAATAGCTTTAGATTTACTTTTCCTCGCAACTTTTAACTATTAAACAAAGCATGCAAGAATGAATGATTAAATAAAAAAATAAACGCGTAGATCACTTTAACATGACAAGACAAATGCAAATGAAAATGACACACAATTCGCACACACCACCCCTAGGGTACGCCTCACTGTTGCCTTGCCTTTCGAAAGGTGATCGTCGAGTAGAGGATGTCTTAGTAAGTCCTCATGATCCGGGAACCTGGCATGAGTGTAGCTTCTAAGGTGTCTTCCCATTGCTCTGGTGATCACCATGTCCCGAACCTCGAATTGACCCGAACACCTCCAACGGTGGTGCTACCTACCTCTCAATGGTGGGATGGCACTACTTTAAAGGACATTTACACAGACGAATTCCTTAGGGTAGGTAGGTTCCCGTAGATACTTGCTCTAAATTCAAAACAAATTCAAAAATACTTTTCACACCAACACATTTTCAAAAAGCTTTCGAAAGCATTTTTCAAACACTCTTGAGGACCGATACAAGGGTCGAACTGAAATTTTCAAAGAAACTTTTTTAAAAACCCACATTGAAAAGCAAACAAACCATTTTTGAAAACACAAGTGAGCAAGTATCTAAGAGCCCATGGATAACCATGGATAGAAAGGGTGCTAACACCTTCCCTTTCTATAATCTACCTCCCGAACCGAGAGCAATCTCTATAAGGAATTTTTCTGTGCTTTTGTCCTTTCCATTTGGAGAAAATAAAAGACGATGGCGACTCTTGCTTCCGCGACATTTCGCGAACCAGCGTTAAACAGTCAGTTCCAGATCCACCGATCACAGAACTGGCGACTCTGCTGGGGATAAAACTTAAAGTGAGGTGTACCTTAGGGCTAGGTCATAACTATGTTTTCAATTGTTTTCCTTGTGTGCTTTAAATTGTGGGTTGTTTGGGAGTTCTATAGATCCTAAACCCGGATCATGGGATACCTTTCTTAGAAAGTAGCAACAAGGCTGTGAGGGAACTGTGCGGGGTATACCGACATGGTTGAAACAGTCTGCTACGTTGATGTGGCACTTTGGTGTGTACCGGTAACCCTTGAGTTCAGTCAAGGAGAGTACGGGGCCTCCGCGTGGTGTCGTGAAGCATCAACAGACCTTAGGAACCTTAATTGAACTATCTTGGCCTCTTTAGGGTAGTGAGATAACTGACTTTGGTGCAGTCCGAGGTTGGTTGATACTCGATACTACGCTCAATTGAGGGTTGCTTTCCTGGAATATTTCGGTCGCCAATTCAGTGGCTAAATCGAAACGATGAACAATGAAAGCAATCCCGTGATATTGGGAACCTTAGAACCCGGCTACTTTGATTAGGACAGGTTGAACCCACCAACTTCAAGAGGGTACTACCCAGACCCCATGCTGGCCTTAAACCTTAAGGGCTTGTCTTGTGTGCCTTGTGTGCCTTACATGTTTGTCTTTGTAAATATCTGTGGTGTGTTTAATCATAGCATCATGACATCATCCAGCATCATATGCATTGACTAACCATTTCAGGGGTTCGAATTTTCATCTTTGTTCTTGTTTTGTAGGACATGGAAACTGTTCGTAGAAAGACAATTCAAATCAGTCTTGTAAGGATCCCTCCTCAGCTTAAGGAGCTTATATCCAGGATTCCCGAGAACTCTTCATTCAGTGAAAGGCGTGGAAGCCTCATCAGCTTGGTCAACACCAACATTGAGGAAGATATGATAAAGGTCCTGTTCCAGTTCTTTGATCCTCTGCATCACTGTTTCACCTTCTTGGACTATCAGTTGGTACCTACCTTGGAGGAGTTCTCCCGGCTCCTGAAGATCCCTATCCTTGATCAGCTACCCTTCAACGGTACAGAAAAGGAACCTAAGCTTGAAGAGATTGCTAAAGCCTTGCACCTACAGTCATCTGACCTCAAGGGACATTGGGAAGTTAGAAGTGGTATCAAAGGGTTCTTAGCCAGGTTTCTTTTTGAAAAAGCCCATGAATGTTGGAACTCCCTTGACTTGCAAGCTTTTGAAGAAGTTGTGGCCCTCCTTGTCTATGGTTTGGTGTTGTTCCCTAACCCAGATCAGCTTATTGATATCAGTGCTGTCCAGATCTTTATGTCCAGGAATCCTATACCTACATTGCTGGGGGACATCCTTCACTCATGTTACACTCGAACCATGAGAAAAAGAGGTGTCCTTATGTGTTGCACTCCTCTCCTGGGAAGGTGGTTTATTTCGCACCTTCCACAATCAGTCTTGAAGAATGAGCGGGGTTTGAGATGGTCACAACGGTTAATGACTCTTACACATGCAGATATACATTGGTGCCCTAGGTCCAGAGAAGATGTCACTATCATTGATCGTTGCGGGGAGTACCCTAATGTTCCTTTACTTGGAATCAGAGGAGGTATTACTTATAGCCCATGCCTGGCTTGGAGACAGTTTGGTTATGCTCGGAGGGATGGTCCTCATGAAATGTTAATTCCTGACATAGTTTTTGACTTCGACAACGATACTCAAGGGCTTCGCCAGAGATTTATCAGAGCTTGGAGGATGCCCAGTAGGATAGACAGCAAGACACTGGGGCACAGGAATTCCATCCCTTTGGAGCCTTATCTCAAGTGGGTACGCGCCCGCTCCCAGAAGTTAGTGATGCCTTATCCTCATATGCTCCCAGTAATCAAAGAACCAGTCTTGGAAGGGGAAGTGTCCTACACTATTCAGCACCCTGATATGCCCACATCCTGGGAAGAGATGCAGAAAAGCTGGATCCAGCTTAAGGAGGAAAGGAATTCTCTTGAGACTAGTCTGCATGCCAGTGAAAAGAAGGTCTTGGAGCTCACCCGCCTGTTGCATGAGGAGAGGAATCTCAACACTTACATAGCTCCAAAGAGGATGCGCAGTGTATTTTGGGATTGATTTGACTTTTGTACTTTTGCCCATGAGGCTTTGATGTATTAAACAATGATTTCTTTAATGATAACGTGTGTTCCTTTTTGTCTACAACAAAGTTGAATTTTCGAACCCTTGAATGTATTGCATGAACACATCTCATTCATCATGTGCATAGCAGGTTTTTCCTCTTTTCAGGTTGCTTACAGTTCTTCGCTGTTTATTTCAGCATCATGAATACCGACTCTGCATCCACTGAGACATCAATCAAGGCTCTTCAGGCGCAGAATGCGCAGTTTCAAGAATTAATCAAGGGTCTGGCTAAAGGCCAAGAAGAACTGAAGGCTATGCTCCTGAAGAAGGAGAAGAAGAAGAAGAGAAGAACTGTTCTGTTCAACTCGGGCCGAAGGTTTGGCAATACTCTGCAGCATGAAGAGGCTGGTTCTTCTGTTGGCAAGAGTTCTCCTCAGGCAGAAGCAAGGGTTCCTAGTCCGGTAGTCTCCGACAACGAGACAGATTTTGATGAAGAGCAGTACCCTCCTGCAGACGACAGATACAAGCAACTGGAGGATAGTTTGAAGGCTATGGAGGTTCAACAGGTACCTGGGCTGGATTTCGGAGATCTGGGTTTGTCGACTGGTGTGATCATCCCTCACAAGTTCAAAGCACCATCCTTCTCTAAGTATGACGGGGCGTCTTGTCCCAAGCTGCATTTAAGGTCCTATGTTCGGAAAATTCAGCCGTACTCTGTGGATAAGAATTTATGGATCCACTTCTTCCAGGAGAGTCTTTCAGGGACTCATCTCGAATGGTTCTATCAGCTGGATGGGACCAAGGTTCGTAACTGGGAGGAGTTGGCTACTGCTTTCTACAAGCAGTATCAATATAATGCCGACCTTGCCCCCACACGTACCCAACTCCAGGGTATGTCGTTAGGTGCAAGCGAAGGTTTTAAGGAGTACGCTCAGAAGTGGAGAGACCTGGCTGGTAGGGTGCAGCCACCATTGACTGATCGGGAGTTGGGAGACATGTTCTTGGGGACCCTATCTGGGCCGTTTTTCAACCATCTCATTGGGAATTCGTCTGCTGGGTTCACGGACTTGATCTTGAATGGAGAGAGGATTGAAGCTGGGTTAAATTCTGGAAAAATTCCGAAGGGTACATCATCTAGTTCTGAGAAGAAACCCTTCAAGAAGGAGTCTAGTGCCGTATATGGTTCCAGGAGATCAGAGAGATCTGAGCACCGCCAATCTATTAGTGCGGTAATGATTGCTAAGCCTGCTGCCGCTCCCCGGCCAAACAATCCTCAGAAGGTTGAAAGACCCCGGAGAGAATTCACCCGCTTAAGCATGACTTTGTCGCAAATCCTGCCACAATTGCTCTCAACCAATTTAGTGACTGTCAGGGAGGCGCCAAAGTTCCCCAATACTGCATCTCCCAAGTACAACCCGAATGCTCGTTGTGCCTACCATTCAGATAGCCCGGGGCATTCTACTGATGATTGTTGGGCGTTAAAGAACAAGCTGCAGGACCTTATTGACGCCAAGGAGGTACAGTTTGAGGCATCTGACAAGCCTAATGTGGTGACGGCTCCCCTACCTGCTCATGGGGTAAATGCTATTGGAGACGAGGATGAAGTTGATGAAGCTGAGTTTGATAGCTGGATCTACCCGGCAACCGACAGTGGACTCAACAATTGGAGTGCAAAGGACAACTTATCTGTTTCTCTTGTTACTAAGTAATGAATTCCTATGTTTTTGGTATTTGTAATAAACAATGATAAACTCTATGGCCCGGTGTCTTACCCGAGGCACCGTGGTTCTATTTGTGAGGGCATACAAACTGTCATTTCATATATCATGAATGAAAATCTTGGACGTATTTTTCGCATTGCAAATATTGTGCTCCTTTTCTGTCTTTCTTTTCCTTTACATAATTTTCAAAACAGCTGTATTTACACACACACTCACTCATACAGGTTCCAATCCACTCTGGATCTCACTGATAACAACTCTGCTACTGCCAATTATGACTTCGAAAATCCGATCAACTTAGCCGAAGACGAAGGTGAAGATGATTGCGAAGTGCCTGGCGAGCTTGCAAGACTGTTGCTTCAGGAAGAGAGGGCAATTCAACCCCATGAAGAGCCAGTGGAAACAATAAACTTGGGTACTGAGGCAGACAGGAAAGAGGTAAAGATTGGTGCCAACCTAGAGCTCAGCGTGAAGCAACGGTTAACCAAGATGTTACATGACTATATGGAGATCTTTGCCTGGTCCTACGAAGACATGCCCGGGTTGGATACCGATATTGTGGTCCATCATTTGCCAACTAAGGAAGACTGCCCTCCAGTTAAGCAAAAGGTCCGTCGGATGCATCCAGAGATGTCCGAGAAGATTAAAGCCGAGGTCATGAAACAGTTTGATGCCGGGTTCCTTGCAGTAACTTCTTACCCTCAGTGGGTTGCTAATGTGGTGCCGGTACCTAAGAAGGACGGTAAGGTCAGAATGTGTGTCGATTACAGGGATCTGAGCAGGGCCAGCCCCAAGGATGACTTTCCCTTACCTCACATTGATGTCCTTGTTGATAACACAGCTCAGCACAAGGTATTCTCTTTCATGGATGGCTTTTCAGGTTACAATCAGATCAAGACGGCACCTGAAGACATGGAAAAGACTACATTTGTTACTCAGTGGGGCACCTTCTGCTACAAGGTCATGCCATTCGGGTTAAAGAACGCTGGGGCAACCTACCAACGTGCCATGGTTGCCTTATTTCATGAAATGATCCATCATGAGATCGAAGTGTATGTTGACGACATGATTGCTAGGTCCCAGACTGAGGAAGAGCACCTAGATCATCTGCAGAAGTTGTTTGACCGGTTGAAACTGTACAAGCTAAGATTGAACCCTAACAAGTGCACCTTCGGGGTAAGATCTGGGAAGTTGCTAGGCTTCGTGGTCAGTGATAAAGGTATTCAAGTGGACCCTGCTACGGTCAAAGCTATTCAAGAGATGCCAGTCCCCAGGACAGAGAAGGAAGTCCGAGGCTTTTTAGGACGCCTGAATTACATTGCTCGCTTCATTTCACACCTAACTGCTACCTGTGAACCAATCTTCAAGCTGCTGAAGAAAGATCAGGTAGTACGTTGGAACGACGAATGTCAGGCTGCTTTTGACAAAATCAAAGAGTATCTCCAAGAACCACCTATCCTTATGCCACCGGTTGAAGGGAGACCTCTGATACTATACCTGACAGTGCTTGACAACTCAATGGGGTGTGTGCTGGGGCAGCATGACGAGTCTGGCCGAAAAGAGCATGCCATTTATTACCTTAGCAAAAAGTTTACCGACTGTGAGACCCGATACTCACTGCTTGAGAAAACTTGCTGCGCTTTGGTATGGGCTGCTCGCCGGCTGAGACAGTATATGCTGACTCACACTACCTTGTTGATCTCAAAGATGGATCCCATAAAGTACATATTCGAAAATCCTGCTCTGTCTGGGAGAATTGCAAGATGGCAAATGATCTTGACGGAATACGACATTCAATATACAACCCAGAAAGCCATCAAGAGAAGTGTATTGGCAGACCACTTAGCACATCAAGCTGTAGATGATTATCAATCAATGAACTCCGAGTTTCCAGATGAAAGCATCATGATAGTAACAGATTGTGAAGTACCTGGACCGGATGAAGGACCTGAGCCAGGATCCCGATGGTCTATGCACTTTGACGGAGCCTCCAATGCTTTGGGTAATGGTATCGGCGCCATAATCATATCTCCACAACGTACTCATACTCCACTCACTGCCCGGCTGTGTTTCAACTGTACCAATAACATGGCGGAGTATGAGGCGTGTATCATGGGTCTTCAAGCTGCGATCGACCTAAGGATCAAATTTCTAAGTGTCTTCGGAGATTCCTCTCTTGTGATCAACCAGATCAAAGGAGAGTGGGATACGAAACATCCAAACTTGATTCCTTACAGAGAATGTGTGTTGACCATGATCCCCCACTTCACAGAGATAACCTTCGAGCACTATCCAAGAGAAGAGAATCAGCTAGTGGACGCGTTAGCTACAATGTCTTCTATGTTCAAGGTCAAATAGGATAATGAGGCTCCCCGGATCATCATCTGGAAACTGGACGAACCGGCATACTGTTGTGATCTCGAGACTGAATTGGTGACTGAGAAGCCTTGGTACCATGAAGTGAAGAGATATCTGGAAGCTCAGGAATACCCAGAAGGTGCGTCTGTCAATGATAAGAAATTCCTGAGGAGGTTTGCAGCCAAGTTCTTCCTTAGCAACGACATCTTGTACAAACGAAACCATGATTCAACCTTACTGCGTTGTGTGGATAAGACTGAGGCGGAAAGAATCATGGAAGAGCTACATGAAGGGACCTTTGGTACACATTCCAGTGGACACACTATGGCTAAGAAAATCCTACGGGCAGGATACTATTGGTCCACAATGGAAGCTGACTGTTACCAACATTCCAGGACATGCCACAAGTGCCAGATTTATGCAGACAAGGTGCATGTTCCTCCGGTTCCCCTGAATGTCCTGACTGCGCCTTGGTCGTTTGCAATGTGGGGCATAGACATGATCGGCGAGATTAAACCTACGGCATCCAATGGACATCGCTTCATCCTAGTGGCGATTGATTATTTTACGAAGTGGGTTGAGGCAGCATCCTATGCTACAGTAACCAAGACCGTTGTGGCACGGTTCATTCGGCACAACCTGATCTGTCGATACGGCGTCCCTGAGCGGATTATTACAGACAACGGTACCAATCTGAACAACAAGATGATTGTTGAACTCTGCGAACAGTTCAAGATACAGCACCACAATTGTTCTCCTTATAGACCGAAGATGAATGGGGCTGTAGAAGCAGCGAATAAGAACATCAAGAAAATCGTGCAAAAGATGACAGTGACTTACAAAGATTGGCACGAGATGTTACCGTTCGCTCTACATGGGTACCGTACCTCAGCTAGGACGTCAACCGGGGCAACTCCTTTCTCTCTGGTTTATGGTATGGAGGCAGTCTTACCGATCGAAGTACAGATACCCTCTCTCCGGATAATGAAGGATGCAAATATGAACGAAGATGATTGGATCCAGACACGACTTGATCAACTCAACCTCATTGATGAAAAGAGACTCGCTGCTATCTGTCATGGTCAGACGTATCAGAAACGGATGATCAGGGCATTTAACAAAAAGGTCAGACCACAGGAATATCGAGTTGGGGATCTGGTAATCAAGAGAATCATCCTTCCTCAGAGTGATCCAAAGGGCAAATGGACCCCTACGTACGAAGGGCCATTTGTGGTTAAACATGTGTTCTCAGGAGGAGCAATGATATTAACCAACATGGATGGTGACGACCTTCCTCACCCCGCCAATGCAGACATAGTAAAAAGATACTACGCATAAAAAAGACCCGCTAGGCTGACATGCCTAGACAAAAATTAGGGCTTCCCGTCGAACCAAAAGGGTTCGGGCAAAATGAAGGGATGAAATGAAAAAAAAACTGTACACCCGGCAAGTCGAAAACCTGAAGAGGCGGCTTGGGCAAAAATGGGTATCCCGGTGGACTGAAAACCCGAAAGGGCGGTCCAGGCAAAAATTAGGGATAAAAGCGTAATACTATGTCTCATTGGATCACTTTGCATCCATAATCCGGTATCTACATCAAGTTCAGACGGCATTGATCAGTCAGCTTCACCTACAACCAAGGTCATCAAGTGATGAGACGCTCGGAGTTATAAAAGCAATAGTAGAGTTGAAACCCAGTGGGATCATTCACTTCACACAGCTGTTTTATTTTGTACAAATATATTTTCAGTTAAACGTGCCAAGTGTTTTTCTTTTTCTGTTTTGTTTTGCGAAGAACGTCCAAGGTTCAATTTGTGATATATGCATTGACAATAATTTGCTAACTCATAAATATTTGCATACGAAACAAAGGAATTAATTACAGGTGATACTAGAAACAGGGGCAATAAAGAGTTGTCTGAGCAGTCCAATTGTTCTACCCTCCAAGGTACCAAGGTAGGTTCGGCTAAAAGATACGACCAAGTACATATTAAATCCCCAGAGAGTAAATCAGCAAGTCAGTGCATTCTTCTCCAAGCAGAGTTGATAAATCTCAAGGAAATTGAGTATCCTCCCGTAGATCTCAATACTTCCCCAGCAGCATATATTCTTAACAAGCATCCCCGACAGTCTTGGTCTAAAGATTGTTCCCCGGCGGTATATCAATGTTCAAAGGAATCCCTTCCCCAACATAGTTCAAAACTCCCCAGAAGAGTCCAATCCAGTTTCCCCAGGAAAGTTGGAATTCATATCCCCAAGCAATAAGCTTATCCCCAGTAGATTCTGGAAGCTTATCCCCTCACAGAGCACGAACGCGCCGTCCGGCTCGAGTTAAAGAGTTATTTCCTTAACAGGATATAACTGGGTTATCCTCAGCCAAAAGCCACGGAAAGAGCGTCGTCGACAAAGTCTTCCTATCCCCAGCAAACTATTAGCAACACTCAGCAAGGCATCCCTCTTCCCACAGAGTATTGCTTCCCAGCATGGTCGCTAGAGTATCCTTTTTCCCCGCAGAATCCTTCATTTGCCAAGTTTATTCCGCAACGGAGTCATCTTCTCCTACCGGTATTCTTGCAGTTATCATCCCCAGCGGAAGCAAAATCTATTTCTTCAACATCACCCCAGGATATGACTTCCCGGCACCCGTCAAGGATTCACTTTCCTAGACAAAAACATACATAAAACATCACATACATCATTATAACATGCATAGACACATCATATCATACGATTATCATTTATGTTGAGAACATCATCGCTTGATCCATATCATGCATTGCATATGACTGACTTTTACCTTTCAGGAAAGATGCAGTTTAAGTTCTCAATCATATTTCAAGACCTTGTCCGGTTCAGTTAAATCGACCCCAAGATTTTCCTGATGCTTATCCAGTCAAAGGCCTTCTCTAGTTCAGTCAGATCGACCCTAAGATCTCCCTGATGCTTATCCAGTTGAAGATATTCCAAGACCTAGACCGGTTCAGTTAAATCGACCCTAAGATTTTCCTGATGCTTATCCAGTCAAAGGCCTTCTCTGGTTCAGTCAGATCGACCCTAAGATCTCCCTGATGCTTATCCAGTTGAAGATATTTCAAGACCTAGACGGGTTCAGTTAAATCGACCCTAAGATTTTCCTGATGCTTATCCAGTCAAAGGCCTTCTCTGGTTCAGTCAGATCGACCCTAAGATCTCCCTGATGCTTATCCAGTTGAAGATATTTCAAGACCTTGTCCGGTTCAGTCAGATCGACCCTAAGATCTTCCTGATGCTTATCCAGTCAAAGGCCTTCTCTGGTTCAGTCAGATCGACCCTAAGATCTCCCTGATGCTTATCCAGTTGAAGATATTTCAAGACCTAGACCGGTTCAGTTAAATCGACCCTAAGATTTTCCTGATGCTTATCCAGTCAAAGGCCTTCTCTGGTTCAGTCAGATCGACCCTAAGATCTCCCTGATGCTTATCCAGTTGAAGATATTTCAAGACCTAGACCGGTTCAGTTAAATCGACCCTAAGATTTTCCTGATGCTTATCCAGTCAAAGGCCTTCTCTGGTTCAGTCAGATCGACCCTAAGATCTCCCTGATGCTTATCCAGTTGAAGATATTTCAAGACCTTGTCCGGTTCAGTCAGATCGACCCTAAGATCTTCCTGATGCTTATCCAGTCAAAGGCCTCCTCTGGTTCAGTCAGATCGACCCTAAGATCTCCCTGATTCTTATCCCAGTAGAAGACACTCAAGATTTTTCTCAACGAGCGTTGTTGAAGTTAAAGTCGCCCAAGGTTCTCTTACCGTTCATGCTAAGGCAGTAACTATCCCTGGTTCATTCATCGCCGTTTGAAGCTCCGGACTCAGCTCCTGTAACCAGTCAGGACACATCTATGCCAAGCATCTGAAATCAGCTCCTGCAACGTGTCAGGTACTCATTTGCTCTTTTGCAGGTATGCAGGTTCTCGCTAAAGAATCTCCTACGCGATCAACATCCAGATGGCATCTATAAGCCCATCATCCTATCCAGCAATCTCCAAATGGCATCTATAAGCCCATTTCCACCACACTGCCACTATGTGAGCGCAAATTTCTGGGCACTCTAGTGTTCAATCATCTTCTACCCTCGGATTACGAAAGGCACGTCCGCCAATCTGCATCCTCAGGTCTAAGAAGATTGAACAGGGGTAACTGTTGTACCCCAAAATTTGCCCTCCCATATTCTTTAAGAAATTGCCAAGCCAAGTCACAAAATTCCCCAAGGGGTGCACAGTGCAAAAATCTCCTACACAGTCAAAACTAGGGTTTGTGTTCTGATCAAGAAAAGTAAAGTTTTCAAAGGACCAATCAAGTCTCATATGCCTACAAATATGGTCAAATATCCTCATATCAAGTTTCAAGACATTCAGCTCAAAATTGCACAGTCAAAACCCTAAATTGCACTACAGTCAACTGTAGGGGCAAAATGGTCATTTGACAGTCAAAAGTTCAAATTTTTGGTCAACATATCATTTTGAAGCCACAAACATCATTTGATCAATGCTTGATCATGATTCTCAAAATTTGGCTCAGAAAATCATCAAGATGCAAAAGTTTCCTTATTTGGACAGTTGAAAAAGTCAACTGAAATTGACCAGGGCATAACTTTCACATGGATTATCAGAAAAATTCCATCCAAAGCTCATTTTGAATAGAAAGACATTGCCTACAACTCATCTTCATACTTCAAGTCCAAGAAATGCTCTCACAAAAAGTTATCAATTTCAACATTATAGGTCATTTTCAAAAGTCAACAAAAAGGGACTTTAAGTCAAAGGCCATAACTTGAGATTGGTAAATCAAAATGACATGGGACCAAAGACATTGGTTAGAGGACTCAAAGACCTTTCCAAAATGTCCAGGAACATGAGAAAAGCTTAAAAATTGAGCAAGTTATGCCTTGTGGAAGTTGGGAAATTTTTGGATATTTTGAAAAGTCAACACTACTTCAAATGACCTAAAATTGCTAATGGGCCCATTTTTCTTCCATGATTCATCATCCATGACATATGCACGACCACTTGGCCCAAAGGGAAGTATTTTCTCATTTTTTATTTATTTATTTGAATTATTATTTATATTAATTCATCTAAATCATTTAAAATATATGAAAAATCTTTAATCCACCCTAACCAATCTTTTTATACATGTTTTGAACTCAATATTTCGTGCTTGTACAATTATGGAAAGATTTGGCTTAATTGGATGCTAATTGATACAAAAACATGTGAAAAAGATATGGAAAAGATCTTAAGAAATCAAATATTCAAAACAATGAATTACAAGAGATTTGATCAATATTTTTGACCTAATGCATTCACTACAAAGGCTTGATCATAAACCTAATCGTGCTACACAAAAAACTGCGCAAGAAAGCCATTGGAAAACTTGAAAAAAATTTGCAAAAACTCAAATCTGAAAAACCCTTTTTAGGTCGATTCAAAGCTCAAGACTTGGTTCAATAGCTTCCTTGAAGGTCCCTGATCACATTCCAATCAGAAACCACCATCAAAACTCCAAGAATTGGTATATTGAACGCAAACTGCATCAAGAAAATTGCATAATCGTATTTTGATTTTGAAGCATAATCATTGCATTTTCTTTATGGATTATTACTCATTGATGATCTCTGATGCTAACTGTACAATTTAATTGTGTTTTTGTGCTCTCAACGCGATTTTACCATGTTAGCTTTCTAGGGTTTGCAGGATGAGAAATTAGGGCTTTTGAAACAAAGTAAAATTAGCCCTTAAGACCACCGTGGTTGTACTCAGTGCATCTAGACGAAGTAGAAGCACCCATCGCGCCAAATTTATGGACACCACAAGCCTAATCGCTATTTTCTAATAGCACCCCTAAAACTACGCATGAAAAACCGTTGCCTTTGTGTTTTGTTTTACAGGGATGGTGAAGAAGATGATGTGTTGTCAACAAATGATACGCCAGTTTGAAAACTCGCGCGCGTTACCCACTAACGTTTTGTTTTCTTTTTATAATATTTGTTAATTATTATATAGTAAATACATGCGCAGTGGTTCAGTGGCAGGTGTACACCTTTGCAATGTCTAAGACCTGGGTTCGAGTCCCAGGTCTGTATAATTTCTCATACTATTTTGCAATAATAATTCCTATGCAGCGCTCATGTTAAGACGTACCATGCACTTCCAAATCCAATGTGACACGCCCCTCTCAAGATCAAACCAAAGGCTGGGATTGAAGATACACCCTACACCCTGGTCAAAAGTGTCACATGGTGCCTGGAAAAGTCAACGAATTCAAAGCTAAATGGGCCAGATTGCTGAGCCCATACCTCCTAAATTGGGACTTCCACCCCCCTGGTTTGCCAATTCTATACATTTTCATTATATTTTATTTTTTTCAATTATTGTTTTATTTATTTTATTGTTTTGATTTAATTAATTATTTTTTACAAAATATAAAAAATGCCTAAAAATCAGAAAAGACAAAAAAATATAATAAATGCTTTATTTTAATTATTTTCATAAACCAATTGCATGTAAATAAATTAATGTAAATTAGGGTTTTAATTCTTTTCATAAAAAATCTAAAAAATATAGAATTAGGTTTAATTAATTTTTATTCCTTTTTAATTTTTCTTTTGTCACAATTTTTTTAATATTATTTTATTTACTTTCATGATTAAATTGTACATAAAAACAACTTAGGTTTAATTTAGGTTAAATTTTAATACTTTCATAATAAATTTAAAAGCCATTAGAATTAGGGTTTGCTTTTCATTTTAATTTTAATTAATTCTCTTTTTCATTAAATCTTAAAAATACTAAAAAACACCAAAAAAAAAAAGCTCTTTTCCTTCTAATTTTAATTTTAATTCCTTATTAATTTTAATTTTGCAAAAGGGTCCAACGCCCATGTTCTAAATTTTTATTCGTTCGCATATTTACTTTATTTCGTTTAAATAATTATGTACCTCTCCCGAAGCTTTGTAACATTTACTTCTCGCACTTTTAATTCTTTTACTTTATTTATTTTTCTGTCAAATCGGGTCCTGGTTAATTTTGGCGATGTGGACCCGCGCCATTTGTAATAGCTTTAGATTTACTTTTCCTCGCAACTTTTAACTATTAAACAAAGCATGCAAGAATGAATGATTAAATAAAAAAATAAACGCGTAGATCACTTTAACATGACAAGACAAATGCAAATGAAAACGACACACAATTCGCACACACCACCCCTAGGGTACGCCTCACTGTTGCCTTGCCTTTCGAAAGGTGATCGTCGAGTAGAGGATGTCTTAGTAAGTCCTCATGATCCGGGAACCTGGCATGAGGGTAGCTTCTAAGGTGTCTTCCCATTGCTCTGGTGATCACCATGTCCCGAACCTCGAATTGACCCGAACACCTCCAACGGTGGTGCTACCTACCTCTCAATGGTGGGATGGCACTACTTTAAAGGACATTTACACAGACGAATTCCTTAGGGTAGGTAGGTTCCCGTAGATACTTGCTCTAAATTCAAAACAAATTCAAAAATACTTTTCACACCAACACATTTTCAAAAAGCTTTCGAAAGCATTTTTCAAACACTCTTGAGGACCGATACAAGGGTCGAACTGAAATTTTCAAAGAAACTTTTTTAAAAACCCACATTGAAAAGCAAACAAACCATTTTTGAAAACACAAGTGAGCAAGTATCTAAGAGCCCATGGATAACCATGGATAGAAAGGGTGCTAACACCTTCCCTTTCTATAATCTACCTCCCGAACCGAGAGCAATCTCTATAAGGAATTTTTCTGTGCTTTTGTCCTTTCCATTTGGAGAAAATAAAAGACGGTGGCGACTCTTGCTTCCGCGACATTTCGCGAACCAGCGTTAAACAGTCAGTTCCAGATCCACCGATCACAGTCATCATCAACACTCGATAAGACTTTGTTTTCCTAGGCATGTGGACTTTAAGAAGGGATTGCACTGAGAGTTGTTCATCAATTAAGTCTTACTTTCTCAAGGATCCAACTCATGATTCAAAAAGCACACGACATGGAGATATCTTAGTGTACTTATGGTATGTTAGGGTTTTTGTTCAAGAAGTTTCAATGTGTAACATAAGGCAACGATATCTTCAGAGGATCCTATCCATGGGAAATTAGGGTTCGTGTATATCTTAATACAAGATATTTCATCTGAATGCTTGGTTTACTTGTGTTACGAGATTCTTTTGAGTTCATTCTGAATTTCATTAAGCCATAGACTCAACGCTTATTATGAAGGTTTAAGATTTTGGGTTAAGGGTTGAAGTTCTTATAATAATGATCATTCAGTCATTCTGGGATAATCAAAGCGCAATGATACATTCAAGGGATAATTCAAAGGTTGAGTTTGATTCAAAGTCTAAGTAACTCGAACTCAAAGTTTTGTGCATGATTCTTCAACTAAGAGTTTGCTTCAAAGGGAAGTTAGTGAGAATTTGAGATTGGAACATGGGGATTGAAGCCTCTTAAAATTGCAAGCGTGGCGTGTAAAATTGATGAAAGTTTCTAATGGAGTTTTTGGATTCAAGTTTCGGAAAATCATAATATATCAAAAATCAAATACCAAGATCTCATTAAAATTCATTCAAGTTCCAAATATTATAACATCACATAAATACAAGTTCAATTACTATTACATCATTTAACATTATTACATTACATCGACGGGAAGGATTACAAATTTCACAAAATAACACTATCCTAAACCTATGTGCCATTCATCTTCATCTTCATGACATGATTTGAATCTCCACTCATTCATAACCATGAACCATGCTTCGCCTTCATAACCATGAGCCATGCCTCAAAATCTTCATGAACCAAAACTTGTCTGCACCGTCCGCACCCCCCTTTTCAATAAACCAAGCCCTACATTCAGCCATGAAACCAAGCCCCTGCAAAACCAATCTAAAAAAACCACCTTGTTCAAGGAAAAAGCCAGCAAAACTGTCAATTCCTAACAGAAACAATTTCTAACAAACTCAGCATAACTTTTCTAAACCCTCACCAATTGTGCAAAACAGATTTTTCTACTACCAGAAAACCCATAACATAAAACCAAAACAACAACCTGTAATCAGCCTTCCATCTCCTAACCAAATTCTAGCTTCAACCAACCGCCTCCCAACCAAATTGTAACAGAAAAGAGTGGAGTGGAAAATTTCCAGTAAAGATAACCATAATAGTCTCCGGCCTCTAAAATGAACCTGCAAAATTCCCTAACAAATTTCTAACTCCCTTTAATAACTGAAACAGAAAGTTAATACCAAAACCTTTAACAGCCTGTACCAAAATCTAAAACAGATTTCAACCAATTTTATAACAAATTCTGCAATTGTCAATCTATAACCAAACCTAAACAGAATTTCCAACCAGTTCTAAACATCCCTGCAAACTTTCAGTTGAATTCCTTAACCGCCCCTCCAACAGAATTTTCAAACTTGTAACTAATTCTCACTCTTCTAACTTCCAAAAGAATCCTAACGAAATTCATAACTTCCTATCTTCTAACTAACTAACTAACTCCCACAACAGATTCAAAAGATAACAAATTTTACCAATTCACCTTCAATCATCCCCACCAATTATCCACATCCGTGTAACCATATCCTAACTACTCTAACTGCCAAACAAAAAGTTCATAACAAAAAATAGATTTCCTAACGGAATTCAGAAGAAGAAAAGAGGAGGCACGATTCAGGAAAAAACCAGAAAATTATCCACAGAAAATCACATAAAATGGCCTTGAAATCACTCCTATGAGTTCTCTCTGAACTGCTTCACAATCATCTTCATCACCTCTCTCCTTGAAGCTTCAACCTTCACACATACTACCCTCGCTCACAAGAGTATCATCTTCATGAATCTCCATCTCCATAATCAAAACCGATGTTTCTGAAACCTTCATCATTCTTTCCGCAACTTGCTACAAATCCACAACTGCTACTGCAATAAATCCCTTCCACCACCTACAACCACCATCATTTCCCGCTGCAATCTCCATTCGACCTTCTTTTTTCTTCAATCTCCCGCAACAATCTTGCCACAACCTCCCGCAATAATTATCATCGATCTTCAGCAAAACGTGAACATCACAACAACCTCTATCTCTCCTTCACATCAACGCTTCAATCAACAAAGCTTCACTTTAATCTGCATCTTCTTCAATCTCCGCTAGTTTTCACGCAAAAAAGGCAACTACATCAACCGCACAAAACATCAACACACATAGTAGCAGAGTCACGGAAGAAGAGAAAATGAGATGCAGGGTACATACCGGAAAGCATCATATTCATTAGCGATTGAGGTTGGTTTTTCACGGCCTTTCACCATCTTCTTGATACCGTATTGTAATCCTTGCATCACAGAACCATAGCCCTTCATCGATTGTATAGTTTTCGTGGTTCACCATTCAATCTGAAGCTTGCACCGTCAGGGTTGGTTGCTTGAAGATAAGATCCCGGTGTGTTTCGTGAAATCAAGAAAGATTGGGCATAAGAAGGTTGTCGCCAGAAAATCTAAAGAAGTGAAGTGGAGATTCCGCCATTGTGTTTGAGAGATTGAGATAAATCAGATGTAAGGTTGGGGAAAGTATGCAGACGGAGGGAAATCCAAGAGGTGAATTCGCGACGAATACGGCAGACGATTGTGCGTGATGCGGTGTTGAGACGAGAATCGTCAGAGAAGTGGTGACTGAGACGGGGAAAACGGCGACGGAGAGAGGTTCAAAAGTCAGTCGCAGCGATGGAGCAGTGAAGAGGATTCTGAATAGTCACATTTTAACCCTAGCCTCTATGTTCCAAAACGGCGCCGTATCCTCTCCTTTCAATATTTCATCTTTACAATTATTCTTGTAAGTTTTTGATATGGCTTTTAGTATGATTGTTGAACCGGATTCAATAAACCCTTGCCTGGCCCATGGTGTTTTGGTTTTTGGTTGACTACACAAAAAGGCTGGCTGAACCAAGTTGCCTTTAATTAGGCCCATTAGCACCTATTTTTTGGTAATTGGAGTCTTGTAACAAAAACTGGTTGGATTAAGCTTGATGGGCCTAGCGCCCTTACCTATCAAACACCCAGTTTCAGATTAATGCCCCATTTGTGTATCAATTTAATTGTTTCATATTTTTTAATTACCATTAATTTTGATAAATTCTTTGGTGATAAAATAATGCATAGTATGAAATGCTTTGGAATTTTAAGAAATTAGTTAGAAATTTTTATGATTAATTATTATGTTAATTTATGGATTGTTATTTGAGGTATCTTGATGCCATTCGCGCGCGATAATGGTGTTCAATCCATGATATGTGTTGGCATGGTTGTGGGATGATTATGTTGAATATTTCAAGAGGCTTTGAAGCTAGCTAAGAGTATAATTTTCATCAAGGAAGTTCAAAGAAGCATTTTGTAGAGTTTTCTCTTTGCTTGCATGATTACGAAGAGGCAACGGACCTTCTCCGTTTGGTATCATCACAACCTCATTTTATTCCTCATTTCTGCACTTTACCGCTTTTCTAGATACCATGAGAAGTAGGAAATAAAGAGTGTGCGATCGAAGTCGTTGTTTAAAGACTTGTAGCAGGCATTCTGCACTTCATTTCCTATATGTGTTGTGCTTGTGCTTGTTTCTTTGTTTGATTGATCGATGAGTCACTCAATTTAGAAATTGAGATCACGACTTCGCTCTCAGTGCATTCTCCCTATAGGATTATATTACTTTCCTTTATTTCTTGTTGATCGATGAGTCACTCAATTTAGAAATTGAGATCACGACTTCGCTCTCATTGCATGTTCCCTATAGGATAATTTTGTTATACTTTCTTTGGGACGCTAACCTAGGTAGGATCTTTCTAGGTATGCTCTCTTGAGTTTATTAGCTTGTTTTCTTTATCCTTGTACATACCAGTTCCCTTAGGATGCGCTTTCTTTGTTCGGATGCAAGTTAGACCTTAGGTTGTAAACCATGCATGCTAACATTAGGTAGACATTTCCCTTTCATTCATCCTTGATTTAGGGCTACCATTGTATTATAACATTAGGTTTAGGAATAGGCTAGTCTCCCGTAGACTCTTTTCCTTCCCTTTTTGCATCCGTGCATCTAAAACTAAAACTTCTTTTCTTAGCAAATCAAAAACATGCTAATCATACTTAAACCCTTTTTCAAGGTAATAAAACACAAACAAATTCAAACCATTTTGTGTGTGTTGTACCCCAAAATTTACCCTCCCTTTTCATCAACTTTTTCTCATCACAAGACTCTTGGAACTCAAGATCAAGTTAGGGTTTGCTCTGCTCAAGACCCCTCCTTGCACTGTTGACCAAAATTAGGGTTTGAGTTTGCACAGGGATGTTTTGACCTAAAATGCCAAAAATGACTTTCATGCTTCATGTTGGACTCACAAGTTTATCCATACCAAGTTTCAAGCCTTGATTCCATTCTTTGCCCAGTCAATTGGACAGTTGACCTAGAAATCAGTTGTATTGGGGAAAAAGTCAACTGTGGCCAATTGACAGTCAAACTTCATGAAATTTGACCCACATCAACATTATGAACTCATATGAACCATTTGGTCAAGTTTGGATCACAATTCCATAAGAAATTTGATCAGATCACCAAAAGGGCAAAATGGTCATTTTTAGGGTTTTGACTGCACAAAGGCAATTTTTGACTGTTTGACCTAACCAATGGCAAACCAAGCTCACATATGGACTCAAGGAATAAATGGCATTGTCTTGACCCATTCAACAAGTTTAGAAGATCTCAAATGCATAGGATTGACAGATGAATTTTTCAGTCAACTGATCAAAATTTGACTGTATACTGAAAAGTCAAACTTTGACTTTTTGGTCAAAATCAAGTGCCAAGATTCATTTTTCATCAAGACTTGTCCAATTATGAAATTTGTTCATCAAGAAACCCAAAATTACAAATTAGGGTTTAAGATGAAAAAATTTCATAACTTAGAATTTTTCTAAGTTATGAAATTTCTTTATTTTTTCCTAACTTTGTCCCATTTTTTCACCAAGATGCAAATGGATTCAAACAAAACTTGAAACATAAAGGTTGTAGTCCATTGCAAAGCCTACAACTTTGATTCACAAAGTTTTCTCAAAGGAAGCTTTTATCTCAAGTTATGATTTTTGGAACAAGGGTGCAAAACATTTTTAACTTAGAGAAATTTTGCCCTATTCTAGGCAGGATTTTTGTCCAACTTTTTGGCCATTTTTCACATGGTTCCACTTGGAGTTTCAATTTGCATTACAAATATGGATTGTAGTACACATTCCAAGATTTCCAAATTGTCCAAGAACTTCTGAAACACCCTTGTGGTTAGAGAGAATCGAATTTGCAAAGTTGGCCAAAACTCACTTTTGTTCATGGCCAAAGCATGTTCACAACAACTTGCATTTTCAACTCAACATGGTTTATGCTAGATTGCAGGCCTCTAAACCTCTTCACACTCAATAATTTAATGTCTAACCTTTGTGTTAAGGCTTTATTTCATTCATTTGGACAATACATGCTAAATTAATCCTTAATTGGAAAAAGCAAACTTGCCATTTTAGAAAAGTGATACTTTATGTCAAAGATGAATCCTTGAGACATGGGGCCAGATCTTTGAGGCAAGATTGAGTCCACAAATTCCAGTTACCAAGAGCCAAAGTTGCAGCATACTTTAGGGCATTGTACAGGCCTGTATTGAAACTAGCACTTTCTTGCTTCAAGTAGAAGAAACTTGGCAAAACATATACCATCTTTCATTCCTGAAAACAAAAGCTTAAGAAAACTTTGTACACATCTTCCATACACCAAGACAAGCCTAAAGCACGATTCATTGATCCCTCACACCTCCCAATACTCAGAGTCCCTTTTTTGCTGCAAAATAGGGCAAGTTCTGCAACTTGACCTCTATAGAACAATCCACTCGTGCGTTTTTGCCAAAACCAGTGCAAACACTTTCCATTTCATCCATCCAAATTGTTTCAAGCCTTAAACACCAGCTGTAACATCCCTAACCACGTTTTCCATTTTCACTTTCAAGCTGTGCAGGTGAACTTCTACAGCACGATACAGGCAGTTTCAAAGCAAGCCAAGTATAGGAGAAGCATCCTTGGACCTCAGGCAAGCTATACAGAAGCTCAAACTCCATTGAAGGTTGCTATATTGCTCTGCACGATTCAAGATGAAACAGGTAATCCATGGACTCCTATCTCTCTATCTAGGAAGAGTTAAGCTTAGGTTTGTGAATGAAACATGTCCTACTCATAGCCCTGAAGCCATACATGTGATCAGTTTTTATTTATGTTAAGCGTGCTGTGAGAATTTTAGCCATGAACATGTGAAAAAAATTAGGTCAGAAATTGGGGGTGATGAAATTCTCCCTAGTTTCTTAGAGTTAGGTCAAGTGTTTTATATGGTTGAAATCGTTGCTTCAAGCTCTATAATTTTTATGTTTTAAGTTTTGTCAAAAGATCAAAGAATCAGGAGTTAGCAGGTGGAACAAGAGGCGCGCGTTTTTTGTTTCAAACAGAAGCTGGAGGTTGAAGATGATGGCTTGGGCTGGGCCTGAGTCATCCTTACTTTTTGCACCCCCTTTTTTAGTTTTGCACCCCCTGGCCCATTTGGTTAAATATTTGACATTTTTGCATTTTTCTTTTTTATTCTAACTTTATATTTTTTGCTCAAATATAAAAATTAACAAAAATATTTTTTCCTCATTTTTTGCATTTATTTGGCATTTATTTACCTTTTAATCATATATATGTAAATAATATAAATCTTTTCATTTATTAAAACCCTAAAAAATAATACAAAAATATTTATTTTTTAGTTATTATTTTTTATTTACATTTTGAAAACATTTTCTAAAATACACATTTTTGTAAATAATTAATATTTTACTTTTGTACATATTTAGCATATTTAATATATATAATATATACATGTATATATTTTATTAAATAATTAGGGCAAAAATACAAAAATAATATATTTTTATTTTTATTAATATATGACACTAAAAATACTCTTTTTACAATATACTTTTTATTTTTTGTATATAATTAACAAATATTGTACATAATTAATAAATAAATACTATTTATTCAAAATTAGGGTTTTGCCCTAAAACAACTAAATAACCACAAAAAAAAATGACTTTTTTTTATTTTGTTTATACTTCAAATATGAAAACTTTTTTACATACATAAAAAATTTCTTTTTTGCATAATACATTGCATTTTGATATTTATTTACATTGTATTTATTTAAATGTTAAATATTTGTATATTCGATATGGATGTAATAGCTTAGAATTTAATTTCTTGTCAAATATCCCCAAATTCAAACTTGTACCCCCATCCCCATAATCATTGTTGTAATAGCTTAGCATTTAAATTTCCGCATTTAAAAGCTTTCAATTATGCCATGTTTAGACTTAGGGTTTGTATGCAAAATCAATCAACAAATAGCTTGACCTAAATCCAAGATAAACATGCATGAAAAAAACAAACACAATGCACACTTGCACCCCTAGGGTTATTCCACTTGTTGCCTTCAAAAATGGGCCATGTTTGCATGTCAAGTACTTTGGCAAAACAAAAACAAACAAAATGATCATAGTCCCTCGATGACGCTATCTTGTTGCCTAAACAAAATGATCACAGTCCCTCAAGAAAATTGCCAAAATACTTGACACTATTGCATTCATGGTCTAAACGATGACCCGCGCCCGTCCCGTTAACATCCTAACACAAGGCTGTTCACCAAATACAATGGTGAAACAACACTGTTAAAAGGGTTAATAAATGAGAAAGATCTTTGAGAAATTTAGGGTAGATAGCTCTTGGTTACTTGACCAAACTTTCAAAACAATCCTTGCCATTTTTCAAAACACACATCATAACACAACTTCAAAACAAACTTTCAAAAACATTGAAACATCTTTTCAAAAAGACAAATACCCTTGTAAAACATTCAAACAAGAATTGTTACAATGGTTTCCTAGACAAGGCATCTTTTTCAAAACATTTTCAAAACCACACACACAAAGCACAATTTCAAACAATTGAAAAGCAAAGGCAAGTGATCTAAGCAAGTAACTAAGAGCCCATGGATAACCATGGATAGAAAGGGTGTTAATACCTTCCCTTTCTATAATCTACTCCCCGAACCCAAGAAAACATCTCAAAGGTTTTTCCTGTGCTTTTTAACCTTTCCTTAGGATAAAATAAAAAGTCGATGGCGACTCTTGCTCAACCGAAACATTTATGAAAACAAACGCAAAACCTCAAGTCAGTTCTCCCACTGTATCACAGTTTGCTCGAGCACCTTTTCTCTAAAACCCTTTTCAGGTAAGGACATGATTAATTTACTTTTGTGTTAACGCATAAGTCTCCAAAGATCGAGCTGTGGCAGAAGGCATAATTTACATTGTCCATAAAAAACACAAAACAAAAAAAAACATGTGAGCCGAACTACGGTAGCTCTGATTCCTCAAAAAGGATACATAGGAATTGGGGTAGGGCCCAAGCGAGTACAACTTTATTTTCCCTACATTCTTTTCTCATTTCTTTTGTATGCATTCTCCCTTCAGTAGTATAGTAGACCGTAAGCATAGTTTAGACACAGCCATAAGATAGACAACAAGAGTGTATACCGTAGAGTATTGCGGGCGTGTGGGGTGCTAATACCTTTCCCTCGCGTAACAGACTCCCTTACCCGATCTCTCGGTCGCAAGACCGTGACTTCTCCCTTCTTAGGTTTTCTCGATGTTTACCTTTCCCTTCATGTGGGATAAACGACGTTCGATGGCGACTTCATTGTTTATGATTTTCAGCCGGTTGTTTCACATGCAACAACATGGTAAAAGCCCCAAATTCCGTGTTACATATCAGAGCAACTCCTAAGACTCGATCTGGTAACATCACTTCAAGCACTACCCGGGTACCTGATTATCTGTACTCCCGAGGAGTACAAGCACAACAACACAAAAAGGGTGAGAATTTCATTCAATAATCACACGGTGAATAAAACATACTAAGGAGTATTAAATCACATCATACAGACAATACATCATAAATAACAATCAATTGCATCATATGGCATCAATTCAATCATCAATTCAATGCAATGAGACCTCTCAAAGTTCTTAATTCACACTTCCTTTTTATTAACATTCCCCTCAAGTGTGAGTTTATCTACAATGCTCATCTTCAAGTGGAAGTTCTTTTATCCACATACATTCGTGCCACCGTTAGTACTATACAAAGGGGCACCTCGTACCCACCACTGGTAGGGAGTACTTTTGATACAAGGAAGTCGACCCCTAACATGAACCAAACTATGATACCAATATTGGAACATCAATTTGGGGGTCAACATGAGGGAGCATTTATGTTGGGGCTTTTTCTTTTTATGAGCAACACATATTTGTGAGAAACACACCACATACTCATCCAAAATCTTAAGGAGATAGGTGTGTGGATTCTATCATTTATAAATGCTCAAGTATCCTCTTTTCTAACCAACATGGGACTTCCCCACACTTTATTTCTCAAAGTTCTTAATTCACATATGCTTTTTCTCAACAACGATAACTGCTCCCTCCAGATCAAGAGAAGTTAATGACCACCTAATATTTAGGGAGTAGTGGTGGACTTCATCTCCCTTGGCTAACAACTGTAAACAAGTCATCAATGACAATGGCGAGTCTTTAGGTCATCTCCTAAGCGGTACCGCTCTTATGCGATGGCGCCCTAGTTTAGGGCACTCATTAATGTAACACTACAAACTTCAAGGATAGTTATGCTAAAGAACACACCATTTGATGTGTATTGAAGGGAAATAAAATACCGCATACATCAATTCTCACAAATAGCACTAATGGTTTGATCTAGACCTTGAACATCATGATGATAGATTCAAATTCAATGAGATAGTGGTCTCCTACACTATTTTCCCTTTATGATTTCCTGGGTGCAATATAAAAAGAAGGGTGGTACTTACAAACACTTTGATGTCTAAATTAGTGATTCAATAAGGCAAAAAAGAATGCTTTTATGTTTTTGGGAGTGTGTACCTTAATTATGACACTTTTCCCTTTTATAGATATATTGTAGGGTTTTTGAAAGTCCAAACCTTCTTCTCGCAACAAGTGTAATTTTATTACTTGTTATATTATGTAACAATCTCCATTTGATCATATATCATTATTGGGTGTGTTCTTATGGTGGAACTTGATATGTTCCCAAGGTTTGGCGTCCTTTCTTTCTTAGACCTCGTTATCTCACTATTCTCAATCTCGCCTTGAATGATATTCCTCATTGAATTGGAATATCTTGTATATGAACTCATTTCTTATTGGGTCGATGTTCTCCTGGCCTCGGATCATGTAAGAATATCATTCTTATAATTAATAGTGTATCACATTAATTTAAATCACACTTAATGTTCGATTAAACAAAATAGCTATGAAAAATATTTTAATAATTTAAAAACAAATAGAGTAAAGAAAAGTTATTAATAACAAACATTATAGAAATTTTAAATTCAATTTATAAAATCATTGTCCTCTAGGATTTAAACAATCATTGATCTTAAACAATATTAGAAGTAACAATACTTTAGCCATAGTACCAATTATTTTTCTCAAAAGTACAGTTGGGTTCCCGTGTCTCTAGTTCTAATGTTGTTCTCCAAATTACCTCGAGCTGCTTGTTGATTGAATACATCTAACTCGTCCGAAATTTCATCAAAAGGATTAAATAGATAGGAACTGATGGCGTCTCTATCATATGGAAACTAACGCCCTTAGAACCCAAAAGTTCTTGAAGATAGCTCACCTAAAGTAGGGTAAGCCTTGAATTGAAACAAAAAGAAATAGGGCATAAAATTATCAAACACATTAGTCATGCTTCACAATAGTGAACAAATATATGAAAAGCTTAAACAGTTGTAAATGCGAAAGTATCTCATATTGATGTGAGTATCACACGAAAGTACAACGCCAATGCCAGATGTGAGTATCATGCTAATTCTCCTGGACACACCATAGAGTAATGTTGGCCATTCAAGCATAAGGTCCAAAACTTGTTAGAATCTCAAGACATCACTTTTGAGAAACCTAACATCAAATCAAATCCTATGCCTCCGCACGACGGGTCGACAATAAATACAATCGAAGTAGCCAATGACTGTGGGCAACCAGACAAGCAAAAACTCAGATAAACTTGTTGAAGGAGTATATGTTCGAATGTGGATTCCTGTTGGAATATAATGAAGCCTTCAAGAGAATACTACAAAAGCTAGTGGACCAGGGGATAGTCCAATTCGGACCATACCCTGAAAAAAAATATAAAGCTACTCTGAAGGGTGAAGCACGTTTTCCTCCGATCAAAGAGACCTTTGTAGAGCATGGCGGGCATGTAGCGAAGATATCCAACAAAGTCAACACCAAAAAGACAACTGACTTCATCCGAGAATGCGCCCCAGGAGAAGAACTTAAAAGATGGACTGCCGTGGAGATTCCTGAGATCTTTTTCTTTCCTAAGTAATTTTTCTTATTTTTGAAATAACCTATGTCAAGCCCAAGGCATAGGGGTTGCTTGTAAGGGTTCCCCATTCTTGTTTCAAACAATATTTACAATTAATAAAAGTTATATTTTGTTTTCAATTAATATCTTTATATTTCTCTTGCATTTATCTCTTAAATTTAAAAATGGCAATACTTTCTCTGCATATGCATTTTTAAAAGCTGATATATTAAAATCTGCATCAAAACAGGATAACGGTGCAAATCCATGCTCAAAACCACCGATAATGCTACTGATGCGGCCCGATATAATTTTGATGCTCCTATCAACCAAGCTAAAGAGGAAGATGATAAAGATCTTGAACTCTCTGAGGAAATGGAAATGGAAATAAAACGAAAGGCTGACAATATACAACTGTATCAAGAGGCTATTAAGACCATTAAACTAGGCACGGGGGAAGATCCGAAAGAAATCAAGTTAGGGGAAATGTTAGAGCAAAGCGTTAAAGAAAACTGATCAGATTATTGCACATATTTGCTTGGTTCTACAGAAACATGCCAAGGTTAGATACAAACATGATGGCGGATAAATCGCTTCTTCAAAGAAGGTTGTTCGCCAGTTAGGCAAAAATAAGTGACTACGAAACACTAGGACATGATGAAGGACCCAAGCCAGGGGCACGTTGGACACTCACGTTCGACGGGGCTTCAAATGAACAGGGGCACGATATAGGGATAGTTTTGACTTCTCCAAAGAATGCTCACAAACCATATACCAAGTCAACGGTGAATGGGATGCTAAACATCCAAAACTGATTCACTATCAAGATCATGTTTTAAAGTTGGTTGCGGAATTCACAAAGATCACTTTCAGTCACATCCCACGAGAAGAAAATCAAATGGCAGACGCTCTGGCAACTCTCTCATCTATGTTCAAAATAACTTGGCCGAATCACGAACCGCATATCATAAGAAGAAACTTCAAAGAGCTCGCACATTTTCTTGCTATCAAAGAAAGGCCGAACGACTAGCCCTGGTTTTATGACATCAAGAAGTACCTGGAAAAACAAGAACATCTAGAAAATGCCTCTAGCATCGACAAACGAACTCTACGGAAGTTAGCCTCTGAATTCTTTCAGAGTAACGGTGTACTTCAGAAGATGAACTACAATATGGTCTAGTACTCAAGAAGATTATGCTACCTTGCCTCGACTCACGTGGTAAATGGACACCCAACTATGAAGGTCCATACGTAGTCAAAACAACATTCTCTAGAGGTGGTCTAATCCTCAAAATAATGGATGGGGAAGAACTATCACATCCGGCAAACTTAGACGCAGTAAACAAAAACTATGTATAATAAACTCGCTAAGCTCGAACCCTAAACGAGTGACTTAAGAAAAAAGGAGCATCCCGTTGGATCGAAAACCCTAAAGGGAGATCCAGGCAAAAATTAGGGGCATATAACAAAAAAATTTCTCTGGTGGATTCAAAACCTGAAAGGGAAATCCAGGCAAAAATTAGGGATCATTCAAAAAGAAAAAAAGACCAAAAAGACTGCGATCTAAGAACCGCGACTATGAAACACGAAGGGAGAGATGGATCTGAATCATACAACTCAAAAGCAAAGGAGATAAGAACCATTAAAAGGATGTTGGGGAACAGCAGCATCGATTATCATTTTTTCATTGCCATTTATAGTTTTAAAATTTTTTGTAATTACCTCTTTCTAGGAATTGCATCTTGTACTCTCGTCTATTCAAAGGCATATCAATAAAACATTTGCTGTCTTTGCATCTTTCAAATTGCATTTTTCGTTTCTCAGACTTGTTTAAAAAATACTACGCTTATTGCTTATGAATATTGTCTTGAAATCATTTTGGGGAATTGACAAATAAAAGCATTTGACAAAAACATCGAAAAAGAATTTTGGTTAGAAAAACATCAAAAGAAAATCCACATCTACGTCCACGCACATGGCTACTCCTACGTCTACACCTATAATATGAAGTCTATACACATGTCTATGCCTATGACTGTGCTTATAACATAAAAGTCTACACATATGCCAATACATACGTCTACGCTTACGCATGCACTTACAACATACAAATTTACGCATATACCAATACCTACGTCTACGTCTACACCTGCACTTACAATACAGAAAATCAATGTTAAAAATTTGCCTAACATTGTTCACTGCGTTCAAATTCAACAAAGCTACAAAAGATACAACACCAAGAAATTGGTAACTCTAAGCCAAGGGTTTAAAGGAGAGAATGTCAGAAATAGTCTTCATAATATTTTAAGGTATACGCGTATTTTACACACATTTCATACATACATTTTGCATATCCAAAGAATATGTTGTACCCCAAAATTTTCCCTCTCATTTCATCAACACTTTCTCATCACAAGACTCTTGAAACTCAAGATCAAGCTAGGGTTTGTTCTGTTCAACACCCCTCCTTGCACTGTTGGCCTAAATTAGGGTTTGAGTTTGCACAGGGATGTTTTGACCTAAAAATCCCAAAGTGACTTTCATACTTCATGTTGGACTCACAAGTTTGTCCTTACCAAGTTTCAGGCTTTGATTCAAAGTTTTGCCCAGTCAATTGGACAGTTGACCTAGAAATCATCTGTATTGGGGAATAAGTCAAATGTGGCCAATTGACAGTCAAACCTCATGAAATTTGATCCACATAAACATTATGAACTCATATGAACCATTTGATCATGTTTGAACCACAATTCCACAAGAAATTTCATCAGATCACCAAAAGGGTAAAATGGTCATTTTTAGGGTTTTGACTGCACAAAGGCAATTTTTGACTGTTTAACCTAACCAATGGAAAACCAAGCTCACATATGGACTCAAGGACCCAATTAATTTGTCTTGACCCATTCAACAAGTTCAAAAGACCTCAAATGCATAGGATTGACAAATGAATTTTTCAATCAACTGATCAAAATTTGACTGTATACTGAAAAGTCAAACTTTGACTTTTTGGTCAAAATCAAGTGCCAAGGGTCATTTTTCATCAAGACATGTCAGATTGTGAAACTTGTTCATCAAGAAACCTAAAAATGCAAATTAGAATTTAAAATGAAAAAATTTCATAACTTAGAATTTTTCTAAGTTATGAAATTTTCTTATTTTCCCAACTTTGTTCCATTTTTTAACCAAGATGCAAATGGATTCAAACAAAACTTGCAACATGAAAGTTTTAGTCCATCACAAAGTCTACAACTTTTATTCACAAAGGTTTCTCAAAATAAGCTTGTATCTCAAGTTATGATTTTTGGAACAAGGGTACTTAAAACTTTTAACTTAGGCAAAATTTATCCTAATCTAGGCAGGATTTTGACCCTTCTTCTTGGCCACTTTTCAAATGGTTCCACTTGGAGTTTCAAGTTGAATTAAAAATATGGATTGTATTACATGTTCCAAGCTTTCCAAATTGTCAAAGAACTCCTCAAACACCCTTGTGGTTAGAGAGAATCGAATTCTCAAAGTTGGCAAAAAACTCACTTTTGTTCATGACCAAGGCATGTTCATACAAACTTGCATTTTCAAATCAGCATGTTTGGTGCTAGCTTGCAGGCCTCAAAACCAACTTACACTCCTTAATTTAAATCTTAACCATTGAACTAAGGTTTTATTTTAGCCATTGGCTCATTACATACAAGATTAATCCCTAACTGGAAAAAGTGACATTTCCATTTCTGCCAAAATGTGCTTTATGTCAAAACTGAATCCCTTGAGCATTGGTCCATATCTCATGCAGAAAATCAAGTCCACAAATTAGGGGGGGTGGGGGGATAGAGGATTGTGTGCAGCATACAAGATGGCTGGTACAGGCCTGTTCAAAATACTGACACATCTTGGCTTCATAAAAGAAAATTTGCAAAACAGAAGGAGAAGAGATTTTTTCTGTTAACACGAGCAAAAAACAAACTTTGCAAACAAGTTCCAGACATCAAAACAAACTGTGTGAAGAAATTCCATACCTTCCATATTCTAAAACCTCCCATATTCTAAAACCTCCCATATTCTAAAACTCTCCCAGATTCTCAAACTCTCCAACGTTCTCAAACCTGCAAAACTCTAAGTGACTGCCCAAACCAAACAGTAACAGAACTAGATTCAGGAAGATCCCGGCGAGGCTCCCTCCACCATCAAAAAAAGGTCATCTACAGCTCTTTCGACTAAGCATTTCAAGAGGTAAGTTCTCTCTAAAACTTGGAACTCTTTCATTTAAATATCATGTGCACATACCAATAAAGAAAATGTAGATATTTCTAGACCATGTTTTAGCATTAGATTCTTACTGCTCTTATGCTGAAAACTCAACTTTAATTAGTTATACTTTGGACTTTGAGACCCATTTGTTTTGTTTTTGTGTTAACCCCTGGACTGTAGTTATGTTTGGATGTTGCATTTTTAAGAACTTGAGACAGGTTTGTTATACCCTTCGATTGGCTAGCTACACAAGCCTTTCGAATCACAATTTGAGGGCCTAATATGCTTACAAGGAGTCAGCAAGGAGCCTGTGGAAAAGCCAGAACCTTATTGTTTCCAGACCTCAGACGAAATCCATAACCTTTCTGTTTCCATGCCTCAAACAAAAGATAGAACCACTGACTCCAACCCCCAGTCGAAGGAGACAAAGAAAAAATCGAAAGCCAGTCCCTCACTGCTTTCAACCCCCAGTCGAAAGGCACAACATGATGTCCCACTGGTCCCAATCGAAAGGCACAACATGCTGTCCCACTGGTCCCAATCGAAAGGCTCAACTTGTTGTCCCACTGGTCCCAATCGAAAGGCGCAACATGCTGTCCCACTGGTCCCAATCGAAAGGCACAACATATTGTCCCACCATGTCCAGTCGAAAGGCATTCCCTCACTGCTTTCAACCTCCAGTCGAAGAAGGCAACAAGGCAGAACCAGAAGGCTTCTCCATACACTGACTTCCAGGCCCCAGTCGAAGGATACAACTTGCTGCTGCCTTTGCCCAATCGAAGGACAGGACCTCGCCCCCGCCAAGGCCCAATCGAAAGACATGACTTTGCTGTTGTCAGCCCCAATCGAAGGAGGCCAACAGAAGGCAAATCGAAGGCTGCTCCCCCCCAATCGAAAGACACTCATTTTTTTTACTTTTATCTTATTTATTTTTCTTCATATTTTTTATGCCTTTCGATATGGTTGTAATAGCGTAGGATTTTATCTTTCTGCATTTTATTTACTTTGTACAAATGCTAGTAAAATAGGGGATGTATGGCAAGATAAAAACAACAAAATAGATAATCCTAATCAAAGACAAAAGCATGAAAATAATACACAATACACACTTTCACCCCTAGGGTTTCATCCACTTGTTGCCTTCAAAAAATGGGTCATGGTTGCATGTTGAGTACTTTGGCAAAACAAAAACAAACAAAAAGATCATAGTCCCTCGATGACGCTATCTGAGTTTCCTAAACAAAATGATAAAGTCCCTCAAGAAAATTTCCAAAAATACTTGACACTATTGCTTTCATGGTCTATACGATGACCCGCGCCTATCCCGTTAACATCCTAACACAAGGTTGTTCACCAAATACAATGGTGAAACAATACTGTTAAAAGGGTTAAAAACATGAGAAAGATATTTGAGTAAAATTAGGGTAGATAGCTCTTAGTTACTTGATCAAATTTTCAAAACATCCTTGCCATTTTTCAAACACACTTCACAACACAACTTCAAAAAAAATTTCAAAACAACTTTCAAAAACATTGAAACATCTTTTCAAAAAGACAGACACCTTTGTAAAACATTCAAACAAGAATTGTTACAAAGGTTGCCTAGACAAGGCATCTTTTTCAAAACATTTTCAAAACCACACACACAAAGCACCATTTTAAAACAATTGAAAAGCAAAGGCAAGTGATCTAAAAACAAGTAACTAAGAGCCCATGGATAACCATGGATGAAAAGGGTGCTAGCACCTTCCCTTTTCATAATCTACCCCCCGAACCCACGAAAATATCTCAAAGGTCTTTTCCTGTGCTTTTTGACCATTCCTTAGGATAAAATAAAAAGTCGGTGGCGACTCTTGCTAAACCGAACAAGTGCGAAAACAAACGCAAATCCCAAGTCAGTTCCCCCACCGTATCACAGAACTGGCGACTCTGCTGGGGAATATTTTCTAAAAGTGGGGTTACCTTGGGGTTTTATATCACCTTTACATGCTTAACTTGTTTTTTTTTATTGCTTTACTTTTTGGGTTCCTTGTTTGGGTTTGTTGTAAATCCTACACCCGGATTTGGAGGCACCTTTTTAGGTAAGTAGCAATAAACTGTGAGGGAACTGTGCGGGGTATACCAACATGGTTGAAGCAGTAGCTACGTTAGTGTGACATATTTGTGGGTACCGGTAGCCCTTGAGTAGTCAAGGAGAATACGGGGCCGCTGAGTGATGTCATGAAGCACTAACGAACTCTTAGAACCTTACTTGACCATCTTGGCCTTTTTAGGGGTAGTGAGATGACCGACTTTGGTGCAGTCCGAAGTTGGTAGATACTCGATACTACACTCATGGAGGATTATTTTCTTGGGATATTTTGGTCGTCAGTTAAGTGGCTAAACCAAAACAATGAACACAGAAAATAATCCAGTGATATTGAGCTCCTTAGAACCCGGTTTCTATTTTAGGACAGGTTGAGCCAACTAACTTCAAGAGGGTATTTACCTACAAACCCCATGCAAGCCTAAACCTAAGGACTTGTCTGCTTTGTGTGAATATGACTGTCTGTATATACACTTGCTTACTTGTGCATACATGTACATATCATCATAACATCACACCATAGCATTTTCAATAACCATTTCAAGGATCTCGAGGGTCTTTCGATGCAGGGTCACGTTGAACCAGATGTCTACCAAGGGGCAAGAAGGTTCTCCTCTAAACAAACACCGTCAAAGATCAAGTGCAACAACTTGAATTAGGGGCTATGACCCACTCGACATGGTGAGCTTGATTCTCATGGAAAGACATCCACCAACACAAAGTTCTCCAATCAAAGATGTTGATCGAAGTTCAACCTCTAACATTTTCTTGTGTTTATCCCAAGAGATTCTTGAAAACATGCATCCACATATCATGCATTGTATCATAACAGGTTTTCCTTTTCAGGTTTCCTTATTCTCCTACTGTTTATTTTAGTAGAGATGGCTCTAGAGAGGACTGTCAAAGACATCCAGGATCAAAATGCTCAACTTCAAGAAATGTTCTTGAACCTATCCCAGGGGCAAGAAGAAGTGAAAGCTCTCCTCACAAGGGGCACGGTCCTAGGGAATTCAAGTAGTGTCAGGAATGATCAATTGGAAGAACTTCAGATTGAGCTGGCAACAATGAAGATCCAAATGATGGGACAGCTGGTGGACTGGATGGCTCTCATTCAAAACCTAGCTCAAAGACAAGAAGAGCTCAGGGTTCTCGTCAACAAACTGCTTTGAGACAACCAAGTGGGGAAAACATCTAAGGTTGAAGATCAAGTCATCACTCAACCTCCTTTGAGACAAGAAGACAAGGGAAAAGCTCCTCAACTTGCTTCAGGGTCACAAGCCCAACAACAACCTCATCAGCGTCACCAGGGGCATCAGCGTAAGGAGGTCGCGCCTAAAAGACAATTCACTAAGATCAACATGTCACTAGCTCAAGCGCTACAACGCATGTTGAAGGAATAGATGATTTACATTAAAGGCTCCTCATCCGAACCCTAATACTTCTTCTCCTAACTACAACCCAGATGCAAGATGTGCTTATCATTTTGGTAGCCCAGGGCATGATACAAACAACTGTTGGGCTCTGAAGAACAAGGTCCAAGACATGATTGATGCCAAGGAGATCGAGTTTGACCCTCCGGAGTCTCTAACATAATCACTGCTCCTTTGACGAATCATTGAAAGCGTCTTTGTTTCTTTGAATTTTCAAGTTGTAACTTCTTTTGTTATTCAAACAATTATCTGTTGATGTCAAACTTTGTTTCATTAATGCATTGCATATGTGTGTCTTGAATTCATCCATTCGTTTTCACTACATTTAAACTATGCTTTTTAATCTCTTTATGACTTTCAACTCTTGCTAAAAGTTACAATCCTTTAGAGGGAGGATGACGAAACAATACCATAATCTCATACAGTATGCTTTTGAACAGACCTTGCTGACGATGTACAGGTGTTTCTTTCATATCCTAAATAATGGAGTTATAAGGAAGATAATCCCTAGTCAACCCCTTCGAGCCAAAGAAGTAGGAGTTTTCTGTTTTAAAACAAAATGAAATCTTTGATTTAAACCTGGGGCAGGGTAGTCTCTCAGTTAATTAAAAAAAATGCGCTTGAAATCGCAAACTCTTAGTTCGTAATACAACGAACGACATCAAAAGCATTCCTCTAGAATCAAAAGACAGTGGTGGTTCCTTATCTCATAGGCAGTCATTATCTCTAAAAAAAAAGAAACGCCCACTAAGCCAAAACCTATGAAGGAGGCTTAAGAAATTTGGGGCATTCCGCTGACTGTAATCTCGAAAACAGGAACAGTCAGGCAAAAATTAGGGATAATAAATCAAAAGAACGAGGTCATTACAAATCCTCGACAACATGAAAAATGTTGCAAAAAATGATGATTGCCTTCCAAAATCCAACTTGTGTGAACCATCACCAAAACGTCATTCCAAATTCGAATAGAGTTCGACGCGCAATTAACTGAGTTTAGGATTGAAGAACATCACGAAGAGCGGGTGGGTACAAATATACGTTGAGCCTTTATCCTTTGTTTTTTAAACCGTGAACCAAGCCACGTTATAACCCTTCAAAAGTCCTAACTGAAGCATGGTTTAGTTTGAAAGCATACTGTTACAAAAGGTATCCTGACTCCTGTAAGGCTTAGCCCTAAATCTTGTGTTGAATTTGTCTTATAAAAAGTTTTCTGCTAAAAAACGCATTTTTCAAAACATCAAGACAAACATAAACTTTGCATTACTTGAATATCACTGTTTGCATTTGGCTATTTGTTTGACAGCGGAGAAATTCACACAACGAATATCCGATGAACGAAAGCCCTCTCAGTGAACAAAATCACTTCAAAAAGGATGACGCTTTCATTGACGAATCTCCTATCAACAAGGGGGCATGACATGTCACTATCCAGTACACCTGGGGCAGTCCAGTCAAGATTCCAGGAAATCTCTCAAAGAAGTGCAGAGTAACCATGGGCATGTCTCCATCTCCGTCACTTGGAGCATTGAACATCAATCTCAGTGAAGGGTTATGTACAATTAAACATTTTCTGGCAATGTCACAAACACTTGCTACTAGAGGCAATGATAAATCCCCCCAAAATCCTTCTCATAGGATGATTCCCCAGCAAGAGTATAATCTCCGACCCCTTTCCCCAGCTGAATCAACCTCAAGAATCCTCGAGGACTTCCCCCAACGAAGATGTCACCTCTCTAGCGGACTGCCGACATGGTTTATTTCCCCAACAAACGACAGGATTTCACAGCTTGAGGTAGCCTTTCCGGCCACTACAAATCAAAGTATCAAAACTCCTCTTCCTCAGTAGACTACTCTACAGTCCCCAACAAGTTACTGCGAAACCTGGACCCGACCAGATATCAGTTCAACTTCGACTTCCCAGTAGAGCAACGGACAAACAAGACTCCTGAACTCTTTTCCCAAGCAAGAATAAACATTCTCCCCACAGAGTTTTCAACTTCCCCCAGCGGAGTTCTCCTCAAACAACAAAACAGGAATCCATTGGAAATATTCTGAGCAAAGTTTGAAGACACACATACTCTTCAACAGTATTCCAGGATTTAATAACTCCCCAACACTTGTCAAGAATTTATTCTCCAAAACAAAGTACATTTCAAGTTGAAAGGTCGTTTAAAAATTTCCTTCATCACCTGTTGGAATTCACGGTCGTTCAAAATTTCCTTCATCACCTGCTGGATGTTACGATCATCATCAAAAAATTTCTTCATCACCTGTTGGAAATTACAGCCACCAACAGAATAACGGACAACTGAAGCTCCTAAAAAAAACTGTTCTCATCCTTGAAACCCCAGTAGGTTGGCATACAAACCAAACTCTTGACTTCTCCCGGCAGTATGATTTCTCTCCGCACAGGATGTCAAAGGGCTGGAAGATACACATATTCCTCAACAGTGATCCTAGGACTTCTCGTTGTCAATGATCAAAAGATTCCCGATCCCCAGCAGCAGTCAAGGATTTATTTCTCCCCGACAGTAGTCAAGATTCTATTATCTCCAGCTATCCAGGATTCATTTTCCTCAGCAAGACAACTCATCAGCTTACATGCGCATTCATTACATTCATATATCATAAGCATTGATATAACACATACCATGCATCATACAACATAATTTTGTGTTTCAGCTAATATTCTACCCTTTTCAAGATAAGATTAATAAGCTTCGAATCAAGACTTCTCAAAACAGTTTATGGGTGCTTCTAGATAAGGATGTCAATCTATCGCTTGTTCAGACTCAACTTCTGAAAACAGTTTACGGGTGCCTCCAAATATGGATGTCAATCTATCGCTTGTTCAGACTCAACTTCTGAAAACAGTTTACGGGTGCTTCCAGATATGGATGTCAATCTATCGCTTGTTCAGACTCAACTTTTGAAAACAGTTTACGGGTGCTTCCAGATATGGATGTCAATCTATCGCTTGTTCAGACTCAACTTCTGAAAACAGTTTACGGGTGCTTCCAGATATGGATGTCAATCTATCGGTTGATCAGACTCAACTTCTAAAAACAGTTTACGGGTGCTTCCAAACATAGATGTCAATCTATTGCTTGTTCAGACTCAATTTCTAAAAACAGTTTACGGGTGCTTCCAAACATGGATGTCAATCTATTGCTTGTTCAGACTCAACTTCTGAAAACAGTTTTCGGGTGCTTCCAGATATGGATGTCAATCTATCGCTTGTTCAGACTCAACTTCTGAAAACAGTTTATGGGTGCTTCCAGATATGGATGTCAATCTATCGCTTGTTTAGACTCAACTTCTGAAAACAATTTACGGGTGCTTCCAGATATGGATGTCAATCTATCGCTTGTTCAGACTCAACTTCTGAAAACAGTTTACGGGTGCTTCCAGATATGGATGTCAATCTATCGCTTGATCAGACTCAACTTCTAAAAACAGTTTACGGGTGCTTCCAAACATAGATTTCAATCTATCGCTTGTTCAGACTCAACTTCTAAAAACAGTTTACGGGTGCTTCCAAACTTGGATGTCAATCTATTGCTTGTTCAGACTCAACTTCTGAAAACAGTTTCCGGGTGCTTCCAGATATGGATGTCAATCTATCGCTTGTTCAGACTCAACTTCTGAAAACAATTTATGGGTGCTTCCAGATATGGATGTCAATCTATCACTTGTTCAGACTCAACTTCTGAAAACAGTTTACGTGTGCTTCCATATATGGATGTCAATCTATCGCTTGTTTAGACTCAACTTTTGAAAACAGTTTACGGGTGCTTCCAGATATAAATGTCAATTTATCGCTTGTTCAGACTCAACTTCTGAAAACAGTTTCCGGGTGCTTCCAAACATGGATGTCAATCTATCGCTTGTTCAGACTCAACTTCTGAAAACAGTTTACGGGTGCTTCCAGATATGGATGTCAATCTATCTCTTGTTCAGACTCAACTTCTGAAAACAGTTTACGGGTGCTTCCAGATATGGATGCTAATCTATCGCTTGTTCTGACTCAACTTCTGAAAACAGTTTACGGGTGCTTCCAGATATGGATGTCAATCTATCACTTGTTCAGACTCAACTTCTAAAAACAGTTTACGGGTGCTTCCAGACATGGATGTCAATTTATCGCTTGTTCAGACTCGACTTCTGAAAACAGTTTACGAGTGTTGGCTCCTAAATTCGACACCTTTGTTTTGTTGATGTCAGCCATGAAAGCTGAAGAATGTTTTCGACTGGCTAAGTCTGTCGAAATGCCCGTCGAAAGATGGCAAAGTACTTAGAAGATTTCTCCCAAGGGAGAAGACTGGTCGCCTTCGACGTCTAAGGAGTTTCTCGTCGAAGATGTCTCTCGACGAAAATGTTCGATGGTTCAGAGTGGAGCAGTTTGAAATTCAAGCGTTTGGAGGGAAAACGGTTTCCAGCAGTTACCACGTGCAAACGTGCAAGGATCTGGAGCGTCGAGCGTGGAGAACGTGCCAAGTGGATTGATCTCGAAGCAGCGTAACTGCCCGACGGTTACTTGGGATGTTTTAGTATAAATAATAGTAGTCATGTAGTTTCTCGCGTGTGTTCACAATTCTATACAAAGTCACTCATATAGATTCGAGTACCCAGCGTGTGAGAAAGAATTGTTGAGAAATGTATGTGTGAAACACCAATTTTATTAATCAAAGTCATTTACTTTTCCAGAAATTTACTTGCTTTCCTCTTTACATTCCTGTCGAACCCTTTTACTTTAAGCCTTGTTTATTTTACCAAGTCCTTTCTTCATGCAATTTACTTGAAACTTCTTTATTTAAAGCCTTATCCAATTTAATCAAAACTTCAAAATCAACCTATGTCCTAGGATCAATCTGATCGATTCTGCGAGTAACCAAATAAGTAACCATTTGGAGGATCAGCGGTTGTTTACCAAAACCCAAGGTAAACAAATTGGCACACCTGGTGGGACTGTGTGTTGATTGTTGAAAATAATCTCATCTTTTCGAGTTGTATGTTATTGAGAAGTGGTAGAATATACACTAACGATAACAATACTGCCAGAAGAAGGGAAGAGATGGCGAATCCGCCAAACACTAACGAAATCCCACAAACTAATGTGGGAGCAACGGTTAGTACGACCGTAAGTGAAGCGACAAATGTTGGTTCGATACCAGCAGTATCGGTCACAACCACGGGGCCAATAACTTCGTTAACAGGCCCCAGGATGCCTTTGGGAACTCCCCCACCAAGGGGAAATTTAGGCACAAGGCCTTTCGTTCCCCCAGGATTCATTCCACTCTATGGTATGCCAACTTCTGAAGTGGCAAGCCTGACGAATGCAGCGTCCACCTTTTCAGACCCTTTTGTGAGTGCCTATTCGCCACTCCAAGGCTCTGGAGTAGGCATGGCGAATAGAAATAGGACCCAACTCTTAGGAGGAACGTCCCAAGTAGCCCATGGCCTTACAAACGCCTCGACAGCAGTCTTGAGGCAACAAATGGACGAAAGCAACCATGATATGGTGCAAATGTTGGCACAAACTTTGAGTACAGTGCTAAACCCTCTAATACAAAACACTACTCAATCGAATCAGCAAGTGACAGCGCAAATGACGCGTTTGGCTGACTTCTTTGGAGTACCCCAACCTATTCGACAGCCCCAAAGGGCGCAAATAAGGGGAAACCAGGGGATATTTTTAGAGGAAGAAACCACCATTAACCAGGCTCAACAGCCTGTCGAGGAAAACCTTAGGGCACGATTGGAACAAACTGTCGAGGAACCTAGGGTAATAACCCCAGAGGTAAGGTTAGTTAACAGAAACCAAAATGCTGACGAAGTGGTTCAGCACATCCAATACCAAAACATGGGTTTGGAAAACAATCTGGCAACCATGATTGAAAGGATCATGAATGAGAATGGGATGAACATGGGCTTTCGAAGGCCCAACTTTACATCTCCATTGTCAGAATATGTGTTACAAACAGACTTACCTCCTAGATGCAAAGTCCCCAAATTTACCAAGTTCTCTGGGGACACGACAGAATCTACTGTCGAGCATGTGGCGAGATACTTGATCGAAGCAGGAGACATTTCGAATAACGAAAACCTAAGGATCAAGTACTTCCCAAGTTCTTTAACCAAGAACGCTTTTACTTGGTTTACAACTCTTCCCCCCAATTCGATCCATCATTGGACCCAGTTGGAAAGATTGTTCCATGAACAATTCTACATGGGGCAAACCAAGATAAGCCTGAAAGAACTGGCCAGTGTGAAGAGACGCTTTACTGAACCTATAGACGAATATCTAAATAGGTTTAGGTTGCTCAAGGCGAGATGTTTTACACAAGTGCCAGAACATGAGTTGGTCGAAATAGCCGCAGGCGGTTTAGATTATTCCATTAGGAAGAAGCTAGACACCCAGTACCTAAGAGACATGGCCCAACTAGCCGATAGAGTTCGACAGGTAGAACGCCTCAAAGCTGAAAAAGCTAAGGCAACGAAAACTCACAAGAGAGAAAGGATAGCGTATGTTGAGATGGATGACGAAGATCTAGAATCCTTCGACGATACTTTAACTGTCGAAGAAGGAGAAGTCGATTTAGCGGAACTGAAACAAGGGCCACCATACTCTTGTAAACTGTTAGTCCCCTCAAATGGGAAAAATCCCATGGGTCCAGAAAGGACCAACGATAGGTTCCCAAAAAAGACTTATAGTTTTGACATCACAAAATGTGATGAAATATTCGACTTGCTAGTTAAAGATGGCCAAATAATAGTACCCCTAGGGGTAAAAGTGCCTCCTCTTGATCAAAGAAAGAAGAGAGGTTTTTGCAAATATCATAATTTTTTGGGCCATAAAACTTCTCAATGTTTTCTTTTCAGGAATCTTGTGCAAGACGCTATCGAAGAGGGGAGATTGAAGTTTGCTGACAAATCCCCAATGGCTGTCGACTCAAATCCATTGCAGGCTGAAGCCCAATATGCTGAACCCTCTGAGGTGAACGTGATAGAGGCAACCAGGATCCAGTCGAAGAAGCCAGGAATTACCATGGTCGAAGTCTCAAAGGACCACATCAACATGCCAATCTTTGGCAGTTTTTCTGGAAATTTGTCCAGGAAGACAATTGAAGCTGTCCAGAAAGCGGTCGAAAACCCGAAGTCGGAGACCGCTGAAGCACGAAAAACTGGATCAAAACCCAGTTCCCACTTGGCCACTGTTCAAGGCCATACGGAGAATCTGGATATACAAATGAAGCAGTTAACTCTTGCTAACAAAGATACAATGAATATCAACATGGTCGAGCTTTCTGACCCAAAAGCATCAGAAGAGGCCATGAGGCAAGAACAGGCTAATAAGACTGCTTTCCCTCGGGAAAATGAAAACTTGGCAGATTTTCTACAAAGATGCCAGAAAAAGAAATCAGAGGTGATGCTGTGTCCAAGATGCAGTTCGATCTTTGATAAAAAAGCTGCTGAGCACATTCAAGGCGTAAGAGCAGCAAATAAGAGAAGGGAGAATGCTGACCTTCGACATGATCCCAGAAGAGGTTCTGACCAAGAAAAGAGGCCATTGACTTTTAGGCCTCCAACAAATGTGCCAGTAGACACTTGGTACAAAACCTCTGGCCGGAAAAGGCCAAGTGAGGAGAAATGGCATTCTTTCGATGTGCCAAGAGGTTCCTCTTTGATTCAAAAGAAAGAGCCTCAAGTTGCTGCACCTAAGGTTGCACAAGTGTCCAGCAACTACAAAGGTAAAAATCCTATGTCTCGATCTCAATGGAGGAGATATCAAAGGAGACGAAAAGCTGAAATGGAGGCTGCCAACGAACCTAAGGCAGAAACTAGTTCGAATGTTCCTCAAAGGAAACAAAGGAAGCCTCTAGAGAGAGAGCCAGTAACCAACAGGCTAGTTTGGCCTAACCAAAGTGAAGTCGAAGACGAGGACGATGCTGAGTCTGACGATACTTTGGACATAATGGTGAATATCGTTTCAGTGCTGCCCAGAGAATTCAATCGACAGGTAGAAGTCGAAGCAAGTGACTGGGAAGTGGAGCAAGAAATGGCCAAACATAGGCCAGTGTGCTATTTTGTCATGGACAATGGCACTACTGAGAAACAAAATGGCTTCTTCGAGCCACCTACAGAGGCGATGAAAAATCACCTCAAGCCTTTATTCATAAGGGCTAAACTCGAAGAAACTACTGTGAATAAAATATTGGTCGATTGTGGGGAAACCATCAATATTATCCCTCACTCCATGCTAAGGAAAATTGGCAAAAGGGATGAGGACATTAAGCCTCACAACATGGTCTTGTCGAACTATGAGGGCGGCATAGGGACCACCATGGGAGTGATCCAGCTAGATATCAAAGTAGGGTCTATCCTTCGACCAACAATGTTCATGGTCATATCGGCCAAACCTAACTACAATCTTTTGTTAGGCCGTGAATGGATTCATGGTGTGGGCGTTGTGCCTTCATCAATGCACCAAAGGCTGTTGCTATGGCGTCCAGATGGAATGGTCGAAAACATAGAGGCAGATCAAAGCTACTACCTTGGCGAAGTGAATCACTTGGGTTTGGCAGATTTCGACAAGAACTTGGCTCACATAGGGCCATGTCCAACACCTGACTTCGACATGGCGCCAGCGCCAAACACCTTTTGTTCCCTATACCTGCATCCTGAGCATGGTTTCCAATGGGACAGAGAAGACTTGTCCCACATAGACTTCATTGGGTTAACTGATATCCAACCAACGTGTTGGGGAAGTGAATTCAGTGATAATGACTGAGTCACAATCTTTGAAGCGAATTTCGGCTTATGTAGCCGAAACCAAGATGATAACGGCTCTCGAAGCCGAAGTAAAGTACATGGCCACACAGGCCAATGATCAACAGTTATCTGCTATAGGTCCAGGAAAGGACTTCGATCCAAAACCTCTTGATATCATGCCAGAAGAAATGCAGGAACAGAGGCTCGACGCCATCTATGACGATGAGCCTTTGGGCTTCGAAAAGGACCCCTTGGCGAACAACATTAAAATGTTAGCACAAGACCCTTTAGAAGAAATCAACTTAGGCGAAGGATCAGAGAAAAGGCCAACTTACATCAGCGCCAAAATCGATCCAGAACCTAGGTTGGAAGTAATCCAATTGCTGAAAGAGTTTAAAGACTGTTTTGCATGGGATTATGACGAAATGCCTGGTCTCGACAGAGGATTGGTAGAACTTCAGTTGCCAATCAAACCTGGGAAGAATCCAATCAAGCAAAATCCAAGGCGCTTCGCTCCAGAAATACTGTCGAAGATCAAAACGGAGGTCGAAAGACTTCTGAAATGCAAATTCATCCGTGTTACAAGGTATGTCGAATGGATTGCAAATATTGTGCCAGTAATTAAGAAAAATGGTACGTTAAGGGTGTGCATAGATTTCAGAGATTTGAATGCTGCCACCCCCAAAGATGAATATCCTATGCCTGTGGCGGAAATTCTAGTCGATTCTGCCGCTGGTTATGAATACCTGAGTATGCTCGATGGTTATTCAGGATATAATCAAATTTTCATTGCTGAAGAGGATGTGTCGAAAATAGCTTTTCGATGCCCTGGGGCCTTAGCCACTTACGAATGGGTAGTGATGCCTTTTGGCCTAAAGAACGCTGGGGCAACGTACCAGCGAGCAATGAATACTATCTTCCATGATTTTATTAACACTTTTATGCAAGTATATATTGATGATATTGTTATAAAATCTGTTTCCAGGAAGAATCATATTGACCACCTTCGACAATCATTCGAAAGAATGAGAGAACATGGTCTGAAAATGAACCCTTTGAAGTGTGCGTTCTGCGTGAAAGCTGGAGATTTCTTGGGCTTCGTTGTCCACAAGAAAGGAATCGAAATCAACCAGAACAAGACGAAGGCAATTCTGGAAGCGAAAGCGCCATCGAATAAGAAGGAATTGCAATCTCTCTTAGGCAAGATAAATTTCTTAAGGAGGTTTATATCTAATCTAAGTGGGAAAGCTCAGGCCTTTTCACCCTTACTTCGACTGAATAAAGAGGGGTTCGAATGGGGGCAAGAGCAACAAGAAGCCTTCGACAAAATCAAAGGGTACCTCACTAAGCCACCTATTTTGGTGCCTCCTTGTAGCAATAGGAGTATGAGATTGTACATAGCTGCATCCGACAAAACTCTGGGAAGCATGTTAGCCCAAGAGGATGAGAATGGAGTCGAAAGACCCATTTATTATCTCAGTAGAGTTTTGAATGATGCAGAAACTAGATATAGCGAAGTTGAAAAATTGTGTCTATGTCTGTATTTCTCTTGTACAAAACTCAAGCAATATATAAAACCAGTTGATGTTTATGTTTCGTCTCATTTTGATGTTTTCAAATATATATTGTCGAAACCTATCTTGCATAGTCGAATTGGCAAGTGGGCATTAGCATTAACTGAATACTCCTTGACCTTTATGCCTCTTAAGGCAGTAAAAGGACAAGTGGTGGCAGACTTTATAGTCGACCACTCAATTCAAGTTGAGGATATTAATTATGTGGAGATAGAGCCTTGGAAATTCTACTTCGATGGTTCCAGCCATAAAGATGGAACAGGGGTAGGAGTCTTGATTATTTCTCCAGATAAAATTCCAACAACATTCAAGTACAAAATATCAGGTTCTTGTTCGAACAATGAGGCTGAGTATGAAGCTCTAATTACTGGCCTTGAGATATTGTTGGAATTGGGGGCAACTCGAGTCGAAATAATGGGAGACTCAGAGTTAGTCATTAAGCAGGTCACAAAGGAATATAAATGCATAAGAGAAAATCTCATTATGTACTTTGTGATAGAAAATCGTTTATTGAAAAAATTTGAAGCGGTCAATATTCGACACATACCCAGAGTCGAAAATCAAATAGCCAACGATTTGGCACAGATTGCATCTGGGTATAAGATTTCAAAAACGAGATTACAAAGAGCAATCGAAGTTCGAGAAAAGATAAAGGCAACTTGTCTATCACCAACAGACTTGGAATCGACGAGACTAGGATATGCTGATCAAAGTAACTTCGAAATTTCGTTCATAGATAATTTGTCAGAGCAAGATTGGAGGAAACCCATTGTGGACTATCTTCAAAATCCAGGAGCTTCGACAGAACGAAAAACAAAATACAGGGCGTTGAGTTATGTACTCATGGGTAATGAGTTATTCAAGAAGACGCCTGAAGGGGTGTTGCTGAAATGTTTAAGTGAAACTGAAGCATACATAGCCCTTTCGACTACGCATGCTGGGGCATGTGGGGCTCACCAAGCAGGCCATAAGATGAAATGGTTGTTGTTTCGACAAGGACTATATTGGCCCACTATGCTGAAAGATTGTGTTGAGTTCGCCAAAGGTTGTCAAGAGTGTCAAGTTCATACAAGCATCCAACATGTACCAGCAAGCGAACTTCACTCGATAGTGAAGCCTTGGCCCTTTAGAGGATGGGCGTTGGATCTCATTGGAGAGATTCGACCAGCATCATCAAAGAGTCAGAAATACATATTGGTAGGCATTGATTATTTTACTAAGTGGATCGAAGCTGTCCCTTTAGTCAATGTAGACCAAGAAAATGTCATTGAATTTATTCAAAAGAACATTATCTTTAGGTATGGAATCCCTGAGACGATAACAACTGATCAAGGGTCAGTTTTCACTGGTCGAAGGATGCAGGAATTTGCTCAGGAAACAGGTTTCAAACTCCTAACATCAACGCCTTATTATGCACAGGCGAATGGTCAAGTCGAAGCAGCTAACAAAGTGGTGATTGGCTTGATAAAGAAACATGTTGGGAAGAAACCAAAGAATTGGCATAAGACGTTAGACCAGATTTTATGGGCTTGTCGAACGTCCCCAAAAGAAGCCACTGGTACAACACCGTATAGGCTAACTTTTGGCCATGATGCAGTGTTGCCAGCAGAAATTTGTCTTCAATCTGCAAGGGTTCAGAAGCATTATGATATTCCCTCTGAAATTTATTGGAACATGATGTTAGACGAACTGGTGGATTTAGACGAAGAGAGATTACGCGCTCTCGACCTACTCAGGCTTCAGAAGAAAAGAGTAGAAGACTCTTATAATAGAAAGGTAAAACCTAAGGTATTTTTGCCTGAAGAACTAGTTTGGAAGGTAATTCTTCCCATGGATCGAAGGGATCGAAGCATGGGGAAATGGTCACCCAAATGGGAAGGACCCTTCAGAGTTATCCAAACTTTTTCTGGTGGAGCCTATGAAGTCGAAGAGTTAGGTGGAGATAAAAGGCTCTTGAGAGTAAATGGTAAGTATTTGAAAAAATACAAACCTATACTTCAAGAGATAAAAATAAAATAATAAAAGAACAAGACCAAATTAACCATAAAAATGCCAAAATGGAAATTTTATAAATTTCAGCCAAGATGGCAATTGTTGTCGAATATGGATTACAAAATATGGTTACAAAAGAGAATCAATCAAAAGGGAAGAGAGGATCCTTGAGTCGAAGATACTTGGCTTGCTGCAGCTCCAACCTCTTCTTGCACCAGGCGTTCTCCTGCACTAGTTTGGCAATCTGAGCGTCGAGGCTTTGGGCCCTCTCAGCGAATTCCAGGCCTTGTTTGATCTCAGTTTGGCTCTCGGTGTCTGAGATGGTCGAAAGAAGTTCCTCCTTGCGTACAGTGTTGGCGTTTATCTTCGCCTCTATTTCTTCGATTTGTGCCCGGAAGGAAGCGTTCTCTCGATCAATGGCATCGACTTCTTCCTGCGTAGATGCTTTTTGTTTCGACAACTCCGCAATTCGAGAAGTCGTATCCGAAACAGCAGTCCACGCAGAGGAGCTTTTGCCATACAACACCTCAAGCTGACTGTTAAACCCCCTTTAGCGCCTGTAATCTGCTGAGACTTGATCAATCATAGAGTGTAACTCCATGATCAAGCCTGAAACTTCTGGGGCTACAGCTTCAAAGTCAACAGCATTCAAGACATCCTTCAAGCATGATGGAGCAGTGGGGTCCCCCTCTAAAGTCTTCATCAAGTCCCTCTTGAAGAACTGGGCCTTAACCTTCGCCAAAGCATCATCAAGGGGAGAAGTTTCAGTAGACTTCCCCGACAGGGTAGGAACTTCCTGACTAGCGTCAGACGAACTCTTGCTCTCGATGATTGCGTTGAGGTATCTAACAGGGTCAGTTTGTTTCAAGAGTTCCAAGTCCTCTTTAGACCTGTGCTTCGTTGAGGTAACCCTTGCAACAGCATTATCTTGGGTTTGAGGTTGTTGAGTGTTAGGTGCCTCGACTTGTTGCTCTTCGACTCGGACTGGGGCAGTACCAGCGTCAACTTGTGGCTCGTCGCTAGCGTCACCTTGGTGTTCTTCGCTTGCGTCACCCTGGTGCCCTTCGACAGTATCACCTTGGTTCTCTTCGTCAGCAGCACCTTGATTTTCTTCGCCAGCATTGCCTTGGTCCCTTTCTTCATGATTCTCTTCTGACGGATCCACCACCTGAACCGCTTCTGGCTGGTGTTCCTCCGTTTGAGGCTCCTCCGCTGGTTTTTCTACTGTTTCAGCATTGGTCTCATTTTCAGTATGGGCTTCGTCATTTCCCAAGCCTTTTTCTTGTGGCCTGCTGAGTTCAGCAGACTCCAGCGTTTCAGAGGTCCTTGGCGGAGAACTTTCAGTGGTGTCCTGAAAAAGGAAAGAAGACAAATCTTCAGAGGTCGAAAGAGACGCAATCGAATACGGGTATCTATACCTAAGTTATAAAAGGGTCTAAGAGATTACCTGTGGATTAGCTTCAGCCCCAGGGCTGGAATTGTCGCTTTCGACAGGCTTGTTAAGAAGAATGTTTAGTTCCTCCTCAGTTGGCTCCTCAATGATCACTGGAGGTGGCCTAGGCTTTCTCACAGCAACCTTTATTCTGACGGTTCGACCTTCAGGAGCAGGAGCAGGAACAGGAGCATCCTTCGTCAACTTTCGCCTTTTTAAGGGGGCAGGAGGAGAATCGCTTTCTTCATCGCTCCCAGATTCGACCACCAGTGCTGGCCGTTTCTTGGGCGAAGGTGCCTAGAAAACCAATGGGAATTCGATTTAATAATTACATCGAAAATCAAAAATCGAAAGCCAGGAGGAAATAATGAAAGTCTGGTTACCGATATAGAAGGCTTCTTCGAAGAGCCTTCCCCTTGTTGGTTGCTTGTGGTCTTCGCCGGCGCTGTAGTCTTCGCCGGCGGTGGAGGTTTTGTTGAAGGGCCCCCTCCCTGTTGGCCTTCTGTAGCCTTTTTGGCTACAGGCTTTCGAACAACTGAAAGCAAATGAAAAAATTAACAGGCTAGCGGTCGAAAAAGAGATAAAGTAATGTGAGAGGATGAACTTACATTTCTTTATTTTGTCCAACACAAGGACAAAAGACTTCTGCAGCTCATCCATGAAGTCCTTCTCGTCGAAGAAGTACTCAGCATAATAGCTTTTCCACCACTCCTCGAAGGATGGTGAACAAAGAAAATTGAGCTGGTAGTCAAACAACGAGAGAATTGTTCGACCAGCATATCTTCCAATATGCTTAATGGCCGCTTCTTCGGTGTAATCGTTGCAGAAGTACAGCATGGACTTCTCTCTTTGAAAAATCGGAGAAGGTAGGGTTTGGATAATACCAAACTGGCGAGATACCAGGTTTGGTTGGTAGGCAATCAGACTCAAATGAGTCTTAGAGCTCCTGAATCGAAGAGGCATGATCCTTGGTGTAAGGAACGCCTCCCACAGTATTGTATGTTCGTCGACATTGGGACCACTCGACGTCCTTGGATGTGGCCTTGTGAACCATGCTGGGCCTACCTGCCGTCGAGCAAATGGAGCCATAGTTGAAACAAACTCCTTCCTTCGAGCAAACATTAGAACGAAGTTGGTGAAGGTTTGCTGAAACTCCAGTCCATCTTCCATAGGTGTCAACAGAGCCAGCCTGGTTCCTTCGACGCGTCTGTTAGCTATTGCTGGAGCCTGCTCATTTATCTGAACCTTCTTAGGCAAGAAAGATTCGAAAGTGGCATTGAGCCACAGTTGGAGCAGCCAAAAAGGCCTAGCAAGTAGCAAGCTGGCCCTGTTCTCAATAATTTTTAGAAGAGTGGCCCCATTGCTGATCGAATCATAGAGGCTAGCCAGAATCAGTTCTGCCAAACAGACATTTTGGCGATGATGCAGTTGAGTAGCAAGAGTGACCATCTTTTTGGTCACCTGTAAAGACTTCGAGCAAAATACAAAGCGAGTCAGCCATAGGGCTAGAAACGCTATGTGTTCGACATCCGACACAGTATCTGTCGACTTGTCGTGATAATGGTTGATGAAAGTGGTGTATGTTGGTTTGGTCTCAGAGAAGCCAATTTGATCCTCCGACATCTCCTCCGGATCGAAGTAGTCTCCGGTGGGTCGAAGGCCAGTAATAGCGGCCACATCAAAGAGTGTGGGGGTTAGCATCCCACAGGGAAGATGGAAAGTAAAATGAGAGTAGTCCCAGAACAACAGAGAAGCTATCAGCATCTCCGGGGAGTAGTTCAAACCTGTCTTCGACAGCATCACTAGGTCGAAGATTCCCATATCCTTCCAGATCGAAGTTTGGTGCTTCTCCATCTTTGCTAGCCAAGCAACATAATCAGGGGTAAGGCTAGGGCAGGACCTGAAGGCCCTAACGCCTCTGTTGAAGAAGCGGAGATCAATTTTTTCATGTGTAGGGTCTTCATTGTCTTCTGCGTCTTTCTTGGCGCATGCAACCGGTTTGAGTTTCTCAACCACCGGGAAATAGCTCTTGATCTTCAGAGCCTCAGAGATACTAGGATACATGGGGCCAGACATTGCAAAGATCTGGTTGGAGTATCCAACCGGGATCATCAAGTGGCGTGAGTAAGCATCGCGAACGGCGATGTCAGAGGGCTCAGGAACCCTTCGTTTGCCTGTAGAATTTACTACCGGAGCAGTGACGAAAACCTTGGGCTTAGCGTTTTCAGATGGTACAGTAGCGCCAGGAGCATTGGAAGCAGATGCCATTGTTAGAGTTGAGGTTGAAGACGAAGTGAAAGAGGAAGAGTTTCTGCAAAGATAACAAGCTTGTATGAAAACAGAGAAGTTTGAAAGGCTAGATGGCGTAAAAAGTCCCACAATGGGGTACTTACTGCTATTTATAGTAGTGGGGAAAAATCCCCAATAACGAGGACATTAAATGCTATTTAATGTTGCAGGAGTTAGTGGGACGCGTGGCAGCCCCCTGTTGTTTTAGCCGTTTCTGCAGAAATAGAGGGACGCAGCGTGCGTCCTCGTTTTTGGGAATTGTCATAATGACAAATTCTGAAATGACGTTTGGTACTGCACGCCGTACTGAAAGTGACGTCCTAGGTACGGAACAATGATGGTTTTCTTGGGATTGCCAATAGTTGGTAGAAAACAACAAAAAGTGCACAAGTTAATTTGTGACTAAGCGTGAGAAGACAAGTGTCGAATGGCGTTTCGAAGAATGCCTTTTTCTGTCAGAGTCGAAATAAGGCATTCTTGGGGGGCAATTTGTTGGCTCCTAAATTCGACACCTTTGTTTTGTTGATGTCATCCATGAAAGCTGAAGGATGTTTTCGACTGGCTAAGTCTGTCGAAATGCCCGTCGAAAGATGGCAAAGTACTTAGAAGATTTCTCCCAAGGGAGAAGACTGGTCGCCTTCGACGTCGAAGGAGTTTCTCGTCAAAGATGTCTCTCGACGAAAATGTTCGATGTTTCAGAGTGGAGCAGTTTGAAATTCAAGCGTTTGGAGGGAAAACGGTTTCCAGCAGTTACCACGTGCAAACGTGCAAGGATCTGGAGCGTCGAGCGTGGAGAACGTGCCAAGTGGATTGATCTCGAAGCAGCGTCACTGCCCGACGGTTACTTGGGATGTTTTAGTATAAATAATAGTAGTCATGTAGTTTCTCGCGTGTGTTCACAATTCTATACAAAGTCACTCATATAGATTCGAGTACCCAGCGTGTGAGAAAGAATTGTTGAGAAATGTATGTGTCAAACACCAATTTTATTAATCAAAGTCATTTACTTTTCCAGAAATTTACTTGCTTTCCTCTTTACATTCCTGTCGAACCCTTTTACTTTAAGCCTTGTTTATTTTACCAAGTCCTTTCTTCATGCAATTTACTTGAAACTTCTTTATTTAAAGCCTTATCCAATTTAATCAAAACTTCAAAATCAACCTATGTCCTAGGATCAATCTGATCGATCCTGCGAGTAACCAAATAAGTAACCATTTGGAGGATCAGCGGTTGTTTACCAAAACCCAAGGTAAACAACGGGTGCTTCCATATATGGATGTCAATCTATCGCTTGTTCAGACTCAACTTCTGAAAACAGTTTCCGGGTGCTTCCAGATATGGATGTCAATCTATCGCTTGTTCAGACTCAACTTCTGAAAATAGTTTACGGGTGCTTCCAGATATGGATGTCAATCTATCGCTTGTTCAGACTCAACTTCTGAAAATAGTTTACGGGTGCTTCCAGATATGGATGTCAATCTATCGCTTGTTCAGACTCAACTTCTGAAAACAGTTTACGGGTGCTTCCAGATATGGATGTCAATCTATCGCTTGTTCAGACTCAACTTCTAAAAACAGTTTACGGGTGCTTCCAGATATGGATGTCAATCTATCGCTTGTTCAGACTCAACTTATGAAAACAGTTTACGGGTGCTTCCATATATGGATGTCAATCTATCGCTTGTTCCGACTCAACTTCTGAAAACAGTTTACGAGTGCTTCCAAACATGGATGTCAATCTATCGCTTGTTCAGACTCAACTTCTGAAAATAGTTTACGGGTGCTTCCAAACATGGATGTCAATCTATCGCTTGTTCAGACTCAACTTCTGAAAATAGTTTACGGGTGCTTCCAGATATGGATGTCAATCTATCGCTTGTTCAGACTCAACTTCTGAAAATAGTTTACGGGTGCTTCCAGATATGGATGTCAATCTATCGCTTGTTCAGACTCAACTTTTGAAAACAGTTTACGGATGATTCCCAACATGGATGTTAATCTATTGCTTATTCATACCCCCAGCTCAGAGATGTTCCAAACATGGATACCTTTCTGATACTCACCCACTCACCAACGACATACATTTCAACAAACATTCTTGGATGGCATCTTTTAAGCCCATCTCTAGTAAGACTCCTTTCACACCTCCCGATGGCATCTTTAAGCCCATCTCCAACAACTTTTGATCACCTCTCCAAATGGCATCTTTAAGCCCATTCCCTCTACCATCACATCACCGAGTGCAAATTTCTGGGCACTCTAGTGTTCAATCATCTTCCACCTTCAAGTCACAAATGGCAGATTCGCCAATCTAACTCTTCAGGTGTAAGAAGATTGAACAGGGGAAAATGTTGTACCCCAAAATTTTCCCTCATTTCATCAACACTTTCTCATCATAAGACTCTTGAAACTCAAGATCAAGCTAGGGTTTGTTCTGTTCAAGACCCTTCCTTGCACTGTTGGCCTAAATTAGGGTTTGAGTTTGCACAGGGATGTTTTGACCTAAAATGCCCAAAGTGACTTTAATACTTCATTTTGGACTCACAAGTTTGTCCTTACCAAGTTTCAGGCTTTGAGTCAAAGTTTTGCCAAGTCAATTGGACAGTTGACCTAGAAATCAGCTGTATTGGGGAATAAGTCAAATGTGGCCAATTGACAGTCAAACCTCATGAAATTTGATCCACATCAACATTATAGACTCATATGAACCATTTGATCATGTTTGGACCATAATTCCACAAGAAATTTGATCAGATCACCAAAAGGGTAAAATGGTCATTTTTAGGGTTTTGACTGCACAAAGGAAATTTTTGACTGTTTGACCTAACCAATGGCAAACCAAGCTCACATATGGACTCAAGGACACAATGAATTTGTCTTGACCCATTCAACAAGTTCAAAAGACCTCAAATGCATAGGATTGACAGATGAATTTTTCAGTCAACTGATCAAAATTTGACTGTATACTGAAAAGTCAAACTTTGACTTTTTGGTCAAAATCAAGTGCCAAGGGTCATTTTTCATCAAGACATGTCAAATTATGAAACTTGTTCATCAAGAAACCTAAAAATGCAAATTAGGATTTAAAATGAAAAAATTTCATAACTTAGAATTTTTCTAAGTTATGAAATTTTCTTATTTTTCCCAACTTTGTTCCATTTTTTCACCAAGATGCAAATGGATTCAAACAAAACTTGCAACAAGAAAGTTGTAGTCCATCACAAAGTCTACAACTTTTATTCACAAAGTTTTCTCAAAAGAAGCTTGTATCTCAAGTTATGATTTTTGGAACAAGGGTACTTAAAACTTTTAACTTAGGCAAAATTTATCCTAATCTAGGCAGGATTTTGACCCATCTTCTTGGCCACTTTTCACATGGTTCCACTTAGAGTTTCAAGTTGAATTACAAAGATGGATTGTAGTACATTTTCCAAGCTTTCCAAATTGTCAAAGAACTCCTAAAACACCCTTGTGGTTAGAGAGAATCGAATTCTCAAAGTTGGCAAAAAAACTCACTTTTGTTCATGACCAAGGCATGTTCATACAAACTTGCATTTTCAAATCAGCATGTTTGGTGCTAGCTTGCAGGTCTCAAAACCAACTTACAGTCCTTAATTTAATGCTTAAACATTGAACTAAGGTTTTATTTTAGCCATTGGCTCATTATATACAAGGTTAACTCCTAAGTGGAAAAAGTGACATTTCCATTTATGCCAAAATGTGCTTTATGTCAAAACTGAATCCCTTGAGCATTGTTCCATATCTCATGCAGAAAATCAAGTCCACAAATTGGGGGGGGGGGGGGGGGGGGCTAGAGGATTGTGTGCAGCATACAAGATGGCTGGTACAGGCCTGTTCAAAATACTGACACATCTTGGCTTCATAAAAGAAAATTTGCAAAACAGAAGGAGAAGAGATTTTTTTTGTTAACACGAGCAAAAAACAAACTTTGCAAACAAGTTCCAGACATCAAAACAAACCGTGTGAAGAAATTCCATACCTTCCATATTCTAAAACCTCCCATATTCTAAAACCTCCCATATTCTAAAACTCTCCCAGATTCTCAAACTCTCCAACGTTCTCAAACTTGCAAAACTCTAAGTGACTGCCCAAACCAAACAGTAACAGAACTAGATTCAGGAAGATCCTGGCGAGGCTCCCTCCACCATCAAAAAAAGGTCATCTACAGCTCTTTCGACTAAGCATTTCAAGAGGTAAGTTCTCTCTAAAACTTGGAACTCTTTCATTTAAATATCATGTGCACATACCAATAAAGAAAATGTAGATATTTCTAGACCATGTTTTAGCATTAGATTCTGACTGCTCTAATGCTGAAAACTCAACTTTAATTAGTTATACTTTGGACTTTGAGACCCATTTGTTTTGTTTTTGTGTTAACCCCTGGACTGTAGTTATGTTTGGATGTTGCATTTTTAAGAACTTGAGACAGGTTTGTTATACCCTTCGATTGGCTAGCTGCACCAGACTTTCGAATCACAATTTGAGGGAGGAGTCAGCAAGGAGCCTGTGGAAAAGCCAGAACCTTGTTGTTTCCAGACCTCAGACGAAATCCATAACCTTTCCGTTTCCATGCCTCAAACAAAAGATAGAACCACTGACTCCAACCCCCAGTCGAAGGAGACAAAGAAAAAATCGAAAGCCACTCCCTCACTGCTTTCAACCCCCAGTCGAAAGGCACAACATGTTGTCCCACTGGTCCCAATCGAAAGGCACAACATGCTGTCCCACTGGTCCCAATCGAAAGGCTCAACATGTTGTCCCACTGGTCCCAATCGAAAGGCGCAACATGCTGTCCCACTGGTCCCAATCGAAAGGCACAACATGCTGTCCCACCATGTCCAGTCGAAAGGCATTCCCTCACTGCTTTCAACCTCTAGTCGACGAAGGAAACAAGGCAGAACCAGAAGGCTTCACCATACACTGACTTCCAGGCCCCAGTCGAAGGATACAACTTGCTGCTGCCTTTGCCCAATCGAAGGGCATGACCTCACCCCCGCCAAGGCCCAATCGAAAGACATGACTTTGCTGTTGTCAGCCCCAATCGAAGGAGGCCAACAGAAGGCAAATTGAAGGCTGCTCCCCCCCAATCGAAAGACACTCATTTTTCTTACTTTTATCTTATTTTTTTTCTTCATATTTTTTATGCCTTTCGATATGGTTGTAATAGCATAGGATTTTATCTTTCTGCATTTTATTTACTTTGTACAAATGCTAGTAAAATAGGGGATGTATGGCAAGATAAAAACAACAAAATAGATAATCCTAATCAAAGACAAAAGCATGAAAATAATACACAATACACACTTGCACCCCTAGGGTTTCATCCACTTGTTGCCTTTAAAAAATGGGCCATGGTTGCATGTTGAGTACTTTGGCAAAACAAAAACAAACAAAAAGATCATAGTCCCTCGATGACGCTATCTGAGTTGCCTAAACAAAATGATCAAGTCCCTCAAGAAAATTGCCAAAAATACTTGACACTATTGCTTTCATGGTCTATACAATGACCCGCGCCTGTCCCGTTAACATCCTAACACAAGGTTGTTCACCAAATACAATGGTGAAACAACACTGTTAAAAGGGTTAAAAACATGAGAAAGATCTTTGAGTAAAATTAGGGTAGATAGCTCTTAGTTACTTGATCAAATTTGCAAAACATCCTTGCCATTTTTCAAACACACTTCACAACACAACTTCAAAAACAATTTCAAAACAACTTTCAAAAACATTGAAACATCTTTTCAAAAAGACAAACACCTTTGTAAAACATTCAAACAAGAATTGTTACAAAGGTTGCCTAGACAAGGCATCTTTTTCAAAACATTTTCAAAACCACACACACAAAGCACCATTTTAAAACAATTGAAAAGCAAAGGCAAGTGATCTAAAAACAAGTAACTAAGAGCCCATGGATAACCATGGATGAAAAGGGTGCTAGCACCTTCCCTTTTCATAATCTACCCCCCGAACCCACGAAAACATCTCAAAGGTCTTTTCCTGTGCTTTTTGACCTTTCCTTAGGATAAAATAAAAATTCGGTGGCGACTCTTGCTAAACTGAACAAGTGCGAAAACAAACGCAAATCCCAAGTCAGTTCCCCCACCGTATCACAGCATACATACACTATACATTTTTGCATACAATACGCATATATTCAGGGTTCCATATCAATGTCCAACATCATACATACACAAACATTCAATGCACATATGCCCAGGATCCCATCTCAATATCAGACATCATATGCTTGTATCATACAACAAACAAACAGTCTCACCCTTAATTTAGCTATCTAAGGGTCAACCAACAAAACACTTATCCTACGATTCAACCTGTCACCTAAGTCTTCATGTCGTGACACGTTCAGACCATCGCCACAGACTTCACGCAGCCATGTTCGAAAACAAAATTTAGCTTATCGCCACAGACTTCACGCAGCGATTTGTGAACAAAACTCATTGCCTAAGACTTCATGCAACAATTTGTTTCTTTATTCTGCGACACAGACCATCGCCTAAGATTTCATGCAGCGATGTTCAAAAACCAAATTTAACTTATCGCCTCAAACTTCACACATCGATTTGCGTACCAAACCCATTGCCTAAGACTTCATGCAACAATGTGTTTCTTTATTCCACGACACAAACCATCGCCTAAGACTTCATGCAATAATGTGTTTCTTTATTCCACGACACAGACCATCGCCTAAGACTTCATGCAGCGATGTTAGAAAACCAAATTTAACTTATCGCCTCATACTTCACACATCGATTTGCAAACCTAACCCATTCCCTAAGTCTTAATGCAGTAGTGCGTTACCTTATTCCGCGACACAAATCATCGCCTCAAACTTCATACAACAATGCTGGAAAACCAAAATCTAGCTTATCGCCTCAGGATTCACGCAGTGATTTGAGAACCTAACCCATTGACTAATCCTTCATGCAGTAGTGCATTCCCTTATTCCGTGACACAGATCATCGCCTCAGACTTCATGCAGCGATGCTCAAAAAACAAAATTTAAGCTTATCGCCTAACACTTCATGCAGGAATTTGCGAACCTAACCCATTGCCTAAGACTTCATGCATCAATGCATTTATTTATTCCGCAACATAGGCCATCGCCCAAGACTTCATGCAACGATGCTCGAAAACCAAAATTTAAGCTTATCTCCTAACACTTCATGCAGCAATTTGCGAACCTAACCCATTTCCTAAGACTTCATGCAGCAATTCGTTTATTTATTCCACAACATAGCCCATCGCCTAAGACTTCATGCAGCGATGCTCGATAAAATACAAAATCTAACTTATCGCCTAAGACGTCATGCAGAGATTCGCGAACATAACCCATGGCCTTAGTCTTCAAGCAACCATGCATCATCAATTGTTATTTTATTCATCCCCCTAAAAGGATGAATAAGCAAAAGCAAACCAAGACATACAAGATTTCTCTCAAGCTCAAGACCATCTGTCGCGTCATCAAACCCTGGTAAGCGATATATCATCAGCTTTGCCTGTTTCTTCAAGACTCATAAGGGTATGCTATATCAGCGTAACCTTATGTTCGTCGGAATTTTTTTGGGGTAATCCAAGTATTCAATAAACTCCCAATCAAAATGCGTAAGACTCGTGTATTCTCACGCTATTCGATTGGAAGATAATTGAATTGGGGCAGTTGTCGTACCCCAAATTTGTTTGTCTTAATGCTACCGTCAAAGTTATTTTTGAACTTGGGTTTTACAGGGTAAAATTCCTTTGGTTTAATTGCATTAATATTTTTGGCTTTTTAATAAATATTCCCTTTCAAGTCTGTTTAAAAATATAATAATTATTTGTATTTTTGAATAGCAAATAATTGCGCGTCTTCATATACTTTCAATTGGCTTCTTATTTCAAACAAATAACATAACACAGTTGGTAAGGAAACATAGCTTGAAAGTATAAGGTCACGGGTTCGAATCTCACTTGGTACATTTTTTATATTTTTTTGTTTATTGTTACTAATTTTATTTTCATTTATGAAAATAATTAAAAAAAATCATTTTTTAAATAATTAAATATTAAATTTCGTATTTCCAATTAATGAATTTTTAAAAAATAGTTATTTTTATTTTTTTTCACTTTTTATTCTAAAAATAACCAAAAAAATCTAAAATACAAAAAGATTTAAATTTTTTTTGTCATCTTTTGTATTTTAGGTAGTAATATTTGTTTTAGGAAAGAATCAATGTAATTGATTACAATAATTATAAATCCAAAAATTTGATTTCTTTCTGGGTTTTAATTATTTGGATTGATGATTTATTTTATTCTATTTTTCTTAATTTCATTTCAATTTCAAGTTACATTCAAATCTTTCCAAAAATCATGTTTTTTATTATTTAAATATTTTTTTTTCTATTTTAGGCAATTTTTAATAATAATATTTAATTTATTTTTCATTAAAAAGTATCTAAAAATTTTCTAAAAAAATCAAATCTCTTTTACTTGTTCCCTATTGGTCGTCCTGCATCGTTCCGACATCTAATTGGCTAGCTTGCTGATTAAGATAAATTTGGACTTTTTTATTATTTGGACAATTTCCTTCTCTAGCAAGTTAACCTAGTTTTTCATTCTATAAAAATGAATCTTGTCCATCGTAATTTTTCATCCACAATTCACTAGAGTTCTCCTAAAGTTGTTGTTCTTCACATCGAAGAACAACAACAAAGAAACATGAAGCCTCCATCAACCTGGAAAAACTCTCTACACTAAAGGAAAGAAGAAAGGAGATTGACAAAAGCAGCTTAAGTTTGGTCACGGCACTTCAGGTTGGTTTCTCTTTTACCATCTTATTTAAACTTGTACATGATTGCTTGATGTTCGATATATTTCTTTGGTTGATGTCTGAATCCAAAATTCAATTTGTTCTTTGTCTATGATTATTTTGTACATAATTCTTATTTTGAAATTTATTTTTAATAATATATTTAGTTTTATTAATCATATGTAGTTGTTATCGTTAACAATTATTAATATAATATTATAAAGAAAACTACGAAAAAAAACTTGTTTTTCACCATTGTTATATTTGTATATTAGTTTGTGTATTTTATTTTTAAATCTTAATTAAATCTGGCCACATATCTAATTTTGAATGGAATTAATGTTAATAAAAAGAAATAAAATACAAATCTTTTTAGCCTTATTATTAAATATAACAAGTAAATATTTTCTTTTCTATAAATTCTTTATTCGTTAATTTTTTTTAGTCATTAATTAATGAATTTTAGGATATATTTTAGGAATAGTAAGTAGATTACTTTAGAATTAAATTAATGATTCATTAAGCTTTTTTTTTTATAGAAATTACTTTCTTTTTTTCATAAAAAACCACAAAACATGTTTCTCTTTAGTGTAGTTAAATATTAACCATATTATATATAAAAGACACCAAAAATATGTCTTAGTATTTAGACAAATAATCGACTTGGTACATAATTTCAAATTTATTTTCAAATCTAACTAATTTCAAACATTCTATAATTAATAGAAAATCCATCTTCCAATAATTAAATGGGACGACATATCGTCTACCGGTTTATTATTCAAAATTAAACTTTTTAATCAAAATTCTACTTAATCTAAACACCCCCTAGTTTTACTTCCATAACTAAAACTACGCCCCCCTTGATTTAATTCAAAAATTAGTTTTTTATTATTATATTTTTTATCTATTTTATATATTACATTTTTTATTCTATTCTTATTATTATTACTACTAATATTATTATAATATTAATTATTATTAATATTTTTTTATCCTATTTTATTATTTATTTATCATGTAAATAAATTATTTTTATTTAAAAACTCATGAGCATATTTTTTACGTTGCATTAAAATATTTTCAGTCATGCATTAATTAAGATTTTTGCAATTTATATGATTAAAAAATATCAACAAATCTCAAACCTATTTTTCGCAATAAATTAAGCTAAACAACATTCTTTTTGCAAAAGGGTTCCAAAAGGATTTTGACTAATTGCGCATTTTGTCAAAATCTCCACAATCACTTCTCCCGGTCAAATGCGAGGCGATTCAAAATACATTTTCAACCCCTAAAAAACACTAACCCTATACGAACTACAAATTGGGACTCTGATTCCTCTTAAGAGGATACATAGGCATACGATAAAAAATCATAGCGAGTTCCCCTATAAAAAAATTTAAACTCTTTCCCCTATTAAATTTTAAGAACCTATTTTACCCGAACCTAAACCTAAAACCTAGTATCCTTGTGAACAAGGTAGGTGAAAGGTGTCTAACACCTTCCTTTTGTCTAAAGAAGTCCGAAACCTAGAATCTTTGTCCGCGAATTAGGGTTTTCTGTTAGATTCCCTTCCCTATGATAAAAACTAATAATGGCGGCTCTGATTAAAAAACCAGTTGCTACACATGACCGGAGACATATCTCTCTTCTCTAATTTTGTGGCGAAGAAGAAAGGTTTTGTATTCTATGATGATCACAAAAAATGTGCAATACTCAAAAAAGGTAGTATAGGTAATCCCTCAACTATTACTATCTCAAATTTATGTTAGTTGAAAGCCTTAGACATAATCTTCTTGCTATTAGTCAATTATACGATAATGGTTATATGGTAACTTTCACCAAAGATTGTTGCATAATAGAATATAATGAAAAGAAAGATTGTATGTTTAAGGGTGTGAGGGTTAGTATTATCTACATGCTTGACTTAAGAGAAATTTCCTTAAATGTCCAATGTCTTGTTACCTTGAGTGAAAACTCTTGGCTATGGCACAAATGTTTGGCCCACGTTAACTTTAATCTACTTAACAAAATAATTACAAAAGATTTAGTAATCAGGCTACCAAAAATAAAATTTTCAAAAGACCATCTATGTGATGCATGTCAAAAAAGTAAGCAAACAAGAAACTATTTTAAATCAAAAAATATTGTTTCAACATCGAGACCGCTTGAGCACCTTCACATGGATTTATTTGGTCCCTCACGGACTAAAAGCATAGGTGGAAGTTACTATGGTCTTGTATTTATAGACGATTACTCTAGATTTTATTGGACTATATTTTAATGTAGCAAAGATGAAACATTCTCAGCTTTGACACATTTTGTCAAGTTAGCTCCAAAAAAATTAAATTAAAAAATTATTGTCATTCGAAGTGATCATGGAGGTGTGTTTGAAAATCAACTCTTTAAGGAATTTTGTGATAAATTTGGAATTGAACATAACTTTTCAGCTTCTAAAATTATTGTGGAGTGTAAAAATCGTGTTTTAGCGGAGTTGGTAAGAAAAATGCTCAATGATTAAGTTCTACCAAAACATTTTTGGGCCGATGTTATTGGCATAACGTGTTACGTCTTAAATAAGATACTTATTCGTCCCTGTGATACGGTGGGAGAACTGACTTGAAGGTTTTGCGTTTGATCGCAAATGTTGCATTTAGCAAGAGTCGCCACCGACTTTTCTTTTATCCAAAAGGAAAGGTGAAAAAGCACAAGAAAGACCTTTGAGATTATTTCTTGAGTTCGAGGGGTAGATTATGAAAAGGGAAGGTATTATCACCCTTTTCATCCATGGTTTTCCATGAGCTCTTAGTTACTTGCTAGATCACTTGCTTTTTGTTTGAAATTATGCTTGGTGTGATATTTGAAAGCATTTTGTAAAGAGGTCATTGTTTAGGAAATCTTTGTAATGATTCTTGTTTGTAAGAATGTATACAAAGATGTTTGATCTTTTTTTGAAAATGTTTTCAAGTTTTGTAAGATGTTTTGAAAGTGTAGGTGTTTATTTTGAAAATAGCAAGGATGTTTGTTTGAAATTGAGCAAGTAATTAGGAGAATTCTACCTACTCAAAAGTCTTTCTTGTTCATTTTCCTTTTCTTTTGACATTGTTATCATACCATTGATTTGTTAAGTAACCCTATCTTTGGATGTAAATGGGACGGGCGTGGGTCATCGTATAACCATGATTAACAATGTTGCAAGGTATCTTAGCATTTCAGTTAGGGACTAAGATCATTTTGAAAGGCAACATGGATAGCGTCATCGAGGGACTATTATCTTTGTATTTGCTTTGTTTTTGCAAAGATACCTTACATGCATAATATGGTCATTTTGTATAAGGCAACCAAGTGGAATAACCCTAGGGGTGCTTGTGTGCAAGTGTATTATTTTCATGCTTGTTTTTATCTTGAATTAGGGTTTTCTAAGTATTACTTTTAGTCTTTCCATACAAATCCTAATTACTAGCATTTGCATATAAAAAGTGATAAATTGCGGAATTTAAAGTTACTACGCTATTACAACCATATTGAATTGGCATCAATGTACAAGGAAATAAATAAGTACAAAGTATAAAATGAATAAATGTACAAAAATGTAAAATGTGAAGTAAATGGATATTTGTTTGGTTTTCATGAGAAAAAGGGAATTTGTTTTAACCTAATTAGTTAAAGAAAATAATTAATCAAACTTAAATTTATTAAGAGAAAATTTTAAATAAAACCCTAAATTTGTTAATTGAATAAAAGAAAATAAGTTTAGAAAAAGTATTTTTTGGTATTTTTGTATTAAAAATATTTATAGCATTATAAAATATTTTTGCCCCTTTTTTATATATGAATAAATATATTTTAATAGGTGTAAAAGAAAAATAAATACTACCCTAGTTTTAATTTAAATTTACAAGACTAGTTAATAAAAATAAATAAAGTATAGTTAAATAAAAATATTTTTTTGTGAAAAAATAAAATAAACTAAGTTAAAATGAAAATCTAATTTTTTGTGATTTTTTAATATTAGGAAAAATGTTTAAGAAAATAAAAATGAAATAAATAAAATAAAATAAAAAGAAAAATAAATAAATTTGCGCCATGGATGCAAACAGCCTGCAGGGGGTTAGCTAGCAAAAAAAACAAAATAGACAGGCCCAAGAAGGCCCAGCGCGTGCAAAAAGAAAAATCAGAAAACAAGGAAATGTGAAAAATCCAAAAGGGTACCACTGGGGCTCGAACCCAGGTCCCAAAGGTTACAGGCGCGCGCTTCTATCACTGGGATGCTTATACATCCGTTAACATAGGAAAATCAATAAATATACAAGGCAAAACGCGCCCTGATGACTTCGTCTTCAACCTCCAGCCAGACCAACTGTAACTTGCTCATTTCTCATCAAAAATGAATACTGTAAACATGAAATTTGTAGCAAATTTTCTCACGGTTTCAGAAATGAAAACCATTAAAATTATAGATCAAAGATAAGCATGAATTTTAATGGCCTTAATATGAACCCTAAAAATCTCAGAAATTTCAGTTTCAAAATTCTCTAAGCTCAAGCAAAATTAATTGAAACTATGGACATTATTAGCTTTAGGGCAATGATATCTACATGTTTTATTCAGAAATAAATCATTGATGATTCCTGTATGAAGAGTTCCAAAGTTAGAAAACTTACCTCAAAACTGGAAATCGTGTTTTGAGTTTGAGCTGGTTTCAAGTGATGGTGATGATCAGGTTAGCTTCCTTGAGGTCCCAGGAAGCTAATGCAATGATTAGTTTGAGCAATGAATGGCTGAAATGGTTTGGAGAAGTCAATGTGCAGAGCTCTGTTTTTGGAAATGGAGGATGGTGTTAATGGTGTTACAGTTATATAACATGGTGTGGGATCAACTCTATATGATGTTTAGAAACATTAGAAACCAAAAGGCCAAGAAACGCATGAGTAGATTATGAGTTTCATGTTTTTGGATAGTTTGTGTGAAAATGGAATTGTGAAATGTGATTCTGAGTTTTAGGTTCTTTCAAAGCATGAGCATTCGTTTGTTTATGTCAAATGGTTTATACATGTATAAACAAAAGTGTTTGAGAGCTTTGGATAATCAGAAGTACAAGTTTCTAGCTTTTGTCTAGGTTACTTGATTTTGAAGAAAAGAGGGAAACAAGTTTCAAGGAGAGGTACAAGCATGGGATGGGTGATTGTAAGTGTTTTAAACATTTCTCATGATTTATAGGACCTGTTTGATCATAAGAGAGCAAGTGCAAGGCTCAAGAACCAGTTTTGTACAAAAAGTCACTTTATCAAAATGACAATGTAACCTTTCTTCCAAAAATGGATATAAAGCATGTCCATGCATTGAATGTTTGAAGTGAGGCCTCTAACAGCTGTGTAAACCATTAATTATGGAGTTCCTAACAAGTTTGAGGCCTGCAAAGTAGAGTTAATGCAGCACAACTTTGAATTTGAATTTTGTTCACCACTAAAATGACTTGTAATTAAAGTGATAAAACCCTAACTTCATCTCTTCGATTCTCCCTACTCAGGAATGATCTCAAAGAGTTCTTGGAAATTTTGGAAATCTTGAAATGTTCTCTACAACTCATCATTGAATTGATTTTGAAGATTCCCCTTGGAACTATATGAAAAAGTTCCATGAAGTTGGGTCAAAATCCTGACCAAATAAGGGCAAAATTTCACTAAGTGTTTATTTTCATGATTCTATGTTCTTGAAATTATAAATTGAGATCCAAGCACTTTTGGAAGAAGATGTGTGAAGCAAAGTTGCAGATTTCATGTAGATCTACAACTTTCATGTTGGAAGTTTCTCTTGAATCATCTTGCATCATGATGAAAATTTGGCTCAAAGTTATGAAAAAACATGAATTTTCAACACTTAGAAAAATTTCTAAGTTTATAAATTTTGACTTTTCAAAATGAAATCTTGAATTTTTTATTTCTTGATGAATAATTTTCATATTTTGACATGTTTTGATGAATTGTGATTTGTGGCATTTGAATTTGACTAAAAAGTCAAAGTTTGACTTTTCAGTATACAGTTGACTTTTGATCAATTGACTGCAAAATTCATCTATCAATCCAGTGGACTTGTAATGTTTTTAACCATGTAATTAAGTCAAAATTATTCAATTGGACCCTTGAGATCATGCCTTAAACCAATTGATCATTTGCTAGGTCAAAAATCAGAAATTGCCCTTTCCCAATCAAAACCCTAATTTTGACCATTTTGCCCTTTTGGAGATTTGATCAAATTTCTTGAGGAGTAGTGATACAAACTTGATCAAATGATACATATGAGTTTAAAATGTTTATTTGTATAAAAAATTAGGAAGTTTGACTGTAAATTGGCCATAATTGACTTTTTCCCCAATACAATTGATTTTTAGGTCAACTGCTCAATTGATTGATAAAAAATGTGATCCAAGGCTTGAAACTTGACATGAGTAATCTTGGGGGTCCATAATGATCCATGAAAACCATATGGGGCATATAAATTTCAAAAATCATTGTGTAAACTCAAACCCTGATTTTGGTCATTTGTGCTTAAGGAGGTGTCTTGAGCTGATCAACCCTAATGCAGTCTTGAGCTAAGGAGATCTTGTTAGCAAATTCTTGATAAGTGAGAGGGAAAGTTTTGGGGTAAAATAGCTGCCCCTGTTCAACCTTCTTAAGCCTGAAGAGTTAGATTGGCAACTTTTTCCATTTGTGACTCGAAGGTGGAAGATGATTGGACACTAGAGTGCCAATTTGCACTCGGTGATGTGATGGTTGAGGGAATAGGCTTAAAGATGCCATTAAAAAGTGATTGTTGAATCTGGAGGAGAAACTGAATGAGTATCATAATGGGATCCATGTCTGGAGCATATATGAACTGTATTTGAAAATTGAATATGAATGAGTATCAGAATGGCTTCCATGTCTAGAGCGTATTTGAACTGTATCTGAAAGTTGAATCTGAATGAGTATCAGAATGGAATCCATGTCTAGGGCGTATCTGAACTGTATCTAAAAATTGAATTTGAATGAGTATCAGAATGGTATCCGTGTTTGGAGCGTATCTGAAAATTGAATCTGAATGAGTATCAGAATGGCATCCGTGTCTGGAGCGTATCTGAATTGTATCTGAAAATTGAATCTGAATGATTATCAGAATGGCATTCGTGTCTGGAGCGTATCTAAACTGTATCTGAAAATTGAATCTGAATGAGTATCAGAATGGCATTCGTGTCTGGAGCGTATCTGAACTGTATCTGAAAACTTTGAACATTGTTAATGGTAGTTGTTAACCTTATCCTAAAAAAGGGTAAAATGTTAGCTAAAATGCAAAGTATTGTTGTATGAAATGCATGGTATGATGCATTCGTGTTATCAATGTTTATGATATATGGATGCGATGTATGCGTATGTTAGCTAATCTGCTGCGCTGGCGTTGGATTGGGGAAAATAAATCCCTGACTGCTGCTGAGGATGTGGGGTTTAAATATTCATGTTGTGAAGTTAAAGTGTTGATGAATTTCTGTTTAGAGAAATAAATTTTGCTGTAAGGGAAATGTTGTGTGCTGCTTGTAAGAACCTGTTGGGGAAACCTGAGAAATTTGACGACTTCTACTGGGGATTGATAACTGGAAGTTTTATTTCGCTGGGGAATAAACTGCACACTGTGGGGGATTTCATGGAGATAGCTTAGAGAGATTTCCCTACCTATTAAAGCCATCAGTGTCTGTCTTTCTATTTTGTTTATTCGTAAACAGTAATTATGTCCAAATGCATATGTTCAAAAATAAATCATTGGACGTTTTTGTAAACAAAACAAAAGTAAAGAAAACAGGTAGTTTTGCACTTTCAAAGAGATATCTATGTATTGACTTTGAGTAAGTATTTTTTTTTACAAGGAGACAAGCATTCTAGTAAGAGAATTTCGTCGTAAACAAAATGAAAACTTTGATACAAAGAAAAGATAGCTATGTGTAATATTCCCCTAGGGTTCCCATTCTTCTATAGCCTTCGTTCCTCTGAGCATCTTGTCCACTTGCTGCCTTGTCCAAAGATGATTGAATTGATTAGAACCTGATTTTGTCAGTTGAAGCAAGAGGTTGTCCGTAAGGTGATCCAACGGGACATAGACATAAGCTTTACATTCCCTAACTTTTTCCTGGACCGCCCTTTTGGGTTTTCAGTCCACCGGGATACCCTTTTTTGCCCAAGTCGCCCTTTCAGGTTTTCATCTTGCCGGGTGTACATATATTTTTGTTTTATCCCTAATTTTTTCTCGAACCTTTTTGATTCACCAGGATACCCTTGTTTTGCCTAGGTGTGTCAACCTAGCGGGTCTCTTATGCATAATATCTTTTGACTATGTTTGTGTTCGCAGGGTGCGGCAGGTCATCGCCATCCATGGTGGTCAAGATCATCGCTCCACCAGAGAATATATTTTTTATTACAAATGGTCCTTCGTAGGTAGGAGTCCATTTTCCCATGGGGTCACCTTGCGGAAGTATGATGCGTTTGATCACCAGATCTCCAACTTGATACACTTGGAGCCTAACCTTTTTGTTGAAAGCCTTGATCATCCATTTTTGATACATTTGACCATGGCAAACAACAGTAAGCCTTTCCTCATCAATTAAGTTCAGTTGATCAAGTCGAGTCTGGATCCAATCTTCTTCACTCAACCATGCATCCATCATAATTCAGAGAAGGGATCTGTACCTCAATAGGCAAAATGGCCTTTATGTTGTATACCAGAGAATAGGGTGTTGCCCCGGTTGATGTACGAGTCGTGGTACGATACCCATGGAAAGCGAATGGTAGCATCTCATGCCAGTCTTTGTATGTAATTGTCATTTTCTGTATGATCTTTTTAATGTTCTTATTCGCGGATTCGACAACACCATTCATCTTCGGCTGTTAAGGGGAAGAATTATGATATTGGATATTGAATTGCTCGCACAAGGAGGTGATCATAGTATTGTTCAAGTTAGTACCACTGTCTGTAATGATCCTCTCTGGGATACCGTAACGACATATGAGATTCTGCTTGATGAACCGGGCGACAACGTTCTTGGTAATGGAAGAGAATGAAGCTGCCTCCACCCACTTGGTAAAATAGTAAATGGCCACTAAGATGAAGTGGTGTCCATTAGAGGTTGTTGGCTTGATTTCCCCAATCATATCAATCCCCCACATACCAAAGGGCCAAGGAGCCGTCAAGACATTCAGAGAAACCAGAGGTACGTGCACCTTGCCAGCATAAATCTACACTTGTGGTAAGTTCAAGAGTGTTGATAGCAATCTTCTTCCATGGTAGACCAGTAATAGCCTGCCCATAGGATTTTCTTTGCCATCGTATGCCCAATGGAATGGGTGCCAGAAGTGCCTTCATGTAACTCAGCCACGATCCTTTCTGCTTCAACCTTGTCTATGCATCGAAGTAACACAGAGTCATGGTTGCGTTTGTAGATAATTTCGTTACTAAGGAATAACTTAGCAGAGAATCTCCTTAGGAACTTCTTATCATTGACTTAAGATCCTTCTGGATATTCTTGAGCCTCGAGATACCTCTTGACTTCGTGAAACCAAGGATGGTTCACTACTTCTTCTGTATTAATCTCGTGACAGTGTGTTGGTTCATCTCTTCATTCAATGGTGATCTGGGAGCCTCATTATCCCATTTAAGTTTAAACATAGATGACATTGTGGCTAGTGCGTCTGCTAGCTGATTTTATTCTCACGGAAAGTGCTCGAAGGTAATCTTCTCAAAATGTGGGAGCAATGTTAAAACATGTTCTTTGTAAGGGATAAGGTTAGGGTGTTTGGTGTCCCATTCCCCTTTGATCTGGCTAATGACCAAAGCTGAATCTCTGAATACAATCAAGGATTTGATCCCCAAATCTATGGCAGCTTTGAGACAAAAGATGCACGCTTCGTATTCCGCCATGTTACTTGTACAATTGAAGCAGAGCCTTGCCGTAAAGGGAGTGTGACATCCTTCCAGAGATATGAGTACAACACTAATATTGTTGCTGAGTGCGTTAGATGCCCCATCAAAAACCAGGGTCCATCGAGATCCTTGTTCAGGTCCGTCATACGGCCTGAATTCTTCACAGTTGTTTACCATCATGATGTCTTCATCTGGGAATTTGAACTTCATAGACTAGTAGTCTTCTACAGCTTGGTGAGTAAGGTGATCAGCTAGTACACCTCCCTTTATTGCTTCCTGGGTAGCGTGCTATATGTCATATTCTGTCAGGATTATCTGCCATCTCTTTATTCTCCCAGAGAGGGCATGTTTCTCGAAGATGTATTTTATTGGATCCATTTTAGATATCAACAAGGTAGAATGGGTCAGCATATACTGTCTTAGCCGGAGAGCAGCCCATGCCAAAGCGCAACAAGTTTTCTCGAGCAGTTAATATCTCTTTTCATAGTCGGTAAACTTTTTTCTCATGTAATAAATAGCATGGTATTTTCGGCCAGACTCGTCATGCTGCCCCAGCACACACGCCATTGAATTTTCCAAAATAGTTAGATACATAATCAATGGTCTTCCCTTGACAGGTGTCATCAACATAGGAGGCTCTTGCATGTATTCTTTGATCTTGTTGAAAGCGGTTTGGCATTCATCATTCCATTCGACTACTTGATCTTTCTTCAGTAGTTTGAAGATTGGTTCACAAGTAGCTGTCAGGTGAGAAATGAATCTGGCAATGTAGTTCAAACGTCCCAAGAATCCTCTGACTTCCTTCTCGATACGAGGAGCAGACATCTCTTGTATTGCTTTCACCTTGGCGGGATCTACTTTAATACCCTTATTACTGACGACAAAGCCTAGGAGTTTACCTGACCTCACACCAAATGTGCACTTATTTGGGTTCAACCTCAGCTTGTATTTCTTTAGTCTCTCAAACAGTTCTTGTAAATGATCAATATGCTCTTATTTTGTTTGAGATCTAGCTATCATGTCGTCCATATATACCTCTATATCATGGTGTATCATGTCGTGAAATAGAGCTACCATGGCATGCTGATAGGTTGCCCCAACATTCTTCAGTCCGAATGGCATAACCTTGTAGTAGAATGTGCCCCATTGTATGATAAAGGTTGTCTTCTCCATATCCTCAGGCGCCATTTTGATTTGGTTGTAACCTAAGAAACCGTCCATGAAGGAAAACACTTTTTGTTGTTCTGTATTGTCAACTAGGATGTCAATGTGGGGAAGTGGGAAATCATCCTTAGGGCTTTCCCTATTCAAATCTATGTAGTCTACACACATTTGTACCTTTCCGTCCTTTTTGGGCACGGGAACAACATTGGCATCCCACTGCGGATAAGAGGTGACGACCAAGAATCCAGCATTGAATTGCTTCATGAATTCAGCTTTAATCTTCTCCGACATATCTGGTCGCATACGATGGACCTTTTGTTTTACTGGAGGGTAGTCCTCTTTTGTAGGTAGACAATGTACCACAATATCTGCATCAAGTCCTAGCATGTCTTCATATGACTAGGCAAAGACCTCAACATACTCGTGTAGCAATTGAATCCGATGCTCCTTGACATTGGGTTCCAGATTGGCACCCACCTTGACCTCTCTTTTGTCTTCTTTGGTACCTAGGTTGATAGTGTCCACCGGCTCCTCGTGGGGCTGAATGGTTCTCTCTTGTTGTTGTAGTAATCTGGAAAGTTCCCCTGGTACTTCATAATCTTCCTCACCTTCGTCTTCGGCTTGGTAGATTGGATTTTCAGAGTCACAAAAGGCCATAACAGAACCGTTACCCATGGGATCCCGAATGGATGTAGACCTGAATTGTGAGTGTGAGTGTGTGTAAGAGTATAGCTATCTTTGAAAGAAATGAAAATGTAAAAAAGAAAAACAATGAGCACAAAGATTGTATGCAAAAATGTCCATGATTCATTGATGTCATATGAAAATGAGATAATAACCCTTATAAATGGACCATTGTGCCTCGGGTAAGACACAAGGTTTTAAGAGTCTGAATTGTTTTAATATTACAGATCCAACAAAATGTAAAGACAAATTACTGTGGGATAAAAGTGATCGAGACAAAATCTCTAGCCTCCTAGTTGCTGAGCCCTTCACTAACAGTTGGGAAAATCCAATCCTCCAGGTTGTAGTTGTCTTCATCATCCTCCATAGCACTGACTTGGTGGTTGTTGATCTTCAGGGGTGGTCCTCCAGCACGAGCACGACGTACAACCTTCTGGGCACCTTTGTGATACGGTGGGAGAACTGACTAGGGTTTTGCGTTTGTTTTCGCAAATGTTTCGGTTGAGCAAGAGTCGCCACCGACTTTTTATTTTATCCTAAGGAAAGGTTAAAAAGCACAGCAAAAACCTTTGAGATGTTTTGTTGGGTTCGGGGAGTAGATTATAGAAAGGGAAGGTATTAGCATCCTTTCTATCCATGGTTATCCATGGGCTCTTAGTTACTTTCTTAGATCAACTTGCTTTGATTTTCAATTGTTTGAAATGGTGCTTTGTGCGTGTTTTTGAAAATGTTTTGAAAAAGATGCCTTGTCTAGGCAACCCTTGTAATAATTCTTTACTCGAATGTTTTACAAAAGGTGTTTGTCTTTTTGAAAAGATGTTTCAAGGTTTTTTTTTAAAGTTGTTTTGAAAATGTAGTGATGTGTGGTTTGAAAAATAGGCAAGTGTTTTTGTTTTGCAAGTTGACAAGTACTCAAGAGCTATCTACCCTAAAGTTCTCAAAGATCTTTGCTATGTTTTAACCCTTTTAACAATTTTGTTACACCATTGCATTTGGTGGACAATCTTGTGTTAGGATGTTAACGGGACGGGCGCGGGTCATCGTTTAGACCATGATTGCAATGGTGCCAAGTATCTTTGGGAAATTTTTCCTTTAAGGGACTTGATCATTTTTAGGCAACTTTCGAAAGCGTCATCGAGGGACTATGATCATTTGAATTATTTTGCTTTGCCCAAAGAGACCTAACATTCAATATGGCCCATTATTGAAGGCAACAAGTGGAATACCCTAGGGGTGCAAGTGTGATTAGTGTTGTCCATTTTCATGCTTGTTTATCTTGAAGTTAGGTCAAACTATTTTGGTTAATTGATTTGCATACAAGCCCTAATTCTAGCATGGTATAATTAGAAAGTTTTAAAGTGCGAAAAAATAAAGTTCCTAAGTTATTACAACACAATATATGGGATGGGAGGTACAAATGTTCAAATGGGGGTATTTTAGCAAGAAATTAAATCCTAGACTATTACATCAAATCTTGGAATTTTACAAGGTATTTAATTGCACAAGTATTAAACCAAATAAAAATAAATATGCAAAATGCCAAAATGGTTTTCATATGTATGTAAAAAATATTTATCATGTACCAAATAAACAAAAATAAAATTAATTAATTTTTTGGTATTTTTATGCATTTAGGGCAAAAACCCTAATTTTACAAATAAAAGTATTTATTGTATAATATATGCAATATTTATTAATTATATACTCAAAATAAATAAAAGAAGGTATCTTATATAAAAAGTATTTTTTGAGGTCAAAATATTAATAAAAACAAAAATGTATTAATTCTTTGTATTTTTCTAAATATATTAATAAACATATATACATTTACATTATTTATTGAATATTTATTATATGTACAAGAATAAAAATATTTAATATTAAAAAAAAGTATATATTTTTTATACAATGTTTTCAAGAGATAACATAAAATAAAAATCAGAAATAAAATATGTTTGTATTATTTTTTTTGTATTTTAAAATAAATGAGTATTTATGTATTATTTATATGTACAAACATTAATTTAAACAAATAAATGGCTAATAAATACAAAAATGGTTTGAAAAATATTTTTTATATTTTTAATATTATGAGTAAAAATAAATAAGTCAGAAACAACAAGAAAAGTCAAAAAAATGTTTCAAATAAGCACAATGGGCCAAGGGGGTTCAAAAGTGAAGATGTGGTGCAAATAGGAAAATAAGACAAGCCCAGCCCAAAGGACCTTGTCTTCAACCTCTGGCCAGAAGCTTGTCAAAAAACGCGCGCCTCCTACACTGATTTAAACATCTTGATTCCTGGACTTTTAGCACAAACTCATAACATAAAAAATGTTACGCATCAAACCACGATTCTGGACATATAAAGAACTCATCCTAACTCTCAGAAATGAGGGAGAATTTCTCCCTCCCCAATTTTTAACCTAACTTTTTATCAATGTTCAGACCTCAAATTCTCATAGCACATGCAAAATAAATGGAAAGTAAAGATATGTATAGTTTCAGGGACATGAGCATGACATTTTTCATTCACAAACTTAGAGCTAATTCTTCCTACATTGAGAGATAGAAATCCAAAAATTTACCTGTTCAGTTGGAATCGTGTGCAGCAATGGAGATGCTTTCAAGGCAAGGTAATGATTGGTATAGCTTGCTTAATGTCCAGGGATGCTATTCCAATGCTTGGTATGCTTTGAACCCTACTATATCAAGCTGCAGAAGTCAACCTGCAAGAGGAAAAAATGAAAATGGCAGAACTGAATAGAGGTGTTACAGGTTGTGTTTAGGACTTGGAACAATTTGTATGGATGGTAGGGAAAGTGTTTGAACTAGTTTGGATGAAAGTGCACGATGGAAATGAGCTGTGGGATTCAAACTGCAACCTATGCCCTGTTTTTGCAATTTAATGGTGATTCTGTGTTTGATAATGTTTGGAACTTGGTTGGCTTGTGTTTCAGCTTAGGTTTAGTGTTTAGAATGTGTACAATAACTTTTCTTAAGGTTGTCTTGGCTGAGATGAGAGTTGGGGGTTGTTATGTCAAGTTTCTTCTTACTTAAGCAACAAAATGCCAAGTTCTGTTTTAGACTGATGGAGGCCCCTCTAATGTGCTGCTAAGCATGCCCTTGATCAGTGGGATTAGCTCAATAACTTTTTCCAAAGAGATTTGTTGTGTACCTCTTGATTTGCAAATTGACATAAAGTTCTACTTTTTCAAAAATGGACATAATGCTTTTTCTATTTTAGGACTAAACCTTCATGTAATGCTTAAACACATAATGCAAGGCTTGAACACAAAGGGTTTGAATTTAATTTATGAGTGCAAATGGGATATAGGACCTGTAATCAAGTTGTGCAAGCTGATTTGAAAAATTGCACAAGTTATGAACATGTACATGGCCATGAATCAAAGTGACTTTTTCCCAACTTGCCAAATTCGATTCTCTCTAACCATGGGGTTGTTTGATGAGTTCTTGGATATTTTGGAAAGCATGGAATGTGTATTACAATCCATCTTTGTAATGCAAATTGAAATTCCAAGTGGAAGTATGTGAAAAGTGGTCTTGAAGTTAGGCAAAAACCATGCCTAAAATAGGTCAAAATTTTTCTAAGTTAAGAATGGTTTGGTACCCTTGTTCAAAAAATTGTAACTTGAGCTACAAGCTTCTTTTAAGGAAACTTTGTGAATCAAAGTTGTAGATTTTGCAATGGACTACAACTTTCATGTTTTGACTTTTCCTTGAATCCAAATGCATCTTGATGAGAAAGTGGGACAAAGTTAGGAAAAAATTAGGGTTTTTCATAACTTAGAAAAATTCTAAGTTATGAAAAATCTTCATTTCAAACCCTAAATTGTGATTTTTGATTTCTTGATGAACAAGCTTCATGATTTGGCATGTTTTGATGAAAAGTGAATCTTGACACTTGATTTTGACCAAAAAGTCAAAGTTTGACTTTTCAGTATACAGTCAAAAATTGATCAATTGACTGGAAAATTCATCTGTCAAGCTTATGCATTTGGGATCTTTTGAATTTGTTGAACATGTCAAGACAATGTCATAGGGTCCTTGAGTCCATAGGTGAGCTTGGTTTGCCATTGGCTAGGTCAAACAGTCAGAAATTGCCTTTGTGCAGTCAAAACCCTAAAAATGACCATTTTGCCCTTTTGGTGATCTGATCAAATTTCTTGGGGGATTGTGATTCAAACTTGATCAAATGGTTCATATGAGTTCATTATGTTGATGTGGGTCAAAACTCATGAGGTTTGACTGTCAATTGGCCATAGTTGACTTTTTCCCCAATACAGCTGATTTCTAGGTCAACTGTCCAATTGACTGGACAAAGGTTGGAATCAAGGCTTGAAACTTGGTATGGGTAAACTTGGGAGTCCAACATGAAGCATGAAAGTAATCTTAGGCATTTTACGTCAAAACATCTTTGTGCAAACACAAACCCTAATTTGGGTCAACAATGCTAGGAGAAGTCTTGAGCAGAGGAAACCCTAACTGGATCTTGAGCTCCAAGGGCCTTGTGATGAGAAAATATTGAGAAAATGGGAGGGAAAATTTTGGGGTACAACAGTTGCCCCTGTTCAATCTTCTTGAATTCGAAGAGTTAGATTGGCAAGTTTGCCTTTCGCGACTCGAGGGTAAAAGGAGATTGGACACTAGAGTGCCCTTAAATTTGCACTCGCCACAGCAATGGATGTGGGAATGGGCTTAGAGATGTCATTTGGAGATGGGCTTAAAGATGCCATCTGGAGGGGTGAAAGAATCTTGTCGGGGATGGGCTTAAGGATGCCATCTGGAATGAGTATCGGAAAGGTGTCCATGTTTTGGACCATCTCTGAACTGGGGGTCTGAATAAGCAATAGATTGACATCCGTATCTGGAGGCATCCGTAAACTGTTTTCAAAAGTTGAGAAGAGTCTGAACAAGCGATAGGTTAACATCCGTTACTGGAAAACCTGTGAACTGTTTTCAGAAGTCTTGAAGTTGAATAAGCAATAGAGCATCATCCGTTGTTGGGAAGCGTCCGTAAACTGTTTTCAAAAATTGCATCTGAACAAGTGATAGATTAACATCCGTTGTTGGGAAGAATCCATAAACTGTTTTCAGAAGTCTTGAGAAGAATCTGAACAAGCGATAGGTTAACATCCGTTACTGGAGAACCCGTGAACTGTTTTCAGAAGTCTTGAAGTTGAATAAGCAATAGAGCAGCATCCGTTGTTGGGAAGCGTCTGTAATCTGTTTTCAAAAATTGCATCTGAACAAGTGATAGATTAACATCCGTTGTTGGGAAGAATCCATAAACTATTTTCAGAAGTCTTGAGAAGAATCTGAACAAGCGATAGGTTAACATCCGTTACTGGAGAGACTGTGAACTGTTTTCAGAAGTCTTGAAGTTGGAGGAAGAACCGGTGTAGGGTTTCCTGATGATGAGTTCGTGTAAAACTGCATCTGGGTGCATCTGGAATAAGCATCAGAATGTTGCCATGTCTGGGTCACATCTGAACTATTTCTAGAAAGAATCTCGGAAAATCATGATTTTTGTCTGTCGACTGATCTTACCTGAAAAGGTAAAGAGTTAGTTATATGCAATGTCATGATGCATGATGCAATGTATGTTATATGATATGAATGTAAATGAATGTGCATGTAAGCTGGAGAGCTGTCTTGCGGAGGATAAATGAATCCTAGATGGCTGAAGATAAAAGCATCTTGACTGCTGCCGGGAAGAATAATTCCTTGGCTGTTGCTGGGGAATACAAGATCTTCAATCATTGAGGGGCCTCAGGACCACCGCGGGGAATTGGAATTTCCTTGGTGACTTGCAGGGTAAGAGAATTTCTGATGATTTCTACCGGGGAGTTCAGAAGCTGATAGGCTCATGATGGAAAGGTAGGGCTGGGCATCCTCAGCCTGGTGGGAAGTATCTCTGTGGGGAAAAGGTTCACTAGCTTGGTTCAGCTGGGGATACTGAAACTTGACTCCGAGGGGAATCGAGTTCTGAAAGGCTCTTTGACGGGAGAAATTAGTATCGGGAGAGTTTTTTCCTGATGAGGATCCTGAAGTCTGACTCTGTTTAAGGAATTAAGTTCTGACTGAGGAATTTGGATTTCAAATCTGCTCGGGATTTCCTTTGAAAGGGTATCAAGATATCTAACCGTACCTTCAACTTACTAGTAATCACTCTTTCTTGATTCATAAGGAAATGATTATCTTCAAATGCATATGCCTATTTAACAAAACATTGGACGTTTCTCAAATAAAACATACGTGCAAAAGAAAAGAGAAAAGGAACGACGCAAATTTCTGGAAAAGTATTTGTATTAACTTTCTATGAGTATATTTGTACAAAGGAGACAATCATCCTAGTAAGAGGATTTCGTCGTAAATATTGAAAAATTTATACAAAAGAAAGATGGCTATGTGAAATAATTCCATGGGATTCCATTCCGCTATAGCCTTCACAACTCTGAACATCTGTCCATTCAATGCTTCGTCTGCCGATGGTTGGATTGATCAGAAGCTTGGGACTGGTTGATGAAGAGATTGTCCTTAAAGTGATCCGACGAGACATAGTCATAAGTTTTAATTCCCTAACTTTTGCCTGAATCGCCCTTTCGGGTTTTCGATCCACCGGGAAACCCCTTTTTGCCCAAGCCGCCCTTTCGGGTTTTCAACTTGCCGGGTGTACAGATTTCTTTTTATTTTTATCCCTAACTTTTGCCTGAACCGCCCTTTCGGGTTTTCGGTTCACCGGGATGCCCATATTTGCCCAAGCCGCCCTTTCGGGTTTTCGACTTGTCGGGTTATTTTATGCATAGTATCTTTTGACTATGTCTGCGTTCGCAGGGTGCGGAAAATCGTCGCCATCCATGGTGGTCAGAATCATTGCACCACCAGAAAATATGCTCTTGATCACAAATGGTCCTTCGTATGTAGGAGTCCATTTGCCCCTGGGATCACTTTGCGGCAAGATAATCCGCTTGATTACGAGATCTCCGACTTAATACACTTGACGTCTGACTTTCTTATTGAAGGCCTTGATCATCCGCTTTTGATACGTCTGACCATGGCATACAGCAGCGAGTCGCTTCTCATCGATCAAATTGAGTTGATCAAGTCGGGTTTGAATCCAATCATCTTCATTCAAACCTGCGTCCTTCATAATCCTTAGAGAAGGAATCTGAACTTCCATAGGCAGGACAACTTCCATGCCGTATACCAAAGAAAATGGGGTTGCCCCGGTTGAAGTACGTGTCGTCGTACGGTACCCATGTTGAGCAAATGGTAACATCTCATGCCAGTCTTTGTAAGTGACTGTCATTTTCTGAATGATCTTCTTAATGTTTTTGTTCGCAGCTTCAACAGCACCGTTCATCTTCGGCCGATAGGGAGATGAATTGTGATGATAAATCTTGAACTGTTCGCACAATGCGGTGATAATCGTGTTATTCAGATTCGTACCGTTGTCTGTGATGATCCTGTCTGGAACACCATACCGGCATATGAGATTCTTCTTGATGAAGTGGGCAACCACATTTTTAGTAACAGAGGCGAAGGAAGCTGCTTCGACCCATTTGGTGAAATAGTCAATGGCGACCAGGATGAAACGATATCCGTTGGATGCCGTGGGTTTGATCTCTCCAATCATGTCAATGCCCCACATTGCAAATGGCCACGGAGCTGTCAAAACATTGAGAGGAACCGGAGGGATATGAACCTTGTCAGCGTAGACTTGACACTTGTGGCAAGTACGGGAATGTTGATGGCAGTCAGCTTCCATGGTAGACCAGTAATAGCTTGCCCTTAGGATCTTCTTAGCCATTGTATGCCTGCTCAAGTGAGTGCCAAATGTGCTGCTGTGTATCTCGGTCATGATCAACTCTGCCTCAGCTTTGTCTATGCATCGGAGTAAAACACAATCATGGCTTCATTTGTAAAGGATGTCGTTGCTCAGGAAGAACTTGGCAGCAAATTTCCTTAGGAACTTTTTGTCATTTACGGACGCTCCTTCGGGATAATCTCTAGTCTGGAGATACCTTTTGATTTCATGGAACCAGGGTTGTTCCACTACTTCTTCAGTATTAATCTCGTGACAATGTGCGGGTTCATCCATTCGCTCGATGGTGATTTGGGGAGCCTCGTTATCCCAGTTGAGTTTAAACATGGAGGACATTGTAGCTAGAGCATCTGCTAGCTGATTCTCTTCTCGCGGGAAATGCTCGAAGGTAATTTGCTCGAAATGAGGCAACAATGTCAAGACATGTTCTTTGTATGGGATAAGATTAGGATGCTTGGTATCCCACTCTCCTTTGATTTGACTGATAACCAAGGCCGAGTCCCCGAATACAATCAAAGATTTGATCCCCAAGTCTATAGCAGCCTTGAGACCAAAGATGCAAGCTTCATATTCAGCCATGTTGTTTGTGCAGCTGAAGCAAAGTCGGGCCGTGAAAGGTGTGTGACAACCTTCCGGGGAAATGAGTACCGCACCGATACCGTTTCCAAGTGCATTTGAAGCACCATCAAAGTACAGGGTCCATCGGGATCCCTTTTCGGGTCCGTCATACGGTCCGTTACCTTCAATGTTGTCCAAATTCATGATGTCCTCGTCTGGGAAGTCAAATCTCATGGGTTGATAATCTTCGATAGCTTGATGATCCAGATGGTCAGCTAGTACACTCCCTTTTATAGCTTTTTGAGTGGTGTACTGGATGTCATACTCAGTTAGGATCATTTGCCATCTAGCTATTCTTCCAGATAAAGCAGACTTCTCGAAGATATACTTGATAGGATCCATTTTGGAAATCAACAGGGTAGTATGAGTCAACATATACTGCCTTAGTCGGCGAGCAGCCCATACCAAAGCGCAACAAGTTTTCTCGAGCAGTGAGTAGCGAGTCTCACAGTCGGTAAACTTTTTGCTAAGGTAATAAATAGCATGCTCTTTCGACCAGACTCATCATGCTGGCCCAAAACACACCCCATTGAGTTATCCAAGACGGTCAGGTACATGATCAATGGTCTTCCTTCGACGGGGGGCATCAGAATAGGAGGTTCTAGCAAATACTCCTTGATCTTATCAAAAGCAGTTTGGCAATCGTCGTTCCATTCTACTACCTGATCTTTCTTTAATAGTTTGAAAATTGGCTCACAGGTAGAAGTCAGATGAGAGATGAATCTGGCAATATAATTCAAGCGCCCCAAGAACCCTCTAACCTCCTTTTCAGTACGGGGAGCAGGCATCTCTTGTATTGCCTTCACTTTTGCTGGATCGACTTCAATGCCTTTGTTGCTTACAATGAATCCTAGAAGTTTACCAGACCTAACTCCAAAAGTGCACTTACTTGGATTCAGCCTGAGTTTGTATTCTTTCAACCTGGCAAACAGCTTTTCTAGATGTTCAAGGTGCTCCTCCTCTGTTTGTGACCGAGCTATCATATCGTCTACGTAAACTTCTATCTCGTGATGTATCATATCATGAAACAAAGCTACCATGGCGCGTTGATAAGTTGCCCCTGCGTTCTTCAGTCCGAACGGCATCACCTTGTAACATAAAGTACCCCATTGTGTGACAAAAGTTGTTTTCTCCATATCTTCGAGGGCCATTTTGATTTGATTGTAGCCCGAGAATCCATCCATGAAGGAAAACACTTTATGCTGAGCTGTATTGTCGATTAAAATGTCAATGTGTGGTAGCGGAAAATCATCTTTGGGGCTGGCCCTATTCAAATCCCGGTAGTCCACACACATCCTGACTTTGCCATCTTTTTTAGGTACTGGCACGATGTTAGAGACCCATTGAGGAAAAGATGTAACAGCCATAAAGCCAGCGTCGAATTGCTTCATCACTTCTGCTTTGATCTTTTCAGACATGTCAGGCCTCATTCGGCGGACTTTTTGTTTGATCGGTAGACAATCCTCTCTTGTGGGGAGACGGTGAACCACGATGTCTGTGTCTAAACCCGACATGTCTTCATAAGACCAAGCGAAGATTTCAACGTACTCATTTAACAATTGTATCAGGCGTTCCTTGACACTTGGTTCTAGATTGGCACCCACTTCTACCTCCTTCCGGTCTTCCTCGGTTCCTAATTTGACAGTTTCCAACAACTCTTCGTGAGGTAAGATGGCCCTTTCCTCTTGCTGTAAAAGTCTGGCTAGTTCCCCTGGTACTTCACAACCTTCGTCATCTTCGTACTCGGCTTGATTGACTAGATCTTCAGAGTTATTGAAGGATATAGCATAATAGTCACCCCTGGAATCCAGAGTGGATGGGTACCTGCATTTGTGAGTGTGGGTGTGTGTAAGGGATATCCATCCTTAAACAAAAATGCAAAAGGAAAGAAAATGAACACAGCAGTTTATCAAATGAAAAACGTCCAATGAATCATTAAACATGGCATATGGATATGAAGGTAATCAAAACCCTTACAAATGGACCTACATGCCCCGGGCAAGGCATGAGGTAAAAAGGTAGTGTGCGGATTGTTCAAAAGTAATTATTACAGACCACATGAAATGTTTGACAGATAAATTACTGATTAATAAAAGTAATGGGGACAAAGTCCTTTGCCTCCCAGTTGCATAGTCCTCCTTTGATAGTTGGGTAGATCCACTCTTCAATGTTGTCCTCCTCGTCTTCACCCTCCAAAGCGTTGATCCCGTAAGGAGAAATCTTGATTGGCGCTCTTTCAATCTTTGAACGGCGCATAGCTTTCTGGCCCGCGGCAATGAATCCTAATCCAAATTTGTCTGTTTTATATGGAATATCAGGCAGCTGCCCCCAGGTTGAATTCTTCCCTTCCTTCATTGCGGCCTTCGCGTCTTCCAGAGATGCCATCCTGGCCATCTGCTTTGGTACTTCAGCTACCAATTTTGCTACTGTTATTTCAGGAGGGACTTTTTCGAAATGCTGGAATGGTGTCTCAATGAACTCACCCTCTACCTCCACATACCGAAAGGAGTTCAAGTGGCTGATCATATACTCCTCTTCACCATGGACGGTTATGATCTTCCCCTTGACAGGGTACTTCAACATTTGATGTAAGGAAGAGGTGATTGCCCCAGCATTGTGTATACATGGCCTCCCCAGTAAGCAAGAATATGACGGACGGATGTCCATCACGTAGAAAGTAGATTTAAACACCTCAGTGCCTACTTTGATGGGAATATCAACTTCCCCATGGACCATCCTCTTTGAACCATCGAAAGCTCTGACAATAATATCACTCGGCTTCAGCTCTAAACCTTCACAATCTAGTCGGTCCAAAGCTTTCTTAGGCAGTACATTCAGCGAAGAACCAGTGTCGACCAAGACATGTGCGAGAGTAGTCCCTCGGCACTCGACTGAAATGTGCAAAGCATCATTGTGGTTTCTACCTTTAGGAGTTAGGTCGGCATCAGAGAAACTTAATCCATTGTCTGCAGTAAGGCTGGCCATGCAATTTTGGAATTGGTCTGCAGAGGTTTCCTGGGGCACATGGGTTGTCTTTAGGAATTTTATAAAAGCCTTGGCGTGCGCTTCTGAGCAAATTAGTAGTGCCTACATGGAGATCTTCGAGGGGGTTTGCCCCAGTTGTTCTACCACGTCGTAATCACTCCTTTTAATTATCTTCAGGATCTCTTCTATTTCTTTCTTGGAGGTTTCCGGGATAACCAAGGGTTGAGCCCTCATCCTGACGAGCTCATCTTGGGTTCCCTTACCTTTATCAGCAGGGGTAGGAGGGACAATACTAGGAACAACAACATCTTCAATCAATGGGGTTCTAGCGGAGAGTTTTATTGGTGCAGGAATAACTTTGGCAGCAGATGAGGGTCCAAAGATTGCTTTTGGAGGGGCAATCTCTGGAGAAAATATTCTCCCGCTTCGGGTGATCTTGCTTGTGCCCGCAATGTTTCCAATGTTGGCTTCTTCTTCATCCGAGCTTCCTTCAGTTATTTCAACTTGTTTAATACCATGGTAGTAGACGTCACCGCCGTAATTCCATGGTATTGACTTCTCAAAAATGTAGGGGACAGGCCCTGGCATTGTTATCTTTCGAGGAACAGACTTCATAGCTGGTGTAATCTTAACAGGCTTTCTGACGGCCTTGGAAAGATTGGCGTTAATGGTTATAATTGAGACATCTTCAGTATGGGTTGGAATAGCAGAAACTTTTTCAAACAAAATTTGTCGACTGTCCATTAGGCCTTGGATGCCTTTCTTCAGTAACAGACAGTCAAACGGTAGAGAGTAACAACAGTAGCAATCTTCTTTACATCCCGGGAAAATCCCGGCCTTTAACAGATTCAACTTGATGGTTAACAATGGAGTCATTAGATCATTGACATCAACAACATACAAATCTTCTTCAATAGCATTGATATTTCGACCGTGCTTCGGCATCGGAGCAGATATCACGTTCGGCTTCTCTGGAGCGTCGAACTCCACTTCTTTCGCCTCTATTAAGTCTTGAATTTTATGCTTGAGTGCCCAACAATCGTTGGTGTCGTGCCCGACACTGTCAGAATGGTAGGCGCATTTAGCATTAGGATGTTAATGCGGAGAGGACGTATTCACATTTTTTGGTGCCTCTTTGATAGTGGCGAGATTCAACTTTAACAGATGGGGAAGCACTTGCGCTGGCGTCATATTAATGCGGGTGAACTGCCGTTGTGGCCGTTCCACCCGTTGTTGATTTGGTCTGGACTGGTTATAGCGAGGCTGCTCACTTGAAGGGTTTTGGATCATTACGGCCCCCACAGTCGGCTGGCGCTCAGTCTTCCCTGCTCTTTTCTGAGAGTACACCACAGTCGTTTCCTTCTTGAAAGGCTTCTTCTTGATACTTGCAGCGGCACCCTTCTGTATCTTCCCTGACTTGATGCCGGCTTCTATCCTCTCCCCGGTTAAGATTAAACCTGTAAACCCCGCGGAAGAATTACCAATTAGATGGTTGAAGAATGGACCAGACAGGGTCCCCAGGAACATGTCAACCAGCTCGCGGTCAGTCAAAGGCGGTTGCACCCTTCCAGCCAAGTCTCTCCATTTTTGTGCATACTCTTTGAATCCTTCGCCCGTTCCTAGTGACATACCCTGAAGTTGGATACGCGTAGGAGCAAGGTCAGAATTGTACTGATATTGTTTATAAAAAGCGGTGGCCAAGTCTTCCCATTTTCGGATACTGGCTCCATCCAGTTGATAGAACCACTCAAGTTGAGCCCCATAAAGGCTATCCTGAAAGAAATGGATCCAAAGGTTTTTGTCCGCGTTGTAAGGTTGGATCTTCCTTACATAGGACCTGAGATGCATTTTTGGACAGGACAGCCCGTCATACCTCACAAAAACCAGCACTTTGAACTTTGGGGGAATCACAATTCTGGCAACTAAACCCAAGTCTTCGAAATCCAAACCCGGAACTCTCTGCAGCTCCATAGCTGCCAACCTGTCTTCTAAACCTTTGTACTTGTCATCAGCCGGAGGGTATTGTTGATCAGAGTAGTCTTCGTCCTCTTCAGCCTCCTCTTCTTCCATATCAGACTCGGAAGGTACCGTAGCCGCACCCCCTTTACTGGTTCCCTCCTCAGAAGTAGGAGGAAATTCAAGCACTCTTCTGGCTTCTCCTTCAAACCTTCTCCCTAAAGTAGCCACCCGAGTCTCTTTTTCTTCTTTTTCACTTGGTCTTTATTCCCCAGTAGGGCTTTTAGATCCTCCTGACCCTTAGCCAAGGTCATCAGGAGTTGTTGAAACTGTGCATTTTGAGCCTGCAAGTCCTTGACCGTTTGCTCGAGATCCATCTTACTGAAATAAACAGCAGACAGATAAGGAAACCTGGTGTGAGACCTGCTTATGCACATGATGAATGGTATGCAATGCATTCAAGGATTTAGAATATTCAAAATTGTTGCAAACAAAAAAGAACGCACATCATATTAATAAGAAGAAATTTGTCAGTACATAAATGCCCCATGGGCCAAATATTACAAAACTTCTCAAGGTAAAAAGACGTTGCGCATCCTCTTTGGTGCGATGTAGGTGTTGAGAGTCTCCTCCTCATGGAGTCGGCGGGTAAGCTCTAGAACCTTCTTCTCACTGGCGTAGAATCTGGCTTCAAAAGTGTTCCGTTCCTCCTTGAGCTGAATCCAACTCTTCTGCATTTCCTCCCACGATGTAGGCATGTCAGGATATATGATGGTGTAGGGAACCTCTCCTTCCTTGACGGGCTCTTTAATCACAGGGAGAACATGAGGATAAGGAATCATTAGACTCTGGGCTCGGGCTCGTACCCACTTGAGATAAGGCTCAAGAGGGATGGAGTTCTTGTGCCCCAGTGTCTTGCTATCAACCTTGTTGGGCATCCTCCAAGCTCTGATGAATATTTGGCGAAGTCCTTGCGCATCGTTGTCGAAGTCAAAAACTAGGTCAGGAATCAACATGTCGTGAGGGCCATCCCTCCGTGCATATCCAAATTGCCTCAAAGCTAGACAAGGGTTGTAGGTAATGCCCCTTCTAATGCCAAGTAATGGAACATTAGGGAACTCTCTGAAGGGGTGAAAAACACAAGAAGGGGGGGTTGAATTGTAAAAACTGGAAACTTAAAGCAATTGACAAGATATTTTTATCCTGGTTCGTTTGATCTCAAACTACTCCAGTCCACCCGTCAAGGTGATTTCGCCTCTCTCCAACGAGGTCTTAATTCACTATATTCAACTGAATACAAATCTGCTTTAACAACTGCTAAAGCCTTCTTGATTCAAACCACAATCCGGTTTGTCAAGGCAACACGTTCTAATAAAGGTATAAAATAATGTGTGTGAATGTTTTCTACAAAACTATATCACAACTGTGATGTTTACACAAATGAAGCTTAGAATACTAGGTTGCTAAACACTAATGGAGTATCAGAGTTTGTTGGTTTAGCAAAACTGGTAGATGAAGATTATTGTTCAGCTTTGTGCGTGTAGAGAGTTTGGAAGCATTAGCCATTATAATCTTCGAAGCTTTGTTTATATAGCACTTGAGAAGATGAACGTTGAAGCAAATATTCTTGATTCAATGCTAATAACAAGCTTTCCTTTTTGAGCAGATCTTGTCTAGAATGATGCCGTTGGTATTGATTAGCTTTCAATGCACAGTACCGTTGCTTCTTCAATGCACGTTCTGGCTTGGCTCATTCTGATTCTGCTTCGCTGCTGATGAACTATTGATTCTGTATCAGAGTGTTTTACGCGCAGTTCTGTTCATCAAGCTTCAGCATGTGCAAGCGTTGATCATCTGATCTTCACGTTCTGATTCAGCAACTTCTGATGCTGGTGTATGAAATCATATTCTGATGCTGAAAACGTGATCTTGCTTATTTTAATCAGCATATCTGCAAATCAGAGCATAGTAATTTTAGGCAGCATATAATTCAATCATGAAATATTTAAGTACTACATCTTTTCACTTTGTTATCATCAAAACTTAATTATAGGGTACTAGATTCAAACATTGTTCTAACAATCTCCCCCTTTTTGATGATGACAAAAACTAGATATTTTAAATGAAAAAATAACGTGAAAAGGTATCAGAGCTATGTATCAGAATAAGAAGTACGGAGAAGTCAGAGTTAAGAAATACTCCCCCTGAGTTTGTTACTTCCCTTTGATATACGTGTTCTTCAGGATCAGATCTTTTTCTATCTTTGAGTATCAGATTATAGGTCTTTGACCCTGTCAGAGCTTTGCTTTTGGATCAGAGTGTTAGGTCGATCAGAACTTCATATTTGATCAGAGCAACATGAGCTTCTACATTTTGATCAGAGCTTCTAGCTTCTAGTCTTCAAGAGCTTCCTTGTGTCTGTAGACTTAAAAACAAAACAGAAAAACATTTCAAGTAATAGAGTTAGAATGTTTGAGAATTTCTGTCTAGTTAGCCGTTATTGATTTTAAATATCATTCTTGTTCTCCCCCTTTTTGTCAGTAATCAAAAAGTGTTGGTGATGTGCTAAAACAATATAGATCAGAAAAAACAAATTATATTGAAATAGTTCAGAGCAAAAGAACATTACACAAACATAGTCAAAACAGTACATCAGAAGATGAAGAAAGCATGAAACAGTTATGCATGAAAAAGATTTAAGGTTGAGGTGGCATGCGTGAGAACAGGCTTTCCAGCATTGCTTGAATCTTTTCAGAAGTTTCATTCTGCTTCTGAACCATGGTGACAACAGTGTCAATCTTGCTGTCCTGAACATTCATTCTTGCTTCCATCTTCTGATCATTCTCTTCCATCCGCTGCTGTAGACGCAAGTCATTCAGCCTGAGTTCTTCCAGAGCCTGCCTGTCCAAGGCAGCTTGAGAACTTTCAGAGGGAGGAAGCTTCTCAGAACTTTCAGCTACATCTTCTGCTGGATTTTCTTCCTGAAGAGTCTTGTCTTCTTCTGATGGTTGCACCTGTGCAGCTTGCTCTTTCTCAGACCAAGATTCACTGTCCAGAGGGAGCACAACTTCTTGAGGCAGCTGAGTCTCAACTTCCTTCAGCAGCTTGCTAAAGTTCTGTTGAGCCTGCTCATAGTTGACGTCCTGCAGCTTGAGTGCTTCAGCACGTACCCATACTCTGAACTGTGACCAGAGCTGATCAGAAGCAGCTGGGTCGATCATCCCCGGACAGACTTGCTTCAAAGAAGCAATCCATTGCAGCATACCTGTTTCAAAGTCCAAAATACCAGAACCAACATCTAGTTGCTTTGGTTTGGGAATGGCCAATTTGTGTCTTAAATCAGCAAGACGTTCAAGACTTGTTAAGTCAATGAAAGTTTTGCTGGGGTTTTCAGAGGATTGGTTTTCAGAGGTGTGCTGAGGTGCTGTTTGTTTTGGAGGATGGTTATCAGAGTCAGAGGATATTTCTATTGGAGTGGTTGGAGTTTTTGGAGGTGTTGATTCCTCTGATGATGGCAACTGAGGCCTGACAATAGTGGTTCCACATGGCAACTGGATTGCCAGCGGTGAAGGTTGAGGTGAGTGGGGATCAGAATGATGAGGAGACGGGGTTTCATAGCGGTGAAACTCTGTTTGTGGCGAAGGTGGATTATTTTCTGGTTGAGGAGGTGGAATCTCTGATTGCTCAGGGATCAGAGGTTCTTCTGTGAGTGGTTGTTGTTGTTGTGGTTCTGGTTCTGGTTCTGGTTGTATTTCTGGTTCAGGTTGTGGTTCTGGTTGTGGAGGAGGAATATTTGGTGGTTCAGAGTGAGGTTGAACAGAAGCATGTTCACGCTCAATATCAGCTAGCACTCTATCAAGTGCTGGTGTTGTTGAAACAGTTGGTTGTTTGGTAATTTTAATTCTGGTTCTTCTGAGTTGTAAGGCCTCAGAAGGGTCTTCTGGTATGGTTTCATCAATAGTAGGGATTGGGATGGATATTCTGTGAGAGGTTTGAGGAGGAGCAACAGATGTTGGAATAGTAGATGAAATTGAAATAGGGGCAGCGGATGAATTACCTCGTTTCTTTGGAGTCTGATGAGATGATCCTTCTGCTTTCCTCTTCTTTGTCTTCTTCTGAGTCACTTCAGGTTGAACTTGACTCAGATCTTTGATCTTCAGCTTTGAACCTGCATCTTCTTCCTTGTATGAATCTGGATACTTGAGAAACATATCAGGTTGGGATTCCATTTCAGAAAATCTTGGGAAATTACTCAGAGGCACTCTTCTTCTGGAGATGTCAGCAGTTGAAGAAGCTCTGGGTTCCTTCCTGATGTTTTCTATCAGCTTCATCTTTTTCAAGTTCTTAGCGTTCAGCGGTTTTCCAACAGTTGGTTCCATAGTGCCCAGCACTTTAGCTTCGCTCAGATAATCTATCAGATTATTCTCTGTTAGAATATCTTATATGAGCCTTCCAAACGGTATCCAGTCCCTTTTGGTCCTTTCTTCTTCTCTAGTCTCTTTCACACTAGTCTTCAGATGGTTGAACAGGAAGTGTGCCAGATTGATCTTCACCCTCTGATCAATAAAGTAGATCAGAAATTGCTGATCCACGTTTATATAATCAGGAGAGCTTGTTGGCTTCCTGTGATTGAAAAAGCCCAGAACAATCTTGGCCCATACTCTGCAGTGATCCTTCAGATCCTTAATTTTGCTGCTAGGAAATCCAAGAGTGAAAATGCAGTTTGCTACCACACCTATATCAGGGCATCTGTCAGCCATGTCCACACAATGGACTCCACCACCACTTTGACCGATTAACCTAGCAATGAGGTCTTCAGAAATTATTATCTTCTTTCCCATGACAAAAGAGATGACTAGATGTTTATGAATCTTGGCGTGAATCCAAAATTCCTTGACAAGCTCTGGGAAAGTTGGTCCAACCAACCTATCGAAATACCTCTCCCACTTTTGAGCTTTAATCTCTTCAGTTAGGTCAAATCCATTTTCCTTCAAACTTTCGAAATCGATGATTAACTCAGAGAGAACCTCAAGATTCTTTACCGGTGTGAGAAGAGTTCTGGTAGGCACCTGATATTGCTCAGAAGTTTCTTTCTTCTGATTCCCTGCAGAAATGCTGGAGGATGCCATTGTTCTCACTAAAAAGCTTGAGAATGATTTTAGAGAAAAAGGTTTGAAGGAGATAAACTCAGAAATATGCAGAAAAAGTTTCAGAGATTATGAGAAAGCGTAAAGAATAAGAATGAAGAATAATGTGCTTAAATAGGTTTTCAAAAATTATTTTGAAAAATTAAACGTTTTTAAGAGAGAAAAAAAATAATGATTGCCATTAACAAGCGTGATTACTCTGCATTAAATGCTTGCTGATTTTGGGGGATTTGAGAAAGATACTTAAAAACGGTTACCAGACATGTGTCTCAATGCACCCAATCAGCGCTTTCCTTTCTCAGAGGCGTGCACGCGTTCTGCTTCAGGGATTTGCTGATGATTGGATGACACTTGTTTGATGTAGTGATCAGCACGTCTGTATTTGAGATTAGACTCTCAGATCTTTAGACTTGCATCTGATACAATCTGCATGTTCTATCTTTCTGAAAGAAGATTGATCAGAAGTTCACAGTAATATAATTACATTCTGAAGATAAATACATGGAATTAAAACATTTTCATTCTGGGCATACTTTCATGCTGAGATGTTTCAGAATGAAATTAAACCTATCTTCTGAAAGGGGTTTTGTAAAGATATCAGCCCATTGATGTTCTGTATCTATAAATTTCAAGTTTAAAATGCCTTTCTGAATATAGTCCCTAATGAAATGATGTTTTATTTCTATATGCTTAGCTCTAGAATGTAAAATAGGATTCTTACTTAAGCAAATAGCAGAAGTATTATCACAAAGAATAGGAATGTTACTCTCAAAAATCTGGAAGTCTTCAAGCTGACTTTTCATCCAGAGCATTTGTGTGCTACATCCTGCTGCTGCTATGTACTCAGCTTCTGCTGTTGACAGAGCAATTGTTGATTGCCTTTTGCTGAACCACGAGATCAGATTTTCTCCCAGAAACTGGCAGCTTCCAGAAGTACTTTTACGTTCCACTCTGTCTCCAGCAAAATCAGCATCACAGTAGCCTACTAAGCTGTAATCACTGGATTTTCTATAAAACAAACCCAGATTAGTAGTACCTTTCAGATACTTGAAAATTCGCTTAACAGCTGTTAAGTGAGATTCTCTAGGATCTGATTGGAATCTAGCACAAATACATACGCTGAATAAAATATCAGGTCTTGAAGCTGTCAGATAAAGGAGAGAACCAATCATACCTCTGTAGACTTTCTGTTCTACGCTTTTGCTTACCTCTTCTCTTTCCAGAATGCACGTGGGATGCATTGGAATCTTTGATGGCTTACATTCTGAGAGGTCAAATTTCTTCAGAAGATCTCTGATGTATTTGCTCTGATGAATGTAAGTTCCCTCTGGAGTTTGATTGATCTGAATTCCTAGAAAGAATTTCAGTTCCCCCATGAGGCTCATCTCAAATTCTGCCTGCATACACTTAGCAAATTTTCTTCCAAGAGAAGGATTAGTAGAACCAAAAATAATATCATCAACATAAATTTGACAGACTAAAATGTCACTCTTAACTGTTTTACAGAATAGAGTAGTGTCCACTTTCCCTCTGGTGAATTCATTTTCAAGCAGAAAGTTACTTAGCCTTTCATACCAAGCTCTGGGAGCTTGTTTCAGACCATACAGTGACTTTTTCAGTTTGAAAACATGTTCTGGATGTTTTGTATTTTCAAAACCTGGGGGTTGGTGAACATAAACTTCTTCTTCTATATAACCATTTAAGAATGCACTTTTGACATCCATCTGATACAGAGTGATGCCTCTATTAACAGCAAATGAGATTAAAAGTCTGATAGATTCTAACCTGGCGACTGGGGCAAAGGTTTCTGTATAGTCTATCCCCTCTTGCTGACTATAACCTTGTGCAACCAGTCGTGCCTTGTTTCTGACGACTTCACCTTGTTCATTGAGCTTGTTTCTGAACACCCATCTTGTTCCAATGACGTTGAATCCTTTTGGTCTTGGAACGAGATCCCATACGTCGTTTCTGGTGAATTGATTCAGCTCTTCTTGCATTGCCAGAATCCAGTCATTGTCCAGAAGTGCTTCATCAATAGAAGAAGGTTCAATCAGAGACACAAGTCCCATCAGAGTTTCTTCAGAGTTTCTGAAGCTTGCTCTTGTTCTGATTGGATCTTCCTTTCTTCCTAGGATAGTTTCTTCTGGGTGATCCAAACTGCTTCTGGTTAATCTCTTCTGAGGTTGATCAGCAGCAGTTGTAGGATTTCTAGCATTGCTCCTTTCAGACGTTGAAGGAATGTCTGTGTTGAGAGCTTCTGATGACTTGTCTTCAGAACCTGCAAATTCAATTTCTATACCTGCAAGATTTTCATTCTGCTTTGACTTTTCAGAGTCAAGCTTGTCATCAAAACGAACACTGATTGATTCTTCCACAATCTGTGTTTCTGTATTGTATACTCTGTACCCTCTTGAGCGTTCAGAGTATCCTAACATAATACACTTCTGTGCCTTAGAATCAAACTTGTTCAAATAATTCTTAGTATTTAACATATAGTAAGTACATCCAAATGGATGAAAATACGAAATGTTGGGCTTTCTGTTCTTCCACAATTCATATGGAGTCTTTTCCAGAATAGGTCTTATTGAGATTCTATTCTGAATATAGCACGCTGTGTTTATTGCCTCTGCCCAGAAAGTCTTAGCAACGTTTGTCTCATTGATCATGGTTCTGGCCATTTCTTGCAATGTTCTGTTCTTTCGTTCTACAACTCCATTTTGTTGGGGAGTTCTAGGACAAGAGAAATCATGCAGAATGCCTTTGTCATTAAAGAATGACTCAAAATCTTTATTTTCAAATTCTCCACCATGATCACTTCTGACTTTAACGATTCTAAGATCTTTTTCATTCTGAACTTGGTTACAAAAGGTAACAAACACAGAGTGTGACTCGTCCTTGTGTCTTAAGAACTTTACCCATGTCCATCTGCTATAGTCATCTACGATTACTAACCCATACTTCTTGCCACTGACTGAAGCAGTTTTAACTGGTCCAAATAAGTCAATGTGCAGAAGTTCTAATGGCTTAGAGGTAGAAACAACATTTTTGGATTTAAAAGAAGGTTTTGCAAATTTGCCTTTCTGACATGCTTCACACAGAGCATCTGAATTGAACTTCAAATTTGGAAGTCCTCTGACCAGATTGAGTTTGTTAATCTGAGATATTCTTCTCATACTAACATGCCCCAATCTTCTGTGCCAGATCCACTGCTCGTTGTTAACAGACAGAAGACATTTTACGTTCTGACTCTTTAGTTCAGAAAGTTTGATTTTGTAAATGTTGTTTTTCCTCTTTCCATTAAACAGGATAGTCCCATCTTTCTGACTAACAGCTTTACATGATTTTTGATTAAAGATTATATCATAACCGTTGTCACTTAATTGACTTATGGATAACAGGTTATGCATCAATCCATCAACTAGCAGAACATTATTAATAGAGGGAAGATTTCCGTTACCTACAGTTCCAGAGCCAATTATCTTTCCCCTCTGATTGCCTCCAAAGCCAACGTGGCCTCCAGGCTTAAGTTCCAGGCTTTGGAACATATGCCTTCTTCCCGTCATGTGTCGTGAGCAGCCAGAGTCCAGGTACCATGACTGGTGTTTCTGACTTGCTGCTAAAGATATCTGCAACATGTATTATTTTATCCTTAGGTACCCAGATCTTCTTGGGTCCTGACTTGTTAGTTTTACCAAAACTCTGGTTGAATTTTGGTTTCACAAAGTGATTACTACTAGTATATTTGATGTCATGTGTGTGACCATACACAAAGTGTGAATTTAAAGGTGTGTGTTTAATGGTTAAATCCATGACATTTTTAGGTGTAGGAACCTTACCTAGGTATCCTATTCCTTTCCTGCCGTTTCTGCTAACTCCATAGATCATTGAAGCCATTCTGCTTCTATCTATGCTTTTAGCAAGGAACTTCTGGAAACTATGATCATACTCCTTGATGATCTCATCAGCGTTGCTGGGAGTTTCAGAAATTGGTTCATTCTGAGAGTTTTGTAAAGAGTTTTCTAATTTTAAAATTTTATCTCTCAGCTCAGAGTTTTCCAATTTGAGACTCTCAGACTTATTAGAGTCAGATTCAAGAGTCCTTTTCAGGTCTCTGAATTTAGCTCTAATCTGCTGATAACGTTCCAGAATTTCATTGAGGCTTTCAGCAAGTTCAGCCTTTGTAAAATTAACAGCGAAGTTAGGGAATACCTCTTCTATGTCTGATTCTGAGTCTGAGTCAGAAGCTTCACTGTCATCTGGAATGTTAGCCATGAGCGCTATGTTCGCCCTTTCATCATCTGATTCTGAGTCAGCTTCAGACGAGTCAGAGTCATCCCATGTGGCCATGAGACTTTTCTTCTTTTCTCTTCCAAACTTCTTTTTGGGCTTTTCCCTCTGAAGCTTTGGGCAGTCACTCTTGTAGTGACCTTGCTCATTGCACTCGTAGCAGATGATGTCTTTTGTATTTGGCTTCTTGCTACCGGAGGAGCCTTCAGATCTTCTGTATCCAGAGGAAGAATCTGTCCTTCTGTATCTGGAAGAAGACTCGTTCTCATCAGATCTTCTGGGATTTCTGAACTTCCTTTGTCTTTGCTTCCACAGTTGATTTACTCTTCTGGAGAGAAGGGAAAGTTCGTCTTCTTCTGATGAGGATCCATCAGATGTTTCTTCAACTGCCTGCAAAACTTTAGATTCAGATTTTCTGTTAGATTTTAAAGCTATAGGCTTACCTTGCTTCTGAGGCTCGTCAGCTTCTAGCTCTATCTCATGACTTCTGAGGGAGCTTATAAGTTCCTCCAGAGTGATTTTGTTGAGATCTTTCGCCAGCTTCAGAGCAGTAACCATAGGCCTCCACTGCTTGGGTAAACTTCTGATTATCTTCTTGACATGGTCAGCAGTAGAGTATCCTTTGTCCAGAACTTTGAGACCAGCTACCAGAATCTGGAATCTAGAGAACATAGTTTCAATGGATTCAAAATCTTCCATTTTAAACGCCTCATACTTCTGAATGAGCGCCAGAGCTTTTGTTTCTTTGACTTGAACGTTGCCCTCATGCGTCATTCTGAGAGAATCAAAGATGTTCTTAGCTGTGTCTCTGTTGGAGATCTTCTCATACTCAGTATAGGAGATGGCACTGAGGAGGATGGTTCTGGCCTTATGGTGATTCTTGAAATCACGCTTTTGTTGATCAGTCATTGATTTTCTTTCAATCTTCTGACCAGTTGCATTCACAGGGTGCGTGTATCCATCTGTCACCATATCCCACAGATCAGCATCATGTGCTAGAAAGAAGCTTTCAATTCTGTCTTTCCAGTAATCAAAGTTTTCTCCATCAAAGACTGGAAGTTTGCCGCTGAATCTGTCTCTGTCCTCATTGGTGTCATTGCTGAAATGAGAGTTGTTTCCTGCCATTGTGTTTTTCTGACGCTGGATCTTGTACTGACACGGTTAGGTGTTTTAGCTCAGAACCAGGCGCTCTGATGCCAATTGAAGGGGTGAAAAACACAAGAAGGGGGGGTTGAATTGTAAAAACTGGAAACTTAAAGCAATTGACAAGATATTTTTATCCTGGTTCGTTTGATCTCAAACTACTCCAGTCCACCCGTCAAGGTGATTTCGCCTCTCTCCAACGAGGTCTTAATTCACTATATTCAACTGAATACAAATCTGCTTTAACAACTGCTAAAGCCTTCTTGATTCAAACCACAATCCGGTTTGTCAAGGCAACACGTTCTAATAAAGGTATAAAATAATGTGTGTGAATGTTTTCTACAAAACTATATCACAACTGTGATGTTTACACAAATGAAGCTTAGAATACTAGGTTGCTAAACACTAATGGAGTATCAGAGTTTGTTGGTTTAGCAAAACTGGTAGATGAAGATTATTGTTCAGCTTTGTGCGTGTAGAGAGTTTGGAAGCATTAGCCATTATAATCTTCGAAGCTTTGTTTATATAGCACTTGAGAAGATGAACGTTGAAGCAAATATTCTTGATTCAATGCTAATAACAAGCTTTCCTTTTTGAGCAGATCTTGTCTAGAATGATGCCGTTGGTATTGATTAGCTTTCAATGCACAGTACCGTTGCTTCTTCAATGCACGTTCTGGCTTGGCTCATTCTGATTCTGCTTCGCTGCTGATGAACTATTGATTTTGTATCAGAGTGTTTTACGCGCAGTTCTGTTCATCAAGCTTCAGCATGTGCAAGCGTTGATCATCTGATCTTCACGTTCTGATTCAGCAACTTCTGATGCTGGTGTATGAAATCATATTCTGATGCTGAAAACGTGATCTTGCTTATTTTAATCAGCATATCTGCAAATCAGAGCATAGTAATTTTAGGCAGCATATAATTCAATCATGAAATATTTAAGTACTACATCTTTTCACTTTGTTATCATCAAAACTTAATTATAGGGTACTAGATTCAAACATTGTTCTAACACTCTCCACAACGATCGACGATGATGACATTTTCTCTGGACCGAGAACACCAATGTACATCAGAGTGAGTATGGGTCATCAACCGTTGCGACCACCTTGAGCCTTGTTCATTCTTCAAGACAGATTGTGGAAGGTTCGAAATAAACCACCTTGCAAGGAGAGGAGTACAGCACATGAGAACACCCCTCTTTCTCATTGTTCGTGTGTAAAATGAGTGAAGAATGTCCCCAAGCAATGTTGGTATTGGATTTCTGGATAAGAAGATTTTGACGGCATTGACATCTACCAGCTGGTCAGGATTTGGGAACAAGACCAACCCAGAGATAAGGAGTGCCACAATTTCTTCAAAGGCTTGTAGGTCCAATGAATTCCAACATTCTTGTGCCTTCTCAAACAAGAATTTTGCTAAGAATCCTTTGACGCCGCTTCTAGTTTCCCAATGCCCCTTGATGTCAGATGGCTGTAGATGTAGTGCTCGAGCAACATCTTCAGGCTTTGGTTCCTTTTCTGTACCGTTGTAGGGTAGTTGATTAAGGATAGGAATTCTCAGGAGTTGAGAAAACTCCTCCAAAGTGGGAACCAACTGGTAGTCGGGGAAAGTGAAACAGTGGTGAAGAGGGTCAAAGAACTGGAATAGTACTTTCATCATGTCCTCTTCAATGTTGGTGTTGACTAGGCTGAGCAGTCTACCATGTCTTTCACTGAAGGATGAGCTTTCCGGAATCCTTGATGTGAGCTCCTTGAGTTGAGGAGGGATTCTCACAAGGTTGACTTGGATGGTTTTTCTTCGAAGAATTTCCATGACCTACAAAACAAGAACAAAGATGAAGATCTAAACCCTTGAAATGGTTAGTGAATGCATATGATGTTTTATGATGTTTATGATGTATGCACAAACATATGTACAAGCAAATCACACCAAACCCTAGTTTCAGGCTTGCATGAGGTTTCATAGGTAAGTACCCTCTTGAGTGTAGTTGGCTTAAAAAACCTGTCCTATAAATAGTAACCGGGTTCTAAGGAGCTCAATATCATTGGATTGTTTTCATTGTTCATTGTTTTGGTTTAGCCACTTAACTAGCGACCAAAATATTCCAAGAAAACAACCCTCAATGAGTGTAGTATCGAGTATCTACCAACTTCAGACTACACCAAAGCCGGTCATCTCACTACTCCTAATAAAAGGCCAAGATGGTCAAGTAAGGTTCTAGGTCATTAGTGCTTAGTGACATCACTCAGCGGCCCCGTACTCTCCTTGATTGAACTCAAGGGTTACCGGTACTCACAAATATGTCGCACTAATATAGCTATTGCTTCAACCGTGTCGGTATACCCCGTACAGTTTCCACAACGTATTGCTATCTATGAATGTTCCCCAAATCCGGGTGTAGGATTGTAAACCCAAACAAGAGAGCCAAGATATAAAGCAATCAAATTAAACAATTCGTCATGCAAGAGGGTGATCTAAGCCCTAAGGTTACTCCACTTTTAGATTTCTCCCCAGCAGAGTCGCCAGTTCTGTGATACGGTGGGAGAACTGACTAGGGTTTTGCGTTTGTTTTCGCAAATGTTTTGGTTGAGCAAGAGTCGCCACCGACTTTTTATTTTATCCTAAGGAAAGGTTAAAAAGCACAGCAAAAACCTTTGAGATGTTTTCTTGGGTTCGGGAAGTAGATTATAGAAAGGGAAGGTATTAGCACCCTTTCTATCCATGGTTATCCATGGGCTCTTAGTTACTTGCTTAGATCAACTTGCTTTGATTTTCAATTGTTTGAAATGGTGCTTTGTGCGTGTTTTTGAAAATGTTTTGAAAAAGATGCCTTGTCTAGGCAACCCTTGTAATAATTCTTTACTCGAATGTTTTACAAAAGGTGTTTGTCTTTTTGAAAAGATGTTTCAAGGTTTTTTTTTTAAAGTTGTTTTGAAAATGTAGCGATGTGTGGTTTGAAAAATAGGCAAGTGTTTTTGTTTTGCAAGTTGACAAGTACTCAAGAGCTATCTACCCTAAAGTTCTCAAAGATCTTTACTATGTTTTAACCCTTTTAACAATTTTGTTCCACCATTGCATTTGGTGGACAATCTTGTGTTAGGATGTTAACGGGACGGGCGCGGGTCATCGTTTAGACCATGATTGCAATGGTGCCAAGTATCTTTGGGCAATTTTTCCTTTAAGGGACTTGATCATTTTTAGGCAACTTTCGAAAGCGTCATCGAGGGACTATGATCATTTGAATTGTTTTACTTTGCCCAAAGAGACCTAACATCCAATATGGCCCATTATTGAAGGCAACAAGTGGAATACCCTAGGGGTGCAAGTGTGATTAGTGTTGTCCATTTTCATGCTTGTTTATCTTGAAGTTAGGTCAAACTATTTTGGTTAATTGATTTGCATACAAACCCTAATTCTAGCATGGTATAATTAGAAAGTTTTAAAGTGCGAAAAAATAAAGTTCCTAAGTTATTACAACACAATATATGGGATGGGGGGTACAAATGTTCAAATGGGGGTATTTTAGCAAGAAATTAAATCCTAGACTATTACATCAAATCTTGGAATTTTACAAGGTATTTAATTGCACAAGTATTAAACCAAATAAAAATAAATATGCAAAATGCCAAAATGGTTTTCATATGTATGTAAAAAATATTTATCATGTACCAAATAAACAAAAATAAAATTAATTAATTTTTTGGTATTTTTATGCATTTAGGGCAAAAACCCTAATTTTACAAATAAAAGTATTTATTGTATAATATATGCAATATTTATTAATTATATACTCAAAATAAATAAAAGAAGGTATCTTATATAAAAAGTATTTTTTGAGGTCAAAATATTAATAAAAACAAAAATGTATTAATTCTTTGTATTTTTCTAAATATATTAATAAACATATATACATTTACATTATTTATTGAATATTTATTATATGTACAAGAATAAAAATATTTAATATTAAAAAAAAGTATATATTTTTTATACAATGTTTTCAAGAGATAACATAAAATAAAAATCAGAAATAAAATATGTTTGTATTATTTTTTTTGTATTTTAAAATAAATGAGTATTTATGTATTATTTATATGTACAAACATTAATTTAAACAAATAAATGCCTAATAAATACAAAAATGGTTTGAAAAATATTTTTTATATTTTTAATATTATGAGAAAAAAATAAATAAGTCAGAAACAACAAGAAAAGTCAAAAAAAAATGTTTCAAATAAGCACAATGGGCCAAGGGGGTTCAAAAGTGAAGATGTGGTGCAAATAGGAAAATAAGACAAGCCCAGCCCAAAGGACCTTGTCTTCAACCTCTGGCCAGAAGCTTGTCAAAAAACGCGCGCCTCCTACACTGATTTAAACATCTTGATTCCTGGACTTTTAGCACAAACTCATAACATAAAAAATGTTAAGCATCAAACCACGATTCTGGACATATAAAGAACTCATCCTAACTCTCAGAAATGAGGGAGAAATTCTCTCTCCCCAATTTTTAACCTAACTTTTTATCAATGTTCAGACCTCAAATTCTCATAGCACATGCAAAATAAATGGAAAGTAAAGATATGTATAGTTTCAGGGACATGAGCATGACATTTTTCATTCACAAACTTAGAGCTAATTCTTCCTACATTGAGAGATAGAAATCCAAAAATTTACCTGTTCAGTTGGAATCGTGTGCAGCAATGGAGATGCTTTCAAGGCAAGGTAATGATTGGTATAGCTTGCTTAATGTCCAGGGATGCTATTCCAATGCTTGGTATGCTTTGAACCCTACTATATCAAGCTGCAGAAGTCAACCTGCAAGAGGAAAAAATGAAAATGGCAGAACTGAATAGAGGTGTTACAGGTTATGTTTAGGACTTGGAACAGTTTGCATGGATGGTAGGGAAAGTGTTTGAACTAGTTTGGATGAAAGTGCACGATGGAAATGAGCTGTGGGATTCAAACTGCAACCTATGCCCTGTTTTTGCAGTTTAATGGTGATTCTGTGTTTGATGATGTTTGGAACTTGGTTGGCTTGTGTTTCAGCTTAGGTTTAGTGTTTAGAATGTGTACAATAACTTTGCTTAAGGTTGTCTTGGCTGAGATGAGAGTTGGGGGTTGTTATGTCAAGTTTCTTTTTACTTAAGCAACAAAATGCCAAGTTCTGTTTTAGACTGATGGAGGCCCCTCTAATGTGCTGCTAAGCATGCCCTTGATCAGTGGGATTAGCTCAATAACTTGTGCCAAAGAGATTTGTTGTGTACCTCTTGATTTACAAATTGACATAAAGTTCTACTTTTTCAAAAATGGACATAATGCTTTTTCTATTTTAGGACTAAACCTTCATGTAATACTTAAACACATAATGCAAGGCTTGAACACAAAGGGTTTGCATTTAATTTATGAGTGCAAATGGGATATAGGACCTGTAATCAAGTTGTGCAAGCTGATTTGAAAAATTGCACAAGTTATGAACATGTACATGGCCATGAATCAAAGTGACTTTTTCCCAACTTGCCAAATTTGATTCTCTCTAACCATGGGGTTGTTTGATGAGTTCTTGGATATTTTGGAAAGCTTGGAATGTGTATTACAATCCATATTTGTAATGCAAATTGAAATTCCAAGTGGAAGTATGTGAAAAGTGGTCTTGAAGTTAGGCAAAAACCTTGCCTAAAATAGGTCAAAATTTTTCTAAGTTAAGAATGGTTTGGTACCCTTGTTCCAAAAATTGTAACTTGAGCTAAAAGCTTCTTTTAAGGAAACTTTGGGAATCAAAGTTGTAGATTTTGCAATGGACTACAACTTTCATGTTTTGACTTTTCCTTGAATCCAAATGCATCTTGATGAGAAAGTGGGACAAAGTTAGGAAAAAATTAGGGTTTTTCATAACTTAGAAAAATTCTAAGTTATGAAAAATCTTCATTTCAAACCCTAAATTGTGATTTTTGATTTCTTGATGAACAAGCTTCATGTTTTGATGAAAAGTGAATCTTGACACTTGATTTTGACCAAAAAGTCAAAGTTTGACTTTTCAGTATACAGTCAAAAATTGATCAATTGACTGGAAAATTCATCTGTCAAGCTTATGCATTTGGGATCTTTTGAATTTGTTGAACATGTCAAGACAATTTCATAGGGTCCTTGAGTCCATAGGTGAGCTTGGTTTGCCATTGGCTAGGTCAAACACTCAGAAATTGCCTTTGTGCTGTCAAAACCTTAAAAATGACCATTTTGCCCTTTTGGTGATCTGATCAAATTTCTTGGGGGATTGTGATTCAAACTTGATCTAATGGTTCATATAAGTTCATTATGTTGATGTGGGTCAAAAATCATGAGGTTTGACTGTCAATTGGCCATAGTTGACTTTTTCCCCAATACAGCTGATTTCTAGGTCAACTGTCCAATTGACTAGACAAAGGTTGGAATCAAGGCTTGAAACTTGGTATGGGTAAACTTGGGAGTCCAACATGAAGCATGGAAGTCATCTTAGGCATTTTAGGTCAAAACATCTTTGTGCAAACACAAACCCTAATTTGGGTCAACAATGCTAGGAGAAGTCTGGAGCAGAGGAAACCCTAACTGGATCTTGAGCTCCAAGGGCCTTGTGATGAGAAAATATTGAGAAAATGGGAGGGAAAATTTTGGGGTACAACAACCTTCTTCTATCACTGCCTTGGCATCCTTTAAAGATGACATCCTGAGTGGAGGCCTTGTGATCTTGGGAACTTGAGACACAACCTTGGTTACTGCCAAATCTTGCGGGACTTCTTCAAAGTCCTGGAATGGAGTTTTAATAAATTCACCATCTAATTCCACATATCTGAAGGAATTGAGATGGATGATCATATACTCTTCTTCTCCATGAACGGTGATGATCTTCCCTTGAATTGGATATTTTAGCATTTGGTGCAACGTAGAATTAACAACACCAGCATTGTGGATCCATGGTCGGCCTAGCAAGCAAGAATATGAAGGGTGAATATCCATTACATAAAAAGTTGAATCAAATGTTTGGGTTCCAACCTTTATGGGGATAACCACTTCCCCATGCACCATCCTTTTTGAGCCGTCAAAGGCCCTCACTACTATGTTTCTTGGCTTTAATGTCAATCCCTTACAATCAAGACTATCAAGAGCCTTTTTAGGCAACACATTCAGAGACGACCCGGTGTCCACCAAAACATGAGCCAAGGTTGTGCCCCTGCATTCCACAGAGACATGCAATGCCTCATTATGCTTCCTTCCTCTTGGCATTAAATCAACATCCAAAAAACTTAGACCATTATCTGCAGTCAAGCTGGCTACGCAGTCTTGAACAGATCGATAGATGTTTCTTGGGGTACATGAGAGGTTTTCAAGAATTTTACCAAGGCTTTTGCATGAGCCTCGTAACATAGTAATAAAGCCAGCATGGAAATTTTTGATGGAGTTTACCCCAGTTTCTCGACTACATTGTAGTCACTTCTTTTTATGATCTTTAGAATTTCCTCCATCTTTTTGCGGGAGGTCTCAGGGATAGCCAATGATTGTGCCTTCGCCCGGAGAGGCTCAATCAGAATACTTTTACCTTGAGTCTCAGTTGACTCGGCAGCATGCATATCAGTAGGGGTGATAGCAAGGATTGTAACAGCTTTTTTAGTAGGAGTATTAGCAGAGATTATTGTAGGACTGGGAACAGCCATTGGAGGAGCAACAACAACAGGAATGATTACTGGTCCAGAAACTACTTCTGGGGGAGCAATTTCTAGAGATAATATCCTTGCTAGTCCCTGCAATATTACTGATATCAGATTCAACTTTCTCAGAACTTGAATCATCGGCAGCTGGCCAATCTTGCTTGATACTATGGTAGTAGACATCCCCTCCATAATCCATGGTACAGTTTTGTCTGACGAATACGGGATTGGTCCAGCCATTGTAATTATCAAATGAGCTAATTTTGGAACTGATGTAATTCTAACGGGTCTTTTGGTGGAGACCCTGGAAGAATTGGCGGAAATGGTAACGATGGAAACATCATTATAAGAAATAGTTGGAACAAAAGTCTTTTCGAACAGAAATTCCTTGTTATCTATTAGGTACTGAACGTCTGCTTTCAACAAAGGACAACTGGTTGGTGAGGACAAACAGAAATGACAGCTTTCATCACAGCCTAGGAAAACAATGGCATTCAATAAGTTCTTTTTGATAATTAGGAGTGGGGTCATAAGTTCATCAACTGAAGTAATAAACATATCTTCTTCAATGGCGTTGGCATTATGGCCGTGCTTGGGCATGGGGGAAGAAATGACATTGGGCTTTTCTGGCGCATCGAATTCAATCTCTTTGGCTTCAAGGAGGTCTTGTACTTTGTTCTTCACAACCCAACAGTTGTTAGTGTCATGGTCGGGACTCTCAGAGTGGTATGCACAGCGGACATTAGGATGATAGTGAGGGGAGGTTGTTTTAGGGTTCTTTAGAGCTTTTTTCAAGGACACTAGATTGGATCTTAACAAATGTGGCAATACCTGAGATAGGGTCATATTAATTCAAGTGAATTGTATGACTGGTCTTTCCATTCTTGGTTGGTTGTTTCTTTACTGATCAGGCGCAGGTTTAGGAATCATAACATCCCCCACCATTGGATGACGTTCGACCCTATCTTGATTTCTCTGAGGATATACAGCAATCACTTATTTCTTTCCGATGAATGGATTCCTTATAGCAGCAGAGGATGCATCTTTTTGAATCTTTCCATTCTTTATCCCGACTTCTACCCTTTCTCCGGTCAATATCAGTTTGGTAAAACCTGCCGATGAACTCCCAATTAATTGATTAAAGAAGGGACCAGACAAGGTGCCCAAAACATGTCTACCAATTCTATTTCATAGAGGGGAGGTTGAACTTGTCCGGCCAAGTCCCTCCATTTTTGTGCATAATCCTTGAAGCCTTCAGTTGAAACCATGGTCATACTCTGGAGTTGAGTACGGGTAGGTGCAAGATCAGCGTTGGATTGGTATTGTTTGTAAAAGGCTGCAGCAAGATCTTCCCAGTTATGAACATTGGCTCTTTCTAGCTGATAAAACCAATCATGTTGAATTCCAGACAGACTGTCTTGGAAGAAATGTACCCATAAATCCGTGTCAGCAGTATGAGGCTGGATTTTCCTCACATAGGACCGGAGATGCATTTTGGGGCATGAGACTCCGTCATATTTGGCGAACACAGGTGCTTTGAATTTTGGATGAATGACAATTCCTGATACTAATCCCAACTCCTCAAAGTCCAATCCAGACACTTTTTGGATTTCCATTGCGCTTAACCGCTCTTCTAGATGCTTATACTTGTCATCAGCTGGAGGATATTGTTCTTCAGAAAAGTCTTCTTCTTCCTCTTCCTCTTCTAAATCAGACTGAACAACTGTTTCCTTGCCTTTCCCGTCTTTATTGTCTTTCTCACCGGATGTCGTTGCAAAGTCTAAGGCCCTTCTTGTTTGCCCTTGGAATCTTCTTCCCATGTTCAGAATTCCGATTATTTTCTTCGTCTCTTTTTTTCTTCTCCCCAACCAGCAAGGTCTTTAACTCTTCTTGTCCTTTGGCTAGAGTTAAGAACAACTGTTGAAACTGTGCATTCTGAGCTTGGAGGTCCTTCAGCGTTTGCTCGAGATCCATCTTACTGAAATAAATAGTAGAGAGATGAGGAGACTTGTTGCAAGAAACCTGCTTATGTTATGATGAATGGTAAATGTGTATACAATGATTTTAAGATTCAAATTTGTTTTACACAAAAAGGAAACACACGTTATATTAAGATGAAAAGGTAGTACGCATCCTTTTTGGCGCAATGTAGGCATTCAGAGTCTGCTCCTCATGAAGTTTCTTAGTAAGTTCCAAAACCTTCTTCTCGCTTGCGTAGAATTGGGCTTCGAAAGTATCTCGCTCCCCCTTGAGTTGTATTCAATCTCTTTGTATGTCTTCAAGAGAGGTGGGCATGTCAGGATGTAGGATTGTGTATGGAACATCTCCTTCCATGGCAGGCTCAATGATTACTGGGAGAATGGAGGGATAAGGCATCATAAGACTCTGAGCACGAGTTCGTACCCATTTAAGGTAAGGCTCAAGAGGGATGGAATTTTTATGCCCCAAAGTCTTGCTATCTACCTTGTTAACATCCTCCAAGCTCGGATAAATCTCTGGTGAATACCTTGATCGTCGTTGTCGTAGTCAAATACCAAACCTTGAATCAGCATCTCATGAGGGCCATCCCTTTGGGCGTAACCAAACAGTCTTAAGGCTAAGTAGGGGTTGTAGGTGATACCTCCCCTAATGGGAAGTAAAGGGACATTAGGAAATTCTCTATAACGGTCAACAATAGTAACATTCTCTATGGATCGGGAGCACCAATGAATATCTGAATGTTTGACCATCATCAGCCTTTGTGACCACTTTGAACCTTGCTCGTTATTTAATACAGATTGTGGAAGATGCGAAATAAACCATCTTTCCAAGAGAGGAGTGCAACATATAAGGACACCCCTTTTCCTCATTGTGCGAGTGTGAAAAAAGTGTAAGATGTCTCCTAGAAAAGTAGGCATCGGGTTGCAGGATATGAAAATTTTGACGACGTTCACATCTATGAGTTGGTCAGGATTTGGAAACAAGGTCATCCCATAGATGAGGAGAGCCACAATTTCCTCAAAAGATTGCAGGTCCAAAGAATTCCAACAATTTTGGGCTTTCTCAAACAAGAACTTTGCAGGGAAACCTTTGACACCACTCCTTGTTTCCCAATGAGTTATGACATCAGATGAGTGCAAGTGTAGATCTTGAGCATTCTCTTCTGGCTTTGGGTATCTTTCCATACCGTTTAAAGTTAGTTGGTTTAGAATAGGAATCCTCAAGAGTTGGTAGAATTCTTCCAAAGTAGGCACAAGTTAATAGTCGGGAAATGTGAAACAATGGTGTAAAGGATCAAGGAACTGAAAGAGCACCTTCATCATGTCCTCATCTGTGTTGGAGATAACCAAGTTGAGTAGGCGACCATGTCTCTCGGTGAATGGAGAGTTTTCAGGAATCCTTGAAGCTAGCTCCTTAAGTTGTGGAGGGATCCTTACAAGGTTGACTTGAATAGTTTTCCTGCGAATAGAATCCATGTCCTACAAAATAGAACAAAGATAAATCCCAAGATCCTTGAAATGGTTAGTGAATGAGTATGATGTTATGATGTTCATGATGTTATGTACAAGTATGTATACACAAACAAAGCAAACCAGTCCTTAGGTTTAGGCTTGCATGGGGTTTTATAGGTAAGTACTCTCTTGAAGTTTAGTTGGCTCAAACCTATCCTAGCAATAGTAATTGGGTTCTAAGGAGCTCAATATCACTGGCTTGTTTCCTTGAGCATTGTCTCAGCACAAGCCTCTTTAATGGCGACCGAGATATCTCAAAAAACCAAACCTCAATGAGTGTAGTATCGGGTATTTACCAACTTCGGACTGTACCAAAGCTGGTCATCTCACTACGTCCTAAAGGCTAACTTGGTCAAGTAAAGGTTCTAAAGGTTCATTAGTGCTTCATTACATCACTCATCAGCCCAGTATTCTCTTTGATTAACTCAAAGGCTACCGGTACCCACAAATATGTCGCACTAACGTAGCTATTGTTTAGACCATGTCGGTATACCCCACACATTTTCCAAAACATGTTTCTACTTACCTATAATGTATCCTAAATCCGGGTAGAGGATTCAAACCCAAATAAAGAACCATATAAGTCAAACAATGCAAGCAAGTAAATGTGATCTAACCTTAAGGTAACCGCACTTTTAAAATTAATCCCCAACAGAGTCGCCAGTTCTGTGATACAGTGGGAGAACTGACTTGAGGGTTTTACGTTTGATCGCAAATGTTGCTATTAGTAAGAGTCTCCAATGATTTTTCTTTTATCCAAAAGGAAAGGTGAAAAAGCACAAGAAAGACCTTTGAGATTATTTCTTGAGTTCGGGGGGTAGATTATGAAAAGGGAAGGTATTATCACCCTTTTCATCCATGGTTTTCCATGGGATCTTAGTTACTTGCTAGATCACTTGCTTTTTGTTTGAAATTGTGTTTGGTTTGGTTTTTGAAAGCATTTTGTAAAGAGGCTATTGTTTAGGCAATCTTGGTAATGATTCTTGTTTGTAATAATGTATACAAAGATGTTTGATCTTTTTTTGAAAATATTTTCAAGTTTTATAAGATGTTTTGAAAATAGCAAGGATGTTTGTTAGAAATTGAGCAAGTAATTAGGAGCATTATACCTACTCAAAAGTCTTTCTTGTTCATTTTCCTTTTCCTTTGACATTGTTATCTTACCATTGATTTGGAAAGTAACCCTATCTTTGGATGTAAACGGGACGGGAGTGGGTCATCGTATAACCATGATTAACAATGTTGCAATGTATCTTAGCATTTATTTTAGGGACTAAGATCATTTTGAAAGGCAACATGGATAGCGTCATTGAGGGACTATGATCTTTGTATTTGCTTTGTTTTTGCTAACATACCTTGCATGCATAATATGCTCATTTTGTATAAGGCAACCAAGTGGAATAACCCTAGGGGTGCTTGTGTGCAAGTGTATTGTTTTCATGCTTGTTTTTATCTTGAATTAGGATTTTCTAAGTATTGGTTTTAGTCTTTCCATACAAACCCTAATTACTAGCATTTGCATATAAAAAGCGATAAATTGTGGAATTTAAAATTACTACGTTATTACAACAATTTGCAAGAATTTTAAACCTAGTTAGTCTATTACAACCATATTGAATTGGCATCAATGTACAAGGAAATAAATAAGTAAAAAGTATAAAATGAATAAATGTACAAAAATGAAAAATGTGAAGTAAATGGATATTTGTTTAGTTTTCATGAGAAAAGGGAATTTGTTTTAACCTAATTAGTTAAAGAAAATAATTAATCAAACTTAAATTTATTAAGATAAAATTTTAAATAAAACCCTAAATTTGTTAATTGAATAAAAGAAAATAAAATTAAAAAAAGTATTTTTTTTGGTATTTTTGTCTTAAAAATATTTATAGCATTATAAAATATTATTGGTCTTTTTTTTATATATGAATAAATATATTTTAATAGGTGTAAAAGAAAAATAAATAATAACCTAGTTTTAATTTAAATTTACAAGACTTGCTAATAAAAAAAATAAAGTATAGTTAGAAAAATAAATTTTTGTGATTTTTTAATATTAGGAAAAATGTTTAAGAAAATAAAAATGAAATTAAAAAAAACAACTTGGGCCAGCGGTGCAAACAACCTGCAGGGGGTTAGCTAGCAAAAAAAACAAAATAGACAGGCCCAAGAAGGCCCAACGCGTGCAAAATGAAAAATCAGAAAACCAGGAAATGTGAAAAATCCAAAAGTGTACCACTGGGGCTCGAACCCAGGTCCTAAAGGTTACAGGCACGCGCTTCTACCACTGGGGTGGCTATACATTCGTTAACATAGGAAAATCAATAAATATACAAGGCAAAACGCGCCCTGATGACTTCATCTTCAACCTCCAGCCAGACCAACTGTAACTTGCTCATTTCTCATCAAAAATGAAAACTGTAAACATGAAACTTGTAGAAAATTTTCTCACGGTTTCAGAAATATAAAGCATTAAAACTATAGATCAAATATAAGCATGAATTTTAATGGCCCAAATCTGAACCATAAAAATCTCAGAATTTTCAGTTTCAAAATTCTCAAGCTCAAGCAAAATTAATGGAAACTATGGACATGGTTAGCTTTAAGGCAATGATATCTACATGTTTTGTTCACAAATAAATCATTGATGATGCATGTATGAAGAGTTCCAAAGTTAGAAAAATTACCTCAAAACTGGAAATCATGTTTTGAGTTTGAGCTTATTTCAAGTGATGGTGATGATCAGGTTAGCTTCCTTGAGGTCCCAGGAAGCTAATGCAATGATTAGCTTGAGCAATAGATGGCTGAAATGGTTTGGAGAAGTCAATGTGCAGAGTTCTATGTTTGGAAATGGAGGATGGTGTTAATGGTGTTACAGTTCTATAACAGGGTGTGGGATCAATTCTATATGATGTTTAGAAACATTAGAAACCAAAAGGCCAAGAAACACACGAGTAGATTATGAGTTTCAAGTTTTTGGTCAATTTATGTGAAAATGGAAGTGTGAAGTGTGATTTTAAGTTCTAGGTTCTTTCAAAGCTTGAGCATTCTTCTGTTTATTTCAAAAGGTTTGTGTATGTATAAACAAAAGTGTTTGAGAGCTTTGGATAATCAGAAGTACAAGTTTCTAGCTTTTATCTAGGTTACTTGATTTTGAAGAAAAGAGGGAAACAAGATTCAAGGATAGGTACAAGCATGGGATGGATGATTTTAAGTGTTTGAAACATTTCTCATGAGTTATAGGACCTGTTTGATCAGAAGAGAACAAGTGCAAGGCTCAAGAAGCAGTTTTGTACAAAAAGTCACTTTATCAAAATGGCAATGTAACCTTTCTTCCAAAAATGGATATAAAACATGTCCATGCATTGAATGCTTGAAGTGAGGCCTCTAAGAGCTGTGTAAACCATTAATTATGGAGTGCCTAACAAGTTTGAGGCCTGCAAAGTAGAGTTAATGCAGCACAACTTTGAATTTGAATTTTGTTCACCACTAAAATGAGTTGTAATTAAAGTGATAAAACCCTAACTTCATATCTTCGATTCTCCCTACTCAAGAATGATCTCAAGGAGTTCTGGTACATTTTGGAAAGCTTGAAATGTGCTCTAAAACCCATATTTGAATTGATTTTGAAGATTCCCATTGGAAATATATGAAAAAGTGCCATGAAGTTGGGTCAAAATCCTAACTAAATTAGGGCAAAATTTCACTAAGTGTTTTGTTTCATGACCACATGTTCTTAAAATAATTAATTGAGATCCAAGAATTTTTGGGAGAAGTTGGGTGAAGAAAATTTGTAGATTTCATGGAGATCTACAAATTTCATGTTGTAAGTTTCTCTTGAATCATCTTGCATCATGGTGAAAGTTTTGCTCAAAGTTATGAAAAAATAAGAAATTTTCAACACTTAGAAACATTTCTAAGTTTAGAAATTTTAACTTTTCAAAATGAAATCTTGAATTTTTGATTTCTTGATGAATAAGTTTCATATTTTTACATGTTTTAATGAATTGTGATCTTTGGCATTTGAATTTGACTAAAAAGTCAGAGTTTGACTTTTCAGTATATAGTTGACTTTTGATCAGTTGACTGCAAAATTCATCTATCAATCTAGTGGACTTGCAATGTTTTGAACCATGTCATTAAGTCAAAATGATGAAATTGGACTCTTGAGATCATTCCTTAAAACAATTGATCATTTGCTAGGTCAAAAATCAGAAATTGCCCTTTCCTTGTCAAAACCCTTATTTTGACCATTTTGCCCTTTTGGAGATTTGATCAAATTTCTTGAGGAGTAGTGATCTAAACTTGATCAAATGATACATATGAGTTTAAAATGTTGATGTGGATAAAAAATTAGGAATTTTGACTATAAATTGGCCATAGTTGACTTTTCCCCAATACAACTAATTTTTAGGTCAAATGCTTAATTGACTTGTCAAAAATGTGATCCAAGGCTTGAAACTTGACATGAGTATATTGGGGGTCCATAATGATCCATGAAAACCATATGGGGCATAGAAAGTTCAAAAATCCTTGTGTAAACTCAAACCCTAATTTTGGTCATTTGTGCTTAAGGAGGTGTCTTGAGCTGATCAACCCTAATGCAGTCTTGAGCTAAGGAGATCTTGTGAGCAAATTCTTGATAAGTGAGAGGGAAAATTTTGAGGTACAACAGTCTCATTCTTGAAAAAACTCCCTATGAAATTTTGAAGGGTAGAAAACCAAGTTTATCTCATCTTCATGTCTTTGGATGTAAATTTTTTGTTTTAAATAATGGAAAAGATAATCTTGGAAAATTCGATGCGAAAGCTGATGAAGGTATTTTTCTTGGATACTCTCAATCTAGTAAAGAATATAGAGTTTATAGCAAAAGATTACTTATTATTGAGGAGTCCGTCCATGATACTTTTGATGAGACTTTCCCAAATAGTGTTGGGAAAGGTTATTCTTTTCATGGTGTAGGTGCATCTACAGAAGACATAATCAAGGACATCGATAAAGGAGTTGATCAACCTAAATCGGTAGAAATTGAGAAGGATAAAGATGACTACCATGAAAAGAAAGATGATGAAAGTCATTAAGAAAATGATGGTCGTCCATTGGAGTGGAGACTACTTGCTCTAAGATAAGTAATTTTTGTTATCATCATGCATATCTATCACAAATTGAACCTAAAAACGCTAAGGATTCCTTACTTGATGAGCATTGCCTTATGGCCATGCAAGAAGAATTAAATCAATTTGAAAGAAATGACATTTGGAACATTGGTCCTTGTCCACAAGATCATAAAATTATAGGCACTCGATGGGTATTTAGGAATAAACTTGATGAGCGTGATGTATTAATAAGAAATAAGGCCCATCTTATGGCTCAAGCGTATAATTGTGAGTGCAACTTCACTATTAGAGGTTTTGCAAGATGTCAAAACTCGGAAAGCTAGCATTTAAGTATGGTGGACAATATCCTTATGTCTTGTGACACTCCATTTCATTTGAGGTCTTAGGGAATCATTTAAAATAACTTTAAAATAGGTCCTAGTCATGAAAAATCAGTTTTTGCACAAAATCAGCACTTATGTGTCAACCAGAAATTTCCATGTGTCAACATATAAATTCTGCATTTATGCATTTTCTTAAAAGCTTAAGTATAGGTCGAGACATACGATTTTTAGGTCAACACATGTACTTCATTATTAAAGCTTTCAGCATTTCTGCTATAAAACACAGGCACATATGTCATCACATACGATTTTCAGCTCAGCACATGTACTGTATTTTTAAAGCCTATCATTATTGTTTTACATGTGTCGACGCATAACTTTTTCAGGTTGACATATTTTGTTTTGTTTGGTCATTTTTTCATTATATTTCATTCCGAGACTACCCTTTTTTACCTAAAAAGAGTCCAACTATAAATATATCATTCATGAATCATTTCAACTTTATGATACCATAAAATTAGCCTACATTTATTCTTCTTCAACCTTCCAATCTATGCATACAAACCAACATTACATTGTGATGATGTTCTGTCGAGGTTCCATCTAGACGAAGAATTGTGGATTTCCAATTGGTTTGGTTTGAGATTTATAGGGGTATTCATCTGAGAAAAATCATTGGGTTTGTCTTCCAAAATCATTTGTTGACTTATAGGTTTTCGTGCAAGATCGTAAGAAGGACCGTCCATGTGAAAAATCCCTGAGAGTGTTTGGAATATTTTCAAGGAACCTTAGAGTGGTTGAAATATTTTTAAGGAAGTAGCAAAAATTGGTTGATAGAATCAATGATCTTGTGTTGATAGTTTACAATCAGATTTACTCGAGTGAAAAATCCCTTGGAGTGTTTGAAATCTTTGCAAGGAACCTTGGGGTGTTTGAAATCCTTTTAAGGAAGTAGCTTAAGTGACAAAAAGGTTGCATCTATTGGTCTTGGTCTTGTTGAAGGTCGAAAGAAGAGAAGGGGTTGAATCGATATTGTTGTACCCTAAAATTTGCCCTCTCATTTCTCAAGGAATCACCTAGGATCCTCAAGTTTGCTTCCATCCAATTACAAGCCTTGAATTGCAATTTTTCAAGGAAATCATCCACAAGGCCAAAATGGTCATTTGCACGCTGAAAGGTCAAACTTTTACTTTTGGACAAAACTAAGTTTCAAGAATCATATTTCATCGAGACATGTTGAAATTTGAAATTTGTTTCATCTAAAAATTCAAAAGTCAAATTTACTTTGGAAAAGTCAAAATTTTAAATACTTAGAACTTTTCTAAAGTATGACACTTCAGAACTTCTGATCCAGCCTCCGTGCAAGTACAGTCAGAAGTTGCAAACATGGTTCAGAACATAGCCTTCAGTCAGAACATGGCTCTTCAGCCTCTACACAAGCTCAGTCAGAGTTTTCCAGGGTAATTTGAAGAAGGTTAAGAAGCATGCTGCAAGCTTTCTAGAAAGTCTAAAATCTCCTTTAGAACATGCTGGAGCCAGAAGATAAGAGGATTAGAAGATGGGATGCTACGCTGAAGCAGAACTTCTGATCCAGAACTAAGCCTTGGTGTAGAGTTTCACGTTGTAGTATTTCTGGTTGTGATAAGTCTCATCATCATTTAATGCTCATTTAATGCTCATTTAATGCTCACAACCACCTTCTGAGTCTTTATCCAAAGGATTTTCACCACGTGTATCTCTACTGTCTTGGGATAGTAACTTTGCTACTAAGCCCATGCTTTGATTTTTGCTTTTCCTTAATTCCTGCTGACAACCACCGTGCTTGCTTCAAAAACAAGGCAGCGCTTCAGCACATGAAGGCTATATTCAACGCTTTGGTCAGAACATGACTGAATCCCAAAACCTTGTTTATATAACTTTCTGTAGACCTATAACCAACAGCTAGTTCAGCCTACGCCTGCATCCCATGATTGCACTAAACTAGCATACGAAAACTGTGATGAAAAACCAAAGGAACATGATGCTAAAACAGGTTCAAATCCCATTTGTTTTCCCCCTAAAAAAATCACAGCAAATTCATCTATAAATACTTGGCTCCATCACACGTTCAAGGAGCTGGCTTTTGAAGAGAGAGATTGGCCAAAAGAGAGAAAAGGAAGTTGTGAAACCTTCATAAAAATCCATATTTCTCATACACAAAAACAAACCTTTGTTCTTCCCTTTGAACCAAAGAACACAACCAGTCTTCCGTCTCTCTTGCTGACTCAGAACATCCAAAGGAAGCCACTCGAAGCTCCAAGCACGCTTCAGGTAAGTGTTTCTGACTTTGCTTGTTTTTCATTCTGAACATCATTAACATGTAAATATCATAGTATTAATGTTGTACATATCATTGCATGATTAGAAAAACCGTGGATCAGAACTTCTTGATTAGGCCTAGACTCAGATTTAGGATTAGAACTTCTATGAACTGTTGTGCTGTTTTTTCTTCTGACTTGCTGTTTGTTAAAAAATGAATAAGTTCCTGACGTGCTGATTAATATGAGAAAAGAGTTGAAATGTAAATATAGAAATTCTGATTTTCACATGCTAGTAACACACATAACTTCTATGAATTTTTCTCATTACTAACGCACATTGAACTTCTGATTTTTTACATGCTGATAACGCACTGAACTGCTAATGTTCACTCAGTGGCTCAGCACAATATAGAACTTCTGATGACTCACTCACTATTCTAACACAGCACAGAACTTCTAAGTTCTCCTCACATGTCAAATACACTGAACTTCTGATGTTTCCATCAGCTATTTTCAAACACTCTGAGTTTCTGATTTTCACATACTGACAATACAGAACTTCTGACTTTTAGTTCACTGGCTGAACACCATCCATAACCTCTGTATTTTCCCTCTAACGTTTCTTGCAGGACCTCAGAGTTTACCAATCCATAACTTTTGATCCCACTGACGTCTCCTGTTGAGTCACAACACTCTTGGCTTCAGAACTTCTGATCCTAGTTGTTCTGCTTGCAGCAACACGCTGTTTATATCTTGCATTTATTTTCCTTTTCATCATTTTAATATTAACATAAAAAACATAAAAATATTTTCCTTTTCATTTATTTCCTTAAGACAAAAAACATTTTCTAAACAAATCCATTTCTTTCTTGTATTGTACATTTCAATATGGTTGTAATAGTAACTTAGGACTTATTTTTACTTGCATCCCCATTCATAAATTTGTACCCCCATCCCCTAAATATTGTAATAGCGTAGGACTTTACATTTCTGCAATTTATCGCTTTCAAACGTAAATGCTAGTAATTAGGCGTCTATGGCAAGATAAAACCAACAAGTAGACCACCAAAAATTCAGAGACAAATGCATGCAATCAAACACACTTTCACACATGCACCCTTAGGGTAATATCAATTGTTGCCTTACAAAAATGGCCATGTTATGCATGTGGGGTGTCTTAGCACAAACAAATCGAAGAATACAAGATCATAGTCCCTCGATGACGCTATCAAAGTTACCTTTCAAAATGATCTTAGTCCCTAAAAGAAAAGTGCTAAGTCATCTCACAATATTGTTGTCATGGTCATACGATGACCCAATGCCCGTCCCTTCACATCCAACGATGGGGCTTCTTACCAAAACAATGGTAAGATAGCAACATCTAAAGGAGGAGGAAAAAGAACATCTAAGACCTTTTGAGTAAGTAGATTACTTTTAGTTGCTTGCTCAATTTCAAAAGAAACATCCTTGCTATTTTAAAAAACAATCACTTACACTTCCAAAACATTTTCAAAACACTTTCCAAAACTTGAAATATTTTCAAAAGCTTAACACTTTGTATACGTTCTTACGAACGAGAACTATTACAAAGTTTGCATAAACGATGACACCTTTTCAAAATACTTTCAAAACTCACATCACAAAGCACATTTCAAAACAAAAGCAAGTCATCTAGCAAGCAACTAAGAGCCCATGGAAAACCATAGATGAAAAGGGTGCTAATACCTTCCCTTTACATAATCTACCCCCCGAACTCAAGAAACAATCTCAAAGGTATTTCCTATGCTTTTTCACCTTTCCTTTTGGATAAAAGAAAAGTCGGTGGCGACTCTTGCTAACCGCAAAATTTGCAAACACAAACGCAAAACCCTCAAGTCAGTTCTCCCACCGTATCACAAATATCAAACAGTTATGTTTTGTATAGTTTCTCTGAACACTTCTTTTGTATTCATACTTTTGCAAAGTAATAAAGGATCTTAATTCCAAAATTGGAATTGGGAGGAGATGTACCCTCATGCGAGGATGAAAGTGGAGAACTTCCTAAACAAATCCTTGTGTCTCTTTTACTTTTCACTTTTACTTGCTTTGATACTCATCAATCAATTTATCAAATAACATTGTGTTAACAATTGAATTGTAAGAATTTTCCTAGTTGGTTTTGATTTTAACTCAAGTGTGGATATAGCTTATAATCACTTTTGATTATAAGTGGTTTTGTATATATACACTAATCAAGGAAATATTATGAAAATTCACTTGCACTCCAAGTGTTTGATAAATTGTTTAGCTTGTTTAATTCAAATGAAAATTGCATTGTTCTATCTCTTACTTTCATTTACTCTCTATATGCAAATGTGTTGAATGTATTGTTTGATTGATTGATTCATATAGAACTTATATTTGATTATTAAAGTTTAAATAGCCTTGTTGATTATCTTATAATCACTTTGATTTTAAGGGCTTTTGCATATCAACAAATCTCAAAGAAAATTATGAAAATTTGATTGCGCACTTCATGTTCGATAAATTGTCATATTATGTTTTTAATATGAACTCATTCGAAATAGGAAACCATTGTGTTGAATATTAAATGATTAATTGAGATATTATTATGTTGATTGATTTTACCATTATGATTAATTCCACATGGCTCGTGCATATCCAAGTTTCCAATAATAAGGTTTTTTAGACTACTATGTTGATCTAGGTAAAAATCCTTCAGCTCAATATTATTTGTCAAATAAGTTTTAAATAATCATTTTGAAAGGTAATTTTCATTTGGGTGTCTATTCACCCTCTCTAGATCCGGTGTCGTAGTCTAACAATAATCAAGAGGAGGGCATTGATTATGAGGAGACTTATGCTCCAGTTGCCCGACTTAAGGATATATGCCATTTATTAGCTTATGCATGCTCTAAGAACTTCAAATTATATCAAATGGATGTAAAAAGTGTGTTCCTTAATGAATACATAAGTGAAGAAGTGTATGTTTATCAACCTCCTGGTTTTGAAAATTATGAGTTTTCTAATCATGTGTTCAAGTTAAAACGTACATTGTATTGTCTTAAATAAGCCCATAGGGCATGGTATGATCGACTTAGTATGTTTTTACTAGAATAAGTATATTCTAGAGGGAAATTAGACACTACACTCTTTATTAAACATAAAGGAAAGCATATTTTACTAGTTCAAATCTATGTTGATGATAAAATCACAAGTGGCATCTTCAAGAAGACCATACACTAGGCCCCATAAAACACTACAAAGAAAAATAAATTTTTGCAGATAAATCATATGGTCTCTTTGAGTAGAACAATACATACTAGCTTCTCATGGCTAGAATCACACAAACCCAGTTAAGGGCATACACATCTACACCTTATAGCCACGTGTCACGACATGTTTTCTGACATCACAATCTTCCCAAGCTTTAACCAGACGTAAGCTCCATAATATCTGCACTACAGCAACAACAAGCCATAGACAAGTTATTTACTCCTCATGTCATGGATAGTCAATGCTCCTCCTAAACATGAACTTGAGCACGAGATGAAAGTCATATAAATATTTTCACATTCTCATAGTGCGGGGAAAACATATCATATATCTCGATGAACACCCCTGTAGAACATCTTTATATACTGTAAAATCAAACATGACTTTTACAGATCCATATATACTAGCTCTTTGGGAATAACTCCAAGCACCCTGAGTTATACACACAACAAGGACACAATTGATAACGTCCTCACAATTCCACAAGCACACTTGATTTGGAATTTCTCACATATTCCAGAATAAATGTCCTTAGTTTTCTTGCTATTCAAGATCTAGATTGCCACACTTTATCACTTATAGTAGAAGAAACCACCTCCTCAACAGGCATTTTGATCAGATCTCAGTATATTATTTCCTTATTCTACCCTTTCATTCACTAGAAACTATTGATACTAGCGAAGACTTCAAAAAGATAGTAATCATGTATTACCAGAACATACTACTATACACAAGATCAGAATCTACACATTCTAATCCTCATAGTCGAAATTACAACTTATGACAACCATGCTCGAGCATCTAACTCCATATGCTCAAATCCAAGCATCTTCCAAAACATACCCAACATGATGTTACAACATCATTTAGAATATCAGATTCATAACAAAGAACCTAAACACCATGTTTCTTGAACACAAAATTCAAAGGACTTTATTATGCAGAGAAGTCCTTTAAGAAGTAGCAAAAAAAACAAGAAGATCTCAAAAGATCACACATTTTGCAGCTCATTCAGGTTAATATAAGCACCTGAACACCATAGAGAGAAATAAACTATCAACAATATCTGAATCAAAGGTTAAAATAGTAGATTTACATTCACACCTTAAATAAGTACCCTACTCCCGAAAAGGTCTTTATCATAAGTAACATGCACATCTTCACAAGATCAAACTTATACCCAGCTCCTAATAAGGTATTTGTCATAATAGGAAAAACATCCCCATATAATTAGCTGCAGATGATACTCCCTTTCAACAGTTAGCACAAGGGAATCCTTCACAACATTCCACACTTGGTCAGAGACCGGACTTCATACTCCATCATGGTCATTCATTCCAACTTAGGAATCCAATGGTGATCAGAAATAATCCCTCCATGATCTTCAAAATAGGCTCCCTTCTAAAGAAACACACACCTGAGATGATGTTCCAACATCAGATAAAACATCAATCCCATATCCATGGACTTTACCAAATAATATGGTTCTGGAGATTATACTCATAGTAAGTCCAAATAGAACTCTTGAGAGGGAACACAAGAGGATCAACAATCAATAGTTTATCAACCTTCAAGCATGATCAAAAAACACACGTTGAGCATGCACATTACACACCTCAAGGAACTTTTCCTTAAGCACGAAATCCAGACCACTTGTCTAACATTAAGGTGTTTGATCACAAGTCTTCGGCACCTAAAAAGGAGATTCCCTATACCATGCAGACCACAAAATACAAGGTTTTCTATGATGATCAACCTTTCAAACTGAATGTCGAGGAGTACCTCTGCTTCTCCCAATTCTTCTGGATAACTCATCATGACTGCAAGTTAATCTTCTAGAATATTAACTTACCTTAGGTTGGTGCATCTCCATTGCACATAACCCTTATAAAGTTTCTTCCAATTTAGCAGAACAAGAGTTCAATGTTCTCATAGAATTGATAAGTGATATCAAGTTTGAGTAAATAACCTCCATCCTGTTTGAGAAAAACATCAGTCAAACCAAGTTGAGAAAAATAAATTCTCAACACAAAGATGTCAAGACGTTATATCTGACATCCCAAGAATCTCCAGCCCCATTTTAGGGATTCTTCTTTATCAACTTCTATGATCACCCTGATAATAACACGATTATCTCCTTAATAGCAGTACATCATGTGGTTAGTGCACACCCACATAACTCTCTTATTACAGCCAAAATTTGTTCCTTGGTCATAAACAAAATTTGAAAATAAATCTGGATCCTTTGATAAGAAGGATCTTCAAGACGTTAGAGAGAATATCCTTCACATATGAACTTGACCTTCATATATAAAAGAAACTGGCTGGGATAACACACATCTTCGGGACACTTAAGCTTGGCCTTTGCATTCTACTAACCTGAACCAGAAATAAATAGAACCAGTAAGCATAAAATTGGTTGACCATAACTCAACCCACCAACCTAAGATGTGTTTTCGGGACAAAACTTCTTAGAAACATGACAAAGATACCTCCTCTTCCAAATCAGGAGTAGGTTCTAAACATATAAGATCACCACACATTTGTCTGAAACCCAAAGCATCTGTTATGCAACAGGAATTTGCACGCTTATTGACACAATGCCCTAACCTCTTGTAGGACATCAGTTCCCTTGTTCTAGAACTCACAAAACAGAGCTTGGCTCTGAATCCTAACGCTGCTTCCAGAAAACAAATAACCCTTGATCACCTTCAAGGTCCACAAAAATATTCCAAGCTTTAGTAATACCAAACAGCAACAGGACTCAAAGTTACTTTCCTAATTAGGTCAAGTATTAGGAAGACTCTGCATGAAGCCAAAATAAATGGCTTTGATCATTCTTCAACAAACTCATCAAAAGTGCCTTTATGAGTGGACTTGAGAGATAAAACTCAAGTATTATTGGCAACTTCAGAGTCAGTTGAGACTGTCTTGCACACACTACAACATCACACACCAAACTTGTTGAGGAGACTAATCCCTAATACCTTTCCATTACTTGTGACACAAGGAGCAATTAGGGTTACAATAGATACCATACAGCAGAATACACAACAACAAACACTCATCAACAGTCTAAAGTAACAACATATTGCACTCAACCATCACAATCTAGGTGCAAACAAAATCCAACCTAGAAAATAAATCAAACCCAACACAACAGCTTACCACCAAAGCTACAACCCTAATAACAACAAATAGGTCCAACACAAAACTGTCACGAATGGTCCATCCTCCAATTCAAGCGACCATTCAAACAACAATATGAACTCTCCAAGTTCAAACAATTTTTCAGTAGTTACCTCCTAGTTATAACCCAATTTTTTTCCCTAATATCTCTCATCATCTCATATCATCAATACATCAAGATCACACATTAGGTTTGGTTCACTCTTTTTACTTTATCCCATCTTTAAGTTTGCTCTTGAGGAATCACCAAGAGCCTTGAATTATGTATCTTGTACATGTTTTCTTTTAACTAACATCAAGATATGTATATATGTTTATTTGAATCTTCATATTGTAGGTGATCACAATTTCATTCATGTCACCATCTAACCTAGGGTTTGAAGGGTGGTCCTTCGTAAAATGTTTCTTCAATGGATTGCATGAGCTCAAACTTCAAGGCTATGTCTATGATATCAAATATTTGTGGTTCAAAGATCTCCCTAACTTTATTTGGGTCTAATTTTCCTCGTAGTTGGTGGTGGCATTCATCAAGAAGATTCATAGGTTCATGTGTTTATTTACATGCCTTCTTTAATAAGTTTCTTTGAGACTTAAGCTCCACCTTTGAGTGTGCTTCAATATAACATGATTTTAATGCCTATGGATATTCATCATGCTTTATTTTGTCAAGAAAGTTTAAAATATTCATGGTTGATTCAACAAGTTTGACCTAATTGAGAAAATGTTTAATTCAATGATCACATGTACATAACTCTTTCAATTTTCAATATTTTGAGTTGGTTATTTTTTATATGGAATCTTATTATCATCTACAACAATCTCTATTCACATGACAAGATCCAATTATGCAAGAAAAATCATCAAAAGTCGAAAGGGGTTTCAAGTCATTTTGACACTCTCTGAGCTAGGGTTTGTTGACTTCCAAGGACCATATCTTGCTCATTTTTTGAGAATTTGTATTGACTCTAACACCATGATTCTCTTTAAAGGGTCCTTAACAATCTCTCTTCAGGAATCTAAGGCTAATTTTGAATGGAAGATCACTAATGGTTGAGAAAGATTACAAGTCTCTTTGAAAAACCTTTGAATCTTATGGTTTCCCTTCAAATGATCATAACTATGTAAATTTTTTTCTCCTTGAGCTCATTATTTTTCCAAAATAATCTTTGGGATGTCTATTACAACTTTGTTTCAGTGTGCAAGACTTGAAGTTGCTTAGAAAGTGGTTAAAGAATTGAAAAGATTATAGGTCTTTTGTGAATTTTCCAAGCTTTGTTCATCATTTTCCAAAGACCATAACTCTTTCAATTTTTATGATTTTTGAGTGATCTCAATTCAACAATACAATTCAAGAGGTCTAGTTCATGTCATCTTCAGATATCAAGATCAAATTTTTAGTGGAAGCTATTGTACCCAATTTTTCCCCCTAAGATCCCTCTATCATCTCATGTCAATTCAATCACAACAAGATTACATTGGGGTTTGATTCTTCTCCCTATCTTTAGGTTTTCTCATGGGGAATCACCAAGCACCTTGATTTATATATTGTGATCATATATGTTTTGTATTAATTAACTTTAACTAACAAATACAATGAATGTTTTCCCTAATTGATGATATTATAGGTGGGAGCACAACATATTCCATCAAGTTGATCTATAGGTTCATGAGTTTATTTCCATGCCTTCTTCAATAAATCTTCATTTAGATTCAGTATTCATCATTGAAGATGCTTTGAATTAATATCATGACAAGGTCTACTTTTATTCATCATGCCTCAATTTGTCAAAAAAAGTCAAAGGATACAAAAGTTGATTGAAGAGATTTGACCTAATTGGACAAGTTCTTGATTTCTTGATCACAAGTGAATATTTCTCTCAATTATTAATATTTGGAGTTGGTTTTTGGTGATATGGTTTCCCGTTATCATCCTCAACAACTTCGATTTACAAGACAAAAGCATTTGTGCAAGAAATTTTGTCAAAATAGAAAAGGGTTTGTAAGGCATTTTGGTGCTCTAGGAACTAGGGTTTTGAACTTCTAAGGGCTATATCTTGCTCCTAATTTGGTATTTTTGAGTGATTCCAAGTAGATTCTTCTCTTTAAAGGTTTATCAACAAATCACTTCAAAAGCTTCAAGAATATTTGATGTGGAAGATTCCTAATGATGAAGAAAGAATACAAGTCCTCTAGATATGCCATCAAATTCCCTTATGTGAGTTAAAAAGATCATAACTTGGTTAATTTTTATCTCCTTGAGCCCATTCTTATTCCATAATGATATTAAGGATGTTAAATTCAACTATTAATTTATGCGAAAAGTTTAAAAATGGATGGAAGATGCCCTAAGGATGGAAAAGATTATAGGTCATCTCATGAATTTTAACCAATTCTGCAAGACCATAACTTTTTCAATACTTGGTATTTTTGAGTGATTCAAGTTTTACAATGCTCTTTTGGAAGTATAATTCAAGCTAGAATAATTGATCAAAGCAAGCTTTGGGAGGAAGGCCTTGTTTGGAATCAAAACATTATGGGTCATTTTTGTAGAGAAAACTTGAAATTTTTCTAAGTATAAAAATCAGCATCTTTTTCTCAACTTTGACTCATCACAACTTTTGGCTCAAGCATCCATTAGATTCCATTATTTTCACATTCTAAAGTTTGTGATCTCATTTTTATAAAGCTTCAAGAATCATTCCCTAAGACCCATTGAGCTGTGAATACCATTGTTTCAAAGTGGGTACCTTGGAACTGAAGTTTCACTTCAAGTCAGATCACAATTTTTATAATGTGGCTTCTAATCATCAAATTACCACACGTTTCTCACTTAAGCATGATCAACAAAGATAATTGGATTATTTAGAGTGACAAAACACATCAATTATATGAGTTTTGATGCACATAAGAGCATACTTTGCTCGTGTACACAGGTGTGCACGACTTCATTTGAATTTGCATCATTCACCCCTCCTCTTGATCCCATTCGCTTCTCCTATAAATGCAGGCTCTTTCCCATTCATTTTCTCAAGCTTAGATAGCCAGAACCACCCTGCCAAATTCTCCCTTCAACCCACTTTTCTGCAACTTCGAATTTGGTTTTATAGCTTTCATCAATCCATTTTCTTTGTCAATTCTTCATTCTTGAAATTCACGGAAGCAAACAGAAGAAGAACCAAGCTCTAAGACTTCCTAAATCATGCTGGCCAAGTCAAGTTTCAGAGCTGTGAATTTCAACTTCAATAGATAGATTCCTTCATCAATTCTTTCAAACTTTGGTAATGTAATGAAGCTCTCATCATTCTGAGTCTAGTCGAAACATTTGTTTTCAACTAAAAGTGATTTCTGACCATGAAGTTTCAAATCAATTTTCAAATCTTTCCTTCTGAAACGACTGAGCTACACCTTACATAAATTTTTCGTGAGGGTACCATTGGAATCATCTTGAAGAGACGAAGAGAATGGTACCAATCTCGAGCTCTAATTTTTCCATTTCATGAACCTGCAAATCGCCTGGACAGAGGTTGAAGACGACCTACGTGTCCGTCTTCAACCGATGGGAATTTGTCACACATTTTTTTCAAATCTGATTTAATAGCTGATCACGTGTTTTATTCATTAAGGACCATGATATGCACAACACGTCTGATCCATTAAATTAGCTTACTAACGCGTTTTGACTCTCATCCAATGGTCTATATTTTTTGACGTTATTTTTTATTTTTTATTTTTTATATTTAATTATTTTAAACTTCAAAAAATTATAGAAAATTCATTTCGGACTCAAAAATTATGAAAAATTCACAAAAATATTTTCAAATATTCTCTTTCTGATTTTTATTTTTTCATAATTTTATTTTCAGGTTTGATATTTTTTTTAATTTTTTCTTTGTTTTGGTTTGTTTTTAATTGTTTAAAAATACTTTTTGACGGTTTTAAATTCTGAAAAAAAATTCATCAAAATTATTTCTCTTATTTTCGACCCTTTGATTTTTTTTAGAATTTTATTTTTATTTTTACTATTTTTGATATTTTTTTCACTTATTTTAGTAATTTTATTTAGTTTAAAAATACTTTTCTAATTTGAAAAATTACCAAAAATTTTGTAAAAATATTTGAGGTCATTTCTGATTTTTCTATGGTCTCTTTTTATTTTTCTTTGATATTTTGAATATAGTTTGCTATTTTCCCTTTTATTTTCATTTTAAAAATCATTTTCTTTTTTTTTTATATTTTATTCATTAAACGCGTTTTTATTTTTGTACATATTCTGACCTTGTGACTTTTGATCATGGATTTCATTAACATCATTGGATCTTTGGTGTTGAGTTTATCTCCACCAAAATGGATGAACAATTTTAATGATAGTTTGATTAATTTTCATTTCAAACATATCCCTTCCCTCTTCATCTCATCCTCTTATCATTGTGTTACACGTTGTTAAAGGATGATATACATATCATCTCTCCAAACATATGGCACATAAATTGTTATTGACCGGCCTCAAAATAAGTGTGTCTTCTATATAAGTTCACTTACGATTGCTTAACATAACGCTAAATTTTGTCCCGATTTGAGAAATGATCATTCGTGGCCCAAACCTATGTTTGTAAGCCCAAGTATGTAAATTTGAAATCTTTGGTCCAATAATCTTGAGATTCATTGTTAGGAGGCTTTGGTCTCATCAATCCTCTAATGAATCTTTATAAGCTTTGATTAAAGTGAATCACTTAAACATCATTGATTATTTATTGTTGCTTTGAGATTTTGAAAATGAATGATATACTTGACAAAAATCAAATAAAACTTTGTTATTGAGAGGCTTTGATTTTATCAATCCTCTAATGAGTTTCAAATGCAAGTTACAAGATGGTCATTCAACTAACCTCTAATTACTAATTCGTTAACATTTGACTTTTATTTTATGCCTTTTATTTTATGCTTTTATTTTATTCCCTTTACTTTATGCACCATTTTATTTTTTAGCATTTACATTTCATGCTATTTTCATCTTTCCTCACTTAAGCATTTACTTTTATGCCATTTTTATTTTTCTCACTTGAGCTTCTCATTTCTTTTTGAAGATACCTAATAATCAACTTGAACCATAAAAAACTCTGATATTACTTGGACTATTTTGTTACTATCCTTGGCATTATGGAGTGATGGACTTCTTGGACTTAGAATTAGATACCTTGACCTACCTTGAGAACTTGTGACTTTCATTTCTATTTTATCTGAAGTTCTTGGGGTTTAACCCAAGATATTGGGTTGTTTGTTTTCTTTGTGTGCAGGTATTCTGATTACATTCTTTGTTTTCAATCCAAAGAATGGGAATTCTACATTGACTCATTATGTCAAGTGTTGGATTTTTGTTGGTTAGAGGGTTCTTTTCCCTATCATTTACCTTTATGCTTTAGGATAGTCCCTTCATCTCCTCCCACCTTATTTAATTTAAAAAATCTTCTCCCTCCTTTAAAATTTTTTCTTTTTTTTAAAACATGAACTACTTTCATAATAAACTTGGACTTAGGTCCCTGCCCTTTTCAAAAATATTTTCTTAATCAAACTCTAAATAACTTAATAATACTTTGACAATTTTTGTGAGAAGACTAAAAGTTAATCAATCTCATTCAAACCATTTTTCCACTTTGGATTTTTACTTTAAAATTTTCTCAAAAGATTAGACCTTGTAAATCTTTATAGTGATGCGAGCTACTATACTTCTACAATATGTAGTGAAGTGAGATATTTTCCACTTCGGTGTTGAGTGAGGCTTTGGTGATTTTAAAATCCAAGCTATATCCTCCACTTTGAGATGACGCAAATTCTCTTTTTTCATCATCGTGGGTACTAAGTATGTTCTTCCACTCGGATACAACGATGATGTCTCGTCTCTTAAAATTAACCCACACATTGGTGTTTAAAACATTTTAAAGGTGAACTACTAGTACCCTGATCCCCTATTGCACGGAAGGTAGTAAGTAGGAAATAAAGGTTCACAACCGCGACAGGTGCAACAATCATAAAAAATACTTCTTTTCTCATCCCTGAAATCTATTTTTGTACGTAACATTTATAACCAAAATTCACATATTTACAAAGAGATTCTTGTGGAGTACCGGAGATGTTTTTGATGCTAATACCTTCCCTTTGCATAACCATCCCCCTTACCTAGATTCTCTCCGCCTCTTTTTAGGTTATTCACTCTTTTCCCATTCCTCTGGAAACAATAAAGCGCAGTGGTGATTTTTTTTTATCTGTGCGAGTCAAGTCAATCCAATGGCTTAGTCTCAACACTTCTACCGCTACAAAAGGTCATGTAATTTTAAAGAACATTATAGGTCATTTTGAGGTCCCATATATAGAAAATTTTCGAAGAACAAAAATCAATTTGTTTTTCATTATTTCAAGAGGACAAAACTGCCAGTTCAATTATCCAAATGATGTCTTTCTGGCACATTGTAAAGTTTGTGACCTTACCTTTCAAATGCTTCAAGAATCATGTGATAAAGCCTCTTGAGTTGTGTGCACCATGGATTCAAGTTGGTACCTTGGAACTGAAGTTTCACTTGCAGTCAGATTGGAATTTCCATAATGTCACTTCTAATCACCAAATTACCTCGTGATTTTCACTTAAGCATGATTAAAAAATATGTTTGAATCATTTAGAGTGTCAAAACGCATCATTTGGATGATTTTTTATGCACATGTGATCACACTTTGATCATGAGACAAGTGCGCATGAATTCGACTCAAATTACATCATTCACCCCTCCTTTTAATCACATTCACTTCTCTTATAAATACAAATCGTATTCCACTCATTTTAACAAGCTTGAAGAGTCAAAGAAGCTCTGCCAAAATCACATGCAAATCTCCTTTCCTTTTTTACAAATCATTTAAATTTTGTTTTATATTAAATATATTTTATTATTTTTTGATTGGTCCTGATTGGTTCTGGTATTTTATCATTTCCTTTTTTTATGTACCTATTATTTTAGCATTTACATTCCATGAAATTTTATCTTTGCTCACTTGAGCATTTATCTTTATGTCATTTTATCTTTACTCATTTGAGCTTTTTTTTTTTAAGGTTACTTGGACTACTTGGTTACTATCCTTGGTATTATGCAATTGTGGATCTCTCGGACATAGGATTTGAAGTCATGATACTTGGGACCTTGTGGCTCTGTTTTTATTTTATTTGAAGTTCTTGTGCTCTACTCCAAGACATTGAGTTGATTTTCTTTGTGTGCAGGTTATTCTGATTATATGATTTGTCTGTGATTGATAATTCCTCTATATACAACTGTTACTCTGCCTAATTTTTGTGAAGACTTAATTCATCTAAAGCTTGATATTTCTCATAGGTTTAGTATTTTTGCTTGCTTGGTTTCAATCCAAAGGAAGGGAATTCTATATTGACTTAATATGTCAAGTGTTGGCTTCTTGTTAGTTACATCGTTATTTTCCTTAGCTTTTACCTTATGCTTTAGGATAGTTCTTTCATCTCCTCCTATCTTCTTTAATTTCAAAAACATTCTCTCTCATTTCCAAAACTCTTCTTGTTTTCTAACTTGAACCGCTTTCGTAATAAACTTGGACTTAGGTCCACACAATTTTAAAAATCGTTTCTTAATCAAAATTTAATCAATTTAACTATACTTTGACATCTTTCTCAAGACTAAAAGTCATTAACCTCTACGATATATAGTGAAGTGAGATATTTTCGACTTGGATGTTGAGTGAGGCTTTGTTTATTTTAAAATCCAAGCGATATCCTCCACTTTGAGAAGATGTGATTCTCTTTTGTCAAAATCGTGGGTAGTAAGTAAGTTTTTCCACTCGGATATGACTATGATGTCTCTTCTCTTGAAATTAACCAACACACATGTGATTTAAATTTTTTAAGGAGAACTACGAGTACCCTAATTCCCTATTCCACGGAAGGTGGTATGTAGGTACTAAAGGTTCACAACCGCGGTGGGTGCAAAATTGTAAAAAAAAAATACTTCTTTTCTCATCTCCACCATTCATTTTTGTAAACACATTTTATAGCCAAAAATGCACAAATTTTCAAAGAGGTTCCTGCAGAGTACCATAGATGTTTAGGGTACTAATACCTTCCCTTTGCATAACCAACCCCCGTACCTAGATTCTCTCCCTCTCTTTTTGGGTTTATTCGCTCTTTTCCCATTTCCTTTTGAAACAATAAAGTGCGGTGGATATTTTTTTATTTGATCAGTGCGAGTTAAGTCAATCCAATGGCTCAATCTCAACATTTCTACCGCTACAGAAAACGTGCGAATTCACTGGGGAATAAATCTCTAAGTGGGTTGAGCCTATCTTTATTTACTTGTGTATATATTATTATTTGTCGTATATTATTTGTTTTATATATGTATGTCTAGATTTTCTAGTTTTCAGGGTGCTCGGTGATCTCTTATAAGTCCTCTTCCCGGACATGGGAAAACTTAACATAGGACGAATGGTATAGTCATGTTAATTTTGAGAGAGGAATCCCAAAAAAAGAGACATGATATACCCCACTCAGTGGAGGCGCCTTTGATTGTAGTATTTGTTTACCGAGAAATCAAGAAGATGTGCTGCTTTCAACCTGGGAGCCTGCTGAAGTTGAGGAGCGTAGAACCCTTAATTGTGTTGGCCTTTTAGGTGTAGTGCAGAGACTATGACGGAGCAATTCGGAAGTGGTTGTCACGAAATTCCACACTCAGACAAGTTTTTCCTGAGAATATTACTAATTACTGAGCTAATCAGGACGTTGGTAGTATCTGAAGGAAGAATGTAGACTTGGGGAACTTTTAGAACCTTGTTCGGGATGTATTAAAACATTAGTCCTTACCTTGTGGGTAGTACCTTTGACTTCATGCTCATGACTTCAAACCTATGAACCCCCTTGTTTGTGATCTTACGTGTGATTGTTGCATTATACATTCATGCACCCATGGGCATTCTTTGAATGATTTTTCAAGGAACTTAAGGTTAATTGTTGCAAATATCTCAGGTACTTTTTTACGATGAGTTTTGGAAAGAGGAAGACTCGGAAGTATAGTTTCAAGTATCCTAAGATAGAGGAACAAATGAGTTTGATTCATGAGATTGAGAGTTATGCATATTTCCAATAGAAGTATGGAGCTATTGTCCCTCTTATGAAGCTCAAGATGAAGAAGGGTATTCTTTTTACATTGGTCCAGTTCTATGATCTGCTACACTGTTGTTTTACTTTTCCTGATTATTAGTTGATGCCTACATTGGAGGAGTATTCGCACTTACTTGATTTACCTATTACTGATTGTGTTCCTTTCACTGGTTTAGAAGGAGAGCCTAAGTCTCATGAGATTGCTACCATAACTCACTTGAAGAAGTCTGAGATTGAGGCTAACATGACTACCAAAGGAGGAATCATAGGCTTACTTGCTCAGTTTCTATTGGAGAAAGCTTTTTACTTCGCCAACATGAAGAGTATATCTGCTTTCGAGGCTATCTTTGCTTTGCTTGCTTATGGGTTGTTCTTGTTTCCTCACATCGACAAATTTGTGGAGGTTAATGCCATTAGGGTCTTTCTGATTTTGAATCCAGTCCCTATGCTGCTAGGAGATACTAATTATTCCATCCATCTTCATAATTTGTATCAGGGAGGGATGGTCATATGTTTCACACCATTGTTATATCAGTGGTTTATTTCTCACTTACCTCAGTCTGTTTCTTTTTGGGACATCAAGAAGGAACCACTGTGGGCACTGAAGATTATGGCTCTCACTCATTCCGATATTGATTGGTATCATCAATCTTTTTATAATGTGGAGATTATTGATAGTTGTGGTAGTTTCCCCACTGTGCCTCTGCTTTGTACAAAGGGATGATTTAACTACAATCTTGTTCTTGCACGTCGTCAACTTGGATATCTGATGAGAGACAAGCCAAACACCATTCATCTGAGTGGTTTCTTTCTCAAAGAAGGACAAGATCACAAGGCAACTAAGGAAGATATTGAAAAGGCTTGACACCATATTCATTGAAAGGGTAGAAAAGACTTGGGACCAAGATGAGATATTTCCTTAGAGCCTCATCTCCGTTGGGTGCAAGAAAGGGAAATTCAGTTAAATATTCCTTATTCTCGTGGGGAACCTATATTTTATATGTCTATGAGGACTACTCCTCCATTCTTAGATGATGTGGAAGAACTTCAGCTTACCTTGGTTAGGATGCAACAAGAAAAGGAAGCATGGAAGAACAAGTATCAGACTTTGGAGGTATCCTACCCAACAAAATTGAAAGAGAATGATGACTTGATTGAGATTCTTGAGAGTTGTGCTGTGGAGATGATTGAGAAGAAAGAGGATTTATTTTTCTCTAAAATTCAGCCAGGTCCTGGTCACCCATTTTCTGATTCTGGAGGATGGAAGGAAGTCGGCGACAAGTACGCAGAAGAGAATATGTAGTTGAAGGCTCAGATTACAAGACTTAGAGGAAGCTTTAGTGTGTGGAGAGATCTCCGTCAGCTTTGGCTACTTAGGATTTTTGGATTCAATCTTTATTCTATTTTATTTAGGATTACTGGAACTTGTAATAAAAGTTTTAATCCATTCCAAAATTATTATTAAAATGAGATTTTTTGTTTAGTATTTCCCAATGTGATAGTACTTAAATATTTGTAATTGTTTATGATTCTTTAATTTCCTTGAATAAACACAATAAATCATGTACATTGCAAATCATGCATCATTTTGGACATGTTTTTTGCATTCCTATCTTTCACAGGTGTCTTACTTCTTTCTCTGCTTCGTTCACTCGGCAAATTGTCTCATCGCTACAATACTCGAGCGAATTCTAGAAAAAATATGGAATATGTTGAACAAGATAATCGTGAGGTGCACGGAGAAGTTACTGCTTTGAGAGCCAATATGGCTAATCTGACTGTTATGGTAGAATCATTTGTGGCTGCTTAGAATAAGCTACCACCACCTCATCATCCATCTCCTCATGCTACTCAACCACAACAGACAATTGTTATTTCATAGATTCTGTCAGTTCCCGTCTCGGTTACTCCAATTACTGCTACTCAATACCATATCCCTCACGGCTACCTGTGGGGAATGCCTGAGAATTTCATGCCAGGAGGTTACAATCATGCTGCTCAAGTTGCTCTATTTGTTCAAACTACTTCTGCTTCTGCACCTCTAGCGGTGCACGCTATTCTTGTTGCTAATAATGAGATTCACCATGTTGCACTTCGTACAGTGAATATTATGCCTGTTATTAATGATGGAGTTTATCATCATGATCCTCCACCAAGTGAAAGTTTGGGATTTTTTGACCGAATGGATGACTTTCAGGATCAATTCAATGAAATGCAGAAAGAAGTGAAGGCTCTCTAAGGGAAAGAGTTATTCGAACGGAATGTTAGTGACCTCTGCTTGGTTCCTAATGTGAAAGTGCCAGAAAAGTTTAAGATGCCATAGTTATTGAAGTACATGGGCAATTCTTGTCCCCATGATCATATGGTGATGTAAATCAGAAGGATATCCACTCATACTGATGATCAACATCTTATTATTCATTTCTTCCAGGATAATTTAACTAGTGTTGCCTTTAAATTGTATATGGGATTGGACAGTAGCAACATTCGCACATTCAATGACTTGGGTGAAGCTTTTTTGAAAAACTATAAGTACAACATGTTTATGGCCTCTGACCATGACCAAATAAGAGCAATGGATCAGAAAGATAAGGAATCATTTAAGGAGTACACGCAATGTTGGCATGAAGTTGCTTCCCAAGCGGTACCCCCAATGGGAGAGCAAGAAATGACTAAGGTCTTCCTAAAAACCCTTAGTTCATTTTTCTATTGAAGAATGGTGGCGAGTGCGCCAAGTGATTTCATTGAGATGATAAGTATGGGTGTCCGTATAGAAGTAGTCATCAGGGAAGGATGATTGACAAAATATGAAGGTTCTAATGGAACAAGAAAGTCAACATATGGGTTTCCTAAAAAGAAAGAAAGTGAAATAAATGTTATTGTTGAAGAAAGAAGGGTTAGACCTCCAAGAAGATATCATAAGCATCAACAACAGGTTGCTTCTGTAAACCCGATTATCAATGTAGCTCCAACTGATGTTTCCTATCAAAGAACACCGCAACAAAGTAATCAAGGGCAAGGTAAGAAGAGAGAAGCTTTTGATCCTATTTCCGATGAGTTATACAAACATATTCCTGGATTTAATTCAACAGAAATTAGTGCATACTAGGCCTCCCGCTGCTATACACTTAACTTTGCCATGGTACTATAAAGTTGATCATACTTGTGCTTTACATCAAGGACCCCCGGGTACAACATTGAAAATTGTTATCCGTTGAAGTATGAAGTACGCAAGATGGTAAGAACTTGTCTCTTGTCTTTTAAAGATGTTGGTCCCAATGTGAAAGACAATCCACTACCAAACATGAAGGTGGAAGTGTTGTAAATATGGTTGTTGATTGTCCTGGGGACTTCCGGATATTTGATATCAATCTGGTCAGAGGTGATTTAGTGAGGATGCATGCTAATCTGTGTGAGTTTAACTATTACACACACGATCATGCCGCTTGTAGTGTTTGCAGTACAGATGTCCATGGAGTGATAAAGTGAGAGTTGATATTCAAGAAATGATATATCAAGGTCTTATCCACATAATCAGACCAAGGGATGAATATGAAGAAAAGGTGAATATGGTTTATGGTTGCCCCGGAGAATTCTGGATTTTTGATGAAAACTATACGAATGATGATCTAGTATAGCTGCACGCTACATTTTGTCACATGGATGGCCAGGAGGTACATCATTATGGGTCCTGTCAGATCTGTTGTAGGGATTCTCGTGGTTATTCTGTTGTAAGAAGAGGTGTTTAATTACTATTAAATAATGGTACTATTAGAGTCACATGAGACATAGATGATTATAATGGAGTTAATATGATTGAAGACTACTCTGTTGAGGCCATGTCTGATGATGAATATGTTTTTTCTGATGAGTTCTTTTCTTCTGATGAAGGTATGTTTTCTGATAATGATTTTGTGATTCCTGAGTATGCTGAAGAAGCAGGGGTGAATGTTATTGTGCCATATTTTGGTGTTCCCCCTCGTGTAGAGATTATGTACCACAACAAGCCTATTGTTGCTTCTGTAGTTATTTATTTTTCTGGTCAAGTCCCGTATGAATCATATAAATATGTACCTTATAAGTACAATGCAACTATCCTGGAAGATTGTGTTGACATTCCTATCTAACCTTTATCCCATGTTGAGAATATTGATGAAGCTAAACAGGTAATTCGCAGTGGCCGTGTCTTCACCCCTACCTTTCAAGGAGATGTTAATTCTGGTAAGAAGGTTGTTGAGAATTTTGAACCTAAGAAAGTGGTAGGAGAATCTAGTAGCGCTGCCTTCGAAAAAGATGTTGATAATCTGCTAAAAATCATTAAGATGAGTGATTACAAGATTATATATCAGTTGTTGCAAACTCCCTCTAATATTTCCATTCTAGCTTTGTTGATGAACTCTTCTTCTCATATGAGGGTGTTGGATCAGGCTTTTGTTGAAAGTGATATGTATTTGGATCAATTCAACGGTGTTGTGGGGAGTATTACGTCTTGTAACAATTTGAGCTTTTGTGATGACGAGTTTCCTGATGAAGGGAGAAACTATAATCTAGATCTACATATATCTATGAATTGTAAGAATGACTCTTTGTCTAATGTGCTGATAGATAATGGATCTGCTTTGAATGTCATATCGAGAAGCACTCTCATGAAGCTTAAGTACCAAGGAACTCATATGCGTCGTAATGGCATTATAGTAAAAGTTTTTGATGGTTCGAGAAAATATGTCATTGGAGAGGTGGATTTACCTATTCACGTATGTCCACACTTATTCCAAATCACCTTCCTGGGTATAGATATTGTCCTAGCCTATAGCTGTTTATCGGGACGACCCTAGATCCATGATGCGGGAGCTGTTACTTTAACCATGCATCAGAAGCTGAAATTTGTTCATGAAGGAAAAGTAATCATTGTGAATGGTGAGCAAGCACTCTTGATATCTCACTTGTCTTCCTTTAGCATTGTAGAAGTTGATGAAGCCACTATTGGAACTCAGTTCCAAGATTTGTCTATTTATAATATAAGTAAGAATGAAGATTCTATCACCTCATTTAAGGATGCGCAACAGGTAGTGCAGAAACTCCCTAGGAAGGTGTTGGGCAGGTTATTAATCCACCGGTGAACAGGAATTGGAATGGTTTAGGTTACTCCATGAAGAATGAAGTTTTGAAGCCAAATTTTACTCTGAGTAAATATCAAGACATCTTTCACAGTTCAGGATATCTCCATCCGTCTACTCAAAGGATCAATGCTATTCTTGAAGATGATTCAGAGCAAGAGATGCCGAACTTTGTGACACATAGAGTCAGAATCCAAAACTGGATCACTGTTGATGGCCCTTCTTGCATTAACATTTCAAAGTAATTTGTTTTTGTTTATATTTTCAAAAATCTTTCACTCTTCCCAAGGTGAAAGTAATGATGTTGTATGGGCATGTCTGTTGTTTTGAATTTTAAAATCATTAATAAAAGTTGTTTTTGATTTATAAAATTGTGTCTTTATTTTATGCTTTTTCTTGGAAAATGGTAATCTGAAAAAACCTTTCAAAATAAATAATAACTGTAAATAAATCTGCATAATCACTTGTTACATGTGTCAGTTTCTAAAATCAATCATAAATCATATGTGCATATTAATTAAAAAAACTGTTGAGTGCAATGACTTTGCACCCTCTCCCAACATTGAATATCCTGTGTGTGTGGCTGAAAAAGAAGAAGAATATAATGAAATCCCAGAAAGCGTTTCACATTTTCTTGAGCACGAGGAAAATACCATTCAACCGTATAAAGAGCCGGTTGAGACGATTAACTTGGGTTCAATAGAAGATTTGAAAGAAGTTAAGATTGAGGCACTGCTTCATCCTGATATGAAGAGCATGTTGATTGAATTGCTGACAGAGTATGTGGATATCTTTTCTTGGTCTTATCAAGATATGCCTGGTCTGGACACGGATGTTGTGGAACATTATTTACGCTAAAGCTAGAATATCCAACAATCATGCAGACGTTGCGAAGAAATCATCCTGACATGGCAGTGAGGATTAAAGAAGAGGGTTTGAATAAAATTGATGTTTGTTTACTTGTAACATCAGTGTACCATTAGTGGATTTCCAATATTGGTCCAGTACCAAAGAAATATGGAAAAGTCTGCATGTGCGTCGATTATAGAGATTTAAATAAAGCAAGTCTGAAAGATGATTTCCCACAACAAAATTCAAAGTGTTCTCTTTCATGGACAAATTTTCGGATAAATTCAAATTAGGATGGCTCCAGAGGACATGGAAAAAACAATGTTTATCACACCCTTGGGAATATTCTGTTACATAGTGATGCCCTCCGGGTTGAAGAACGCTGGTGTAATGTACCAAAGGGATATGACAACCCTATTCCATGATCAGATGTATAAGGAAATTAAAGTATATGTCGATGATATGTGATAACGAGAAAACATATCGTATAATTAACATACTTTTTACCGATTTTATATTCCATTAAGTCGTCTAACCCTCGATTATTCTGAGATTATTTGTCTTTTTTGCAGGTGTGACACTTGTCGACTCAAATTAATGAAAAAGGACAACATGAAGAAAGCTAGACGAAAAACAAAGAGAAAAAGAATAAAAAAATACAAAGTGTGGACTTCTGGATGCCTGACGATCGTCACGCCCCTGTGACGGGCGTAACACCCCACAACATAAGGAAACGGTCGTCACGCCCCTGTGACGAGAGTAAGACACCACTTCAGCGTGTGACGACCGTCACCCACCCGTGACGACCGTCACGCGCGTGAAGGAGGACGTTGCACATAATTAAAGACGTGGGCGTGAAGGGCAGACTACTTCTCCCGGTTTCCACTGAATCTCCTATTTTATTTCCACAACTACTCCTCCTCCTAGAATTTCTCCACGAAGACTTCCTCAAGAATTCAAAATTAAAACTGCTGATTTTTCCTACTATAGATATGAGTACCAAGGCACAGTCCAGGGGTCGAAGAATTTTACTCAGCAAATACTTATTTTATTTTTACAGTTATTTCCAATTTATTTCCAATTTGTGTGTTTTGCAATTCTGCTTTCAATTCCCTGTAATTTTCATTCAAGCTCTAGTTTCTATTTTTAAGTGTTAATTCTTCCTACAAGAATTAACATGAATTTCTACTGCAAGACAAGCTTGAAGATTTGGATTACTGTATTACCTAAAGATTACTATAGCATCTGTAATTCCAAGTTTCTTTTATTGCAATTATTATTTATTCGTCTTCTATAATATGCCAATTATTTCCATGAATTATATTCTAAACTTTATTGCTGTTAAGTTAATTATGTCTGGCTAAATTGTTAATACCGGTATGTGACCGTAAGAACTGAAAGAATTCAATAAGAGCTTGGCCAAAAATATTTATAAAACAATTTCTGGTTTCCAATTTCCAATATTAATTTAACTATCCTTGTCACGAGAGTGAGAGGTTAATTAACACGATTTTTCCACGAGAGTGGGAAATTAATTAAGGCAAGAACCTGCATGCGAGAGCTGGGGTTCGACCCAGATAGTGGTAACGAAGCATTGATTTTTAAATACACGAGAGTGTTTTAATAAATTAATTAAATTCAAATTGTTTTCAAAAAGTGTTATTAAATTTAAAGTGCATCCACTAGGTTTAGTAGCATGACTTATTTCATAAACACGAGAGTGTATGTCTCAGGTTTTTAAACAATTAGCTTTTACCGAAATACTTTATAGGTCAAGCGATCCATCGAATTCCCTAAGTCCGATTATCACATACCGGTATAATTAGTACTATTACTTTTAAAACTAAACTGCCTACCCCAAATATCGAATATTCATCGCTTAGTTAGAAAAAACTATAGCATTAGATCATATGCGATTAACACACAGTCTCTGTGGGTTCGATAATCTTTTAAAACTAGAACGACTAAACTGTATACTTGCAGTTAGTATCCCGATAGACTCATAAAGTCCCGATCAAGTTTTTGGCGCCGTTGTCGGGGACTGGTAGTCAATTAATTACGATTCTTCTGTTGCGCGTTTAGACTAAGCAACAGACACCCTTTGTCGATTTGTATGCCAAGGACTCGTTCACAAGGCGAACCACTTGACAAACCGACGGACGAACCTGAACGCATTCTTTCTGTAAGATGTGTAGTCAGGGATTACTGTTTAACTCACGCTATTCCTTTACCCAAACCAGAAATCAAGATTGATTCCGAAACTGATTCTAATTCTTCCTCTGAAACCGAAACCAATCCAGAATTAGACATGGCCGAAGAACAAAGGACCCGTCCACTGAAGGAGTACGCAGCTCCATCACAACAAGAGCCCCATAATAGCATTGCTGCTCCAGCAATAAACCGAAACGATTTCGAGTTAAAGCCGTCATTGATATCAGCTATCCAACAACGCCAATTCTCTGGAGATCCTTCTGAGGATCCGAATGAACACCTTACGAAATTCGTTCAATTTGCCGACACAGTTATAGCGAATGGTGTTAGTAAAGATGCTATTAGATTACGTCTTTTTCCTTTCTCACTAAGAGATAGAGCTTGGGCTTGGTTGCAATCCTTGCCATCCAATCCCGTCACTACATGGGAAGGACTGAAGATCATATTCTTAGCACGATACTTTCCCCCAAGCAAGACCGCTGCACTAAGAGCCCAAATCAACGGATTTAGGCAGAAGGATACTGAATCACTATTCGATGCATGGGAGCGCTACAAAGATATGATGCGAATGTGCCCACATCACAGACTAGAAAAATGGCTGATAATCCACATGTTTTATAATGGACTCTTGTACAACACAAGACTATCTATAGATGCCGCCGCAGGTGGTACACTGATGGACAAGCCTTATGACGAAGCTAATCAACTCATTGAAAACATGGCTCAAAACCACTATCAGTGGGGAGGAGAAAGAACATCTGTGGAGAAAACTCAAACCAAAGGCGGGATGTACGAGATTAGTAGCCTAGATAAAGTTAATGCTAAGGTATATGCTCTTACCCGAAAGATAGAAAGCTTGACCTTACCTCCTGCAGCTACCGTAGCTGCAGTTACCCCAAGCTGCGAAGTTTGCAGAGTACCTGGTCATATTGGAACCGAGTCTCAAATCCTAGCAGGAATAACGGCTGATCAGGTCAATTACGCTCAAGGAAATCCTTATGCCAATACCTATAACCCTGGTTGGAAGAACCATCCTAACTTCTCGTACAAGAGCAATAACGCTTTATATGCACCTGGCCAAGCACCTGCTGTACCTCCAGGGTATCAAAAACCCGCCGGTAATGTTCCTAACATTCCTAAGAAATCTAACCTTGAAATCCTAATGGAAAATTTTATCGCTAATCAAGCCCAACAAAACAAAGAATTCCTCAATCAAAACATTCACACCGGTGAACAACTAAAGCTATTAGCAAACAAGGTAGATGCCCTAGCCACTTACAACAAAATGTTAGAAACCCAAATCTCCCAAGTAGCACAACACCAAGCTAGTTCTTCCGCACCTGCTGGGACATTTCCTGGACAGCCACTGCCTAATCCCAAAGGACATGCAAATGCTATTACATTAAGAAGTGGGACAGCCCTTGATGGACCGATAGATCCTAGACTCCAAAACCCGACCATGTACCAAAAGCCCGAAAAGGAAATAGAGAAGCCGAAAGATCAATCTGAAAAGGTAGAGGAAGACGCGAATGAGGATAGAGAGGCCTCAGAAAAACCATATGTGCCTCCACCACCATACAAACCACCAATTCCATACCCTCAAAGACTTGCAAAATCTAAGAATGAGGGACAACTCAAGAAATTTGTAGAACTTCTGAAACAACTAAACATCACTATTCCATTTACGGAAGCTATAACCCAAATGCTGTCATATGCTAAATTCCTAAAAGAAATATTGGCTAATAAGAAAAAAATCGTTGAAAACGAAACCGTTATGTTAACTGCCGAATGTAGCGCCATAATTCAAAATAACATGCCTCCGAAGCTAAAAGATCCTGGTAGTTTCTCCATACCATGTGTAATTGGAAAATCTGTCATAAACAAAGCTTTATGCGATTTAGGAGCCAGTGTTAGTCTAATGCCATTATCTATTTGCGAAAAGCTCAAATTAGGCGACATGAGACCTACCAAGATGTCCTTACAACTAGCCGATAGATCAGTCAAATTTCTTGTTGGAATGCTAGAAAACATTCATGTCCGAATAGGACAATTTTACATACCGACTGACTTTATAATAATGGACATCAAGGAAGATTCAAATATTCCCATCATACTAGGAAGACCATTTTTAGTGACTGCAGGAGCCATCATTAACGTCAAGAAAGGAAAACTTACCTTTGAGGTAGGAGAAGAAAAAGTAGAATTCATTCTTTCCCAATTTTTTAAAGCCCCTGCTATAGACGACTCATGTTGTCTCCTAGATATCATTGATGAATGTGTCAAAGAACTCGAATGCCAAGAGGACACCTACTCTGAGATGTTGAAAATTCAGATACCAACTGTCCTCAAGAACGAAGACTGGAAACAAGAACACTTAGATGCCAACCTAAGCGAATGTTTAGCCCTAACACCTGATCCTGGCTCAACTAATAAGAAACCCGGTATAGAACTTAAAACATTACCCGAAGATCTTAGGTATGAGTTCTTAGATAAAGAACTCGAACGACCAGTTATAGTCAATGCCGAATTAGGAGAGATCGAGACCGAAAAACTTCTTAGTGTGTTAAGGAAATATCCAACCGCGTTAGGCTATAATATCTCAGATCTCAAAGGAATAAGCCCTTCTCTCTGTATGCACTGCATAATGCTGGAGGAGGACTGCAAGACTTCTAGAGAACATCAGAGACGGATAAATCCTATCCTAAGTGAAGTCGTTAAGAAGGAAGTGCAAAAACTACTAGAGGCAGGCATCATATACCAAATATCAGATAGCAACTGGGTCAGTCCAGTTCATGTGGTGCCTAAGAAAGGAGGTGTTACAGTTATAACAAATACAATAGGCGAATTGGTAGCGCAACGTACGCAAACAGGATGCAGAATGTGTATCGATTATAGGAAACTAAACAAAGCTACACGCAAAGACCATTTCCCATTACCATTCATTGATCAAATGCTCGAGCGTTTAGCCAAACATTCCCATTTCTGCTATCTTGATGGATACTCAGGATTCTTTCAAATTCCCATTCATCCTGACGATCAAGAGAAAACTATGTTCACATGTCCCTATGGTACCTTTGCACACCGGAGGATGCCATTTGGACTATGTAATGCGCCTGCAACTTTCCAACGATGCATGATGGTGATCTTCGCAGATTTCTTAGACGGAATCATGGAAGTATTCATGGACGATTTCTCTGTCTGTGGAGAGAGTTTTGACGGATGTTTAACAAATCTTGAATTAGTACTGAAACGCTGTGTTAATGTCAACCTAGTGCTCAACTGGGAAAAATGTCACTTCATGGTGAGACAAGGAATTGTGTTGGGTCACATTGTATCAAACAGGGGGATTGAAGTTGACAAAGCAAAGATCAACATTATCAAAAACCTTCAACCACCCAAAACAGTTAGAGAAATACGAAGTTTTCTAGGACACGCAGGTTTTTACCGATGTTTCATAAAAGATTTCTCTAAAATCACCAAGCCACTAACTGAGTTATTAATGAAAGAGGCTGAGTTCATTTTCGACGATAAATGCTTGAACGCATTCGAGACACTAAAAGAGGCCTTAATATCGACACCTATTATGCAACCTCCTGATTGGAATTTACCGTTTGAAATCATGTGCGATGCGAGCGACTATGCTGTAGGCGCAGTCCTAGGACAACGCAAAGAAAAGAAGCTTCACGCTATCTACTACGCAAGCAGAACGCTTGATCCCGCACAAATGAATTACGCCACTACGGAGAAGGAACTCTTAGCTGTGGTATTCGCATTGGACAAATTTCGTTCCTACTTAGTAGGCGCTAAAATCATTATTTATACGGATCATGCTGCGATCCGATACCTACTAAGCAAGAAGGACGCCAAACCGCGATTACTCAGATGGATCTTACTCTTACAAGAGTTTGACTTAGAAATAAAAGACAAAAGAGGAACTGAGAACGTGGTAGCTGACCATTTATCGAGATTAGATGGAATCCAAACCGAGAATGTTCCCATAAATGAAGATTTCCCTTATGAACGCCTCATTGCCAAACTAGAGACATACCCTACCGACAGTTCAGATCCTCATAATGAAACTTTCACAACTGCGGTAGTAGAATCCATTTGTACTAATACCACATTACCATGGTACACTGACTTCGTCAACTATTTAGCTGCCGATGTTTTACCACCTAATTTGACGTACCAACAGTAGAAGAAATTTTTCCATGACCTTAAACACTACTTTTGGGATGAACCACTGCTCTTTAAACGAGGCGCCGATGGTATCTACCGTCGTTGCGTTCCTAATGATGAAATAAACCACGTCATTTACCATTGTCATTCCGCCCCTTGTGGTGGACACGCTAGTACATCGAAAACCTGTGCAAAAATACTTCAAGCTGGCTTCTTTTGGCCTACCTTATGAACAGACGTCCACGTAGCAATTATGAACTGCGATAGATGTCAACGCACAGGAAATATATCTAGACGTGACGAAATGCCGTTAAAAGGAATCCTCAAAGTAGAAGTTTTTGATGTGTGGGGAATTGATTTCATGGGACCTTTCCCCACATCCTTTGGAAATAAATATATTTTGGTCGCCGTCGACTATGTATCAAAATGGATTGAAGCCATCGCCGCACCCACAAATGACACACGTGTGGTACTAAAACTATTCAAGAATATTATCTTCCCACGATTCGGTGTACCAAGACTAGTGATCAGCGATGGTGGCTCACATTTTATCTCCAGAATCTTCGAAAGGTTACTTTCCAAATATGGCGTTAAACACCGCATAGCCACACCTTACCATCCTCAAACAAGTGGACAAGTGGAAGTGTCGAATAGGGAAATCAAACAGATACTTGAGAAAACCGTAGCCACATCCAGAAAAGACTGGTCCTCCAAGCTCAACGATGCTCTTTGGGCATACCGGACAGCTTTCAAAACTCCTATCGGAACAACGCCGTTCAAGTTAGTTTATGGAAAATCTTGTCATTTGCCAGTAGAATTAGAACATAAAGCTTATTGGGCGATAAAAACCCTTAACTTAAACTATAAGAGTGCTGGCGAAAAACGAGTGTTAGATATCCATGAACTGGAAGAATTGCGTTTAGACGCTTATGAAAATGCTAAAATTTATAAAGAACGAACAAAAAAATGGCACGATAAGCGTATCTCGCAGAAAGACTTTAAGTAAGGAGACATCGTACTCCTATTCAACTCTAGACTAAAACTTTTCCCGGGAAAATTACGTTCCAGATGGTCCGGACCGTTCGAAATTAGCAAAGTTTTCCCAAGTGGGGCGATAGAAATTAAAAGTAGTTCTATCGAACCATTCATTGTTAATGGCCAGCGCTTAAAGCATTATTTTAATGTCGACAATATCGACTTCTCGGCTTATCTTCAGTTAAGTGAGCCGCCTACCCTTTTACCTATCTGAATAGGTATTTAATGTCGAGTCGTCGACATAAAATAAAGGCGCTTCGTGGGAGGCAACCCATGTTTTTACTTTAATTATTTTTCTGCTTTAATATGTTTTTATTTTCTTTTCTTTTCTTTTTCTTAATCTTTAAAATGTTTTCATTATTGCATTTCTTACTCTTTTTCTATTTTTCTTCTGCTTTTATTTCTCCTTTTTATCTCTCTTTTTTCCTTTTAATTTAACTTTGACAATTTCCTAACCCAAAAATACTTACTTAATTTCTTTTTCTTTCAAACATTTTTCAAATATTTTCAGGGGGGTAATTCTTTTTCTTTCACATCTCTCGCTATGGATTGTGCTAACTTCATGAATGTCAAATTGCGAAGCCGACACCAGAGAAGAAGGTTTGCAGATCTGGGTGACCGGGAGATGTGTCCTACTATATATGCAGATGATCGTGCTATGGCTGCCCTTGGCATTCGCGAGAGTGTCATGTACCTGCTGCACCAGATTGGTTGGGACACTGCCCCTATCCGTCGGAGGTTCTGTACCTACAAAAGGCTGACTCTGTAGTTTCTCAGCACCTTAAGTTTCATTCCAAATCATGGAATGGGATTCAACCGTGGGTTGATTACATTTAGAATGTTTAACATGGATTACACTTACAACCTGTGAGAGTTTAGCCAGCTTCTTGGGTTCCCTTTTGGACCCGATGTTATTACCATGACACAAGAGAACCTTTTACCTGTATCTGAGCTTGACTTTTTCTGGGGAAGCATAGCGGGTGTTAACCATCCTGAGCCGTCAGATCTGTACTCTGAATGCATTCATAACCCGGCTATCAGGTATTTCCACAAGATCATAGCCCACACTATCTTCGGCAAACAGCAAAATGTCACCTCTGTATCCCGCGATGAGCTGTTTATCATGTATTGTGCATCTCAAAACCGTCCGGTGAACGGTGCAGCTTATATGCTCGCGAACATGGAGCGGATCGTACAGACCCCAAATGCGCCGATTTTGTTAGGTGGGTTAGTTACCATGCTGTCTAACGCCATTGGACTCCGCCGACCTATGCTCGGTTCTGCTCCGCTTTATGGCATAATGCCGATGGACGTTGCTTTTTGTTTCAACACTAGCATGATTGGAAACCTTGGACCAGATTCATTTGACTTGCTAGTTAATCATCAGATCGTCCATCATTTTAAGCTGCCTGACCCAAGAACCAGTGTGCACAACCGGGATAATTGGTTGTTTGATCTTCACTACCCTGCTTCACCACCCTCTTCACCATCAACAGTCGACATCTATGAAGTTCCTAACAATGCTAATGCTGAAGAAGATCCTGCTACACCACCAGGATACCATGATCTCCCTGATCCTTGGGAACAGGAGGCTACTTCCGCCGAGACCGCGCCTCAAGCTCCTGAGACTACTCCACCTCAACCTGCTGCTACCCTGGACTCCCTACATGCGGCCATTACGGACATGCGGGGTGAGGTAACTTCCCTTAGGGTGGATTTCATTACCTTCATGGACTTGGTGACTGATCAGTTGGATTATATGCATCAGCATTTGTTTCCACCACCCCGTGGCTAGAGTTTCCATCGTTATCTTCTTGCTTTCTCTCTTACATTTTTACGTACAGTGAGGACACTATAAATTTCTGTGTGGGAGGGATTTTTAGTTATTTTTAGTTTAGTTATTATTTCAACATTATTTCAGCATTATCATCATTTTTACTTTGAAACAATTTGTTATGCATTTATTAAATTGAAGTTTATTTTTATTTCTTTCCCAATTTCCTGTTTACTGTTTACTATTTATGTTTTATTTACTGTTGTTATTTACTGCTATTTACTGTCTATTTTCGTTAGGCTTAAAAACACTAATTATTTAACATAATCAATTAAAACAAACATTTCAAATAAACAAAAATATATATATATAAATTCTTCAAAACAAAATTCCAATTACCAAGAGAAATAATAATAATAATAAACTCATCAACGGTCCTGTAACGGATCTTTCAATTAAGACTCTGTCTGCGTTATGACCGTCACACCCCTGTGACGAGCGTAACGCGCCTCTTTGCTTTGTGACGAGCGTCACAATCTTGTGACGACCGTCACACAGACAGAAACCAACGGCTGTTACAGAGAACCGTTCCAACCTTCTTCCTTATAAACCCATTTTTTTTCCTTCTCCATTATCACCACACCACACGAAAAATCACCTAGTCAATCCAGTTTCCTTCCAATTTCTAAACTTCCAACGCCAAATTAACATCCTCACAATCTCCCATTCTCACATCCCCAAATCAAATCCTTTATCACCATGGCAAACAACCCAAACGCTCAAGTTATCAATTTCAGAATCGGCGAACCTGGGGAGAATCAACGAGCAAAGTATCAAAAATTCCAACGTCGAGGTCTCCAACCCACAAGGCACGTTGACATCGACTGCCTCCGAAGTTTGGGACTACTCGACAGTGTCCGCCGATTACTACAAAGCATGGATTTGTGGAACCTCTGTCGCGAACCAAGACCAATCTACGAAACTCTCACTCTTGAGTTCTTGAGTTTGTTCGCTTACCTCACTCCGCCGGGTGTCACAAACCAATTATCAGGCGTGGCAAAATTTCGCATGTTCGGAGTTAAGCATCAGTTGCCTCAATCCGACATCGCGAGGCTTATGGGATTTTGTTCGGACGAAGGTGCTCATTTTCGGGTACCGGACAGTTTTAATGAGGAGGCTTTCAACTTGTGGCACAGTTTAACGAACATCCGTGCCGGGTCCTACGACCACCTCAACGCTACCCACATCCACAATCCGGCCATCCGCTACTTTCATCGCATTCTTAGTAACACCATCTTCGCCCGCGACAGCAACCATAAGCTCAACTCCAAGGAGCTCTTCTTTCTACATTGTGCGTTCACTGGGAAAAAGATAAATGCCGCCCCGTTCCTACTTGCTCACATCCACTCTATTTGAGCTAGAGGTGGAAAACCTTTCTATTTCGGAGGGCTGGTTACTTCTATTGCCATTGGTCTGAATTATGGTGCTGCTCTTGCAACCTTGCCTTCTATGGCACCGGCTTTGCTAACCTTGGATCACTGCAAAGCCGCACACCTCATCTACGAGCGGGAAGACGGCAAATTCCACCCCGTAATTAGGAATACCGTCTATCAGAATATTATCTTGCCGAACAGGGACCGAATCGATCCAAGTAACCGAGCAAACTGGTTGTTCGACCCTGAAGTCCCCGCAGAGCCTGCAGCTGCCCACAAAGACCAAGCTGCAGCCGCCGCAGACGATATACAAGAAGAGTTGGATAGTGCTTCGCCTGTCCACGACATCCCTGGATCCTCATCTGCACCTCCCCCTATCAATCTTGAAGACATCCTCCGCGCCCTCCACATGCAAAATCAAATGAATGCGGCGCTTGAAAGGAGGCAAGATGAGCAGTTTGAGTCTCTGTGCACCCAAAATGCTCAGATCTTGACTGGGCAGCGAAACATGAATGAGAGGTTGGATGAGGCTCTGTCAGAGCTTAACGCCTTGAGGATAGATATGAACACTTATGGCCTCCAAGACACCGACGCTGAAGCCACTCCTACCAGACGCTCTCGCACCAGGAGCAGAGGACGGGGTCACCAGTAGTTTGTCTTTCTTTAATTTCTTTGTAATTTGTTATTTTTTTCTGTTTTATTTCTTTTCCCTTTCGTCTTTGTAATTGTACTTCCCCGCATATATACCGCAACATTGAGGACAATGTCGGATTTTGTGTGGGAGAGGTACCTTTCAATCGTTAATAAAACTAGTAAATTCTTGCGATATGTCTCGATTCAAATTCTTCACTTTACTTTGCCATACTGGAAAATTTTTATTTTCGCATTAGCCCGACATACCTACTTTAATGAAATCCCAGTTGAGGAAGCCGAAAACGACATAACAAGATCGATACGGTTCTGTCACCGTGGACTTCCTACTTACGCGATCTGTTTTAATAAGCATTATACCGATATTCAGAGTTTCAAGTTCTAGAAGTAACCCCTAGTAGTTTATACTAGCAGTCAGCACCGTCTTGACACAAACCACGTGGAGAATCGATGAATATAAGTGTTTGATGCCTGATTCTAAAGATATCCTTCATATCTCGCTGCAAAAAGAAAGGAAAATCTGTGTACCAAAACATTCGGGCACATATAAGAGCTGAGAAAATAATGAAGAAATCCAATGTTGGTTGGTTCAGAGGTATCTGGCTCTGAACTCGGTAGGGCGTGCTACGGACCGATCCCCCACAACCTCCAATTCGGATAAAATATGTAGGGTTGCCACATTCATGTACCAGACCCCATGCTAAAGGATCAAAGTCACTAACCGGTTACTCCACTACGTGCGTGCTAAGGCAAAGGGCTTAATGTGATTGCGCCAGAACGAAACCGGGTGAAATAGATACGAGGAACTCCGAGCAGAGTTATAACGGAACTGTTGGATAGCTCGTTTAAAATGGAAGTCTACGGGTAAGCTTATTGCTTGCGTCATTAGCGTATCTTTAGTGTTTTACTCAAGTATTGGCCGAAACAACGAGGATTTCCCGAAACCACTTTAAAAAAAAATCCAAAGGTATGTCATGTTTATGCACTTGACGAAAACTTGTCCGACCTTTCGAATGACTATTTGCTTGAGGACAAGCAAAGGTTTAAGTATGAGGGAATTTGATAACGAGAAAACATATCGTATAATTAACATACTTTTTACCGATTTTATATTCCATTAAGTCGTCTAACCCTCGATTATTCCGAGATTATTTGTCTTTTTTGCAGGTGTGACACTTGTCGACTCAAATCAATGAAAAAGGACAACATGAAGAAAGCTAGACGAAAAACAAAGAGAAAAAGAATAAAAAAATACAAAGTGTGGACTTCTGGATGCCTGACGGTCGTCACGCCCCTGTGACGGGCGTAACACCCCACAACATAAGGAAACGGTCGTCACGCCCCTGTGACGAGCGTAAGAAACCACTTCAGCGTGTGACGACCGTCACTTACCTGTGACGACCGTCACCCACCTGTGACGACCGTCACGCGCGTGAAGGAGGACGTTGCGCATAATTGAAGACGTGGGCGTGAAGGGAAGACTACTTCTCCCGGTTTCCACTGAATCTCCTATTTTATTGCCACAACTACTACTCCTCCTAGAATTTCTCCACGAAGACTTCCTCAAGAATTCAAAATTAAAACTGCTGATTTTTCCTGCTATAGATATGAGTACCAAGGCACAATCCAGGGGTCGAAGAATTTTACTCAGCAAATACTTATTTTATTTTTACAGTTATTTCCAATTTATTTCCAATTTGTGTGTTTTGCAATTCTGCTTTCAATTCCCTGTAATTTTCATTCAAGCTCTAGTTTCTATTTTTAAGTGTTAATTCTTCCTACAAGAATTAACACGAATTTCTACTGCAAGACAAGCTTGAAGATTTGGATTACTGTATTACCTAAAGATTACTATAGCATCTGTAATTCCAAGTTTCTTTTATTGCAATTATTATTTATTCGTCTTCTATAATATGCCAATTATTTCCATGAATTATATTCTAAACTTTATTGCTGTTAAGTTAATTATGTCTGGCTAAATTGTTAATACCGGTATGTGACCGTAAGAACTGAAAGAATTCAATAAGAGCTTGGCCAAAAATATTTATAAAACAATTTCTGGTTTCCAATTTCCAATATTAATTTAACTATCCTTGTCACGAGAGTGAGAGGTTAATTAACACGATTTTTCCACGAGAGTGGGAAATTAATTAAGGCAAGAACCTGCATGCGAGAGCTGGGGTTCGACCCAGATAGTGGTAACGAAGCATTGATTTTTAAATACACGAGAGTGTTTTAATAAATTAATTAAATTCAAATTGTTTTCAAAAAGTGTTATTAAATTTAAAGTGCATCCACTAGGTTTAGTAGCATGACTTATTTCATAAACACGAGAGTGTATGTCTCAGGTTTTTAAACAATTAGCTTTTACCGAAATACTTTATAGGCCAAGCGATCCATCGAATTCCCTAAGTCTGATTATCACATACCGGTATAATTAGTACTATTACTTTTAAAACTAAACTGCCTACCCCAAATATCGAATATTCATCGCTTAGTTAGACAAAACTGTAGCATTAGATCGTATGCGATTGACACACAGTCTCTGTGGGTTAGATAATCTTTTAAAACTAGAACGACTAAACTGTATACTTGCAGTTAGTATCCCGATAGACTCATAAAGTCCCGATCAATATGATCTCCAAATATCATACTGAGGAAGGGCACATAGAAGACTTGTTGAAACTATTTCATCATTTGAGGAAGTATCGTCTCTGTTTGAATCCAAATAAGTGTACTTTTAGTGTTCTTTCAGGAAATTTGTTAGGTTTCAGAGTCAGCCAAAAAGAAATTGAAGTTGATACTGATAAAGTTAAGGCAATTTGGGAAATTCCCGCACCAAGAACTGAAGATAAAGTCAGAGGCTTCCTCTGACGTTTTAATTATATTTCCAGTTTTAGTTCCCATTTTGTTGTAACATGTGAACAAATCTTCAAGTTGTTGAAGAAATATCAAGGTTGTGTAAGGATGCATGATTTCCAAAGGGCATTTGAAAGCATTAAAAGTATATGCTTGAGCCTCATATCTTGTTTCCTCCTGTTGAAGGAAGACCATTGATTATGTATCTAACTGTGTTAGATAACTCCATGGGTTGTATTTAGGGACAATAGATGAAACAGTAAGAAAATAATATGTCATTTATTATCTCAGCAAGAAGTCCACTGACTGCGAGACACGATATTCTATGCTAGAAAAAAAAATTTTTGCTTTGGCTTGGGATTAAAAGAGATTGTGGTAATATATGTTAAATCACACTACTTGGTTGATTTCCAAAATGGATCCAAATATATATTTTTGAAAAGCATGATATTACTAGAAGAATTTTTTGTTGGAACATGTTGTTATCTGAATATGATTATTAGTCTGTTAAGTATGATTTCCCTAATGAGGATGTGATGTTTTTGAAACTAAAAGATTGTGATGAACCTTTTCCTGAGGAAGGTCCTGACCCTGAATCCCAATGGGGTATGGTGTTTAATGGAGTTGTAAATGCTTATGGAAAAGGAATTGGTGTCGTGATTATCACTCTCCATGGGTCACATATCCCTTTCACTGCAAGGCTGGCATTTGATTGTACCAATAACATGGCAGAGTATGAAGCTTATATCAGGCATCTTGAAGAGGCTATAGATCTCAGAATCAAAATTCTTAATGTATATGGTGATTCAGTTTTTGTAATAAATTAAATCAAAGGAGAATGGGAGACTCGTCACATTGGCTTGATTCCCTACAAAGATTATGAAAGAAGAATATTACCTTTCTTCAATAAATTTGAATTCTATCATATTCCCATAGATGAAAATTAGATAGCAGATGCTTTAGCCACCTTGGCTTCCATGTATTAAGTGAATGCTTGGAACGATGTACCTCGGATTATAGTTTAACATCTTGATAGACCAGCTCATATGTTTGCTACAAAGGGGACGTCAGATGAAAAACCTTGGTATTATGATATCAAACACTTTCTTGAAACTCAGGAATATTCATTTGGTGCGTCAAACAAAGATGGAAATACATTGAGAAGGTTGGAAGATAGCTTTTTCCTCAATAAAGATGTGTTATACAACAAAAATCATGTCATGGTCTTGCTCATATGCATGGATAGACACGAAGAAGACATGTTGATGCATGAGATCCATGAAGTTTCCTTAGGTACCCATGCCAATCAACATTTGATGGTAAAGAAGATGCTTAAGGCAGGTTACTATTGGCTGACAATGGAATCTGATTGTTACTAATTTGCGAAGAAGTGCCATAAATGTCAGATTTATGCTGACAAGATTCATATGCCTCCAACTCTTCTCAATGTTATTTCTTCCTCATGGCCTTTTTCTATATGGGGTATTGATATTATTGGAATAATTAAACCCAAGGCATCGAATGGATATCATTTCATCTTAGTGGAAATTGACTACTTCACCAAGTGGGTGGAAACAACTTCTTATGCTAATGTCACCGAGCAGGTGGTAATACGTTTTATCTAGAACAATCTTATATGTCAGTATGGTGTGCCAAGTAGGATTATCACTAATAACATCTCAAATTTGAATAATAAGATGATGACACAACTTTGTGAAGAATTAAAGATTGTCCATCACAATTTGTCTCCTTTCAGGTCTAAGATGAATGGGGTTGTTGAAGATTCTAATAAAAACATTAAGAAGATCATCTAGAAGATGGTTGTTACCTATAAGGGTTAATCCCGTTATCTCTTGTTTATGGTATGGAAGTGGTGCTCCCCGTTGAGGTTGAGATTCCTTCTTTGCGTGTAATAATGGAATCAAAGTTTTTACAGGCTGAATGGGTCCAGAACATGTTTGACCAGTTGAATTTAATTGAAGAAAAATAGAATTACGGCCTTGTGTGATGGTCATTTATATCAGAAAAAAATGAATAAAGCTTTTGATAAGAAGGTCAAGCCTCGTGAATTCAGAGAAGGGGACCTCATACTCAGAAAGATCATCTCTTTTTATGTTGATTCTAGAGGCAAGTGGACTCCCAATTATGAAGGCCCATATGTTGTCAAGAAAGCCTTCTCTGGCAATGCATTCATTCTTGAATCTATGATTGGTGAGGAGTTCTCGCATCCTATAAATGTTGGCGCAGTCAAGAAATAATTCACCTAAATAAATAAAATAATGGCTCGCTAAGTTGAAAACCTTAAAGGGAGGCTTAGGCAAAAAAAGAGCATCTTGGTAGGCTGAAAACCCAAAAGGGTGGTCTAGGAAAAAGTTAGAGACACAAACAAAATAAATTTTTGCCCGTAGGTTGAAAACACGCAAGGGAAACCTAGGCAAAAGGTAGGGATTTCTTGGCAAGTAACTACATCAAATAAGATTTGATTGTTGAAGCAACAATCTTCTCGGATTTTAACCCCACTTCAACTGAAGCTTATGCTCAAGAGTTCAAAGTTTTTAGGGAGAATAGTGGTCGTTGTATCTCAATGTATCTTTTCTGTGTATTTACCATTTTCCAAAACCATGTAATCATCCATGAAGTCACGCCATTTTCGGGATACCATTCTATTAATAAATTTTGAGCCTTTATCAAATTCTTTTTAGTTCTTATTTTATTCGGTTTACAAAAATTTCATTTATTATTAATAGTATTTTTCAAAACAAAAATACTTAATAATAAAAATGCTTTTGAAAAGAATTTGCAAATTACTCTTTATTTCAATTCTTTGATTCAAGTGGGACAAAAGTAGTGATTCCAAGGATGTACTAACTCCGAAGTTTTGAAAAGATTCCCCAAGAAGCATCTTGGGTTACTCTTTCTGGTATGCATATAATCTACTTGTGTTTTGTTCCTTGAATGGTTAGATTTCATACCAATTAATATATGGTGAGGTGTTGGATTTGATTTCCTCAGTTAAGGCTTGGTTCAAATTTTCTCCAGGTTTTTATATGGTGCTGGGTTTGTTTGGTTGGATACCTTTATCGCATGTCCCCTAGTCAGGTCTTGATGTAGATTTCTTTAGCTGAGTATGATTCTTTCCCCTGCTGGGTTGTGTTCAAGTGGAGTTTGTAAAGTTATGAGGCCTTGATTCATTTATTGGATTCTTTCTCCCTTTGTGTGTTAATAATTGATAAAGAATCTTTTGCAGAGCATTGTTCTCTCTAGTTACGATATTGTTGTTGTTATGTGCTCCCCAGACAGCCAGACAAAAGCAGTACCATTTTCTAAGAAGTGTTGAGACAACTCTCAACTTTTTAGGTTTTCTTTCTCCAAGTGTTGAGTTTTATTTAAAATCCCCATAATTTTGACTTGTTATTGTGATGTTAACTTCTTAATTACCCAGATAAATCGAATCTGATGCTTCCTTCTAAATTTGTTATCCATGTGAAGTTTCATAATTTCTCCCCAGAGAAGTTTACACAACCATTACTCTTAATATTGAAGAATATTTTTCGGCTCCTCTCGACGGGCGTGGTTTCATCTTCCATCCTGAAGTCAGTACGGAATCCCCAGTTAAAGTCTACTCAATGTTGCATTGTCTTCCCTAATGAAGTTTGTGTGTTATTCCTCAATGAATCTTAGAGGGTGTTATATCCCTGCAACTGCGTTGCTATCAAATTGTGCTATGATTATTTTCAAACCGTGTTTCTTCCCAGTGAAATTAAGCCGTAAAGTAGGACTTTGTTTCCTCAGTTGGTGCTTACTCTATTATGGAATCTTCATCCAGGATGTGATTTAGCCGAGTGTGGTCTTTACCCAAATTAGTTTTGTCTGGTTATCTTCAGTGCAATATGTCTATTTTGTCAGCATATATATAGTAACATTCATGCATTCATACATACATCATGCATAGCTGAATTAAAATTCATTGCTCGTTTACATTCATTGATGTTTTTATTGGCATATTATCCTCTTTGTAGAATTATGTTATCCTCTCTCCAATAAAGTTTCAACTTTAAACAGAAAGTGTATATCCTTTCGATTTCCCCACAGAGTTATCCCTCGTGGAAGAATTTTGCTTTAGACTTCCTACCCATCTCATTATCTAGATGGAACTTAGTCCCCATTCTAGTTCGTTCCTCATTGGGTCATGTCTTGGTTGACTGTTTCACTCCAGTTTATTCCTGGTTTGAATCTGTGGTCCCCGACAACAGTTTTATTTTTTACCCCTCTAGGCTGTGAGCTCTGGATTTGTAAGTTAATAATGCGCCTAAGAGGGGGGGGGGGTGAATTAGGTGATGGTTAATTTTTTCCTTCTTTATAAATTTCTTATTTTTCTTATTATGGTGAGGAAAACAATAAAGTGAAGAAAGTAAATGAACACAGGATGTATACTAGTTCCCCTCATAGATCGAGAGTACTTCAGTCCTCTTGCCAACACGGAAGAGATTTCACTATAGTTTATAATAATTGCACAAGCCTAATCACACCAAAGGTGATTCCTTACTATCTAATCTATAGGGATATCAAAGGCTCTTAAAACCTTTAAGATGTTCAACACTAAGTGCAAGAAGAACAATCCTCTTCAATGCACACACTTGCTCCAACAATCCTGGAATACAAGGTTAATCTTATGTTATAATCTGAGTGCAAACAAAATTTATATATGAAATGTACCCTTTCATTACGCCCTAAATTAGTAAAAAGATGAAATGGTTGGACCCCAAGAGGTATCATCTAACAGCTATGTAAAACATAAAAAAATTTATTTTTTCTTCAGCGATAACCGATTACCGTAGGGATGTAATCGATTACACACATACGATAACATATATATTTTCAAATATGCATTCTTGTAACCGGTTATCCAAAAGCTGTAACCGATTACCACAGAATCAAAATTTCTATTTTAGATTCGTGAAGTCTTGTAACCGGTTACTGTAACCCTGTCACCTGTTACCACTGAGTGAAAGTGATAAAAACATTTTTTCTAAGTGATGGACATACAATGTTTTACTCTTAAATGATCATGACACTTATGTAAATTGTTTATAGTATATTTTGAGCACTATATCATCTTAAAAACCTCAAATTAAAACTTGTACTTAACTTGTTGATGAACCTTCATAACTCTTCATCTTGAAAGTTGATTGTACACATGTAGAAGACTTCAAAGAGTGATCTTGAAATATTATAAGATTTTGAATATCTTCTTTTCCACAAACTTTATATTTCTTTGACTTTATGTATGGTGGTCTTCATCAAAACACTTTGATTGGAGTGCACACAATCACATGATTGAGAATTTGCATTTATTTTGCACGTGAAGACTTTTTCCCCTCAACAGGAATGTATTGGTATTTCCCCATGAAATCAAGATTCACTTCCAAAGAGTGTTATCGTAACAGCAAGTTGCAATCTCTTTATTTGAGCAACATGTGCTACCCCAGTAAGTTTGTTAATGCTATAGAATATTTTTACTCTAATTGATGGCAGTCTTTTGGTTATGGGAGATAGTTTGTTGTTGAGATTTTACTGCGATGGATGGTAGTATTTTCATTATGGGAGATAATTAATTATTGAGTTTGTTTTCCTCCCATGATAAAAATATTTTGTTGAAAGATTCTTACAGCAATTTGTTACCCTTCCTGAGTGATATCTTGATCAAAGAAGAAGTTGAGACCCGTTCTAGGAGGAATACCAGAATTTTGGGAAACTTGTTTTTGTTCTATGTTTACCCCAATAGAGTTAAGTTGTTCCCAACCATAAGTGTTAATGTCAACCTTTGTTCCTAGCCATAAGTGTTGATGTCAACCCTTTATTCTCATCCATATGTGTTGATGTCACCCCTTGTTCCCAGCCATAAGCGTTGATGTCAACCGCTTCATCCCAGCCATACATGTTGATGTTAACCCCTTGTTCCCAGCCATATATGCTGATGTCGACCTTTGTTCCAAGCCATAAGTGTTGATGTCAACCCTTTGTTCCCAACCATAAGTGTTGATGTCAACCCTTTGTTCCAAGCCATAAGTGCTGATGTCAACCTTTGTTCCCAGCCATAAGTGTTGATGGCAACCCTTTGTTCCCATGAATATGTGCTGATGTCAACCTTTGTTCTAGCCATAAGAGCTGATGTCAACCCTTTGTTCCCATCCATAAGTGTTGAAGTAAACCCTTTGTTCTCAGCCATAAGTGTTGATGTCAACTCTTTGTTCCCAGCCATACGCGTTGATGTCAATCATGTGTTTCCATTCATAAGTATTGATGTCAATCATTTGTTTACTAGTCTCAATGTTGATGTTTACCGTCATCCCTGAGTCAATATTATCTTATTGTTTCTATTTAGGTCCTCTGGGTTGGTAATTTTTGATCCCTTATGAGTTAATGTTACTCTCTTTTTGATATCTCCTCTCCGAGTGGATAGTTCACAATTATCCTTCGATCATTGTTATCCATTTATTTTTCTTCATTTATTAAGTTGACGATACTTTGTCTCCTCTTTAGACCTTACCCCAGTAGAGTTGAGTTTACTTTTCCCCAATGAAGTTGATTTTCCTCTAATGGAGTTGAGTTTCTTTCTTAAGTCGAGCCGATAATCCTTTCTTAATGTTTACCTCTTTGATAGTTTGTTGATTGCATTGTTAAGAGTTTTCGTTGTTTGAAATCTTACTATGCATTTGGATTATTTGATCATGGTTGTGGCTTTCCCGATTTATAGCCATCCCTGGAGTCGTGTTGTTCCCCAGTGATTTATTTTCCTGGTCGAACTCTTTTTTTGGTCTGTTGGTTTCATTTTTTTCTTCCCCAGTGGTGTTATGTGTCACCTATGGAGTTGGTTGTTTGCATTGATAATCATAAGCATTGCATGTTATCTTAGGACCAAAAATAGTTTTTTTTTTTATATTTAAGTATCTTCAATCGCGTTGAGGTGCAGATTCTAATCTTCGTATCTACGGATAGAATACACTTAATTAAGGGCACCCGTTATACCCCAATTTTTGTCGCTAATATCTCTCATCATCTCATATCATTAATACATCATAATCACATATTAGGGTTGGTTCTCTCTTTCTACTTTATCCTATCTCTAAGTTTTCTCTAGAGGGATCACCAAGCACCTTGAATTGTATATCTTGTACATGTGTTCTTTCAACTAACATCAAGGTATGTGTATATGTTTCTTTGAGTGTTCATATTGTAGGTGATCACAATTGCATTCATATCACCATCTAACCTAGGGTTTGAGGGGTGGTCCCCAGTCAAATGTTTCTTCAATGGATTGAAAGAGATCAAGCTTCAAGGCTATGTATATGATATCAAATATTTGTGGTTCAAAGAGCTCCCTCACTTTATTTAGGTCAAATTTTCCTCAAAGTTGGGGGTGGCATTCATCAAGAAGATTCATAGGTTCATGTGTTTATTTTCATGCCTTCTTCAAAAAATTTCTTTGAGACATAAGCTCCACCTTTGAGTGTGCTTTAATATTACATCATTTAAATGCCTATGGTGATTCATCATGCTTTATTTTGTTAAGAAAGTTAAAAATATTCAAGGTTGATTCAATAAGTTTGACTTAATTGAACAAATGTTTGATTCAATGATCACATGTGCATAACTCTCTCAATTTTCAACATTTTGAATTGGTTCTTTTTTCTATGGATTATTATCATCATCTACAATAACCTCTTTTCACATGACAAGATCCAATTGTGCAATAAAAATCATCATAAGTTGAAAGGGGTTTCAAGTCATTTTGACACTCTCTAAGCTAGGGTTTGTTGACTTCCAAGGACCATATCTTGCTCATTTTTTGAGATTTTTGATTCAATCCAAAGCCATGATTCTTTTCAAAGGATCCTTAACAATCTTTCTTCAAGAATATAAGGCTAACTTTGAAAGGAAGATCACAAGTGGTTGAGAAATACTACAAGTCTCTTTGAAAAGCCTTTGAATCTTAGAGTTTGGCTTCAAATGATCATAATTGGTCAATTTTTATCTCCTTGAGCTCATTGTTTTTTAACAAAAGTCTTTGGGATGTCTATTACAACTTTTTTTAAGTGTGCAAGACTTGAAGATGCTTGGAAAGTGGTTGAAGAATTGAAAAGATTCTAAGTCTTTTGTGAATTTCCCCAAATTTGTTCATCATCTTCCAAAGACCATAACTCTTTCAATTTTTTTATTTTTGAGTGATCTCAATTCCAAAATTAAATTCAAGAGGTCTACTTCATGTAATATTCAAATATCAATATTAAACTTTGAGTGGAAGATCGTGTAATTTTGAAGAACATTATAGGTAATTTTGAGGTGCCATACTTAGAAACATTTCTAAATACAAAAGTCAGTCTGTTTTTCACGATTTCAAGAGGACATAACTTCCAGCTCAATCATCCAAATGGAGTTTTTCTTAGCACATTGTGACGATTTCAAGATCTTGAAACATTATTGTTATACCCCAAAATTTTCCCTCTCATTCCATCAACATTTTCTCATCACAAGACTCATGTATTCAAGATCAAGTTAGGGTTTGCTCTGCTCAAGACTCCTCCTTGCACTGTTGACTCAAATTAGGGTTTGATTTTGCACAAAGATGTTTTGACCTAAAACGCCCAAAATGACTTTCATGCTTCATGTTGGACTCACAAGTTTATCCATACCGAGTTTCAAGCCTTGATTCCAATTTTTGCCCAGTCAATTGGACAGTTGACCTATAAATCAGTTGTATTGGGGAAAAAGTCAACTGTGGCCAATTGACAGTTAAACCTCATGATTTTTGATCCACATCAACATTATGAACTCATATGAACCATTTGGTTAAGATTGGATCACAATTCCACAAGAAATTTGATCAGATCACCAAAAAGGTAAAATGGTCATTTTTAGGGTTTTGACTGCACAAAGGTAATTTTTGACTGTTTGACCTAGCCAATGGAAAAACAAGTTCACATATGGACTCAAGGATTCAATTGCATTGTCTTGACACATTCAACAAGTTCAAAAGATCTCAAATGCACAGGATTGACAAATGAATTTTCCAGTCAACTGATCAAAATTTGACTGTATACTGAAAAGTCAAACTTTGACTTTTCGGTCAAAATCAAGTGCCAAGATTCATTTTTCATCAAGACATGTCAAATTATGAAACTTGTTCATCAAGAAATCCAAAATTGCAAATTAGGGTTTAAAATGAAGAAATTTCATAACTTAGAAATTTTCTATGTTATGAAATTTCCTTATTTTTCCCTAACTTTGTCCCTTTTTTTCATCAAGATACAAATGGATTCAAACAAAACTCAAAACATGAAAGTTGTAGTCCATTTCAAAATCTATAACTTTGATTCACAAAGTTTTCTCAAAGGAAGCTTGTAGCTCAAGTTATGATTTTTAGAACAAGGGTGCAAAACATTTTTTAACTTAGAAAAATTTTGACCTATTCTAGGCAGGATTTTTGTCCAACTTCTTGGCCATTTTTCACATGCTTCCACTTGGAGTTTCAATTTTCATTACAAATATGGATTTTATTACACATTCCAAGCTTTCCAAATTGTCCAAGAACTTCTCAAACACCCTTGTGGTTAGGGAGAATCGAATTTGCAAAGTTGGGCAAAATTCACTTTTGTTCATAACCAAATACATGTTCATACAAGTTCCATTTTCAAATCAGCATGCTTGGTACTTGCTTGCAGGCCTCTAAACCAAGTTTGCACTCCATAATTAAATGCATAACCATTGTGTTCAAGCATTGTTTTGTACATTTGGTCATTACACATAAAATCATCCCTTAATTAGAAAAAGCACATTTGCCGGATCTTTGAGGCCAGATAGAGTCCACAAATTTGTGTTACCAAGAGCAAGATATGCAGCATACATAGAGTGTAGTACAGGCCTGCATTGACACTTACACTATCCTTGCTTACATTTGAAGAAAGCTTGCAAACTGAAGCCAATCTCTCATTCCTGTAAACACCAACCAAAGCAAACTTTGCAAACATCTTTCATACATCCAAGCAAGCCTAAAGCACGACCAAACCACCCCTCATCCCTCCTCATACAGAAAATCACAGTTTTTCTGCAAAACAGGGCATCTGTTGCAGTTTGACTTCCACAATCCATTCCACTCGTTCACTTTGGCTAAAACCAGTTCAAATACATTCTATATCATCCATTGGAACTATCCCAAGCCCTAGATAAAAACTGTAACACCCCTAACATCACTTGCCATTTTCACTTTTCAGTTTTGCAGGTGAACTTCCATAGCACGATTTAGAGAGTATCAAAGCAAGCTAGGTGTTGGAGAAGCATCCTAGGACTTCAGGCAAGTTGTACAAAAGCTCAAACTCCATTGAAGTTGGCCACATTGTTGTACACGACTCAAGCTGAAACAGGTAAAATCAAGAACTTCTATCTCTTAATCTAGGAAGAGTTAGGCTTAGGTTTGTGAATGAAACATGCTCTACTCATAGCCCTTAAACCATACATATGATTACTTTTCATTTATATTGAGTATGCTGTGAGAATTTTGGCCATGAACATTGAAGAAAAATTAGGTCTGAATTGGGGATGAAGAAATTCTCCCTCGTTTCTTAGAGTTAGGTCCAGTATTTTATATGTCTGAATTCGTCTCTTGATGCTCTATAATATTGGTGTTATGAGTTTTGTGTAAAAGTCAAGGAATCAGGAGATGGTGATGGATCAAAGAAGCGCGCGTTTTTGTTTCAAACAGGAAGCTGGAGGTTGAAGAAGGATGACTTGGGCTGGGCCTGAGTTGTTTTTTGCTCTTTGCACACTTTTTCTCAACTTACACCCCCGTGGCCCATTGTGTGAAATATTTATTATTTTTGCATTTTTCTTTTTGTTTCTGACTTATCATTTTTTGCTCAAATATCAAAAATATCAAAAATATTTTTCCATACATTTTTGCATTTATTTGGCATTTATTTGTTTTATTTAGCATATACATGTAAATAAATATATATACTTTTATTGAAAACCCTAGAAAATAATACCAAAATATTTATTTTTCAGTTATTATTTTTTGTTTACATTTTGAAAAAAACATCTTCTAAAAAATACTTTTTTTGTAAATAATTAATATCTTATTTTTTGTATATATTTAGTATATTTAATATATAATATAAATATTTGTATATTTTATTAGAATACTTAGGATAAAAATATAAAAATAATACATTTTTATTTTTATTAATATATGACACTAAAAAATACTCTTTTTTACAATATACTTCTTCTTTTTTTTTGTATATAATTAACAAATATTGTATATAATTAATAAATAAATACTATTTATTCAAAAAAAACTAGGGTTTTGCCCTAAACCATAAAATATTCAAAATTTGACCTTTTATTTTTGTTTACATTTCACATTGAAAAACACTTTCACATACATAAAAAAATCATTTTTGTGCATAATACATTTTGCATATTTATTGTATTTATTCCAATATTGTACAATTAAATATTTGTATATTCGATATGGATGTAATAGCTTAGAATTTAATTTCTTGTCAAATATCCCCAAGTTCAAACTTGTACCCCCATCCCCATAATCATTGTTGTAATAATTTAGGACTTTAAATTTCCGCATTTAAAAGCTTTCAAATTATGCCATGATAGACCTAGGGTTTGTATGCAAATCAAATAACAAATAGCTTGACTAATACAAAGACAAAAAAGCATGAAAATGGACAACACAATTCACACTTGCACCCCTAGGGTTACTCCACTTGTTGCCTTCAAAAATGGGTCATGTTGCATGTTGAGTGTCTATGGCAAAACAAAAACAAATCAAATTATCATAGTCCCTCGATGACGCTTTCTCAAGTTGCCTAAAAAATGATCAAGTCCCTTAAAGAAAAATTGCCAAAGACACTTGGCACTATTGCATTCATGGTCTAAACGATGACCCGCGCCCGTCCCGTTAAACATCCTAACACAAGATTGTCCACCAAATACAATGGTGGAACAATACTGTTAAAAGGGTTAAAACATAGGAAAGATCTTTGAGAAATTTAGGGTAGATAACTCTTGGTTACTTGACCAACTTGCAAAACAAATCCTTGCCATTTTTCAAAACACACTCCACAACACAATTTCAAAACAAACTTTCAAAAATATTGAAACATCTTTTCAAAAAGACAAACACCTTTGTAAAACATTCGAGTAAAGAATTGTTACAATGGTTGCCTAGACAAGGTATCTTTTTCAAAACATTTTCAAAACCACACACACAAAGCACCATTTCAAACAATTGAAAAGCAAAGGCAAGTGATCTAAACAAGTAACTAAGAGCCCATGGATAGCCATGGATAGAAAGGGTGCTAATACCTTCCCTTTCTATAATCTACTCCTCGAACCCAAGAAAACATCTCAAAGGTTTTTCCTGTGCTTTTTAACCTTTCCTTAGGATAAAATAAAAAGTCGGTGGCGACTCTTGCTAAACCGAACAAGTGTGAATACAAACGCAAAACCTCAAGTCAGTTCTCCCACCGTATCACAATTATTGTCTCAAATGCTTAAAGAATCATGTGATAAAGCCTCCTAAGCTATGTGCACCATGGATTCAAAGTTGGTACCTTGGAATGAAGTTTCACCTGCAATCAAATTTCAATTTACACAATGTTACTTCTAATCACAAAATTACCATGTGATTTTGACTTAAAATGATTAGAAAAGATGTTTGAATCATTTAGAGTTTGAAAACGCATCATTTAGATGAGTTTTCATGTACATGTGATTACACTTTGCTCATGATGCATGTGTGCACGAGTTCTGCTCAAATTACATCATTCACCCCTCCTCTTGATCCCATTCACTTCTCCTATAAATACAAACTATATTCCACTCATTTTGACAAGCTTGAAGAGCCAAATAAGCCATGCCAAACTCACTTTCAAAGTTCCATTTCCGCAATTTCGAATTCCTATTTAGAGCACTTTCAGCTCCAATTTCTTTATTGATTCTTCTTTCTTGAACTTCACTGAAGCTAACAGAAGAAGAATTAAGTCTTGAGGTACTCTAAATCGCGCAAGCAAAGTCATGTTTCAGAGCAATTTATTTATAATTCGTTCTGGTAGTTTAAGGCATCATTTATTCTAACTCAAATTACTGGAATGATCTATGATGTTCATTGAAGCTTGTTGATGGTTTAATTTTGATTAATTGATGCATTTGATTAATCTGTTTTCGATTTTAAAATTTTTTAAAAGTCTTTGGTTCTCCTTAAATTGACTGAGCTACAAGTTAAATAAATTTTCACGAGGGTACAGTTGTCTTCGCCTTGATGAGACGAAGTGAATGGCATTAGTCCGAACCTCTAATTTTTCTATTTGAAGAATCACAATTTCTCTGGTTTTTTCTGAAGGCTGGAGGTTGAAGACGATGACATGTTTCGTCTCAACCAATCAGAGTGTGACAATTGTTTTATTATAATTGACCCAGATTTATTTGATTTTATGTTTTCTTGCTAAGATCCATATCAAGCACAACGCGCCAGGTCCCTTGGATTTGTTTACTAACGCGTTTGACTATGATCCAATGGTTTATATTTTTTGTTTATTTTTATGTATTCGGATTTTATAATTGATCCAGTGTGTTATTCAAGAGAGACCATGACATGCACAACGCGTCATATCCCTTAGATCTGATTACTAACGCGTTTTGAAAATGATCAGATGGTCCACATTTTTTTAGTTTATTAGTTTATTTTTTGATTTTTGTTTTAATTATTTTAAACTTCAAAAATTCATAAAATATTCATTTCCACTTCTAAAATTGTGAAAAAATCATCACAAATAGTTTTAGTTTTTCTCTTTCTGATTTTCATTTACTCACAAATTTATTTTGTGATTTTATATTTTTTAATGATTTTTCACTTTATTTGATTTGTTTTAATTGTTTAAAAAATACTTTTCTTGATTTTTAAATTATGAAAAAATTATGGAAGGATCCAATGACCTCTTGGCAAATATTGGTGACCCCATTTAATTTTTATTTCTGATATTACTATTTTTCACAAATTTTTGTTTATTCTGCTTATTTCTTTAAATTTTACAAATAGTTTCTGACTTTAAAAGATCTTGAAAATTTTGTCAATATTTATTGACTCATGTTTGACTTCTGACATTTTTTTAGGATTTTTATTTGGTGTTTTAATACATGTTGAGTATTTTACTAGTTATTCCCTTTTTTAAATCATTTAAATTTTGTTTTATATTAAATATATTTTTTTATTTTTTTATTAGTCCTGATTTGGAGATATTTGAGTGTTTTTTTGGATAAGTTCGTCTACCTCATTGGATCTTGGGTGTTGATAGGTTCAAAAACCAATTCCACTAAAATGGATGAATGATGTTGATGATATTTGAAACCCTAATTTCATCTGATACATCCCCTCCCTCTTCATCTTATCCCTTTCTTGTTTTTACTTGTACTACATATTTTTGGAGGATGATCTACATATCATTTCTCTAACATGTTAGTACATAGATTGCTATTGACCAGTCTCAAAATAAGTGTGACTTCTACATAAGTCCACTTACGATTGCTTAACATGGCGTTGAATTTGTCCTAATTCAAAAAGTGATCATTTGTTGCCCAAACCTATGTTTGCAAGCCCAAATATGTTTAATTTGAAATCTTGGATCCAATAACTTTGAAGTTCATTGTTAGGAGGCTTTGATTTTATCAATCCTCTAATGAACTTCATGAACTTTTGTCTAAGAGAAACATTTGAACATCGTTGATCATATGTGGTTTACTTTGAGTACTTGAAATAAATGGTATACTTGAGAAAAAAAAATGAAACTTGTTGTTGAGAAGCTTTGATTTTATCAATATTCTAATGAGTTTTCAAAAGCAAGCCTCAAGATGGTCATTCAACTAACCTTCTAACTTCTAATTCACTAATAATGAACTTTATTTTATGCCTTTATTTTATTCCTTTATTTTTATGTACCATTTGTAGCAGTAGAAATGTTGAGACTAAGCCATTGGATTGACTTGACTCGCATAGATCAAATAAAAATCGCCACCGCACTTTATTATTTTCAGAAGAATGGGAAAAGAGTGAATACCACAAAAAGAGGGGGAGAGAATCTAAGTTCAGGGGTTGTTTATGCAAAGGAAAGGTATTAGCACCCTAAACATCTATGGTACTTTGCACTAACCTCTTTGGAAATTTGTGTATTTTTGCTATAAATGTTTTATACAAAAATGGATTGTGGGGATGAGAAAAGAAATATTTTTACAATTTTTGCACCCGCTGCGGTTGCAAACCTTTAGTTCCTACGAACCATCTTCCGTGAAATTGGGGATCAGGGTACTCGTAGTTCACCTTTATAAATTTTAAAACACAAGTGTGTTGGTTAATTTTAAGAAACAAGACATCATTGTCGTATCCGAGTGGAAAACATACTTACTACCCATGATTATGAAAAAGGAGAATTTGCATCATCTCAAAGTTTAGGATATAGATTGGATTTTAAAATCAACAAAGCCTCGCTCAACACCCAAGTTGAAAATATCTCACTTCACTATATATCGTAGAAGTATAGTAGCTCACATCACTACAAGGATTGACAAGAGTCTAATCTTTTGAGAAAAGTTTCCAAATAAAAGCCAAAATGGAAAAATAGTTTGAATGCGATTGATTGACTTTTAGTCTTCTCACAAAAATCTCAGAGTATTATTAAGTTGTTTAAAGTTTGATTAAGAAATTATTTTTGGAAATGCATGGACCTAAGTCCATGTTTATTGTGAAAGCGGTTCAAGTTAGAAAACAAGAATAGTTTTGAAAAGGAGGGAGAAGATTTTTGAAATTAAAAAAAGATGGGAGGAGATGAAGGGACTATCCTAAAGCATAAGGTAAAAGCTAAGGAAAAGAACCTTCTAACCAACAATAAGCCAACACTTGACACAATGAGTCAATGTAGAATTCTCATCCTTTGGATTAAAACCAAGCAAGCAAAGATACTAAACCTCTTAAGATTACCAAACTTCAAATGCATTATGTCTTCACAAAAATTGAGCAGAGTAATGGCTATATACAGATGAATTTCCAGACAAAGCATATAATCAGAATAACCTGCACACAAAGAAAACAAACAACCCAATGTCTCGGGGTAAACCCCAAGAACTCCAGACAAAATAACAATAAAAGTCATAAAGGTCTCAAGGATATTCAAGGTCTCTAATCCTATGTCTAAGAAGTACATAATTCCATCATGCCAGGGATAGTAACCAAATAGTCCAAGTAACCATAAAGTCTTTTATTGTTCAACTTGGTTATTAGGTATCTTCAAAAAGAAAACGAAGGCTCAAGTGAGCAAAATAAAAATAACATAAAGATAAATGCTCAAGTGAGCAAAGATGAAAACAACATGAAATATAAATGCTAAAATAAATGGTCCGTAAAAGTAAAGGCGTAAAGTAAAAGCATAAAAATAAAAGTCAATTATTAATGGGTTAGAAATTTGAGGTTAGTTGAATGACCATCTTTAATCATGCATTTGAAAACTCATTATAAGATTGATAAAATCAAAACCTCTCAACAACAAGTTTCATTTGCTTTTTGTCAAGTATATCATTCATTTCAAATTCTCGAGGCAACAACAAATGATAAAAGATGTTTAAATGATTCACTTAGACAAAAACTTATGATGTTTGATTAGAGGATTGATAAGACCAAAGCCTGCTAACAATTAACCTCAAGATTATTGGATCAAAGGTTTCAAATTAAACATACTTGGGCTTGCAAACATAGGTTTGAACCACGAATGATCATTTCTCTAATCGGGACAAAATTTAGCGTTATGTTAAGCAATCGTAAGTGGACTTATATAAAAGTCGCACCTATTTTGAGGCTGGTCAATAACAATCTATGTACCATATGTTTAGAGAAATGATATGTAGATCATTCTCTAACAACATGTAGTACAAGTAAGAAAGGGATAAGATGAAAAGGTAGGAGATGCATTGTAATAAAATAATATTTAATAAAACAGAATTAAAATACCAAATAAAAATCCTTTAAAAAAGTCAGAAGTCAAACATGATTCAACAATAGTTGATAAAAATTTTCAGAATTTTTTTAAGTCAAAACTATTTTTAAAATTTAGAGAAATAAGAAAAATAAACAAAAATTTGTGAAAAATAGAAAAATCAAATATAAAATAAAATGAGGTCACCAATATTTGTCAAGAGATCATTGGATCCTTCTATAAATTTTTTAGAATTTTAAAAGACCAGAAAGTATTTGTTAAATAATTAAAATAAAGCAAACAAAGCAAAAATTATGAAAAATATCAAACATCAAAATAAAAATTTGAAAAAATATTCACAAAGTCAGAAATAATTCAAATATTTTTTTATATTTTTTTTATAATTTTTGGATATAAAATAAGAGAGTTATGAATTTTTGAAATTAAAAGAAATTTAAAACAAATTTTGTAAAAATAAATAAATCAGAAAAATCCACACGCGTTGGATCTCATTCACTTATACACACTGGAAAATCTAATGAATCTGAGGTGAGGGAGTATCATGAACCCAAGTCAAGGCACGCGTATGTAATACAAGAATGTCCAATCAATCAAAATAAAATAATTGGCTAAGCATCATTGGTTGAAGAACAACACGTAGGTCGTCTTCAACCTCCATCCTCCTGCAATTAGGGCAAAACCATGATTCTTAAATCTGTAAATTTAGACGCTCATTATGGTATCATCAGACGTGTCTCTTCAAGATGATTACAACCATATAATTGCGTCAAATTTATATAAAACACAACTTACAAGATTTGGAAAAAAACCAGAGATGTTTTGAAAATTTTGAAATCAAAAACAGAAGCATCAAATGCTTTGATTCACCGAAATTGAGTTAATAGCAAGCATCAATGAACATCATAAACCATTCCAGTAATTTGATTTAGAAGATTTGGTGCCTTAAACTACCTGAACAATGAACTTGCTCTGTAAATGGACTTGGCTAGCACGATTTAGAACACCTTAAGGCTTTATTTTTCTTCCTGTTAGCTTCAGTGAAGTTCAAGGATGAAGGATCAATAAAGAAATTGGATTAAAAAGTAGAGAAAAGATGAATTCAAAAATTCAAAAAAGTGAGTTATGGAGGGAGTTTGACAGAGTGATTTGGGTTGTTCAAGCTTGAGAAAATGAGTGGAATAGAGCATGTATTCATAGGAGAAGTGATTGTGTACACGAGCAAAGTTTGTTCACATATGCATCAAAACTCACCTAAATGATGCTTTTTGTCACTCTAAATAATCCAATTATCTCTGCTGATCATGCTTTAGTGAAAAATGAATCGTAATTTGATGATTAAAAGCCACATTATGAAAATTGCAATCTGACTTGAACTGAAACTTCGGTTCCAAGGTACTCACTTTGAATCAATGGTATTCATATCTCAAGTGGCCTTAGGGTATAATTATTGAAGCATTTTAAAGATAAGGTCACAATATTTGGAATGTGCCAAGAGTTAGATTAAATGGATGCTTGAGCTAAGAGTTGTGATAATTCAAAGTTGAGAAAAAGATGCTGACTTTTTGTACTTAGAAAAATTCTAAGTTGTTCTTCAAAAGGGACCTATAATGTTTTGATTCCAAACAAGGCCTTCCTCCAAAATCTTGATTTGACCAATGATGCTATCTTGAATTGGACTTGCCAAAGATTATTGTGAAACTTGAATCACTCATAAATTCCAAATATTGAACAAGTTATGATCCCTTGAAATTGGTGAAAATCCATGAGGTGACCTATAATCTTTTGAGTTTTTGAGGCATCTTCCAACCATTTTCAAGTCTTGCACATGAAAGAAAATTTGAATTTCACACTCTTAATATCAATATGGAAAAAGAATGGGCTCAAGGAGGTAAAAATTGACCAAGTTATGGTCCTTTGAAGTCACATGCAAGGAATTTGATGACCTATCTAGAAGACTTGTAATCTTCCTTCATCATTAGGAATCTTCCACACAAAATTTGTTTAAAACCATTGAAGTGATTAGTTGATAACCCTTTATAGAGAAGAATGTCTTTGGAATCACTCAAAAAATCAAAATATGAACATGATATAGCCCTTACAAGTTCATAACCCTAGCTCCTAAAGCACCAAAATGACTTGGAAAACCCTTTCATTTTTGACAATCTTCCTTGCATACTAACTTTTTCCATGTGAATAGAAGTTGTTGTGGATAATAATAAGAACCCATAGCAATAATAACCACTTCCAAATATCAAGGATTGAGAGATTTATGCACTTGTGATCAAGGAAACAAGAACTTAACCAATTAGGTCAAACGTCTTCAATCCATTTTTGCATCTTTTGACTTTCTTTAACAAATTGAGGCATGATGAATCATAGTATACCTTATAATGATAGAACTCTCAATGTTGAAGTTTAAATTTAAATGAATATTTGTTGAAGAAGGCATTGAAATAAACTCATTAACCTATGAGTCAACCTGATGAAATGTGTTGTGCCATCACCTATATTATCATGATTTAGAGCAAACATTCATTGTATTTGTTAGTTAAAGTTAATCTACCCAAGAAAAATATGATCACAATATACAAATTAAAGTGCTTGGTGATTCCTCATGAGGAATCCTAGAGATAGCGAGAAGAGCCAAACCATAGTGTGATCTTTATATGATTTAGTTGATATTAGACGATAGAGGAATCTTTGGGGCAAAAATTGGGGTATAACAGCTGCCCTTATTTAGGTGTCTTCTATCCGAAGATACGAAGGTTAAAATCTTTGTGTCAACGCGATTGAAGATACTTAAATATAAAACAAGCCATATTTTTGGCCCTAAGATGCCATGTAATTCATATGATTGTGTATGCAAACAAACAAATCCAAAGGTGATACAGGACACCACTGGGGAAACAGAAAATAAAGTAAAGGATCAAAAGGAAAATCCGACCAGGAAAATAAATCACTGGTGAATAAAAGACTTGACTCTATTAGGGTAAAGCCAAAGGAGGAGATAAAGCATCATCAACTCAAATATTAAGGAGAAAAGTAGAGGATGACAATGATCGACGGATAACTGCAAACTATCCCCTCATTGAGAAGATAGAAAAAAAGTAACGGTCGACTCATAAGAAAAAGAAATGGTAAGATAATACCGGTAAAGACCAATGTTATGGTAGGTAATAAATGATTAGCATCAGTACTTATGACTAGAATCAAATGAACTTATTTAGAGAAAAGTGAACATCAACGATGAACTCTCTCCCATAATGACGACACTACCATTCATCAGAGTACAAATCTCAACAATGAACTATCTCCCATAATGACGAGACTACCATTCATTGGAGTAAACATCTCAACAACGAACTATCTCCCATATGTTGAGACTACCATCCATTGAAGTAACAAGTATCAACAACAAATTATCTCCCATAATGACGAGACTAACATCCATTGGAGTAACAAATCTCAAAAACAAACTATCTCCCATAATGACGAGACTATCATCCATTGGAGTAACAAATCGCAACAACAATCTATCTCCCATAATGACGAGACTACCTTCCATTGGACTAACATATCAACACTGAACTATCTCTCATAATGATGAGACTACCATCCATTGGAGTAACAAATCTCAATAATTAACTATCTCCCATAATGACGAGACTATCATCCATTAGAGTAATATCTCAACAATGAACTATCTCTCATAATTACAAGATTACCATCCATTGGAGTAACAAATCTCAACAATGAACTATCTACCGTAATGATGAGACTACCATCCATTAGAGTAACAAATATCAACAACAAACTATCTCCCATAATGACGAGACTACCATCCATTAGAGTAACAAATCTCAACAAAAAATTATCTCCCATCACGACGAGACTACAATTCACTGGAGTAACAAATCTCAACAACAAACTATCTCCCATAATGACGAGACTACCATCCATTGGAGTAACAAATATCAACAAATAATTTTCTCCCATAATGACGAGACTACCATCCATTGGAGTAACAAATCTCAACAACGAACTATCTCCCATAATGACGAAACTACCATCCATTGGATTAACATCTCAATAACAAACCATCTCTCATAATGACGAGACTACCATCCATTAGAGTAACAACTCTCAACAACGAACTATCCCTCATAGTGATGAGACTATCATCCATTGGAGTAACAAATGAATCTGAATTAGGATTTAACAGACTTACTGAGGAAGTACAAGTTGCTCAACTAAAGATACCGCCACTTGCTGTTATGAGAAGGAAATACAATAATTCTACTGGGGAACGAAACATGCCTTCTTCGTGGAAGTGCCAGTACAATTCTGCTGAGGAGATAAAGTCTTCTTGTGCAAAATAAATGCACACCCTCAATCCAGGGTTTATAGCCTATGAAAATCATAATAATAACATTGTCGGGGACCACAAATTCAAACCAGAAATAAACTGGAGTGAAACACTCAACCAAGATAGCACCTGATGAGAAATAAACTCAAAAGGGAAACACTGAGCTAACCAGACAATGAGCCGAATTGAAAGGCTAAAGCAAGATTCTTCCACGAGGGATAACTCTATGGTGAATTTGAAAGAATATACACTTTTTGCTTAAGGTTGACACTCTATTGGAGATAGGGTAACATAACTCTGCAAAATAGGGTAATATGCCAACAAAATATTAAGGAATGCAAATGACCAATGAATTCTAATTCAGGTATGCATGATGTATGTATGAAGGTATGAATGTTTTCGGGTATATGCTGACAAAACAGACATATAGCACTGGGAATAACCAGACAAACCCAGCTTGAGTAAAGTCAACACGCAGCTAAATCACATCCAAGTTGAAAATTTCATAAGAAAGTAAGCACCCACTAAGGAAAAAAATTCCTATTTCACGACTTAACTACTCTGGGAAGAAACACAATCCGAAAATAATCAAATCATAATAATAAATCGAAAAACAGTTACAACGATATAACATCCTCCTCCAGACTTCACCGGGGAACATCACACATACTTAAATGGGGAAAACAATGTTCTAGACTTCCACTGAAGGTAATAATACTGATTTCACTAGGGATGATGAAAACCACATCGTTGAGATATCAACTGGGGAGAAATAATACTGATTACAAAAACTTCCTTGGAAAGAAATTATGAAACCACATGGGGATAACAAATTTCAAAGAGAACCATTATCTCAACTTTACTTAGGGATCTAAGAATTTAAAGAATACAACTAGAAATCAAAATTATGGGGATTTTAAATCAAACCCAACACTAGGCGAGAGAAAACCCAAAAAGTTGACAACTGTTTCAACACTTCTTAGAAAAGATATTTCCCTTGTTTAGTTTCCTGGGAAACAAACAACAACAATAATTCCATTACTGCGAAGTGTGAGGCTTTGCAAATGATTCTTCCTCAACACACAAAGGGAGAAGGAACTTCCGTCATATGCGCGAAGACCTTACTGGGGAATTTGGGATAGAGGTTTCAACGATGCAAACTCGAAACCAAAATAACCAACAAATGAACTAAGATTTGATTGGGGAAATATGGGATTACGCATCCAATATTGCACCATGCATAAATAGGTATCATCTCCAACTATTTGAGAAACACAAAGATCACACGCATATCAGCAAGAGTGACTTGGGAGAACTTTCTTGGGGAATACACATTTCCAAAATTTCAGAGTTCGTCTATCCTCGGGATCACTATTTTTGTTTTTCTTGAATCACAAAAATCTAAAGTAAAAAGTAATTTGTAAATTCTTTACAAAAATAATTTTATTGTTAAATCTCTTTGGTTTGAAAATTACTATCAATAATAAATGGAGTCTTTGCAAACAGAGTAAAATAGGAATTACAAAGAATTGGATAAAAGCTCAAACTTTATTAACAGAATGGTAGTATGCGAATGGCGAGACCCCATAGAGGATTACAAAGTTTGGAAAATGGTGATATATTGGAAAAGATACATTGAAATACAATGACCATTATTCTCCCTAACAACTTTGAATTCATGAATAGCGACTTATGTTGAAGTATGGTGAGGATCCAAGAACATTGTTGCTTCAATGATCAAGTCTTGCTTGACGTAGTTACTTGCCAAGAAAATCCCTAACTTTTGCCTAGGTTGCCCTTGCGGGTTTTCAGCCTAGCGGGAAAATTTATTCTGTTTATGTCTCTTATTTTTGCCTAGACCGCCCTTTTGGGTTTTCACCCTACCGAGACACTCTTTTTTACCTAAGCCGCTCTTTCAGATATTCGACTTAGCTAGTTGTTATTTTATTTCTTTAGGCAAAGTATTTCTTGACTGCATCAGCATTCATAGGACGTGGGAACTCCTCACAATCCATAGTTTCAAGAATCAGTGCACCACCAGAGAAGGCTTTCTTGACAACATATGGACCTTGAATATTGGGAGTCCACTTGCCTCTAGAATCAGTGTTAAAAGACATGATTTTTCTGAGCACGAGGTCGCCTTCTCGAAATTCACAAGGTTTGACCTTCTTATAAAAAGCTTTATTCATTCTCTTATGGTATAAATGACCATGACACAAGGCCATCATTCTCTTTTCTTTAATCAAATTCAATTGGCCAAACCTATTATGGACCTATTTAGCCTCGGACAATTTGGTTTCCATTATCACATGTAAAGAAGGAATCTCAACCTCAACGGGGAGCACCGCTTCCATACCACACATGAGAGAAAATGGGGTTCCCCTTTTAAGGTGAGAACGGATGTACAATATCCATGCAAAGCAAAATGGAGCATCTCATGCCAATCTTTATAAGTAACAACAATCTTCTGGATGATATTCTTAATTTTTTATTAGTGGCTTCAACAACCCCATTCATCTTTGGCCTGTAGGGAGCTGAATTGTGATGGACAATCTTGAATTCTTCACAAAGTTCTGTCATAATTTTGTTATTCAGGTTCGAGCCATTTTCGGTGATAATCCTGCTTGGCACACCATACATACATATAAGATTATTCTTGATAAAGCGTACTACCACCTGCTTGGTGACATTAGCATAAGAAGTTGCTTCCACCCATTTGGTGAAGTAGTCAATTGCCACCAAGGTAAAACAATTTCCATTCGATGCCTTGGGTTCAATCATTCCAATCATGTAAATACCCCACATAGAGAAAGGCCACAGTTAAGAAATAAAATTGAGAAGCTTCGGAGGTACATGAATTTTGTCAGCATAATACTGGCAGTTATGGCACTTCTTTGAAAATTTGTAAAAGTCAGATTCCATTGTCAGCTAATAATAACCTGCACTAAGCATCTTCTTTGCCGTTGAATGTCCATTTGAATGAGTACCAAAGGAACCTTCATGGATTTCATGCATCAATATGTATGCTTCGTGTCTATCCACACATCTGAGCAAGACCATGTCATAATTTCTTTTGTACAACATACTTTTATTGAGAAAAAGCTGCAAGCAAACTTTCTCAATGTCTTTCTATCTTTGTTTGACGCATGAACTAGGTATTCCTAAGTCTGGAGAAAATGCTTGATATCATAATACCAAGGTTTTTCGTTTAACGTTTCCTCGGTTGCAAACACATGGGTCGGCCTATCTAGACGTCAAACTATGATACGAGGCACATTGTTCCAAGTATTTACTTAATACATAGAAGCCAAAGTGGATAAAGCATCTGCCATCTGATTCTCATCTTTGGGATAATGATGGAATTAAACTTTATTAAAGAAGGGTAACAATCTTCTAGCGTAGTCTTTGTAGGGAATCAAGCCAACATGACGAGTATCTCATTCTCCTTTAATCTAATTTATTACCAAAGATGAATTTCTATATACATCTAGAATTTTGATTTTGAGATCTATAGCCTTTTCGAGACCCATGATACAAGCTTCATACTCAACCATGTTATTGGTACAATCAAATGCCAATCTTGCAGTAAAAAGGATATGTGGCCCATAAGGAGTGATAATCACAGCACCAATTCCTTTCCCATAAGCATTCACAACAGCATCAAATACCATACCCCACCAAGATTCAGGATCAGGACCTTCCTCAGGCAAAGGTTCATCACAATCTTTTATTTTCAAAAACATCACATCCTCATCAGGGAAATCATATTTAACAGACTGATAATCATCAACTGGTTGGTGAGCAAGATAATCTGCCAACATAATGCTTTTTATAGCCTTCTGAGTACGGTATTCAATATCATATTCAGACAACAGCATCTTCCAATGGGAAATTCTTCAAGTGAGAGCAGGCTTTTCAAAAGTATATTTAATTGGATCCATTTTGGAAATCAACCAAGTAGCATGATTCAACATATATTGTCGCAACCGCTTTGTCGTCCAGGCCAAAGCATAACATGTTTTTTCCAGCATAGAATACAGTGACTCACAGTCAGTAAACTTATTGCTGAGATAATAAATGGCATATTATTTTCTTCCCATTTCATCTTGTTGTTCCAAAATGTAGCCCATAGAATTATCTAACATTGTCAGATACATAATCAACGGTCTTCATTCAACAGCAGGGAGCAAGATAGGAGGTTCAAGCAGATTCTCTTTGATGATTTCAAGTGCCCTTTGGTAATCATCTGTCCACACACAACCTTGATATTTCTTTAACAGCTCGAAGATCAGCTCACATGTTGCAGTCATATGGGAAATAAATCGGGAAATGAAATTCAAACGCCCAAGGAAGCCTCTAACTTGCTTTTCCTTTCTTGGCGCTGGAATTTCTTGAATCGCCTTGACTTTATCAGGATCAACTTGAATTCCTTTTTGGCTGACAATGAAACCTAACAATTTTCCTGATCGGACACCAATGGTGCATTTATTTCGATTCAAGTGGAGACGAACTTCCTCAAACGCTGAAACAATTTCAATGAATCTTCTATATTCCCTTCTTTAGTCTGGGATTTGGAAATCATATCATCAATTTATACCTAGATTTCCTTATGCATCATATCATGGAATAGGATTATCATAGCCCTCTTATACGTTGCACCAGCGTTCTTCAACCCAAAGGGCATCACTCTGTAATAGAATGTTCCCCAGGGTGTGATAAACGTTGTTTTTTTTCCATGTTCTCAGGAGCCATTCTGATTTGATTATATCCAGAAAATCCATCCATGAACGAGAATACTTTGAATTTTGTTATACTATCAACCAATATATTAATATGTGGCAATGGAAAGTCATCTTTTGGACTAACTTTGTTTAAATATCTATAATCTACGCACATGCGAACTTTTCCGTCTTTATTTGGTACCGGGACAATATTAGCAATCCACTAAGGGTACACTGATGTCACGAGAAAACCGGCATTAACCTGATTTAAAACTTCTTCTTTAATTTTCACTGCCATATCGGGGTGAGTTCTTTGCAATTTTTGCTTGATTGGAGGGCATTCTAACTTTAGCGGTAAATGATGTTCCACAATATCGGTATCCAAACTCGGCATGTCTTGGTAAGACCAAGCAACAATGTCCACATACTCTTTCAACAATTCAATCAACCTTCACTTCATATTGGGATGAAGTAATGCTCTAATCTTGACTTCTTTTGGATCTGCCTCTGTACCCAAATTAATCGTCTCCAATGGATCTTTATATGGATGAATGGTACTTTCCTCGTGCTCAAGCAAATGTGAGACCTCTTCTGGGATTTCATCATATTCTTATTCTTCGTCCACATATGCATGATATTAAAAGTTGGGAGAGGGTGTAGAGTCATTTTACCCAACGGTTTTTTTAATTAATCTGCACATATGATTTATGATTTCTTTTAGAAACTGACACATATAGCAAGTGATTATCCAAATTTATTTACATTTATTATTTATTTTAAAAGGTTTTTTACGATTACCATTTTCTAAGAAAAATCAGAGAAAAAAGACACAATTTCGGGAATCCAAAAACAACTTTTATTAATGATTTTAAAGATCAAAACAACAGATATGCCCATACAATATCAATATTTTCACCTTGGGCAGAGTGAAATATTTTTTGAAAATATTAACAAAAAACAAATTACTTTGAAATATGAATGCAAGAGGGAACATCAATAGTGATCCAATTTTAGACTCTGACTCCATGTGTCACGTAGTTTTGCATTTCTTGCTCTGATTCACCTTCCAGAATAACATTGATCGTAGGAATAGTTGGATGAAGATAACATCCAATGTGAAAGATGTCTTGATATTTTCCCGAAGCAGACTTCGGCTTCATAATTTCACCTTTACTATTCTTGATAGAGAAACCCAAACTAGCTTTATTCTTATTCACAGGTGGATCAACAATCTTCCCCCACACCTTGCTAGGGCCATTACGCACTACCTGTTGAGCATCCTTAAACAAAGCTATAGAATTCTCATTTTCCCTTACATTATCAATAGATAAAGCTTGGAACTAAGTTCCAATAGCAGCTTCATCAGCTTCCACAACACTGAAATAGGACAAATGAGATATTAACAAAGCCTGCTCTCCATTTATGATGACCACCTTTCCTTCACGAACAAACATTAGCTTCTGGTGCAAAGTTGAAGTAACAACTCCTGCCTCGTGGATCCACGGGCGTCCTAATAAACAACTATAGGCGGGAACTATATCCATAACCTGGAAAGTAATCTGAAATAAGTGTAGGCCTATATGAATAGTAAAATCTACTTCTCTGATGACCTACTTCCTCGAACCATCAAAAGCTTTCACGATTATGCCACTCGGGCGCATGGGAGTTCCCTGGTACTTCAGCTTCATGAGTGTGCTCCTTGATGTGACATTTAAAGCGGAGCCATTGTCAATCAGCACATTGGACAAAGAGTCATTCTTATAATTCATGGAGATATGGAGAGCCAGGTTATGATTCCTTCCTTCATCGGGTAATTCGTCATCACAGAAACCTAGGTTATTACAAGATGTGATATTCCCTACAACACTGCTGAATTGGTCTAGAGACATATCACTTTCCATACAAGCCTGATCCAATACTCTCATCAAAGATTCCATATGGGCAAATGAATTCATTAACAATGCTAGAATTAATATCTTAGATGGGTCTACAATAACTGATCTACAATCTTGTAGTCACTCATCTTGATACTATTCAACAGGTTGTCCATATATTTTTCCAAAGAAGTACCACTAGATTCACACACTACTTTCTTAGGTTCAGTACTTTCAACAACTCTTTTATCAACATTAACATTCCCTCAAATGACAGGAGCAAAAAACCGACCACTACGGATCACTCGGCTGGCTTTAGCAATATTCATGACATCAGACAAAGGTTAGATGGCAATTTCCACACCATCCTCTAGGATCGTCGCATTGTATTTATATGGCACGACTTTGTCCGGTTCATATGGTTCAGGGCCTGGCAGGAAAATAGCCATTGGAGCAACAATTGGCTTTCTATGGTACTCAATCTCCATAGGGGAGGGAACACCAAAACATGGCACAATAACATTCACCCCTTCTACAGAATACTTAGACATCTCAGAATCATTATTAGAGGAAATTTCTTCATCAGAAGAAAAGAACTCATCTGCAGAAACATACTCATCACCTAACACAGTCTTGTTCGAGCAATCTTTAATCATGTTAATCCCATTGTAATCATCTCTATTTCCCGAGACTTTGATAGTACCCTTGTCTAACAACAATAGAACACTTCTTTTCATAATGGAACAACCACGAGAATCTCTGCAGCGGGTCTAGCAAGACCCATAATGGTGTTCTTCTTGGCCATCCATGTGACAAAATGTAGCGTGCAAATGCACCAAATCATCATTCATATAATTCACGTAAAAAATTAGGAATTCACCGGGACATCCATAGACCATATTCGCATCTTCTTTGTACTCTGCCCTAGGCCTGATTATATGAATGAGACATTCGTCCATCATTTCCGGAAGATCAGCTTTTACTTTATCACATCCTTGGATATCTGTACCACAAATACTACAACCAGCATGGTCGTGCATATAGTAGCTGAATTCATAGAGGTTAGCACGCATCTTTACCAAATCTCCTCTAACCAGGTTGATATCAAAAATCCGGAAGTCCCCAGGACAACCAGCAACCATGTTTACAACATTTTCTCCTCTATGTTTAGGCAAAGGATTATCTTTCACATTAGGGCCAACATATTTAAAGGATACGAGGCCCGGTCTCACCATATTTTGTACTTCATATTTCAAAGGATATCAATTCTCAATGTTGTGCCCTGGGGCTCCTTGATGAAAAGCACATATCTAGTCTGCCTTATAATACCAGGGTAAAGGAGAAGGTATAGCAGGCGGAGGCCTGGTTTGAACCAACTTCTTTTGAATCAAAGCCGGGAATAACTCTACATAGCTCATTGGAATATACTCAAAGGCCTATCTCTTATGAATTTTCCCTTGATTCCCCTGAGGAGATGGTCTTTGATAGGAAACAATGGTTGGAGCTACATTGACAACTAGAGTCACAGAAGTAACCTATTGTTGGTACCGATGATGCCTTCTAGGTGGTATAATCTTCCTTTCCCCAATAACAGCATTCGTTTCACTTTCTTTCTTTCGAGATAACCTATATGATGACTTCTTTGTCCCATCATCTTTCTTCAAGCGTCCTTCCCTGAAAGCTTATTCTAGTTGAACACCCATGCTTACAATTTCGGTGAAATCACTCGGTGCATTGGAAACCATCCTTTCATAATAAAATGATCCAAGGGTTTTCAGGAAGACCTTGGTAATTTCTTATTCTTCCATAGGGGGTACCACCTGGGCAGCTATCTCACACCAACGTTGCATATATTCTTTGAACGACTCCTTGTCTCTCTGAGCCATCACCCTCAATTGGTCATGGTCTGGCACCATGAACATATTGTACTTATACTGCTTGATGAAGGCTTCCGCTAGATCACTGAAGGTGCGGATATTTCTACTTTTCAAACTCATATATCACTTCAAAGCGGAACCAGTTAAACTATCTTGGAAGAAATGAATGAGAAAATGCTGATCATCAGTATGGGTGGAAATGTTTCTGATATACATCATTAGGGGGTCACGAGGACAAGAGTTGCCCTTCTACATCTCAAATTTCGACACTTTAAACTTTGTTGGAACTTTTACGTTGGGAACTAGCCAGAGTTCACTGACGTTCTATCCAAACAATTCTTTTTCTCGAAGAGATTTCATTTCTTTATGCATTTCATTGAACTAATACTGAAAATCATCCAATCAGTCATAGAAACCCACACTTTCACTCGGTGGAGGAACGGGTCGATAAATTTCATCATTACAAAATGGTATAGCATTCACCGAAGGAGTTGTAGTATAATGGATCTCATTTCTAGCCATAGTAGTAACATGCACCACAGGAGGTGCAGGAGTAGTAGGAGCTTGAACAACTGGATAAACTTGGGCTTGAACAACTGGAGCAACTTGGGCATCAAGATTATAACCTTTTTGCATGAAATTTTCAGGCATTCCCCATGGGTAACCCTGAAGCATACAGTTATGTGCAGCAGTAACTGGAGTAACAGAAATGGGAACTTATGGACTTCCAGAAGTGACCGTTGTTTATTGTGGTTGAGCAGAAGGAGGAAAAAGTGGTGGCTGATTCTGAGCAGCCACCAATGATTCCATCAAAGCAGTCAGATTAACCATACATGCTTTCAAAGTAGTAACCCCTTCGCGCAGCTCACGATTCTCTTGTTCAACATTCACCATTTTCTTCCTGGAATTAGCACGAGTATTATACCAGTGAGACAACTTGCTGAACAAAGTCAAAGAAACACAGTAAGACACCTGGGTATGAGCGGAAATGCAAGAAATATGTGCACGATGATGCATGATATGCAATGCACATGATTTATTTATCATTAGTAATTTCAAGGGACTCAAAGAATTATAGGCGATTTGCAAATGTTAAAGTATTGACACATTTTAGAAATATTGAAAATGTCATTATAATAACTTCAAAATGGATTACAACTTTTAGTACAAGTTTCTATAATCCCAAGAATAAGAGAAGATAAAATCTAAAATCACAATGGAGGCAAAGCTGATGAATATATCTCCAAACATTCTCGTTCTCTTCTGCATAGCTGACGATGACCCCTTTCCAATCATCAGAGTCAGGAAGTTAGTAACTATGTCCTGATTGAGCTCTAAAGGAAAATAAATCCTCTTTCCTCTCGATCATCTCCATAACACGACTCTCTAGAAGTTCAATTAGGCCATCCTTCTCTTTCAGGTCTACTTGGTAGGTCATCTCTAAAGTCTGACACATGTTCTTCCAAGCCTCCTTCTCCTGCTGCATCCTAACTAAGGCAAGCTGAAGCTCTTCCACATCATCTAAAAGAGGAGGAGTGGTCTTCACAAACATATCAGGCATAGGCTCTTCACAGGAATATGGCATCTTCAGCTGAATTTCCCTCGCTTGATCCCACTAGAGATAAGGCTCCAGAGAAACTGCTCATATAGGTCCCAAGTCCCTTCTATCTTCCTGTGAATATGGCGCCAAGCCTTTTCAATTTCCTCCTTAGCTTCCTTATGATATTTTCCCTCTTTGAGAAAGAAACCACTCAAATGAATACTATTTGGTTTGTCTCTCATCGAATATCCAAGCTGATGTCGTGCAAGAACAAAATTGTAGTTAATTCCTCCTTGTGTACTAAGAAGAGGTACATTGGGAAAACTACCACAATTTTTGACAATCTCTACATCATAGTAAGCCTGATGATACCAGACAATGTTGGAATGAGTGAGGGCCATGCTCTTTGGATCCCAATGAGGTTCCTTCTTGACATCCCAGAAAGCATCAATTTGAGGTAAGTGACAAATAAACCACTGATACAACAAAGGCGTGCAACAAATGATCATACCTTCATGACAAGAATCCCAAAGATGAATGGATTAATAATCATCTCTTAATAATGTAGGAACTAGATTCCCAACCAAAAAGATCCTAATGGCATTGACATCCACAAATTTGTCGACCTTGGGAAATAAGAATAACCCATATGCAAGTAGAGAAAATATAGCCTCAAAAGGAACCATACTCTTCATCCTAGCAAAGTAGCGAGTTTTCTCCAATAAAAACTGAGCAGGTAATCCTATGATTCCTCCTTTGGTAGTCATGTTGACCTCAATCTCATACTTCCCCAAATGAATCATAGCAGCAATTTCATGAGACTTGGGCTCTCCCTCTAGACCATTCAAAGGAACATGATCGGTAACAGGTAAACTCAGTAGGTAAGAATACTCTTCTAATGTAGGCATCAGCTGATAATTCGTGACAATAAAACATCGATACATCGGATCATAGAGCTGGACCAAAGTCGAGAGAATACCCTCCTTCATTCTGAGCTTCAAAAGAGACGTGATGGATCCATATTTCTTCCGAAAATCAGTAGAACTCTCGATCTCAGAAATCAGACTCATCAAATCATAATCATAGGATCCTTGAAACTGTACTTCCGAGTTTTTCTTTTTCCAGAATCCATGGTCGAATAATACCTGAGATATTTGTAAAAAGTCAACTTTAAGTCACTTGAAAAAAATATTTTAAAGGATGCTCATGAGTGCATGAATGTATGATGCAACAATCACACACAAGATCACAAACATGGGGGTTCATAGGTTTGACATCACGAGCATGAGGTAAAAGGTACTACCCGCACAGTATGGACTAATATTTTATCACCTACCGAACAAGGTTCTAAAAGGTTCCCAGAGTCTACATCCTTTCTTCGGATATTACCAACATCCCGATTGACTCGGAAATTAGTAATATTCTCCAGAAAAACTCGTGTGAGTGTAGTATCGCGTGACAACCACTTCCGGATTACTCCGTCATAGTTTCCGCACTACACTTGAAAGGCCAAGATGGGTTAAGGGTTCTACATTTCTCAGCTTTAGTAGGCTCCCATGTCAAAAGCAGCACGTCTTCCCGATTACTCGGTAAATGATACTATAGTCAAAGGGGCCTCCACTGAGTGAGGGATCTCATGCCTCCTTTTTTGAGATTACTCCCTCAAAGTTAACATGACTATACTGACCGTCCTATCTTAAGTTTCCCCAAGTCCGAGTAGAGGACTTATGAGAAATCACCAAGCACCCTGAAAACCAGGAAAATCCAGACAAACAAAAATACAACATATAATATACAACAAATAATAGAACACACACAAATAAACAAAGATAGGCTCAACCCACTTAGAGATGAACCAGCATTTGGTCGATCTTTCCCCAGTGAAGTCGCCATTTTTTTCCTGTACTGGTAGAAATGTTGAGACTAAGCCATTGGATTGATTTGACTCACACAGATCAAATAAAAACCGCCACCACGCTTTATTATTTCCAGAGGAAAGGGAAAACAACGAATAACCCAAAAAGAGGGAGAGAGAATAAATGTTCGGGGGTTGGTTATGCAAAGGGAAGGTATTAGAACCCTAAACATCTAGGATATTCCACAGAAACCTCTTTGAAAATTTGTATATTTTGGCTATAAATATTGTAAACAAAAATGGATTATGGGGATGACAAAAGAAGTATTTTTTATAATTTTTGCACCCATCGTGGTTGCGAACCTTTAGTGCCTACGTACCACCTTCCGTGCAATAGGGGATCAGGGTACTCGTAGGTCACCTTTAAAAAATTTAAAACACAAGTATGTTGGTTAATTTTAAGAGACAAGACATTATTGTCGTATCCGAGTGGAAAACATACTTACTATCCACGATTATGAGAAAGGAGAATTTTCATCATCTCAAAGTGGAGGATTTGGCTTAGATTTTAAAATCAACAAAGCCTCGCTCAACACCCAAGTGGAAAATATCTCACTTCACTACATATCGTAGAAGTATAGTAGCTCGCATCACTACAAGGATTGAGAAGAGTCTAATCTTTTGAGAAAAGTTTTAAAATAAAAGCCAAAATGGCAAAATAGTTTGAATGAGATTGGTTGACTTTTAGTCTTCTCACAAAAATGTCAGAGTATTATTAAGTTGTTTAAAGTTTGATTAAGAAAATATTTTTGGAAATGTGTGAAAGCGGTTCAAGTTAGAAAACAAGAATAGTTTTGAAAAGGAGGGAGAAAATTTTTTAAATTAAATAAGATGGGAGGAGATGAAAGGACTATCCTAAAACATAAGGTAAAAGGATCTTGATCGAAGTCTCCCTCACACTATCCTTCCCGACCTCAAACAACCAAGCCGAGTACGAAGCATTTCTCGCAGGATTATGCCTGGCCTAAGAGGTAAAGATCTTCAAAGACTTCCAACTTGTCACCTCTCAGGTACGAGGAGAATACCTGGTCAAAAATGACCATCTCTTTAAAAACTGGACTCTCATCCAATAAAGAATGAAGAAATTCAACTCAGTATATGTATAACACGTTCCACACGAACACAATACTCGGGCATATATCCTGTCAAAATTGGCAAGCACAAAGATGAAAGGAGGAAATAAATCAGTAATACAGGAAATACTCCATTGACCAAGCATTGAAAAGTCTTCCTTGACTCTAGATGTATGCGTTATCGGTGATAGTGACTATTGGATGACCCTGGTATACAACTACCTCACAACTGGGGAACTCCCGTCCGATCAAAAAAGAAGAAGGTGTGGTAAGGCGCAGAGCCTACTCTTACGTTTTGGTCGAAGGAAGATTGTATAAAAGGGGATTCTACACCCCGTTCTTAAATGTTTCTAGAAAAACAAAGTCTCCCATATCCTGTGAGAATTCCACGATGGAATCAACGCCCAACAACTAGGTGGAAGATCCCTCGCAAGAAACGCATTATGAGCAGGATATTATTGTCCCACCATGCAGCACGATGCTAAAGAACACATAAGGAAATGTGACAAATTCCATTACCACGGGGACATGCATTTGGTGCCTTCAAGCGAGCTCAAGTCTCTCTCATCCCCCTGGCCCTTCGTATGGTGGGGAATGGACCTAATCGAATCATTTGTAGTAGGATCAAACCAAAACAAGTACCTAATAGTAGTCGTCGATTACTTCACAAAATGGATAGAAGCAAAAGCGCTGGCCAGAATCATAGTGCAAAAAATTCTCCTTTTCTACAAAAGAAACATCCTTTCCCGGTTCAACATTCCCCAAGCATTTGTCACCGACAACGGGACACAGTTCACAGGAAAAAATTTCATGAATTCGTCGCTAAATTGGGCATCATCCAATGATTTGCATTCGTTGAGCACCCTAACAAATGGGCATCATGTGGCTGCAAACAGTGTGATTTTATAAGTCCTCAAACGAAGGCTGGATGAAACTAAAAAGAGGTGGGTTGAGGAACTACACAGCATGCTCTGGGCCTACTGAACAACATCCCACTCATCAACCAGGGAGACCTCTTTCCGACTAATATATGTAACTGAGGTTGTCATTCCCATCGAAATTAGAGAGCCCTTCAGACAGACCAAATCCCCTCTCAACGAGGAGATGAACGATGAAGCATTAAGATAATAACTCAATCTTGTCGAAGAAGTCTGAACAATAGCGTCCTTATGAGAGGCCACTCTCAAACAAAAGATTTCCAAATGATATGACGCCAGAGTCATACAATGTGAATTCGAAGTCGGTAGCCCAGTCCTAAAGAGAAACCACAAAGGTTCTCAGGAGGGCAAGCTCGTTGCAGACTGGGAAGGCCCCTATCACATCCGAGCAAAATTGGGGAGTGGAACCTACTACTTAGAAAACTTACACGGGGAACAAATTTCTCGACCTTTGGAATGCCTAAAAACTGAAAAAATATTATAATTAAGGCATAGAATCTGTCGGTGTGCTCTGCTAAAACGTCAAACAAAACAGTCACAGCCACGTTTGCATTCTCAGATACATGCATAACACCTCAAATTAAATGAAGAGGCGAGTTTACACTCTTTTAATGAGCAGATTCTTAACCCGACGAGGAAAACATAAACGAGCTCCACCGTCATCGTACCACAATGGCAGAACACCCAACTCGCGATGGGAAGTTCAAGCCGCTGAGCTCAGGCCCCAAACGAGACCTGTGTTTCGACTCACGCCTGGAAGTTACCCTGTTCGTTCAACCAGTCTCCTCGCACTGGCGAACCTTAATACTAATGAGCAAACCCCCTAAAAATCTTAAGAAAAGTAAATGTCTCAACAAGACGAGCATACAGATATGCAAAACTTAACAAAAGCAATAGTAAGCAATAAATCATGCAAAAACAAAAGTAAAAACATAAATAGTGTAGATTAAAGAAAGTGACCACCAAGGTTGAAAATATTAAAGGCGACCACAAAGGCCACAATTGTCAAAGTGTTACATAAAAAAGTGCCAAGCCTCACCCAAAACCTAACCAAATGATGGCCACAAGGACCAAAGATGTCTAAACATTACATCAAACCGGGCAAAAGCCCCAAAACAAATTACAAATATCAAACGAAATGCAAGCCGAACAAAGGAACAATAGACACCAATCAACTATTGTGTGAGGTTTCTCTTTAGGCTGGGGACGCCCTCCATAATCATGTTACGGTTATACCTTTGTAACGGGCTCCCTTAGAGATTGGAAAGAATCTGCCACATTCCCGTCAGCCGCTTCGAGGAAGTCAGGGACAATCATATGACCATCCACCACACTATGGAAGAAACCAGACCCCGCCAAGATGAAATCAACACCCGGATTCACAAATATGATATGGTCTGTTGCATTCTTAAAACCTTCCACAACAGCCATGTGAGCATCATCGTCGCCATATTGAATTCGAGCAACCAACTGGGCCCTAGTTTCCAACCCCTTAACATCATAAGGCTCCTCATCATCAGGGGCTATGGAAGACTTGAGCTTGTTCGCATCCTCCTCGAGAGCTTTCTTCTCAACTGCACGTGCATCCCTCTCCTTGATCAGGACCTTCTTCTCCTTTTCCAGCTCCTCATTATGAGTCTTCCACTTCTTAAATTTGGCCACAAGAGCGCTGTAGGATACATGGTTCTTCCTCAACTCCACCTCCTCGGAACTCCCTTCCCCGGTGTGAATCATCACTGCACCCAGGATCAAAATTAAGGCAGCAACGTCCTGGGCTAGCAAAATCCTTTTACTTAAGATGTCCATCTCCCCGTATGCCAAGGAATCTGTATTATGGATCCCAAAAGAAGAACCTTCGAAGAAAGTTTTATCCTAGAAGCAAGGGGTAACATGAATATTTCTTTTCCTTTCTCCCCGATCAGATCTACCAGGTCATTAGAATGAGGTCTCTTGACCCTTGAGCTCACTGTCAGAGAAGAAGATTGCCCAACAGCTAGACCAGGAGAAGAGGTTCCCAATTCGGTCAGAGGCACGCTTGTCCATCACCACCCAGAAGACTCTTGGCGACCATCTTCTATGCTTTCTTGGCCTTGGCAGTAACATTGTTAATCAAGCGGTCATGAGCAGTAAACATTTTCTCTGCAATAAAACAAGCACGAGTTAGCAAAGCATGGATATTAGCATAAGGGAAAGTTAAATACGAGACAACTACCTAAAGACTTCAGAGGGTCACTGCACTTGAGGAGCTCCTTGACATTAATAATTCCATGCTCGAACATGGGCTTCCCATCCTTTTACACAATAGGTCTTCTCCCCTTTCCCACACACTGGGCCAGGGGTATCCCCTAGATAAAGGCCAACAACTGGTACATATTTACTATGTAATGGCCCGTGTCACGATCAAAGTGTTGGGAATTCCTAGAAGAGGACTTGTTTTATTTAGAATGTTTCTAGAAGAGGACTTGGTTTATTTAGAATGTTTCCGTTGGGAATTCCTGTTTAATTTTTTTTTGAGAAGAAATCCGCTGGGGAACATTGATTTTGCTTTATTGTACGTGATTCGTTGCTGGAATTCATGTCTAATTCCCCAAGTGACTCGGATGGAGATTTGCCCCTGGCTATTTGGCATTTATGAGAGATTCCTTGAATCTTGACTTGACTGCCCCAGATGATGGACAATGATCATGTCGTGCCCCTTGGTTGGAAGTGTTTTTCCACTTGAGGTGAACCTTTTCATTGAGAAAGTTTTTGTTCACTAGATATTTGTCATGTGAATTTCTCTATTGTCGAACAGATAACTATATGAAAATAATGATATTCAAATAATGCAAAGTTTATGCTTGTCTTGAAGTTTTTGAAAATTCATTTTTTCAGAAAAATAAATTTTGCAAGAGGGTGATATCAACTCAAGATTTATAACAAGTCCTACAGAAGTCAAGATACCTTTTGTAACAGTATGCTTCCGAACTAACCTATGCTTTAGTTAGGACTTTTAAGGGTTGTAGCGTGGTCTGGTTTATGGGTCAAGAAATAAAGAATAAAAGCTTGAATTGTTTTTGTACACAACCCGCTCTTTGTGATGTTCTGCAGTCCTATGCTCAGTTAATTGTGCATTTTGAATCCCAGTTGAGTTCTGGAATATTGGCCCCGATATTCCGGTGATGGTTCAGAAATTGAAAGTTTGTTTGAGAAGGGAGTTATTTTTGTGACCTTTTCTTTTTGTTGAGGATTTTTAGGAACCTCCTTTTTTATATTTTATTATCCCGATCTTTTGTCTGAACTGTTTCTTTTCTGATTACAGTCAGCGGGATGCCCCGGTTTTTCTTAAGTCTCCTTCGCAGATTTTTACTTAATGGGCTTTTATTTTGAGAGATAATGACTGCTTATTTTGATGATTACGCGGAACCTATCACTGTCTTTTGATTTTGAAGGACGTCTTTGATGTCATTCATTGTGTACGAAGCGGAAGATTGCGACTGAATGCGTGTCTGAATTGACTGAGAAACTACCCTGCCCCAGGTTATGATTAAGGGTTTTAATTTGTGTGAAAAGAAAAACTCCTACTTCTTAGGCTCAAAGGGGTTAACTAGGGATTATCTTCCTTATAACTCCACTATTTGGGATTTGAAACAAAGCATGTACATCATCAGCAAGGTCTGTTCAAAAGCACATTGTATAAGATTGTGGTATCATTTTCTTCATCCTCCCTCTAAAGGCTTATAGCTTTTTAATCGAGAGTCGAATATCACATAAAGGAAGCAAGAAAACAGTTTAAATAAAATGACAATAAAATCATTCAAGAAAAACATATGTGATGCATTAATGGGAAAACCAAAGTTCGGCATGACAATAATTGTTTGAACAACAAATGAAACTACAAATGAAAAATAAAAAATGAACTGGACGTTCTCAATGATTTGGCCTAGGAGCAGTGATCACTTTGTGAATCTCTAGAGGGTCGAATTATATATCTTTGGCGTTAATCATATCCTAAATTTTGTTCTTCAGAGCCTAGAAGTCATTTGTATCATGTCCAGGACTATCAGAATGGTATGCATACGTTTCGTCGGGGTGGAAACTAAGAGCAGAAGTATTGGGATTTCACAGAGGAGCCTTAAACGTAATCAACTTTGCCTTCAACATGTGTTGTAACGCTTGAGCTAGTGGCATGTTGATTCTGGTAAATTGTCTCTTAGGCGTGACCTCTTTACGCTGATTCCCATGTTGGTGTTGTTGCATAGGCGTAGGATTAGACCCAGTATTGCCCCCACATATTGATTGTGGTCATCTGCCTTATTATGACCCTTCTGGCCATACACAGCATTAACTTCCCTATTACCAACAAATGGCTTCTTCTCAGCATTAGAAGATGCAGCCACCGGGATCTTCCCACTCTTGATACCACTTTCGATCCTTTCTCCAGTCAGAACCATCTCTGTGAACCCAGATGAGGATCTCCCAATCAGCAGACTAAAGAACGGGCCTGTCAGAGTGCTCATAAACATGTCTACCATTTCCCGATCATTAAGAGGAGGTTGTACCCTGCCAGCTAGATTCCTCCATTTCTGGGCATATTCTTTGAAGCCTTCGCTAGAACCCATAGCCATGCTTTGAAGTTGTGTACGAGTTGGAGCAAGGTCAGCATTATATTGGTACTCCTTGTAGAAAGCAGAAGCCAAGTCTTCCAAGGTATAAATGTTTGTTCTTTCTAGCTGGTAGAACCAATCCAGTTGCGTGACACCTAAACTTTCTTGGAAGAAATGGACTCGTGATTTCTGGTCAGCAGTGTGAGGCTGGATCTTCCTGACATAGGACCTTAAGTGCAACTTATGGCAGGAGTCACCGTCATACTTAGCGAACGTGTGTAACACCCCTTCTAAATACCCCGCGAATATATTAATTAAATCAGAGTAACATGGAAAACAGGGATGTCACAATTCAGGATAAATATAAAAACCTCAAATCTACAGTTATCATGCTTTACTGAAGGAATTATTAATATAAATATTTAAATCAATATCATGTTCTACACAGCCGAAATGTCTCAAAACCGGAATAACTTCACTTCATAAGTATTCCCAACATAAATTAAACAATAGAGTATAAAATAAAAATCATCATTCAAACGTTCCCCCCAGTGTTACAACCTATCAGAGCATGACACTGACACGCGGACTTAAAGTAACATAGCTCTAGAGCCATTCTCACCAACTCCTGAGCTGCTAACTTTAATCTGAAATCATTAAAGTAAGGGTGAGATTTCTCATAATTAACATGCATTATAAGTTTCTCAATCAACATTATATCACAAGCATATTATTTCACCCATTTTAGCATAAACCCGGATTTAACACACAATTCCAATCATACAAGTCATTATGCACAAATCAATAATCAACCAAAGAATTGTAACACTAGAAGACATCCTAACATGTTACAATTCCATGCAAACACAAATGCAGACACAATGCATGTGGTACCAATCACGTGACCAAGTCACCCATCACTGATCCATCATCAACCGGATACAACAACCATCGATTCGTCCATAACACTCGGACATGAATCCAGCCGAAGCAATCATCGATTCGTCCATAACACTCGGACACGAATCCAGCCTAACCACCCATCATCTCCTGGGTATTGGTTAACGGCAATACAAGTCAAATTCCACACAATGGGAATTAACTTCACCAAAACAATGCATATGCATGCACATCACCAGCATGCAACATCAAATCAGTCTATGAAATACATCAATTTATCATAACTGAACCAAAACCAAAAGAAACATGATATCATTATTTACCATACATACATCAAACAGCATAAACATGCACTTCATCCACAAGGACCTGATACAATCAATTATCATGGATACACCATTGCATATACACCAAATATGCACATAATAACAAACCGCATAATCGGAAAGTGAACATCAAATCAACGGAATATGATCACAACATAATTCCAAATAATGCCAAAACCAATATATCACATGATCACATCTCAATCATAATGGATAACAAGCACAACACATAAGTATTAGTTCTCATTCACCAAATCAGAACAATTTACAAACAATTCTACATCGTTCTCAAAATACCAAACTTTACAAAAATCGGGAATTCGACTCTTTTTAAAATAATTTTCATAAAATAATATTTTTCTTATTTTATAAGATATTATTTTTAATTTAAGAAATACTTCCGAAAACGGCACTCAAATCGGACTTACGGTTTGAAAGTTATGAATTTTCAAAGTTTAATATTTTTCAAAAAGTTACGTTTCTGGAAAATGTACTGGAACCTGGTTCCTACCTATACAGGAACCGGTTCCTGAGACCAATTTTGCTAGTTTTTGTACGTTTACACAGTGGAACCCGGTTCCTCCCCACTGGGAACCGGTTCTTGCGACTTGAAAAGTCAAAAACTGCTATTTTGACAACATTTATTCATTCCAATCCCATCCAATTCATACCCATACGAATCCAACTCACAGCAATGTCAAAACAAGTTATAGTGCATGATTCCAATGAGATTATAACACACCATAACATCATACAATTTCCTCATAACATCAAATTGAATCAAAACATAAAATTCATGGGATTGGGGTTTGAATTTCATAAATCCTAAATTGGGATTCCCAACATGCTTAATCAATTCTATTGATCCCAAAATCTATAAGGCATATTAAATAATCGAAATCACCCCTTACCTCGCGATGATCCTTCGAATTCACGGCGTTTGGCTTTTTCCTCTCTTCTCTTCTCTTCTCCAATTTCACGTACAATGAGTTTTCCAAATAACCTTCTTTTCCTTTTTCCTTTTTATCCTTCTTTTTCTTTTCCTTTTATTATTTTCCAAATAATAATAATAAATTAGTAATTATTTTAGTAGAGCCTTTTACTTCACACACCTCTAATTCAACCTTACACCCCCCGGTCTTCCTTTTTAATTTCATAATTAATCCATCCATTTAATCCAAAATATTATCAATTAAGCCTTTAATTAATTTAATAATTAAATTCCTAATTATTTAACACTTGAATAAATTTGGGGTGTCACAACTCTCCCCGACTAAAAGAGTTTTCTTCCTCGAAAATATACCTTAGACGAACAGTTCGGGATACGAGTCCTTCATCTGACTCTCCTGCTCCCAAGTGACATTTCCATCTTCTGGTCCTCCCCAAGCCACTATTACCAACGCGATCTCCTTGCCTCGCAACTGTTTCAACTTCTGATCCTCAATTCTCGTAGGTACTGCTTCCACAGTCAAATTCTCTCGTACATGTATATCGTCTACCCGAATCTCATGAGACGGATCAGCAATGTACTTCCTTAGCTGAGATACATGAAAAACATCATGCAAATTTGCAAGTGACGGCGGCAAAGCAATCTGATAAGCAACTTTCCTAACTCTCTTGGTAATATGAAACGGACCAATAAAACGTGGAGTCAACTTCTTTGACTTCAAAGCTCGACCAATACCATTCATCGGAGTAACTTGCATAAAAATATGTTCTCCTTCGCTAAACTCAAGATCTTTCCTCCTCTTATCGTGATAACTTTTCTGACGACTCTGAGAAGTCCTCATCTTCTCCTGAATCATCTTAATCTTTTCTGAAGTCTGTTGGACAATTTCCGGTCCAATCACAGCACTCTCTCCAGATTCATACCAACACAACGGTGTCCGACACCTCCTACCATACAATGCCTCAAACGGAGCCATACCAATGCTCGAATGAAAACTATTGTTGTAGGTAAACTCAATCAATGGTAGATAACTATCCCAAGCTTCACCTTTCTCCAACACACAAGCTCTTAACAAATCTTCCAACGACTGAATCATTCTCTCCGTCTGACCATCTGTCTGTGGATGATAAGCGGAACTCAAACGCAACTTAGTACCCAAAGCTTCTTGCAATCCCGTCCAGAATTTAGATGTAAACCTCGGATCTCGATCCGACACAATACTATAAGGAATACCGTGCAAACTCACAATCTTCTCAACATACAATTCTACCAACCTTTCCATCGGATAATCCATTCTTATCGGAATAAAGTGAGCAGATTTCGTCAACCGATCAACAACAACCCAGATAGAATCACAATTCTTCGATGTCCTTGGCAAACCAGACACAAAATCCATAGAGATTCCATCCCATTTCCATTCCAGAACAAACAACGGTTCCATCAATCCTGACGGTTTTTGATGCTCAATCTTCGACTTCTGACAAACCAAACAAGCATACACAAACTCAGCAATTTCCTTTTTCATTCCCGGCCACCAAAACAACTTCTTCAAATCATGGTACATTTTAGTAGCACTAGGATGAATACTCAATCCACTACGATGTCCTTCTTCCAAAATACTCTTCCTAATCTCTGCAACATCCGGAACACACACCCTATTACCAAATCTCATAACACCATTCTCATCAATCCGGAACTCGCCTCCTTGACCTTCGTTGATCAATGTCAATTTATCAACTAACCCAACATCGGACTTTTGTCCATTCCGAATTTCTCCCAGAATACCTCTAGTCAGTTTCAACATACCGAATTTCACACTATTCGGAGTAGTTTCACATACCAAACTTAAATCTCTGAACTGCTCAACCAAATCTAACTCACGGACCATTAACATCGACATATGCAAGGACTTCCTACTCAAGGCATCCGCAACAACGTTTGCCTTACCAGGATGGTAATTGAAACCAAAATCATAATCCTTTAGAAATTCTAACCATCTCCTCTACCTCATATTCAACTCTTTCTGATCAAAGAGATACCTCAGACTTTTGTGATCACTGAACACCTCAAACCGAGAACCATATAAATAATGCCTCCACAACTTCAAAACAAACACAACAGCTGCTAACTCCAAATCATGAGTCGGATAATTCCTTTCATGTACTTTCAATTGTCTCGAAGCATAAGCCACCACCTGCTTATCTTGCATCAACACACCACCTAATCCCATTAATGATGCGTCACAATACACAACAAAAGACTTAGTCGGATTTGGAAAAATCAAGATCGGAGCACTTGTCAACCTCCTCTTCAGCTCTTGAAATCCTTTCTCACATTCGACATCCCAAACAAACATCTGACCCTTCCTGATCAACTTAGTCAACGGTAACGCTAATTTGGAAAATCCTTCTTAAACTTCCTGTAATAACCTGCAAGACCCAGAAAACTACGGATCTCAGAAGCATTCTTTGGCGCTTCCCACTGAGATACTGCTTCTACCTTCGTAGGATCCACAGCAATTCCATTCTTGGAAATTACATGGACAAGAAAACTTGCTTCACTTAACCAGAATTCACACTTGGACAACTTCGCATCAAGCTTCTTCTCTTTCAACAATTCCAACACAACTCTGAGATGTTCTGCATGCTCTTCATCGCTCTTCGAATAAATTAGAATATCATCAATGAACACCACTACAAACTTATCAAGATACGGATGAAATATCCTGTTCATATACTCCATGAAAACACCAGGTGCATTAGTAACTCCAAACGGCATAACAGAATACTCGTAATGTACATACCTCATTCTAAATGCAGTTTTCTGAATATCTTCCGACTTCACACGAATCTAATGATATCCAGATCTCAGATCAATCTTACTAAATACACAAGCTCCAACTAGTTGATCCATCAAATCATCGATCCTCGGCAAAGGATACCGATTCTTGATTGTAACTTTATTCAGTTGTCTGTGATCAACACATAATCTCATTGAACCTTCTTTCTTCTTAACCAACAACACCAGAGCACCCCACGGCGAAACACTCGGACGAATAAACTTCTTCTCAAACAAATCCTCAAGTTGACTCTTCAACTTTCTCAATCTAGAAGTATACCTCTTATAGGCATCCTCGAATTCGAACTAGTTCTAGTAACAAAACCCATTAAGACTTCACCTTGCACTCTCACACCGTTCCACTTACTTCATCACAGAACACTTCATAAAACAATTACATCCAATAGGTCACATGCCTTTATCTTGCTCTCGCCGAGATCTAAATCTCTCGTTACGCAAACCATAACGCTTCTCTTCTTGCCGACTCAACTAATTTCACACACTGTAAAGCTGGCACAATAAGTACATCCCATCCAACGCGATCCCAACTACTATCAATAAGAGATTAAGGGTGATCAGTTCCTCAATTTGTCAATATATAGTCAACAATCATGAGGTGGCATCAACCATCGTTACCAAACCACAACAACATCTTCAATCTTACCCTTCAAGCTACTTAAATATAACCATGCTTGAAGCATCAACTGCTCGGCAATACTTACATCTTACAATCGGCGGTATACTGAACCAACCTCTTTCACAAAACTTCTGAGAAGAAACTTCTCCCCCACTTATTTCACACGTACCTCTGCAGACAACGGAAAGGAAACAATCAAGTACCGACAGTGTTTCACAAACATGTCGCATACCAAAAGGGAGTAAACACATAAACAACCTGGCCGATAGACCGACCTGCTCTGATACCACTATTGTAACACCCCTTCTAAATACCCCGCGAATATATTAATTAAATCAGAGTAACATGGAAAACAGGGATGTCACAATTCAGGATAAATATAAAAACCTCAAATCTACAGTTATCATGCTTTACTGAAGGAATTATTAATATAAATATTTAAATCAATATCATGTTCTACACAGCGGAAATGTCTCAAAACCGGAATAACTTCACTTCATAAGTATTCCCAACATAAATTAAACAATAGATTATAAAATAAAACTCATCATTCAAACGTTCCCCCAAGTGTTACAACCTATCAGAGCATGACACTGACACGCGGACTTAAAGTAACATAGCTCTAGAGCCATCCTCACCAACTCCTGAGCTTCTAACTTTAATCTGAAATCATTAAAGTAAGGGTGAGATTTCTCATAATTAACATGCATTATAAGTTTCTCAATCAACATTATATCACAAGCATATTATTTCACCCATTTTAGCATAAACCCAGATTCAAAACACAGTTCCAATCATACAAGTCATTATGCACAAATCAATAATCAACCAAAGAATTGTAACACTGGAAGACATCCTGACATGTTACAATTCCATGCAAACACAAATGCAGACACAATGCATGTGGTACCAATCACGTGACCAAGTCACCCATCACTGATCCATCATCAACCGGATACAGCAACCATCGATTCGTCCATAACACTCGGACATGAATCCAGCCGAAGCAATCATCGATTCATCCATAACACTCGGACACAAATCCAGCCTAACCACCCATCATCTCCCGGGTATTGGTTAACAGTAATACAAGTCAAATTCCACACAATGGGAATTAACTTCACCAAAACAATGCATATGCATGCACATCACCAGCATGCAACATCAAATCAGTCTATTAAATACATCAATTTATCATAATTGAACCAAAACCAAAAGAAACATAATATCATTATTTATCATACATACATCAAACAGCATAAACATGCACTTCATCCACAAGGACCTGATACAATCAATTATCATGGATACACCATTGCATATACACCAAATATGCACATAATAACAAACCGCATAATCGGAAAGTCAACATCAAATCAATGGAATATGATCACAACATAATTCCAAATAATTCCAAAACCAATATATCACATGATCATATCTCAATCATAATGAATAGCAGGCACAACACATAAGTATCAGTTCTCATTCACCAAATCAGAACAATTTACAAACAATTCTACATCGTTCTCAAAATACCAAAGTTTACAAAAATCGGGAATTCGACTCTTTTTAAAATAATTTTCATAAAATAATATTTTTCTTATTTTATAAGATAGTATTTTTAATTTAAGAAATACTGCCGAAAACGGCACTCAAATCGGACTTACGGTTTGAAAGTTATGAATTTTCAAAGTTTAATATTTTTCAAAAAGTTACGTTTCTGGAAAATGTACTGGAACCCGGTTCCTACCTATACAGGAACCGGTTCCTGAGACCAATTTTGCTAGTTTTTGTACGTTTACACAGTGGAACCCGGTTCCTCCCCACTGGGAACCGGTTCCTGCGACCTGAAAAGTCAAAAACTACTATTTTGACAACATTTATTCATTCCAATCTCATCCAATTCATACCCATATGAATCCAACTCACAGCAATGTCAAAACAACTTATAGTGCATGATTCCAATGAGATTATAACACACCATAAATCATACAATTTCCTCATAACATCAAATTGAATCAAAACATAAAATTCATGGGATTGGGGTTTGAATTTTATAAATCCTAAATTGGGATTCCTAACATACTTAATCAATTCTATTGATCCCAAAATCTATAAGGCATATTAAATAATCGAAATCACCCCTTACCTCGCGATGATCCTTCGAATTCACGGTGTTTGACTTTTTCCTGTCTTCTCTTCTCTTCTCCAATTTCACGTACAATGAGTTTTTCAAATAACCTTCTTTTCCTTTTTCCTTTTTATCCTTCTTTTTCTTTTTCTTTTATTATTTGCCAAATAATAATAATAAATTAGTAATTATTTTAGTAGAGCCTTTTACTTCACACACCTCTAATTCAACCTTACACCCCCCGGTCTTCCTTTTTAATTTCATAATTATTCCATCCATTTAATCCAAAATATTATCAATTAAGCCTTTAATTAATTTAATAATTAAATTCCTAATTATTTAAAACTTGAATAAATTTGGGGTGTCACAACGTGGGGACCATGAATTTTGGTGGGATGATCACGCCAGAAACTAGCCCTAATTCTTCAAAGTCCAAGCCAAGTATCTATTGAATCTCCATAGCATTGAGATGATCCTCTAGCTGTTTGTATTTATCATCAACAGGAGGATATTTCTCCTCAGATTAATCAGCTTCGTCTTCATCAGTCCCCGGGTTGTTATCTTCTTCATGATTATCCCATTTATTTGATGGAGTTGAAAGATCTAGAGCTCCTTTAACCGGTCCTCTGAGTCTTTTTCCCATATTCAGGATGCCAGCCGATTTCTTTGCCTTCTTCTTCTTCTCTTTGATGACAAAAGCTTTCAGTTCTTCCTGCTCCTGGGCCAAAGCCATGAACATTTGTTGAAACTGAGCGTTTTGAGCTTGAAGGTCTTTTACTGTTTATTCAAGGGCCATTTCTTTTGCTGAAATAAACAGCGAAAAGATGAGAGACCTGTACTGGAAGACCTGTTATGAAATGGCATGCATGCAATGTTTTCAAGGATCTTGCGGGGTAAACAAGAAATGTCAGAAGTTAAAATTTGTAGCTTTGATTGAAGAACTTTCATATCGTTTGAAGGTCCTTCTACGAGAGTCAAGCTCACCATATCGAGTGGGTCATAGCTCTTGACTCAAGTTTTTGAGTTTTGATCCTTTGACGGTATTGGCTAGAGGAAAATAAATCCCCTTGCCCCTTGCTAGACGTCTGATTTATCATAACCTGCATCACAAACCCTCGAGATCCTTGAAATGGTTAAGGAAATGTTGTGGCATGATTTTATGATGTGTATGCTATGCGTTAAGAAAAAGTGTAAGATGATGAAGACAAGTGAGTCTAAGAAGTCCAGGTTACTGGATAATGACTGTAAACAAATCCTGCAAGGAGATCAAGTTTTTAGAAAAAACCCTGCAAGTAGCTCAAGTTGAAAGAAAACAAATCACACAAGCACCCTTAGGTTTAGGCTTGCATGGGGTTTAAGGTAAGTACCCTCTTGAATGTTCAGTTGGTTCAACCTGTCTTAGAAATAGTAATCGGGTTCTAAGGAATCTCAATATCACTGATCTTTCTTTATCGGTATTATTTCAGCTTAGCAATCTTTTCTTGCAGCCGAAACATCCCGAAAGTCCAATCTCAATGAGTGTAGTATCGAGTATCAACCAATTCCCATATTTACACTGAGGCCGGCTATCTCACCATTTTCTAATGGCCAAGTTTGTTCAACTAAGGTTCTAAGGTTCGTTAGTGCTTCACGACACCACACGACGGTCCTGTATTCTCCTCAATTAAACACAAGGGATACTGGTACCAACCAAAGTATCACACCAATACAGCTATCGCTTCAACCATATTGGTCTACGCCGTACAGTCTTCACGATCTATTGTTGTTTACCTAAAAATTGTCCCTAGATCCGGGTATAGGATCTATAGTATCCCAGGCAAACCCTTAAAAGTAAAGCAATCAAAGCAAACAAAGAAAGAAATTTTAAAAATGAACTAGACCCTAAGGTAAACCCCACTTTTTATTTATTTCCCCAGCAGAGTCGCCAGTTCTGTGATACGGTGGCAGAACCGACTGTTATACTGGTTTGTGGTTTGTATTCGCAAATGTGCGGTAAGCAAGAGTCGCCACCGAATTTTCTTTTATCCTACAAAGGAAAGGGTGAAAAGAACAGAAAAAGACCTTTTTCGAGAATTTTTGAGTAAGGGGGGTAGATCATGGAAAGGGAAGGTGTTATCACCCTTTCCATCCGTGGTTTTCCACGGGCTCTTAGGTGCTTGCTCATTTTTTAAAATTTCTTTCGTGCTTGTGTGTTTTGAAAAGTTTGTTTGCTTTATGATAACTCTTGTATCAGTCCTCAAGAGTGTTGATAAAGCGATTTTGAAAAAAAAGTTTTGAAAGTGTAGTGTGAAAAAGTTGTTTTTGAGCAAGTCTCTAACAATTAAATACCTACTCGAAAAAGTTCGTTCTTTTCGTCTTTTCCTTTAGATAGTGCTATCCTACTATTAATGAGTAGGTAGCCCTATCGTTGGATGTTGAGGGACTATCGAAGGGACATTTACGGTCACTAAGGCAACTGGGCAAGAACTTTTAGTAATTGTCCTAAAGTTCTAAGATCACTTTTTAACCGAGGCGGCATCGAATGGGTCATCGAGGGACTTGTGATCTCTTGAACCAAAGGACAACCACTAAAGATTATGACGTTTCGAGAATTGTGACCGTTTTTAAAGGCAACCGAAGTGGGAGATATCCTAGGGGTGAGTATGTGCAAGTGTATTGATTCAGTTCATTTATCTTGCGCATTTAGGGTTATCTAATCGTTTTTCTTTTCAGTATTTTTCATGTAATCCTAATTACTAGCAATTAATAATGCAGAAAATTAAAAGGCAGAAATTAAACCTCGATATTACAAGGCCTTGGGGAAATTACATAAATAGCACAAGAAAATAAAATGCATAATTTTAAACCTAATTAAAATTATTACAAACCGGGAAACAGTTATATAATTGGAAAAGAAAAATAAAATGGAAAAATGATAAAGCGAGAAGGTCAAGACGGGAACAAGTTGAAAAGTCCTAAAAATCTAATTATTTAATTAAAAAAAATTTGGTATTTTATTGAGAAAAAGATTTGAAACTTTAACTTAATCTCTAATTAATTTTAATTAATGAAATCAATCAAAATAATTAAATTAAATTAATTTGCAAAAAATTAATTTTAATTAAGAAAGGACCTAAGTCTATTTTTTGTGATTTTTTTAATGCTAATTAATACTTAGAAGAAATTAAGAAAAACAATCAAAAGAAAGGACAAAATCGAAAGACAAAAATAGTAAATGAAAAGAGTACATTCTTGGAAGGAAGGCCTGGATCGAAGAGGCTTGGTTTGCCTTTCGATCCAATGAAGAGTCTTGATCGAAGGTGCCTGAGAGACTGCGCGTCTGGGGGTGTTCGATCTGGATGTGTCATTCTTCGATCTGGGATACTAGATCTACAAGGAATTTGTTAGAAAAAGAAAACAAAACCAATTACGGGACTTGAATCGAATATGGTCCTGGATTCGATAGCCTGGCTATGTCACCCTGAATGGAATCACCAGAGTTTGAATCAAAGGTTATTTGCAAAAGGTTCCTGCCACCTAGTTTGAAGCTTAGCTGCTTCGAAGCCCTACAATATTCTATTGGGGAAAACCTGATAAATTGTTTCCTACAAAATAAACAAACATTAGAGATCCATGGGGGACTTTACCCCCCTGATTCGAATCCCTCCCCAATTCTAATCTCTCTCTAATTCGAATATGGGTTTGTTTGGCCTGGAACGTCCCAGGTGAGATTCGAAGAAAAAACTCTGATTGTGCCCTAGCGATGGCATGATCTCATCCCTGCGTTTTAGCTTGCATGCAACAAAAATATTGGAAAAAAACAAGAGTATACGTGCAATGTATATCTAAATGGTATGAAGGTGCATTTTTGGTTCTACAAACCCTTACCAATCAAAGGTGTGTGATCTATGGATCTGAGTGTGGAAATGTTTGCTTAAGAGTGGGTGTGCATTCCTGGAGAGGGGGCCTGCAAGAGGTGTTTCGATTGGGAGGCTTTTGGGATTTTTGAGCAATGTGGTGTGACAACGTGATCTGTGTGATGCAAAATGCGTGCGTGTTTTTTCTCCCTGATTTGTGTTTGTGTCTTGTATTTATAGGAGGTGGATGAGACAAGGAAATGGGGAAAGAATCATGGAATTAAAGACTAATCATTAAACATGGCATTGAAAACAGAATCAGACAAATTAAAAGATTGTCGTTTTGAGATATTTCATGCCATTTTGGAATTTTGAGTGATCCTGGACAGGCCAATTTGGCACCTTGTTCGAATTTGAAAATATATAGAGTTTTCCTCTTCAAATCCCCTTCGTCCAGCCCTTGTTCCTGTGATGATTATGAGTTCGGATTTGAAGTGTTCAGAATTTCCCTCATCAGAACATTTCAGATTAAGACACCTCTGCACTGATATGCCATTCGAAGGATACTTTGCCCTGATATGCCAATCGAAGGGCACTTCGTTCTGATGTTCCGATAAAAGGACACTCAGATGTTCCAATAGAAGGAAACTGTAATTTTTCAATCGAAGGAAGCTCTGATGTTCCAATCGAAGGAGGCTCTGATGTTGCAATTGAAGGAAACTCAGATGTTTCAATCGAAGGAAGCTCTGATGCTCCAATCGAAAGAAGCTCTGATGCTCCAATCGAAGGAAGCTCAGATGTCCCAATCAAATAAAACTCGGATGTTCCAATCGAAGGATACTCTGATGATCCAATTGAAGGACACCCTGATGTTCTAGTCGAAGGACACCCTGATGTTCCAATCGAAGCACATTTGATGTTCCAATCGAAAGAAGCTTTGATGTTCCAATTGAAGGAAACTCTGATGTTCCAATCGAAGGACATTTTATTCATCTTCAAATTTTACTTTCCTCAAGCCAAATTTTGCAACCACCCGTGTAAAAGAAAATCTTTAAAGAAAATGAGAGGGAAAATTTTGGGGTACAACACAGATCATCTTTCAAACAAACTGAGAAACAGTTCTACGATTGGTGTCTCTAATAGAACCAAACTCTTATGAAGAAGCTCTTCAGGACAATGAATGAATCCTGGGAATGCAAGAGGAACTAAATCAATTCTCTAGAAATGATGTTTGGGATTTAGTACCTAAACCAAAAGGAATTCAGGTCATAAGAACAAAGTGGGTATTCAGAAACAAGCTAAATGAAAAAGGTAAAGTTGTCAGAAACAAAGCACGACTTGTTGCACAAGGTTACAATCAACAAGAAGGTATTGAATATAATTGAACCTTTACCCTAGTCGCCAGGTTAGAATCTATTCTTCTTCTTATTTCATTTATTAATAATAATAATATTATTTTATATCAAATGGATGTCAAAAATGCATTTCTAAATGGTTATATTTCTGAAGAAGTTTATGTCCATCAACCTCGTAGATTTGAAAATACAAAATATCCAGAACGTGTTTTTAAATTGAAGAAGTCTTTGTACTGGCTCAAATAAGCTCCCAGAGCATGGTATGAAAAACTAAATTCCTTCTTGTCTGAAAATGGTTTCCTCAGAGGACAAATGGACACAACTCTCTTCTGTAAAAACCATGGAAACGATATTATGATATGTCAAGTATATGTTAATGATATTATATTTGGTTCTACTAATCCATTTGTTTGTCAAGAATTTTCTGAGCTAGTGCAGGCTGAATTTGGGATGAGTCTTATGCAAGAATTAAATACTTTCTGGGAATACAAATCAATCAAACACCAGAAGTTACTTACATTCATCAAGGAAAATACACCAGAGAAATTCTGAAGAAATTTGAAATTTCAGAAAGTAAACCAGCAAAAACTCCAATGCACCCTACTTGCATTTTGGAGAAAGATGAAGAAAGTAAAAAGGTTTTCCAGAAGCTATATCATGGTATGATTGGCTCTCTTCTCTACCTAACTTCCTCTCGTCCAGATATTTTGTATAGTATATGCTTATGTGCTAGATTTCAGATCATAGGGAAACTCATTTAACTGCCGCTAAGAGAATCCTAAAGTATCTGAATGGTAAAACTAATTTTAGCTTGATGTATAAGAAAACATCAGAGTACAAGCTATATGGATTTTGTAATGCAGATTACGCAGAAGATAGAATAGAATGGAAAAGTACTACTGGAAACTGTCAGTTTCTAGGAAAGAATCTTATCTCATAGTCTAGAAAAAGGCAATCAACTATTATACTCTCAACAACAAAAGCAAAATATATTTCAGCTTCACTCTGCAGCACCCAAATGCTCTAGATGAAAAGTCAGCTTAAGGACTTTCAGATATATGAAGAGTCAATTTTTCTAGAAATGGCCAGAGTCAACTTTGCCCATGAGCACCTTTATTCGATATAACGGCTAGTTTCTAGCATCTCTGCTCGTCTTGACCAATTCCTGATAGTTATCTATTTTTGAGGAAGCTAATATCTACAAAGAAAACTGGGTAATTATGGCGGTTACTTTAGGAGATAATGGCGGTTATGACCGCCGTAATTTACATTAATGGTACTAACCCCGAAATTTTGCACCCGCTACATAAAAAAGAGTAGTTTATATAAAACCGCCATAATACTTTTATAAAAAGAGACGGTTTTGTTCAATAATAATGGCTTTCAACCTCATAATTAACACCCTTACTATTAAAAAATATTAACATTTTGGCGGTTTTAACGGTCATAATTAACGCTTTTACTATTCAAATATATTAACACTTTGGCGGTTGAAACCGCCATAATCTTATATTTTTTCTGATATATATATATATATATATATATCCATTTCGCCAAAAACAATAAGAAAACTTAAGCATTGATGAAATATATGTGCCTCCACCAAGAAAGCCTTATAATAACATTTCAAATAATAACATAAAAGTCATTAATTGATAGTCTTCATTGTTATTTCAGATACACTAAAGAAATGAAATCCTTTAAATACTGACATTCCAGCTTAAGCTTGTTGTAAAGCGAATAAGTTTATACATTCATCACACAAACAATTAAGAGATGGTTTAAACCAACAAATGATTTACCAGACAATAAATCATATTTAACTAAGGGTTAATATGTTGCATACGATAGTAATAATCTGAAAAATTACCATAGCTTTTCCTTATGACATGATGATCAAGTACAAGCTCTCTCTCTTTTAATCCAATACAATTTGCTGATAAATAATAAATGAGTACCTGGAAATAAAGATGGTATAGAATAAGTGAAAAGGTTTAAATGCTAGACATAAAATGTTAATCCACTTCCTGAAATTTAAAAGGTTTAAATGATACAAATAGAGATGTTAAGTGAAAAGGTTTAAATCATACATTTTCACTATAATGTTTTTTTTGTTAGCCAATTTTTGCCTAACAAACTAAAGTCATTCAAAAATTGAGATAATAAGATTCAATCTAAAATGGTTCTAAATTCTAAAAGTATAACAAAATAAAGATATAACTCAAAATGATCTAGAGTCTAAGGAAAAGGGAATAAACAAGTAACACATACTAGTTGACATCCCCATACTATACTAATATCTCAATGTGACTCTTCTCTTGGCATATGACAAACCTGACACCAAAGGTGCTTGAAGTCACTAAATATATACAAGAAGAAGATATATTTCACCTGTAGTATTATGATTCCTTGAAAATTATCCAACCTTTCAAAAACCCTAGACAAGAATGAGAATAAAAAGTTTATTCAAAGTTAGTAGAAAATACATTCGAGAGTTATGTGTGGTGCCTGTATAACTCGTTGGTAAGATTATTTATTACATGACAAACTAGAGAACTAGAGATCTAGAAAACAAGTGTGAGAGTTATTGTTTTATCATTTATTCTAGTGTGAGAGTAACTTTTTGGAACTATCATGTATTCTCTTGAATGGAGTCTCTCTTTTGGCAGTATGCATGAACAATAAAGAGCATTCAACCCATCAAATAAGTACATCAAAAAGTTTTAAGAATGGAACTACCAGTTTAGCAGACATTAACATTAAAAATGGGTAACTCTGTCCCCGATATTCTGGGGGTCGGATGTACGCAACTTTAACTCTGTTTTTATAATAGAGAAAGTGTTTTCAACATGATTTAAACTCATAACTCCATAATCACAATAGAACAACCTTATCATTTAACTAAAACTACTCCTTTTAACATTGACTAACCAAAATCAAACTTCCAATTGAAGTTGTCAATTAGACATCACAACCAACCCCACCATAAAAGATAAGTATTATTTTCTAAGACATTGTCAGAAAATAAAAACATTAAATTTTCTAAGACAAATGTTTTTTTTTTTAATAATCATTGTCTTGCCTCAATCAAGGGTATCCTTAAATAACATTACATAAAGTTAAAAAAAAAAAATCAATAAATTATATTATTCTAAATCTAATCCTTGAAATCGTATTGACAAATGCCAAAATCTCCCTTGCAATTCCTATCTACAAGGTGACGTTTGTCAAGCAACCACTTTTTTTAAGGTTTTCTCATTATTTATGAATGTGTAAAATCTTGAATAATTTGAATTGGATTTCTCATACTTAAGAAAATTATTATAGACTCATCGTAGAAATATAAAACTTGAATACCTCAATTTCTTCCATAACTTGTAGATTGGGTTGAAATTCTACGGAAGGACTTTAATGTTGAAATTCAGAGCAACGACGAGTTGGTATGACAAAATCATGAGGCTAGTAAAAGACGTTGTGAGTTCCTTTGTCGATCTTCTCGATGATCAACCTTCTTGTACTACAAAGTCATAATTCACAAATAAAAATTCAAGTGATTTTAAGGAAAAGAAATTGATCGTACTTGATCAGAATGGATCGTGTTGTACCACAAAATTTGTCCTCTCAGTTATCAAGAATTTACTCACAAGATCTTTTTGGCCTCAAGACTACATTAGGGTTTGATCAGCTCAAGACACCTCCTTAAACACTGATGACCAAAACTAGGGTTTGAGTTTGCACAAGGACATTTGAACTTCCAATGTCCCATATGACTTTCATAGATCATTATGGACCCCCAATATCACTCATGTCAAGTTTCAAGCCTTGGATCACATTTTTACTCAGTCAATTGAGTAGTTGACCTAAAATCAGTTGTATGGGGAAAAAAGTCAACTATGGTCAATTTACAGTCAAACTTCTTAATTTTTTATCCATACCAATATTTTAAACTTATATGTATCATTTGATCAAGTGTGGACCACAATTCCCCAAGAAATTTGATCAAATCATCAAAAGGGCAAAATGGTCAAAATTAGGGTTTTGATTAAGAAGGGGCAATTTCTGATTTTTTACATAGCAAATAGTCAATTGGTTTAAGACATGATCTGAAGAGTACAATTGAATCATTTTAACCTAATGACATGGTTCAAAATATTCCAAGTCCATTGGATTGATAAATAAATATTTCAGTCAACTGATCAGAAGTCAACTGTATACTGAAAAGTCAAACTTTGACTTTTTGGTCAAATTCAAGTGCCAAAAATCATAATTCATCAAAATATGTCAAAATATGAAATTTATTCATCAAGAAATCAAAAAGTCAAGATTTCATTTTGAAAAGTCAAAATTTCTAAACTTAGAAATTTTTCCAAGTGTTGGAAATTTCATGTTTATTTCATAACTTTGAACAAAATTTTCACCATAATGCAAGATGATTCAAGAGAAACTTCCAATATAAAAGTTGTATATATCCATGAAATCTACAATTTTTCTTTACACAACTCCTTCCAAAAATGCTTGGATCTAAAGTTATAATTTTATGAACATGTGGTCATGAAACTAAACACTTAGTGAAATTTTGCCCTAATTTGGTCAGGATTTTGACCTAACTTCATGGCACTTTTTCATATAGTTCCAAGGGGAATCTTCAAAAGCAATTCAAAGATGGGTTGTAGAGAACATTACAAGATTTCCAAAATGTCCAAGAACTCCTTGAGATCATTCTTGAGTAGGGAGAATCGAAGAGATGAAGTTAGGATTTTATCACTTGAATTACAAGGCATTTTGTGATGAACAAGAATTCAATTTCAAACTTATGCTGCACAATCTTGTTTTGAAGGACTCTAAATCTCAAGATCTCTCCATAATCAGAAGATTACACTTGCTTTTGAGCTATTATCCACTTGGTTCAAGCTTTATCCAAGCAAATTTTCCATTTATGGCACAAAGTAACCATTCCATTCTTGTAAAGAGGCTTTAATCACAAAGTCAATGCATAGAGCTCCTAGCTTGTTCCTTCTTGTAATACCCCAAATTTGTCCTACCCTTTTACTTCCTATTTGGCTTACACACTTTTGCATTTTTCTCACATTTGGTCATCTAACACATCATGCATCATTAATCAATAAATTGGCATAAGATCATGGATTTCGAGGAATAAGGGTTGGTGTATGGCTTTAAGGCTCTCATCTTCGCACAAGCTTGTTTCGTTTGATTTTTCCATTAACAATTTGTTTGAAGCTAGGTTTTCATTTCATGGACCTTATCATCATCAAGCTATGAGGCTATTCTTTTCTTCTCAATGTCAAGTTGCAAGGTTTTATGAGACGAAGCTAAAAATCAGGGTTATACATTTTCATATTTGAGCTTGTCAGCATTCTACCTGAGGTTCATTCCATATCAAGGTATTCGCATGTCTCATCTTTCATATTCATCTGCAGAGAATCCCTCAGGGCATAGTCATTATCATCTATTGAGAAGGGGTCCAAAACGTCGTTGTTCTAGTGCTCATATAGTCGGGACATGGTACAAGATGTTGATTGTGATCAAGGTGTCATTATTTCGAATGCTTATTGCTTGACATGCAAATTTGGTTTAGATCGGAAAATTGAATTGAATTAGGGATTCACTGAAGCTGTAGTTTGATTAGAATTCATTCATTAATATTTGAAGTGGATTTGGAGAAAATCAAAGTTCTTAAATATTTGCGTGGTTTTTCTTGGAATTCAAACCACAAGTATGAAAAAGCATGCAGCATAATTCTATATGACATCATTATTCACTTGAAACCAACTCTCGATGACAGAAAGGCAATGCTTCACGCAATTGTCCTATCCTTGTATCCCCTTCATTGGTTCTTAACTTTTCTTTATTATACAGATGTTGCATCCGTTACTGCTGTGCTGGCCATGTATCTTGCAAGTTTGGAAAAGAATTACTGGTTAAGTGCATTGGTAAGGTTGGAGCCTTTGCAGTTGTTGTTCGACAAACAAATATTATATGGGTGCTTTTTGTTGCATGCATTAGTATAATAAATATTTCTCTAATGCATGGAAAAGGCAATGTAAGAACAATCAAGTCAGATGTATCAGTTGAGCATGATTTCACATATGTTACTGGTAGAAGCGCAAAGGGTTTAAATCTTAAAAGGAGAAAGTCTGTCAAAACCATATCATAACCAAATACCCAACACCATTTACAATATCCAAAAATATACTACAAAAAAAACTAGAAATACAATTAAAAGTGCATATATTGATTCTCATCATCGCTTTTTGTGTGGCCTCGTCGTGTTTGAAATGCAACCTTGTTGCTTCCATCTTCATTACCTTCTTCATGACCAAACCGGCGTATTGTAACTTGCCATGGTCTATGCCTTTTTTTCCAAAGCAATCCTGAACATTTACACAACAAAAAGAAACAGTTATTATCAATTCCAAAATAGCCCTGCACATAACAAACTCTAACAACCCCTAACCAAAATTCCAGCCAACTAACTTCTAACAAAAAAAAACTAATAACTGACTTCAAACTAACTTTTACAGAGTTGTATATAACAAAATAGAAACAGACCCATAGCATGATTTATCTCCACCATTAGATCCCTAACATCTAACTGACCTCCTAATTATAACTAACAGCTAACAACAACCAAAACTGATATAACATAACAAACTTCTAACTTTTCCCTAACTTCTAACTATAACCAACTTTTTTTCCCCACCTCCTAACCACCTAACAGAATTTCTAACATTATCCTAACAGAATTAACTACCTCCTAACCAACTCATGGCTTATAAATAACAAAACTTCCACCATATAGAGGGAGAGCTCACAACATATATATAACCAGAGATTGACAGAATAGGGAGGATTCAACACAGAAAAAAAGAATTTATTACCTCTCAATCATCTCATTCTTCACCATTCTTCACCTACAATCCAGATCATCTCCTTTGTTTCTTTATCATCTTCAACTCATCAGGAGCTATTCTTCTTTCTCATTACAAGCACTTCGCTTGTGTTTATTTAGCAGTGAAGTACATCGTAGCAGCTTTAACATTTCCGTCTTCTTCTTTGATTTGCGGCGAATAAACCGAATAACACATCAAGATTCAAGATTCCGGAGCTATTAGTTGTCATTGTTGAGATTACAAGCGTGGAGCTGCAAAATTCTCTTTCAGATCTTGCGAAGTTCGAACCAATAAGTTTGTTTAAACTCTCATCTCAGCATGCTAGAACCACCAAGAATAGGCTCAAATGTTTTCTGTGGACATATATGTTGCGTTCGATTTACTTTTCAGATCTAGAATGTATGCGCCATTTTCGTGATAATTTTGTTTTAATAAATGGATTTGAAGGCTAAAAAAACGGAAGCGCGAAGAGAAGACGGAGACAATGAGGAAGGTGGGCGCCGCCGCTGGCAAAAGAAGAAGCAAATGGCGGTAAAGATGGTGAGAGACCGCCGCCGCTTGCAAGAAAAGAAGAAGACTTTTTTTTCTCTAACCCTAACCCTTTTCCAATTTCATACGTCCTTTCTTTTTAGCTTTTGTCTTATTGTTTTATTTACTTAATTCAAATTAATAATAATTATAATTAAGTAAATAATAAATAAAATGTTGAAAATCTTTTTGGGCAAATTACTTCAACACTCACATTTCTAGACTTCATACCCCCTAACTCTTCTAATTTTTCCTTTTTATTATTTTAATTTTTCTCTTTTAGTTTAATTTTTTTCCTCTCAATTGACAATAAAAATAATAGAATATTTTAGAATAGAATTTCTTTTTAGGATTTTGATTAGAATTTTTTCTATTTTATTTTCATATTCGATGATCATTTTTATTGCCATTTTCTAGTCAAGACTTTTTGTAGCGTCGACATAACTCTTGCAATGTGGAATGCTCGGGGTGAACTCTTCAATCACTTGCCCAAGGGAACTTTGATAGAATTTTCTTACCGCTTGCACAATTTTGAAAAGGCAACGGACCTTCTCCGTTCGGTATCGTCACAACCCTATTTTATCCTTCATTTCGGTATTTTATCGCAATTCAAACATACTGACATTAGGTAGAATTCCCTCATTCATTCTAACTTTAGGTCTAACAATACGCAATAACATTAGGTTTAGAAATAGGCTAATTCCCCTATAACTTTTCTTTCCCTTTTGCATACGCATCTAAAACTAAGACTTCTTTTCTTTCAAAATTCAAAACACTTTAAAACTATTGATGAGAATCATGCTTTTGCTTAGTGCGAGAAATGATAAGCGGGTCTCTTCTCGATCTTATTGTTCTTCATATCAAGCATAGGCGTGGTTCAATTCTCAAAGACTCCTTTCATGGCTAAGTAGAAAAATGGCTAATATCTCTCTCTTGAGGTCAATCAGTCATCATCTACAACAAAAATACAAAACAAGTTCAAATCTTTCGTGGGCTCGAGCACCTTTCGTTAAAAAAAACCTTTTCAGATAAGGACACAATTAATTTACTTTTGTGCTAACGCATAAGTCTCCAAAGGTCGAGCTGCGGCAGAAGGCGGGATTAACTTCGTCCACAAAAAAACATCTACAACAAAATATAAATCAAAAAAACCTTTTCAGGTAAGGACACGATTAATTTACTTCTGTGCCAACGCATAAGTCTCCAAAGGTCGAGCTGCGGCAGAAGGCGGGATTAACTTCGTCCATAAAAAACACAAAACAAACAAAAAATGTAAGCCGAACTACGATAGCTCTGATTCCTTAAAAAGGATACGTAGGCATTAGGGTAGGGCCCAGGCGAGCACAATTTTATTTTCCCTACATTCTTTTTCCCCTTTATTTTGCATGCATTCTCCCTTTAGTAGTAATAGACAATAAGCATAGATTGAACACACCCATAAGATAGATAACAAGAGTGGATACCGTAGAGTACTACGGGCGTGTGGGGTGCTAATACCTTCCCCTCGCGTAACAGACTCCCTTACCCGATCTCTCGGTCGCAAGACCGTGACTTCTCCCTTCCTCAGGTTTTCTCGATGTTTACCTTTCCCTACATGTGGGATAAAAGACGTTCGATGGCGACTTCATTGTTTTGATGATTTTCAGCCGGTTGTTACACTTCTGATCACAAGCAATGTCAAACACAAAAGCAACATGCCTAGAGCCTCCCATAAACTCATGCCATGCTTATACTTCATCTTGAAACTATATTGTCACTTTTCTTCAAAATCAAGTAACATAGCCATAAGTTTATATCTTGCTTTTCTGACCTCCTCAAGTCTTATAATCTTTTCAATATAACCATACAAGTTATTTGCAAGAGACACACGATTAAAGCAAGCCTCCAAAACTCCCTGAAAACGGAGATTGCATAAAACCTCCATCTTGGTGTCATTTCTGATTTTAAACTTCAATCTTCAAAACACTCGTGTATTTCTTGGCCTTTTTGTTTCAAAAGCTTCCTCATACCAAATACAGGCCATCCATGTCCCTGTTTGCAAACTGTAACTCCATCTTCATCAACTTCCATATCCAAAAATAGAGCATTGCAGTTGGACTTTTCCAGGTCATTTCAGCCACTCTCAACTCAAGCAAACCATTGCATTAGCTTCCTAGGACCTCAAGGAAGCTAACCTGATCATCACCACTGCCTGAAACAAGCTCAAACTTCAAATACGATTTCCAGTTTTGAGGTAAGTTTTCTCAACTTGGAACTCTTTATACAGACATCCTCAATAGTTTATTTGGGAACAAAATATGTAGATATCATTGCCCTGAAGCTAACCATGTCCATAGTTTCTATTAATTTTGCTTGAGCTTAGAGAATTTTGAAACTGAAACTTCTGAAATTTTTAGGGTTCAGATTAGGGCCATTAAAATTCATACTTATCTTTGATCTATATTTTTAATACTTTACATTTCTAGAATCGTGAGAAAATTTGCTACAAGTTTCATGTTTACAGTTTTTATTTTTGATGAGAAATGAGCAAGTTACAGATGGTCTGGCTGGAGGTTGAAGCTGAAGTCTTCAGGGCGTGTTTTGCCTTACATATTTATTGTTTTACTTGTATTAACAGATGTATAGCCACCCCAGTGGTAGAAGCGCACGCTTGTAACCTATGGGACATGGGTTCGAACCCCAGTGGTACCCTTTTGCATTTTTACATGTTTTATAAATTCTGACTTTTTTTTGCAGGGCGCTGGGCTTCTTTGGGCCTGACTTATTTTTTTATTTTGCTAGTTGACCTCCCTGTTTCCCATTGACACCCCTTTTCCAAATTTATATATTTTCTTTTTATTTTCATTTTTTATTTTCTTAAACATATTTTCTAAATACTAAAAAATTCATAAAATACAAAAAAAAAATTATATATTTATATTTTGACTTAGTTCATTTTATTTTTCTCACAAAAAAAATATTTTTATTTATTATACTTTATTTATTTTATTAAATAATCTTGTAAATTTAATTAATATTATGTTTTTTATTATTTATTTTTCACACCATTTAAAATACATTATTTTTAATATAAAAAAGAGTAAAAATATTTTATAATGCTATAAATATTTTTAAGATGAAAATACCAAAAAAATAATTTTCTTAAACTTATTTTTCTTTTGATTAATTAATAAAACTAGAGTTTTACTTAAAACTTTTTCCTAATAAAATTCAAATTTAATTAATTATTTTCTTTATTTAATTAGGTTAAAGACAAAATCCCTTTTTCATGAAAACAAACAAAGATGCACTTTCTTTACATTTTGCATTTTTTTGTACATTTATTCATTTTGTACTTTGTATTTATTTATTTCCTTGTACATTGATATCAATTCAATATGGTTGTAATAGACTAATTAGGTTTAAATTCTTGCAATCCCCATTCATGAGTTTGTATACCCCCCTCCCCACAAATATTGTAATAGCGTAGTAATTTTAAATTTTTCAATTTATCGCTTTTATACAACATGCTAGAAATTAGGGTTTGTATGGAAAGACTAAAACTAATACTTAGAAAACCCTAATTCAATACAAAAACAAGCATGAAAACAATACACTTGCACACAAGCACCCCTAGGGTTATTCCACTTGGTTGCCTTATACAAAATGGCCATATTACGCATGTAAGGTATCTTAGCCAAAACAAGCAAATACAAGATCATAGTCCCTCGATGACGCTATCTAAGTTGACTTACAAATGATCTTAGTCCCTCAAAAAGAATGCTAGGATACCTTGCAACATTGCTAATCATGGTTATACGATGACCCACGCCCGTCCTGTTTACATCCAAAGATAGGGTTACTTACCAAATCAATGGTAAGATAACAATGTCAAAGGAAAAGGAAAATGAACAAGAAAGACATTTGAGTAGGTAGATTGCTCCTAATTACTTACTTCATTTCAAAACAAACATCCTTGCTATTTTCAAAAACAAACACCTACACTTTCAAAACATCTTACAAAACTTGAAAATATTTTCAAAAGATCAACATCTTTGTATACATTCTACAAACAAGAATCATTACAAAGATTGCCTAAACAATGGCCTCTTTACAAAATACTTTCAAAAAACCACACAAAGCATAATTTCAAACAAAAGCAAGTGATCTAGCAAGTAACTAAGAGCCCATGGAAAACCATGGATGAAAAGGGTGCTAATACCTCCCCTTTTCATAATCTACCCCCTAAACTCAAGAAATAATCTCAAAGGTCTTTCCTGTGCTTTTTCACCTTTCCTTTTGGATATAAAAGAAAAGTCGGTGGCGACTCTTGCTAACCGTAACATTTGCGATCAAACACAAAACCCTCAAGTCAGTTCTCTCACCGTATCGCAGAACTGGCGACTCTGTTGGGGACAATTTTAAAAGTGGGGTTACCTTAGGGTTAGATCACATTTACTTGCTTTCATTATTTGATTTGTTTGCTTTACATTATGGTTCTTTGTTTAGGTTTGAATCCTCTACCCGGATTTGGGATACATTATAGGTAAGTAGCAATACATTGTGGAAACTGTGCGGGGTATACCGACATGGTCTAAGCAATAGCTAAGTTAGTGCGACATATTTGTGGGTACCGGTAGCCTTTGAGTTAATAAAAGAGAATACGGGGCCGCTGAGTGATGTCATAAAGCACTAATGAACCTCTAGAACCTTTACTTGACCAACTTGGTCTTTAGGATGTAGTGAGATGATCGGCTTTGGTGCAGTCCGAAGTTTGTAGATACTAGATACTACACTCATTGAGGTTTGGTTTCTTGGGATATTTCGGTCGCCATTAAAGAAGCTTGTGCTGAAACAATGACCAAGGAAACAAACCAGTGATATTGAGCTCCTTAGAACCCGGTTATTATTACTAGGACAGGTTTGAGCCAACTAAACTTCAAGAGGGTACTTACTATAAAACTCCATGCAAGCCTAAACATAAGGACTTGTTTGCTTTGTTTGTACATACCTTCTTGTACATAACATCATGAACATCATAACATCATACATATTCACTAACTATTTCAAGGATTTTCAGATTCATCTTTGTCCTTGTTTTGTAGGATATGGATTCTCTTCGCAGAAAAACTATTCTAGTCAACCTTGTGAGGATCCCTCCATAACTTAAGGAGTTAGCTTCAAGGATTCCTGAAAACTCTCCATTCACCGAGAGACATGGTCGCCTACTCAACTTGGTCACCTCCAACACAGATGAGGACATGATGAAGGTGCTCTTTCAGTTCTTTGATCCTTTACACCATTGCTTCACATTTCCCGACTATCAACTTGTGCCTACTTTGAAAGAATTCTCCCGGCTCTTGAGAATTCCCGTTATCAATCAACTACCTTTCAACGGTACGGAAAGAGATCCAAATCCAGAAGATATTGCTCAAGCTCTACACTTGCACTCATCTGATGTCACAACTCATTGGGAAACAAGGAGTGGTGTTAAAGGTTTCCTAGCAAAGTTCTTGTTCGAGAAAGCCCAAAACTATTGGAAATCCTTAGATTTGCAAGCCTTTGAGGAAATTGTGGCTCTCCTCATCTATAGGATGGTTTTATTTCCAATCCTGACCAACTCATAGATGTGAACGCCGTCAAAATCTTCATATGCCGTAACCCATTACCTACATTGCTAGGGGATATCCTACACTCTTTTCACACTCGCACAATGAGGAAAAGAGGTGTCCTTATGTGTTGTACTCCTCTCTTGGCAAGATGGTTTATTTCACATCTTCCCCAATCTATATTAAAGAATGATCAAGGTTCAAGGTGGTCACAAAGTTGATGACGCTCAAACATTCAGACATTCATTGGTGCTCCCGATCCATAGAGAATGTTACTATTGTCGACCGTTATGGAGAATTCCATAATGTCCCTTTACTTGGCATCAGGGGAGGTATCACCTATAACCCATGCTTAGCCTTAAGACAGTTTAGTTATGCCCGAAGGGATGGCCCGCACGAGATGTTGATTCAAGGTTTGGTATTTGACTACGACAACGACGATCAAGGTCTTCGCCAGAGATTTATCCGAGATTGGAGGATGTTTAACAAGGTAGATAGCAGGACTTTGTGGCATAAAAATACCATCCCTCTTGAGCCTTACCTCAAATGGGTATGAAATCGTGCTCAGAGTCTTATGATGCCTTATCCCTCCATTCTCCCGGTAATCATTGAGCCTTTCATGGAAGGATATGTTCCATACACTATCCTACATCTTGACATTCCCACCTCTATTGAAGACCTACAAAGAGATTGGATACAACGCAAGGGGGAGCGAGATACTTTCGAAGCCCAATTATACGCAAGCGAGAAGAAGGTTTTGGAACTCACTAGACTACTTCATGAAGAGCAGACTCTGAATGCCTACATTGCACCAAAGAGGATGCGTACTACCTTTCTATCTTAGAGATTCTTGTATTTGATTTGCCCAAGAAGGAATTGATGTACTCAAAGCTTTAATTTATTAATATAATGTGTGTTTCTTTTTTGTCTAAAAAAATTTGACTCTTAAAATCCTTGAAATCATTGCATGCGCATTTATCATTCATCATAACATAGGCAGGTTTCTTGCAACAAGTATCCTCATCTCTCTACTGTTTATTTTAGTAAGATGGATCTCGAGCAAACGGTGACGGACCTCCAAACTCAGAATGCACAATTTCAACAGTTGTTCTTAACTCTGGCCAAAGGAAAAGAAGAGTTAAAGACCTTGCTGGTTGAGGAGAAGAAAAAGAAGACGAAGAAGATAACCGAAATTCTGAACATGGGAAGAAGATTCCAAGGGCAGACAAGAAGGGCCTTAGACTTTGCAACAACATTCGGCGAGAAAGACAATCAAGATGGGAAGGGCAAGGAAACAGTTGTTCACTCTGATTTAGAGAAGGAAGAGGAAGAAGAAGACTATTCTAAAGAACAATACCCTCCAGCTGATGACAAGTATAAACACCTCGAAGAGTGGTTGAGTGCAATGGAAATCCAAAAAGTGCATGGCTTGGACTTTGAGGAGTTGGGGTTAGTATCGGGAATTGCAATTCCTCCAAAATTTAAAGCACCTATGTTCGCCAAATATGACGGAGTTTCATGCCCTAAAATGCATCTTCGGTCCTATGTGAGGAAAATCCAGCCCCATACCACTGACAAAGATTTATGGGTACACTTATTCCAAGACAGTCTGTATGGAACTCAACTTGATTGGTTATATCAGTTAGAAAGAGCCAATGCTCATAACTGTGAAGATCTTGCTGCAGCCTTTTACAAATAATACCAATACAACGCTGATCTTGTGCCTACCCGTACTCAGCTCCAGAGTATGGCCATGGTTTCAAATGAAGGCTTCAAGGACTATGAGCAAAAATGGAGAGCCTTGGCTGGAAGAGTTCAACCTCCCCTATCTGAAAGAGAATTAGTAGACATGTTTTTGGGCACCTTGTAAGGTCCCTTCTTCAATCACCTAATTGGGAGTTCATTGGTAGGTTTTACTGAACTGATATTGACCTGAGAGAGGGTAGAATCCGGGATAAAAAGTAGAAAGATTCAAAAATATGCATCCTCTGCTGCTGTAAGGAAGCCATTCATTGGAAAGAAAGAAGTGGTTGTTATATATCCTCCGAGAAATCAAGATAGGGCCGAACGTCGTCCAATGGTGGGGGATGTTATGATTCCTAAACATGTGCCTGATCAGCAAAGGAACAACCAACCAAGGATGGAAAGACCAGTTAGATAATTCACCAGAATTAACATGACCTTATCTCAAGTATTACCACACTTGCTAAGATCCAACCTAGTGACCTTGAAAGAAGCGCTAAAGAACCCTAACACAACATCTCCTCACTATAATCCTAATGCCCATTGTGCATACCACTCTGAGAGTCCCGGCCATGACACTAATAATTGTTGGGCTCTAAAGAAAAAAGTACAAGACCTCATTGAAGCCAAAGAGATTGAATTCGATGCACCCGAAAAGCCAAATTTCATTTCTGCTCATATGCCCAAACACGGCCATAATGCTAACGCCATTGAGGAAGATATGTTTGTTACTTCAGTTGATGAACTTATGACCCCACTCTTGACTATCAAAAAGAACTTATTGAAGGCCAGTGTTTTCCCGGGCTGTGATGAAAGCTGTCATTTATGTTTGTCCTCACCAACCAGTTGTCCTTTGTTGAAAGCAGGTGTTCAGTGCCTAATAGATAACAAGGAGATTTTGTTCGAAAAGACTTTTGTTCCACCTATTCCTTATAATGATGTTTCTATCATTACCATTTCTGCCAATTCTTCCAGGATCTCCACCAAAAGACCCGTTAGAATTACATCAGTTCCAAAAGTAACCCCTTTGATAATTACAATGCCTGGATCGGTCCCGTATTCGTCAGACAAAACCGTACCATGGAATTATGAAGGGGATGCCTACTACCACGATATCAAGCAAGATTGGCCAGCTGTCGAAGTTTCAAGTTCCGAGAAAGCTAACTCTGATATTAGTAATATTGCAGGGACTAGCAATATTACTCGAAGCGGAAGGATATTCTTTCCAGAAATTGCTCCCCCAAAAGCTGTTTCTGGACCCGTAATCATTCATGTTATTGTTGCTCCTCCGAAGGTTATCCCCAGTCCTACAATCATCTCCACCAATACTCCAACTGACAAAGCTGTTACAATCCCTGCTATCACTCCTACTGATATTCCTGTTGTCGAGTTAACCGAGACTCGAGGTAAAAGTATTCTGATTGAGCCTGCCCGAACGAAGGCACAATCATTGGCTATGCCTGAGACCTCTCGGAAAGAGATGGAGGAAATTCTAAAGATCATAAAAATAAGCGACTACGATGTAGTTGAACAACTGAGGCAAACTCCATCTAAAATTTCCATGCTGGCTTTACTACTATGTACCGAGGTGCATGCAAAAGCCTTGGTAAAATTCCTGAAAACTGCCCATGTACCCCAAGAAACATCTACTGATCAGTTCCAAGACTGCGTAGCCAGCTTGACTGTAGATAATGGTCTAGGTTTTTCGGATGCTGATTTAACGCCAAGAGGAAGGAAGCATAATAAGGCATTGCATGTCCCAGTTGAATGTAGGGGCACAACCTAGGCTCATGTTTTGGTGGACACCGGATCATCTCTAAATGTATTTCCTAAAAAGGCTCTCGATAGGCTTGACCGCGATGGATTGACATTGAAGCCAAGCAACATAGTAGTAAGGGCCTTTGACGGCTAAAAAAGGATGGTGCATGGGGAAGTGGATATCCCCATAAAGGTTGGAACCCAAACATTTGATTCAACTTTTTATGTAATGGATATCCGCCCTTCATATTCCTGCTTGCTAGGCCGACCGTGGATTCACAATGATGGTGTTGTTACTTCTACGTTGCACCAAATGCTGAAATATCCAATTCAAGGGAAAATCATCACCGTTCATGGAGAAGAAGAGTATATGATCAACCATCTCAATTCCTTCTGATATATGTAGTTAGATAGTGAATTTATTGAAACTCCTTTCCAGCACTTTGAGGAAGTCTCGCAAGATGTGGCAGTAACCAAGGCTGTGTCTCAAGTTCCCAAGATCACAAGGCCTCCACTCAGAATGTCATCTTTGCAGGATGCCAATGCAGTGATAGAAGAAGGTGCCCAGAAGGTTGTACGTTGCGCTCGTGCCGGAGTACCACCCTTGAAGATCAGCAACCGCGAAGTCAATACGGTGGAAGATGATTAAGGCATCTACAACCTGGAGGATTGGATCTTCCCAACTGTCAATGGAGGGCTCAGCAACTGGGAAGCTAGAGATTTTGTCCCGATCACTTTCATCCCACGGTAATTTGCCTTTACATTTTGTTAGATCTGTAATATTAAAACAATTCAGACTCTTAAAACCTTGTGCCTTACCCGAGGCACAATGGTCCATTTGTAAGGGTTATTATCTCATTTCCATATGACATCAATGAATCATGGACGTTTTGCATACAAATTTTGTGCTCATTGTTTTTCTTTTTACATTTTCATTTCTCTCAAAGATATATATACCCTCACACACACACTCACACTCACAATGCAGGTCTACATCCATTCGAGATCCCATGGATAACGATTCTGCTATAGACTTCTGTGACTCTGAGAATCTAATCTACCAAGCCGAAGGCGATGGTGAGGAAGATTATGAAATACCAGGGAAACTTTCTAGATTACTACTACAAGAAGAGAGAACCATTCAGCCCCACGAGGAACCGGTGGACACCATCAACCTAGGTACCAAAGAAGACAAAAGAGAAGTCAAGGTGGGTGCCAATCTGGAACCCAGTGTCAAGGAGCGTCTGATTCAATTGTTGCACGATTATGTTGAGGTCTTTGCCTGGTCGTATGAAGACATGCTAGGACTTGATGCAGATATTGTGGTACATCGTTTACCTACAAAAGAGGATTGCCCACCAGTAAAACAAAAGGTCCGTCGAATGCGACTAGATATGTCAGAGAAGATTAAAGTAGAAGTCATGAAACAGTTCAATGTTGGATTCTTGGCCGTCACCTCCTATCCGCAATGGTTTGCCAATGTTGTTTCCGTGCCCAAAAAGGACGACAAGGTACGAATGTGCATGGACTACAGAGATTTGAATAGGGCAAGCCCTAAGGATGATTTCCCACTTCCCCATATTGACATCCTAGTTGATAATACGGCACAACAAAAGGTGTTTTCCTTCATGGACGGTTTCTCAGGCTACAACCAAATCAAAATGGCACCTGAGGACATGGAAAAGAAAACCTTTGTCACACAGTGGGGCACATTCTTCTACAAGATGATGCCATTCAGACTGAAGAATGCTGGGGCAACCTATCAGCGTTCCATGGTTGCTCTATTTCACGACATGATACATCATGAAATAGAGGTCTATATGGACGAAATGATCGCTACATCTCAAATAGAAGAAGAGCACCTTGATCATTTACAGAAACTATTTGAGAGACTAAAGAAGTACAAGCTGAGGTTGAACCCAAATAAATACACGTTTGGAGTAAGGTCTGGTAAGCTCCTAGGCTTTGTCGTCAGCAATAAGGGTATTGAAGTAGATCATGCCAAGGTGAAAGCGATACAAGAGATGCATGCTCCTCGTACTGAGAAGGAAGTCATAGGATTCTTGGGACGTTTGAATTATATTTCCAGATTCATTTCTCACCTGACGGCTACTTGTGAACCAATCTTCAAGTTACTAAAGAAAGATTAAGTAGTCAAATGGAATGACGAATGCTAAACTGCTTTCGACAAGATCAAAGAGTACCTACAAGAGCCTCCTGTTTTGATGCCACCAATCAAGGGAAGATCACTGATCATGTATCTGACCGTTTTGGAAAATTCAATGGGGTGTGTGCTGGGGCAGCATGACGAGTCTGGCTGAAAAGAGCATGCCATTTATTACCTGAACAAAAATTTTACCGACTATGAAACAAGATATTCACTGCTCAAGAAAACTTGCTGCGCTCTGGCATGGGCTGCTCGCTGGCTAAGACAGTATATGCTGACTCATACTACCTTGTTGATATCTAAAATGGATCCAATAAAATACATCTTCGAGAAACCTGCACTCTCTAGGAGAATAGCGAGATGGAAGATGATCCTGACAGAACATGACATACATTATACTACCCAAAAAGCAATAAAGAGCAATGTACTAGCTGATTACCTTGTTCACCAAGTTGTGGAAGACTACCATTCCATGAAGTTCGAATTCCCGGATGAAGACATCATGATGGTAAATAACTGTGAAGAACTCAGGCCATATTACGGACCTGAACAAGGATCCCGATGGACCTTGGTTTTTGATGGGGCATCTAACGCACTCGGTAATGGTATTGGTGTTGTACTCATATCTCCTGAAGGGTTTCATACTCCTTTTGCGGCAAGACTCTGCTTCAATTGTACAAATAACATGGTGGAATACGAAGCGTGCATCTTTGGTCTCAAAGCTGCCATAGACTTGGGTATCAAATCTTTAAATGTGTTCGGAGATTCAGCTTTGGGTATCAGCCAGATCAAAGGGGAATGGGACACCAAACACCCTAACCTTATCCCCTACAAAGAACATGTTTTGACATTGCTCCCACTTTTTGAGAAGATTACCTTCGAGCATCTCCCGTGAGAAGAAAATCAGCTAGCAGATGCACTAGCCACAATGTCATCTATGTTTAAACTTAAATTGGATAACGAGGCTCCCCAGATCACCATTGAACAAAGGGATGAACCAACACACTGTCACGAGATTAATACTGAAGAAGCAGTGGACCAGACTTGGTTTCACGAAGTCAAGAGGTATCTCGAGACTCAAGAATATCTAGAAGGAGCTTCAGTCAACGATAAGAAGTTCTTAAGGAGATTATCGGCTAAATTCTTCCTTAGTAATGGCATTCTCTACAAACGCAACCATGACTTTGTGTTACTTCGGTGCATAGACAAGGTTGAAGCTGAAAGGATCACGGTTGAGTTGCATGAAGGCACTTTTGGCACCCATTCCAGTGGGCATACGATGGCAAAGAAAATCCTACAGGCAGGCTATTATTGGTCTACCATGGAAGCAGATTGCTATCAACACTCTCGAACCTGCCACAAGTGTCATATTTATGCTGACAAGGTGCATGTACCTCCGGTTCCTCTGAATGTCTTGACGGCTCCTTGGCCATTTGCTATGTGGGGGATTGATATGATTGGGGAAATCAAGCCAACAGCATCCAATGAACACTGCTTCACTTTAATGGCCATTGACTATTTTACAAAGTGGGTGGAGGCAGCTTCTTTCGCTTCCGTCACCAAGAATGTTGTAGCCCGATTCATTAAGCAAAATCCCATCTATCGGTACGGTATCCTAGAGAGGATCATCACAGGCAATGGTACAAACTTGAACAATACTATGGTCACTGCCTTGTGCGAGCAATTCAAGATCCAGCATCACAATTCTTCCCCTTAACCGCCAAAGATGAATGGTGATGTCGAAGCTGCAAATAAGAACATTAAAAAGATCATACAGAAAATGACAGTCACATACAAAGACTGGCATGAGATGCTACCATTCGCCCTCCACGGGTATCGTACCATAACTCGCACATCAACCGGGGAAACACCCTATTCTCTGGTATACGGCATGGAGGATGTCTTGCCTATTGAGGTTCAGATCTCCTCTCTAAGAATTATGAAGGATGAAGGGTTGAACGAAGACGATTGGATCCAGACTCGACTTGATCAAATAAACTTGATTGATGAGAAAAGGCTTACTGCTGTCTGTCATGGTCAAATGTATCAAAAATGGATGATCAAGGCTTTCAACAAAAAGGTCAGACACCAAGTGTATCAAGTTGGGGATCTGGTGATCAAACGTATCATACTGCCGCAAGGGGACCCCAGGGGAAAATGGACTCCTACATAGGAAGGACCATTTGTAATCAAAAACATTTTCTCTGGTGGAGCAATGATCCTAACCACCATGGATGGTGACGACTTGCCGTACCCTTCGAACACAGACATAGTCAAAAGATATTATGCATAAGAGACCCGCTAGGTTGACACACCTAGGAAAAACATGGGCATCCCGACAGACAAAAAGGTTCCGAAAAAAATTAGGGATAAAACAAAAAAAAATTGTATACCCGGCAAGTTGAAAACCCGAAAGGGCGGCTTGGGCAAAAAAGGGTTTCCCGGTGGACTGAAAACCCGAAAGGGCGGTCCAGGAAAAAGTTAGGGAATTAAAGCGTATGACTATGTCTCGTTGGATCACCTTACGGACAACCTTTGGCTTCAACTAACAAACTCAAAGGTTCTGATCAATTCAATCATCTTCAGACGAAGCAACAAATAGACAAGATGCTCAGAGATACGAAGGCTATAGAAAAATGGGAACCCCATGGGATATTCCACATAGATATCTTTTCTTTGTATAAAAATTTTCATTATTTACGACAGTATTCTCATACCAGAATATTTGTATCATTGTACAAAAATACTTACTCAAAGTCAATACAAAGATATCCCTTTGAAAGTGCAAAACTATCTGTTTTTTCTTTACTCTTGTGTTTTGTTTACAAAAACGTCCAACGATTGATTGTTGAACATATGCATTTGAAAATAATTATTGTTTACAAATAATCAAAATAAAAAGACAATCACTGATTGCCTTAAGAGGTAGGGAAATCTCTCTATGCTTTTTCCATAATCCCCCGCAGTGTGCAGTTCAATCCCCAGCGGAACAGAGCTTTCAGTTATCAATCCCCAGTAGAGGTCATCAAATTTCTCTGAATTCCCCAGACAAGATATTTCAAGCAGTACACGATATTTCCCTTACAACAGAGTTTATTTCTCCAAGCAGAAATTCATCAGCACTTCAACTTTACAACATGAAGACTTATACTCCATATCCTCAGCAGCAGTCTGAGATTTATTTTCCCCAATCCAACAAGCAGTACAGCGAACTAGCTCACATACGCATAAATTGCATCCATATATCATAAACATTGATAACGCGATTGCATTATACTATGCATTTCATACAACATAACATTGCATATTAGCTAACATTTTATCTTTTTCAGGATAAGATTAATCAAACAGCTACCATTAACAATGTTCAAAGTCTTTAGATATAGTTCATATACGCTCCAGACACGGATGCCAGTCTGATACTGTTGGCTCCTAAATTCGACACCCATATTTATTATCATATAGACCATTAATTATGAGTCAAAATATTTTCCTACATAAGAAGGCTTCGACCAGCTGATCATGTCGAAGGCTCATCAAAGAATGACAAGATACTTAGAGAAATTCCTTTAAGTTGGGATCTTGTTATATTCAACATCGAAGGAACCTCTCGACAAAGGTACCTGATGCCCAAGGTCGAACGGTTTGAGATTTGAATTATTGGAGGGAAAACGGTTCCCAGCAGTTACCAAGTGCAACGTGTCGAGAACATAGGCGTCGAAGGTTGTGAGCGTGCCATGTGGCATCATCTTGAAGCGGTGTAACTGCCTAGCGGTTACTTAGGATTTGTTTTAGTATAAATACTAGTTATTCACGTAGTTTTCACGTGTGTTCATCATTTTATACAAGTCACTCATTTAGATTCAAGTACCCAGCGTGAGAGAAAGAATCATTGAGAATGTATGTGTGAAACACCATTTAAATTAATCAAGTCTTTTATATTCAAGCAATTTATCGCTTTTCATTTACTTATCTCCGTCGAAGCCTTTTACTTAACGCTTTTATTTATTCTATCAAGCTTTTCTTCATGCAATTTACTTAAAGTGTCTTTACTTTACTGGCATTAATCACCATTAGGATTAGTCAAACTCCAGAAAATCAACCATGTCTTAGGATCAATCTGATCGATCCTGCTAGTCACCAAATAAGTAACCTTTTGGAAGATCAGCGGTTGTTTACTATTTTTCAGAGTAAATAAATTGGCACACCTGGTGGGACTTTGTGTTGATTTTACGATTGAACATTTTATATAAAATATCCTCCTTTTTCGAGAGTATTGCATATTATTGAGAAGTGGTAGAATATACACCAATGAAACCAATACTAGGAGAAGAAGTGAAGAGATGGCGAATCCGCCAAACAATGGAGAAATCCAACAAACAAACGTGGGAGCAACGGTTATCCCGAACGTAAGTGAAGCGGTAACCGCTGGTTCAACGCCAGCAGTAACGGTTACACAAACGGGGCCATTACCTCCATTTACAGGCCCCAGAATGCCTTTGGGAACTCCCCCACCAAGGGGAAACTAAGGAACTAGGCCATATGTTCCCCCAGGTTTTTCGACAGTCGGTTTAAATTGAGAACCACTCTATGGCATGCCAACTTCTGAATTGGCTAGCCTGACGAATGCTACGTCCACTTTTTCAGACCTTTTAGTGAGCGCCTCTTCGCCACTCCAAGGCTCTGGGGTTGGTATGGCGAACAGGGGTAGGACCCAACTCTTAAGAGGAACGTCCCAAGTAATACATGGCCTTGCGAATGCCTCGACAGCAGTCTTGAGGCATAAAATGGACGAAAGCAACCATGACATGGTTCAAATGTTGGCGCAAACTTTAAGCACAATGCTAAATCCTCTAATACAGAATACCACCCAGCCGAATCAGCAAATGACGGTGTAAATGTCGCATCTGGCTGACTTTTTTGGGGTACCCCAACCTATTCGACAGCCCCAAAGGGCACAGATAAGGGGAAACCAAGGTATACTTCTAGAGGAAGAAACCACTATTAACCAAGTCCAGCAGCCCGTCGAAGAAAACCTTAGGGTACGAATGGAACAACCCGGGGTCGAAGAGCCTAGAGTCATAGCCTCGTAAGTAAGGATGGTTAATAGAAACCAAAACGTTGATGAAGTAGTTCAGCAGATCCAATACCAGAATGTTGGTTTGGAAAATAACTTGACAGCCATGATTGAAAGAATCATGATGCAAAATGGGATGAATACGGGTTTCCGTAGGCCCAACTTTACATCCTCGCTGTCGGAATATGTGTTACAAACGGACTTGCCTCCTAGATGCAAAGTCCCTAAGTTTACTAAGTTTTCAGGGGACACGACAGAATCCACTGTCGAACATGTGGCAAGATACTTAATCGAAGCAGGAGAAATTTCAAACAATGAGAACCTGAGGATTAAGTATTTCCCAAGTTCCCTAACAAAGAATGCGTTTACTTGGTTCACAACTCTCCCCCCCAATTCGATCCACCATTGGACCCAGTTGGAGAGATTATTCCATGAGCAATTCTACATGGGACAAACCAAGATAAGCCTGAAAGAGTTGGCCAGCGTAAAGAGGAGATTCACTGAGCCTATAGACGAATACCTAAATAGGTTTAGATTGCTCAAGGCAAGATGCTTTACACAAGTGCCAGAACATGAGTTAGTCAAAATAGCCGCAGAAGGTTTAGATTACTCCATTAGGAAGAAATTAGACACTCAATACCTGAGAGACATGGCCCAATTGGCCGATAGGGTTCGACAGGTAGAACGCCTTAAAGCTGAAAAAGCCAGGGCGACAAAAACTCATAAAAGAGAAAGGATAGCGTATCTCAAAATGGACGATGAAGATCCAGAAACATTCGACGAGCCTATAACCGTCGAAGAAAGTGAGGTCGATTTAGCTGAGTTAAAACAAGGGCCACCATACTCTTGCAAACTACTAGTCCCCTCAAGTGGAAAAAACCCCACTGGTCCTGAAAAGGCCAATGATAGGTTCCCTAAAAAGACTTATAGTTTTGATATTACGAAATGTGATGAAATTTTTGATTTACTTGTAAAAGATGGCCAAATGATAATACCCCCAGGGGTAAAAGTGCCTCCTCTTTATCAAAGAAAGAAAAGAGGCTTTTGTAAATATCATAATTTTCTGGGCCATAAAACATCTCAATGTTTTCTTTTCATGGATCTCGTACAAAATGCTATCGAAGAAGGGAGGTTGAAGTTCGCTGATAAGACCCCCATGACTGTGGATTCGAACCCTTTGCATGCGGAAGCCCACTATGCTGAACCTTCAGAGGAGAACATGGTCGAGGCTTCCAGGAGTCAGGTTAAAAGGCCAGGGATAACTATGGTCGAAGTCACCAAAGATCATATCAATATGCCAATCTTTGGCAGTTTTTCTGGGAATCTTTCTAGAAAGACAATCGAAGCAGTCCAAAAGGCCGCTGAAGGTCCAAAACTGGAGACAGGTGGAGCCTCAAAATCTGGAGCTAAACCCATTTCCTACTTGGCTGCAGTGCAAGGCCAGACAGAAGACCTGGAGGCCCAAATGAAGCAGATGACTCTTGCTACTAAAGACAACATGAATGTCAACATGGTAAAAATCTCTGAATTAAAAGTTTCAGAGGAGGCCATTAGGCAATAGCAAGAAAACAGAACGGCTTTCCCTCGGGAAAACGAAAATCTGGCAGAATTCTTGCAACGATGCCAGAAGAAAAAATCAGAAGTAATGTTGTGTCCTCGATGCAGCTCTATTTTTGACAAGAAAGTTGCTGAACACATCGAAGGTGTGAGAGCAGCAAACAAAAGAAGGGAAGGTTCTGATGTTCGACATGATCCCAGAAGAACCTACCAAAAGGGTTCAAATCAGGAAAAGAGGCCACTAACTTTCAGGCCTCCAACCAATGTGCCAGCTGATACATGGCTCAAAACATCGGGTCGAAAGAGACCCAACGAAGAAAGGTGGCATTCCTTTGAAGTGCCAAGAGGTTCATCTTTGACACTCAAGAAAGAACCTCAGATAGGTGCCACCAAAATGGCCCAAGTATCAAGTAACTACAAGGGAAAGAACCCAGTGTCTCGATCCCAGTGGAGAAGATACCAAAGGTGGCGCAAGGCTGAGAGGGAAGCTGTCAACGAACCAAAGCCAGAGTCAAGTTCAAATGTCCCCCAGCGAAAGCAAAGAAAGCCTTTGGAGAGGGAACCAGTGACCAATAGACTGGTATGGCCTAACCAAGGCGAAGTTGGTGACGAAGATGGCTCTGAGTCTGATGACACCCTAGATATCATGGTGAATATAGTCTCAGTTTTTCCAAGAGAACTCAACCGCCAAATAGAGGTCGAATCGAACGACTGGGAAGTCGAACAAGAAATGGCCAAACATAGGCCAGTATACTACTTCGTCATGGATAATGGCTGCACTGAAGAGCAAAATGGTTTCTACGAACCACCTACAGAGGCGATGAAAAGTCACCTCAAGCCTGTACTCATAAGGGCAAGGCTCGAAGAAGCCACTGTAAACAAAATCTTTGTGGACTGTGGGGCAACCATCAACATAATCCCCCACTTCATGCTAAGAAAAATAGGCAAGAGTGATGAAAACATTAAGCCTCATAACATGGTCCTATCGAATTACGAAGGAGGAATAGGGACCACCATGGGTGTGATCCAACTAGACCCCAAAGTAGGATCCATCCTTCGACCAACTATGTTTATGGTCATATCGGCTAAACTAAATTACAATCTATTGTTGGGCCGAGAATGGATACATGGTGTTGGAGCAGTACCATCATCAATGCACCAAAGGTTAATATTATGGCGTCCTGATGGAATTGTCGAGAATATAGAAGCAGATCAGAGCTACTACTTGGGAGAAGTAAATCACCTAGGGAGAGCTGACTTTGACAAAAATTTGGTTCACATTGGGCCATGCCCAGCACCTGACTTCAACATGGTGCCAGCGCCAAATGCTTTTTGTTCCTTGTACCTGCATCCTGATCATGGGTTTCAATGGGACAAAGAAGACTTGTCCCACATTGATTTCAGTGGGCTAACTGACATCCAGCCAACTGGTTGGGGAAGTGAATTCAGTGATAATGAATGAGTCACAAGCACTACAGTGAATTTCGGCTTACGTAGCCGAAACAAGGATGATAGCGGCTCTCGAAGCCGAAGTAAAATATATGGCCACCCAGGCCAACGACCAAGAGCTACCTTCTGCAGGTCCTGGAAAATATTTCGACCCAGAACCACCAGATATAGGTCCTGGAAAAGATTTCGACCCAGAACCTCCTGATATCATGACAGAAGGAATGCTGGATCAAAGGCTCAACGCCATCTACGAAGATGAGCCTTTGGGATTCGAAAAGGACCCCCTGGCGAACAACATTAAAATGTTAGCACAAGATCTTTTAGAAGAAATCAACTTGGGCGAAGGGTTAGATAAAAGGCCTACTTACATCAACGCTAAAATAGACCCAGAGCTCAGGGTCAAAGTGATCCAATTATTAAAGGAGTTCAAGGACTTCTTTGCATGGGATTACGATGAGATGCCTGGTCTCGATAGAGGATTGGTAGAACTTAAGTTGCCAATCAAACCTGGGAAAAAGCCAGTCAAGCAATGTCCAAAACGCTTTGCTCCAGAAATACTATCGAAGATCAAAACGAAAGTCGAAAGACTACTGAAGTGCAAATTCATACGAGCCATGAGGTATGTCGAATGGATTGCAAACATTGTGCCAGTGATTAAGAAAAATGGTACATTGAGGGTGTGCATAGATTTCAGAGATTTGAATGCTGCAACACCCAAAGATGAATATCATATGCCTGTGGCGGAAATGCTAGTCGATTCTTCCGCTGGACATGAGTACCTGAGCATGCTCGACGGTTACTCAGGATACAATTAAATTTTCATTGCTGAAGAAGATGTGTCGAAAACAGCTTTTCGATGCCCCAGGGCTTTAGGCACTTACGAATGGGTAGTGATGCCTTTTGGCCTAAAAAACGCTGGGGCAACATATCAGCGAGCGATGAACTCTATCTTCCATGATTTTATGAACACTTTTATGCAAGTATATATTGATGATATTGTTGTAAAATCTGTTTCCAGGAAGAACCATATAGACCACCTTCGACAATCATTTGAAAGAATGAGAGAACATGGTCTGAAAATGAACCCTTTGAAGTGTGCGTTCTGTGTGAAAGCTAGAGATTTCTTGGGCTTCGTCATCCACAAGAATGGAATCGAAATCAACCAGAACAAGACAAAGGCAATCTTGGAAGCGAAAGCGCCAACGAACAAGAAGGAACTGCAATCTGTGCTGGACAAGATAACTTTCTTAAGGAGATTTATATCTAACCTAAGTGGAAAAGCTCAAGCCTTCTCACCCTTACTTCGATTGAATAAGGAAGGATTCGAGTGGGGGCAAGAGCAACAGGAAGCCTTCGACAAGATCAAAGGGTATCTCACCAAGCCACCTATTTTGGTGCCTCCTTGTAGCAATAGGAGTATGAGATTGTACATAGCTGCATCCGACAAAACTTTGGGAAGCATGTTAGCCCAAGAAGATGAAAATGGAGTCGAAAGACCCATTTATTACCTTAGCAGAGTTTTGAACTATGCAGAAACTAGATATAGCGAAGTTGAAAAATTATGTCTATGTCTTTATTTCTCTTGTACAAAGCTCAAACAATATATAAAACCAGTTGATGTGTATGTTTCGTCTCATTTTAATGTTTTCAAATACATGTTGTCGAAACCCATCTTGCACAGTCGAATTGGCAAGTGGGCGCTAGCATTAACTGAGTATTCATTGACCTTTATGCCTCTTAAGGCAGTAAAAGGGAAAGTGGTAGCAGACTTTATAGTCGACCACTCAATTCAGGTTAAAAATATAAATTACGTGGAGATAGAACCCTGGAAATTCTACTTCGATGGATCCAGCCATAAAGATGGAACAGGAGTAGGGTCCTAATTATTTCTCCAGAAAAAATTCCAACAACATTCAAGTACAAGATAGAAGGTACTTGTTCGAACAATGAGGCTGAATACGAAGCTCTAATAACTGGCCTTGAAATATTGTTGGAATTGGGGGCAACTCGAGTCGAAATAATGGGAGACTCAGAGTTAGTCATCAAGCAAGTCACAAAAGAGTATAAATGCATAAGAGAAAATCTTATTATGTACTTTGTGATAGCAAATCGTTTATTGAAAAAATTCGAAGTGGTTAATATTCGACACATACCTAGATTGGAAAACCAAGTAGCCAATGATTTGGCACAAATTGCATCTGGGTACAAAATTTCAAAAACGAGATTACAAAGAGCAATCGAAGTTCGAGAAAAAATAAAAGTAACCAGCCTGTCTCCAACAGATTTGGAATCGACAAGACTAGGGTATGCTGATCAAAGGAACTTTGAAATTTTGTTCATAGACAATTTATCAGAGCAAGATTGGAGGAAACCCATTGTAGATTATCTACAAAATCCAGTAGCTTTGACAGAACGAAAAATAAAATATAGGGCGTTAAGTTACGTGCTCATGGGTAATGAGTTGTTCAAAAAGATGCCTGAAGGGGTATTATTAAAATGCTTAAGCGAAACTGAAGCATACATAGCCCTTTCGACTACGCATGCTGGAGCATGTGGGGATCACCAAGTAGGTCATAAGATGAAATGGTTGTTGTTTCGACAAGGACTGTATTGGCCCACTATCTTGAAAGATTGTGTTGAGTTCGCAAAGGGTTGCCAGGAATGCCAAGTCCATACTGGTATCCAACATGTACCAGTAAGCGAACTTCACTCAATAGTGAAACCTTGGCCCTTTAGAGGATGGGCGTTGGATCTTATTGGAGAGATTCGACCAACATCATCAAAGAGCCAGAAGTATATACTGGTAGGCATTGATTATTTCACTAAATGGATCGAAGCTATCCCTTTAGTCAATGCAGAACAAGAAAATGTCATTGAATTTATTCAAAAGAACATTATCTACAGATTTGGAATCCCTGAGACTATAACAACTGATCAAGGGTCAGTGTTTACTGGTCGAAAGATGCAGGAATTCGCTCAAGAAACGGGCTTTAGACTCCTAACATCAACACCTTATTACGCACAGGCAAATGGTCAAGTCGAAGCAGCGAATAAAATAGTGATTGGCCTGATAAAAAAGCATGTAGGAAAGAAGCCAAAAAATTGGCACAAAACGTTAGACCAGATCTTATGGGCATGTCGAACGTCCCCAAAAGAAGCCACAAGTACAACACCATATTGGCTAACTTTCGGTCATGACGCAGTATTGCCAGCAGAAATTTGTCTTCAATCAGCAAGGGTTCAGAGACATCAAGATATTCCCTCTGAGATTTATTGGGATATGATGTTAGACGAACTAGTAGATTTAGACGAAGAAAGACTACGAGCTCTCGACCTGCTGAGAATTCAGAAGAAAAGAGTGGAAGACTCTTACAATAAGAAAGTAAAGCCTAAGGCATTCTCTCCTGGAGAATTAGTTTGGAAGGTAATTCTCCCCATGGATCGAAGAGATCGAAGCATGGGAAAATGGTCACCCAAGTGGGAAGGACCGTTCAAAATTATTCAAACTTTTTCTGGTGGAGCATATGAGGTCGAAGAATTAAGCGAAGATAAAAGACTTTTGAGAGTAAACGGCAAATATTTGAAAAAATATAAACCTATGCTCCAAGAGATCAAAATAAATAACAGTTAATGACTAAGTTAACCATAAAGCCAAAATGGAAAATGATATATTGATTAATCAAAATGGCTACATTGTATTACAAAAATTACAGTACATGGTCAATGAGGTGCTGAGCAAATTAAAAAGGGATGGAAGCTTTAAGTCGAAGATATTTGGCTCGCTGTAACTCCATTCGTTTGTTACACAAGGCATTCGCTTGAGAGATCTTGGCAATTGGTCATCTAGAGCCTGGGCCCTTTCAGCGAACTCTAAGCCTCGAGCAACTTCATCTTGGCTCTCTGTGTCTGAAACAATCGAAAGAAGTTCTTCTTTACGCTTAGTATTAGCGTTTATCTTGGCTTCCAACTCCTCGATTTGTGCCTGTATAGAGGCACTATCCCGATCGATGGCTTCGATTTCCTGTTTCTTAGACGTCCTCTGTTTCGACAACTCTGCAATTCGAGAAGTCGATTCAGATACTGAAGTCCAAGCAGAGGAACTTTTGCCATGCAGCGTTTCGAGTTGGCTATTGAACCCCCTTCGACGATTGTATTCCGCAGAGACGTGGTCAATAATGGAGTATAACTCCAAGATGAAGCTGGAAATTTCTGGAGGAACAGCAAGCAAATCAACTGCACCCAAGACAGCTCCCAAACAAGAAGGGGCAGTAGGATCCCCCTCCAAAGCCTTCATTAGATCCCTCTTGAAGAATTGAGCCTTGACTTTCTTCAAAACCTCATCGAGAGGAGAAGTCAAAGTAGACTTCCCTGGTGCAGTAGAAGCATCATGGCTAGGGTCAGACGAATTTGCCCTGCTCTCAATGATGGAATTTAGGTAGCCAATTGGATCATTTTGCTTCAAGAGGGCCAAGTCTTCGTTAGACCTGGGCTTTGTCGAGGTGATCGTTTCTGCAGCAGTGGTGGCTTGGGGATGAGTATGTTCAGCAGCGTCAACATCAACATGACCCTCTTCATCATGTTGCTCTTTTGTCTCATTGACCACTTGAGCTTCCTCCTGGTGATGCTTCCCAGGGGCATCCTCTGTTTCAGCAAGAACCTCATCATCCACCAGTTCTTCCTCTCGCTGTCTGTTATGGTCAGCAGAGTCTTGTGGCTCTGAAGTTTGATTTACTTCGTTAGCAGAACTGACGAAAGAAGAATGATGGTGAGTGGGTTCTCCTGCACTGCTTACAAAGGTATCAGAACCTTTGACAGGATGCCCATTTGGTGCTGAAGTTCCAGTTGTCTCCTGAAAATAGAAAAGGAAAAATATTCTGATTAGGGAGATACACAATCGAAGGTGATCATCGACACCTAAGTTAAAAGTGGTCGAAGGCACTACCTGTAAAGGAACTTCAGCCCCAGGGCTAGAGTTGTCACTCTCAACGGGTTTATTGAGCAAGATGTTTAGCTCCTCCTCCGTGGGCTCTTCGATGATCACAGGAGGTGGCCTGGGTTTATTCCCTGCGACCTTGATTCTTATCGCAGGTCGAGGCTCAGGAGTAGGGGCAGCCTTCTTCAGCTTTCTCTGTTTGAGAGGAACAGGAGGAGATTCATTCTCTTTGCCACTCGAAGTTTCGACTGTTAATACGGGTCGCTTCTTTGGCGCTGGTTCCTAAAAATACCAAATGGGGTCGATTTAAAACACAGCATCGAAAACTAGGATGTTTAAAACCAAAGGGGGAAACAAAGAGATTTTTGTTACCTGTGCGGGAGGTTTTGTAGAGGGACCTCCACCCTGATGGTTGTCTGTGGCCTTCTTAGCCACATGTTTTCGAACAACTGAAAGAAGACACGTTCACAAGTTATATTTGGTAGATATAAGTTGAAATGAAAAGACAAGTATAATTTAAAGAGGGAACGTATATTTCTTTATTTTGTCGAGAACCAAGACGAAGGACTTCTGGAGTTCGTCTGCAAAATCCTTTTCGTCGAAGAACTCTTCGACGTAATATCTCTTCCACCAGTCTTCAAAAGATGGTGAATAGAGGAAGTTGAGTTGGTAGTCGAACAATGATAGTACGGTCCGACCAACGTACCTACTAATATACTTAGTAGAAGCATCCTCAGAGTAGTCATTACAAAAGTACAACAACGATTTCTCCCTAGGGTAAATGGGAGAAGGAAGCGATTGGATAATGCCAAACTGTCGAGAGACAAGATTCGGCTGGTAGGCGATCAGGCTCAGCTGATTTTTTGAACTTTTGAAGCGCAATGGCATTATCCTTGGAGTGAGAAACGCTTCCCACATTGTTGTGTGCTCTTGGAGGTGAGGATCCTATGATGACTTAGGATGGGGCCTGGTGAACCACCCTGGACCAAACTTTCAACTGGCGAAAGGAGCCATGGTCGAGGTAAATTCCTTCCTCCCTGCAAACATCTGAACGAAGTTTTCAAAGGTCTTTTGGAGTTCCAGCCCATCCTCAGTGGAAGTCAATAAGGCAAGCCTGGTGCCTTCAACACGCCTTCTGGCTATCTCAGGAGCCTTTTCATTTATTTGAGTCTTCTGGGGTACAAAAGACTCAAAAGTGGCGTTTAGCCAGATTTGAAGTAGCCAGAAGGGTCCAGCAAGCAGCAAGCTGGCTCTATTTTCTATTATTTTTAATTGAGCCGCTCCACTGCTTGTTGACTCATACAGGTTTTCCAATATTAATTCGGCCAAACATATGTTTTGACCGTGATGAAGCTGAGTAGCAAGGGTGACCATTTTCTTCGTCACCTGTAGGGATTTCGTGCAGAACACGAAGCGTGACATCCAAAGGGCTAGAAACGCGATATACTCCACATCAGTCACCACATCCATCGATTTGTCATGGTAGTGGTTGGTGTAGGTGGTATAAGTGGGTTTAGTAGCTGAAAACCCAATCTGGTCTTCAGACATTTCCTCTGGGTCGAAGTAGTCCCCAGTTGGTCGAAGACCAGTAATAGTGGCCACGTCGAAGAGAGTGGGTGTTACCATTCCACAAGATAGGTGGAAGGTATAATGAGTATAATCCCAAAACAGCAAAGAAGCTACCAGCATTTCAGGACAATAGTTGAAACCAGTTTTGGACAGCATGACTAGGTCATAAATCCCCATGCCCTTCCAAATCGAAGCCTGGCACTTCTCCATATTGTTGAGCCAAGCGTTGTATTCTGGTGTAAGGTTAGGGCTAGACCTAAAAGCCCTAAGCCCCCTGTTAAAGAATCGAAGATCTATTTTCTCTTTTGCAGGATCTTCGGTATCATTTGTCGCCTTCTTGGAGCACCCAATGGGCTTGAGTGCCTCATGCACAGGGAAGAAACCCTCGATTTTCGTTGGGTTAGCAATGCATGCAGAAAGAGGGCCGGACATGGTGAAAACCTGGTTGGAATATCCAACAGGAATCAACAGTTGAGAAGAATAAGTTTCACGCTCAACATCTCCCATGGGTTCAGGAACCCTTCGCATTCCCATGGAGTTAACTATCGGAGCGGTTGAAAAGGTTTCCGGTTGAGTAGTTTTAGAAGGAGTGCTAGATCTGGGGACATTGGAAGAATGAGAACGTGAAGCCATTTTTTGGTTTGAGATGAAGATAGATGAAGAACAAAGGTTACTGGGTTTGAAGAGGAAGAAGCAAAGGTTTGCTTGCAGAAAATTTTGTTCGACTGAAGGTTTGGATGAAAGAAAGCGTAAAGAGTCCAACAGAGGCACTTAGTGCTATTTATAGTGATTGAAAAATCACAAGACTCGAGGTCATTTAATGTCACAGACAAGAGTGGGGCACGCGACACTCATTTGGTGATGTAGCCATTCTGAAGAACGGAAACGGTGCAGCGTGCGCCCTCGATTTCGGGAAATAGTCATGATGACAACATTTGAAAATACATCGTGCGTGCTAAATTCCTTACTGAAGTGACGTCTTGGGAACAGGTGAAATGATGACTTTTTGAGATTGTTAGTTGGTTGGTAGGAGGCGAAAAGCACACAAACTAATTTGTGGCTGAGAATGAAGGACAAGTGTCGAATGGAATATCAAAGAATGCCTTTTTCTTTTAGTGTCGAAATAAGACATTCTTGGGGGGCAATTTGTTGGCTCCTAAATTTGACACCCATATTTATTATCATATAGAACATTGATTATGAGTCAAAAGAGTTTCCTACATAAGAAGGCTTCGACCAGATGATCATGTCAAAGGCTCATCAAAGAATGACAAGATACTTAGAGAAATTCCTTTAAGTTGGGATCTTGTTGTCTTCGACGTTGAAGGAACCTCTCGACAAAGGTACCTGATGCCCAAGGTCGAACGGTTTGAGATTTGAATTGTTGGAGGGAAAACGGTTCCCAGCAGTTACCAAGTGCAACGTGTCGAGAACATAGGCATCGAAGGTTGTGAGCGTGCCATGTGGCGTCATCTTGAAGCGGTGTAACTGCCCAGCGGTTACTTAGGATTTGTTTTAGTATAAATACTAGTTGTTCACGTAGTTTTCGCGTGTGTTCATCATTTTATACAAGTCACTCATTTAGATTCAAGTACCCAGCGTGAGAGAAAGAATCATTGAGAATGTATGTGTGAAACACCATTTAAATTAATCAAGTCTTTTATATTCAAGCATTTTATCGCTTTTCATTTACTTATCTCCATCGAAGCCTTTTACTTAACGCTTTTATTTATTCTATCAAGCTTTTCTTCATGCAATTTACTTAAAGTGTCTTTACTTTACTAGCATTAATCACCATTAGGATTAGTCAAACTCCAGAAAATCAACCATGTCTTAGGATCAATCTGATCGATCCTGCTAGTCACCAAATAAGTAACCTTTTGGAAGATCAACAGTTGTTTACCATTTTTCAGAGTAAACAGATGCTCATTCAGATCCAACTTTCAGATACAGTTTAGATACACTCCAGACACAGATGCAAGTCTGATACTCATTCAGATCCAACTTTCAAATACAGTTCAGATACGCTCCAGACACGGATGCCAATCTGATACTCATTCAGATCCAACTTTCAGATAAAGTTCAGATACGCTCCAGACACGAATGCCATTCTGATACTCATTCAGATTTAACTTCTCATATACAGTTCAGATACGCTCTAGACACGGATGTCATTCTGATACTCATTCATATCCAACTTTCAGATACAGTTCAGATATGCTCCATACACGGATGCCATTTTGATACTCATTCAAATTCAACTTTTCAGATACAGTTCAGATACGCTCCAGACACGGATGCCATTCTGATACTCATTCAGATCCAACTTTCAGATACAGTTCAGATACGCTCCAGACACAGATGACATCCTAACACTCATTCAGATTCAACTCTCAGATACAATACAAATACACTCCAGACACAGACGCCATTCTGATACTCATTCTTTCAGCTTACAAATTACAATTCAATAATCACTTTTGGATGGCATCTATAAGCTCATCTCCAAAAACTTTCCAGCACTTCTCCAAATGGCATCTTTAAGCCCATTTCCTCTACCATCACATCACCAAGTGCAAATTTCTGGGCACTCTAGTGTCCAATCATCTTCCACCTTCGAGTCACGAATGGAAAAAATAGCCAATCTAACTCTCCAGGTTTAAGAATATAGAACAGGGGCAGATGTTGTACCCCAAAATTTTTCCTCTCACTTATCAAGAATTTGCTCACAAGATCTCCTTGGGCTCAAGACTGCACTAGGGTTTGATCAGCTCAAGAGACCTCCTCAAGCATTAATGACCAAAACTAGGGTTTGAGTTTGCACAAGGACATTTGAACTTCCAATGCCCCATATGACTTTCATGGATCATTATGGACCCCCAATTTAACTCATGTCAAGTTTCAATCCGTGGATCACATTTTTGCTCAGTCAATTGAGCAGATGACCTAAAATCAGTTGTATGGGGGGAAAAGTCAACTATAGCCAATTTAGAGTCAAACTTCTTAATTTTTTATCCATACCAACATTTTAAACTTATATGTATCACTTGATCAAGTTTGGACCACAATTTCCCAAGAAATTTGATCAAATCATCAAAAGGGCAAAATGGTCAAAATTAGGATTTTGACTAAGAAGGGGCAATTTCTGATATTTGACCTAACAAATGGTAAATTGGTTTAAGGCATGATCTCAAGAGTACAATTGAATAATTTTAGCCTAATGACATGGTTCAACACATTTCAAGTCCATTAGATTGACAAATGAAATTTTCAGTCAACTGATCAGAAGTCAACTGTATACTGAAAAGTCAAACTTTGACTTTTTGGTCAAATTCAAGTTCCAAAAATCACAATTCATCAAAACATGTCAAAATATGAAACTTATTCATCAATAAATCAAAAAGTCAAGATTTCATTTTGAAAAGTCAAAATTTCTAAACTTATAAATTTTTCTAAGGGTTCGAAATTTCATGTTTTTATCATAACTTTGAACAAAATTTTCACCATGATGCAAGATGATTCAAGAGAAACTTCAAACATGAAAGTTGTAGATCTCCATGAAATCTACAAATTTTCTTTACACAACTCCTTCCAAAAATTCTTGGATCTCAAGTTATAATTTTATGAACATGTGGTCATGAAACTAAACACTTTGTGAAATTTTGCCCTAATTTGGTCAGGATTTTGACCTAACTTCATGGCACTTTTTCATATAGTTCCAAGTGGAATCTTAAAAAGAAATTCAAATATGGGTTGTATATCACATTACAAGCTTTCCAAAATGTCCAAGAACTCCTTGATATCCTTCTTGAGTAGGGAGAATCGTAGAGATGAAGTTAGGGTTTTATCACTTGAATTACAAGGCATTTTGTGATGAACAAGAATTCAATTTCAAACCTATGCTGCACAATCTTGTTTTTCAGGCCTCTAAACCTCAAGATCTCTCTATAATCAGAAGATTACATTTGCTTTTGAGCTATTATACACTTGATTCAAGCTTTATCCAAGCAAATTTTCCATTTATGGCACAAAGTAACCATTCCATTCTTGTAAAGAGGCTTTAATCACAAAGTCATTGCATAGAGCTACTAACTTGTTCCTTCTGATTACAAGCAATGTCAAAGGCAAAAGCAACATGTCTAGAGCCTCCCATAAACTCAGGCCATGCTTGTACTTCATCTTGGAACTATATTGTCACTCTTCTTCAAAATCAAGTAACATAGCCATAAGTATATATCTTGCTTTTCTGACCTCCTCAAGTCCTCTAATCTTTTTCATATAACCACACAAGTTATTTTCAAGAGACACACGATTAGAACAAGCCTTTAAAACTCCCTGAAAACGAAGATTGCATAAAACCACCATCTTGGTGTCATTTCTGATTTTGAACTTCAATCTTCAAAACCACTCGTGCATTTATTGGCCTTTTTGTTTCAAAAGCTTCCTCATACCAAATACAAACCATCCATGTCACTGTTTGCAAACTGTAACTCCATCTTCATAAACTTCCATATCCAAAAACAGAGCATTGCAGTTGGACTTCTCCAAGTCATTTCAGCCACTCTCAACTCAAGCAAACTATTGAATTAGCTTCCTAGGACCTCAAGGAGGCTAACCTTATCATTACCACTTCCTGAAGCAAGCTCAAACTCCAAACACGATTTCCAGTTTTGAGGTAAGTTTTCTCAACTTGTAACTCTTCATACAGGCATCCTCAATAGTTTATTTGTGAACAAAACATGTAGATATGATTGCCCTGAATCTAACCATGTCCATAGTTTCCATTAATTTTGCTTGAGCTTAGCGAATTTTGAAACTGAAACTTCTGAAATTTTTAGGGTTTAGATTAGGGCCATTAAAATTCATTCTTATCTTTGATCTATAGTTTTAATAATTTATATTTCTGGAATCGTGGGAAAATTTGCTACAAGTTTCATGTTTACAGTTTTTTATTTTTGATGAGAAATGAGCAAGTTACAGATGGTCTGGCTGGAGGTTGAAGATGAAGTCTTCAGGGCGCGTTTTGCCTTACATATTTATTGTTTTACTTGTATTAATGTATGTACAGCCACCCCAGTGGTAAAAGCGCGCGCCTGTAACCTATGGGACCTGGGTTCGAGCCCTAGTGGTACCCTTTTGCATTTTTACATGTTTTACAAATTCTGACTTTTTTTGTTTGTAGGGCGCTGGGCCTCTTTAGGCCTGGCTTATTTTTTTATTTTGCTAGTTGACCTCCTTGTTTCCCATTGACACCGCTGACCCAAATTTATTTATTTTATTTTTATTTTAATTTTTTATTTTCTTAAATATATTTTCTAAATACTAAAAAAATCATAAAATACAAAAAAAAAGATATATCTATATTTTGACTTAGTTCATTTTATTTTTGTCACAAAGAAATATTTTTATTTATTATACTTTATTTATTTTATTAAATAATCTTATAAATTTATTTAATATTATGTTTTTATTTATTTATTTTTCACACCATTTAAAATACATCATTTTTAATATAAAAAGGACTAAAAATATTTTATAATGCTATACATATTTTTAAGATAAAAATACCAAAAAAATACTTTTCTTAAACTTATTTTTCTTTTGATTAATTAATAGAACTAGGGTTTTACTTAAAATATTTTCCTAATAAAATTCAAATTCAATTAATTATTTTTTTTATTTAATTAGGTTAAAGACAAAATCCTTTTTTCATGAAAATCAAACAAAGATACACTTTCTTTGGACAAAATCCCAGTTTGTAGCCAATTTCCCTTCGCGGGAATCTTTCTGATTTCTATGCAGGACTAGGCTGTCGAGCTAGAATTCACGCTTTATGACTTTGTTGTCATGGCGAAGGGTTATCTATTATTTTAGTGTGGCATCATGAGGAGCTTCTCCTGAACGTATTTTCTCTACTAGATCGAGCTCTTCTCTCTGGGCCTCATCATTTAGTTCCTCTTCTAGAGGGGCTTCAATTTGTCTGGATGGTTCCATGATTTCTACGGGGATGACACCCTCGGTGCCTTAGGTTAGCCGGAATGAGGTCTCACCCGTCGTGGAGTGGGGCGTCATTCAATACACCCACATGACACTATGTAGTTCTTCGACCCATCCCTTTTTGCTTCACCCAACCTGCACTTGAGTCCCCGTAGGATGACCCTATTCGCGGCCTCACCTTGCCCGTTAGTTTGGGGGTGTTCGACTGAGGTGAAGTGTTGCTTAGTGCCGAGTTTGGCGACAAATTTTCGGGAACCTTGAGCGGTGAACTGGGTCCCATTGTCAGTGATGAGCGCTTGTGGTATCCCAAATCGGGCAAGCACGCTTCGCTTGTAGAAACAGAAGATATTGTGTGAAGTGATTTTTTTAGAGCTTCAGCTTGTATCCATTTCATGAAATAGTCGACGGCCATGATCAGGAATTTGTTCTGATACGTCCCTTGCACGAAAGGTTTAAGGATGTCCATTCCCCACCAGGCGAACGCCGAAGGGGAGGATAGTGTGTTGAGCTCGTGCGGGGGCGCGAGGTGCATGTCTATGTGCCTCTGACACTTGTCGCATTTCTTGACATGTTACTTGGAGTCTTGTTACATGGTTGGCCAGTAGTAGCCTACTCGTAGCACCTTTCGTGTTAGGGATCATCCGCCCATGTGTTGGGCGTTGATTCCCTCGTGGATTTCCCGTAGTATCTCGGGGATTGCGGATTCTTTGACACATTTTATGAGTGAGATGGAGAATCCTCGACGGTAAAGTTTGTGTTCGACTACCACGTACGAACATGCTCGTCATTTGGTCGCGATCGCCTCTCTTTGGTCCAGGGGAAGTTCCCCCTTTGTTAAAAAGTTGTACATCGGGGTCATCCAACATGAGTTGTCCCCAATGGCATTTACCTCAGATGGCATAGTGGACTTTTCAATGCTCGGACGAGAAAGGGATTCTCAGATGACAGATTTATTCCCGCCTTTCTTCTTTGTGCTCGCGAGTTTTTAAAGTATGTCGGGCCGCATGTTCTGTTCGCGTGGCACGTGCATGATCTTTGCACGGTCAAACTTCTTCATATGTTCTCTGACCAGGTTTAAATATTCGATGAGGCTGTTGTTCTTAGACTGGTATCCCCATTGAACTTGAGATGCAATAATTTGGGAGTCAGTGAAAATTTGTATCTCTCGGGCAGCCAAATCCTCTGCCAGTCTTAATCCTGCAAGTAGGGCCTCATATTCAGCCTGATTGTTCGATGCTGGAAAAGAAAGGGTGATGGAGTGTTTGAGAGTGATGCATTCCTCGTTCTCGAGGAGGATTCTGGCTCCGCTCCCTATCGAGCTGGAAGCTCTGTCCACAAAGATGGTCCACTTGTGCTTCTTCCCTACGGAGGGATCGTCAGTGGTCATCTCTGCAACAAAATCGACCAGTGCTTGGGTCTTGAGGGCCTTCCTGCTATCATACTGGATGTCAAAGTCCGAGAGCTCCAAGGACCATTTTAGCATTCGACCTGCCATGTATAGTCGGTATAGGAGTTGTCTTACGGGTTAGTCTGTCCGCAAGATGATCATGTGTTCTAGGAAGTAATGTTTGAGCCTCCTCGCCACATTGATGAGGGACAAGGCCACCTTCTAAATCTGTTGATACATGACCTCGCGCCCTTGAAGTGCTTTTCTCGTGAAATACACTGTCTTTTTCCCGTCTGGAGTCTCACGAATGAGGGTCGCGCTAACGGCCTCGACAGAGACAACCAGGTAATAGAGCAGGGTCTCCCCGTCCTCAGGTCTCAACAACACGGGAGGTTGCGAAAGGCTTTGCTTGAGATGGAGGAGGACTTTCTCACATTCCTCAGTCCACTTGAAGGCCGCCTCTTTTTGCAGAAGTTTGAAAAATGAAAGAGCATGTTGTGCGAATTTCGCCACGAATCGGGAGAGCAAGGTGAGCATGCCGTTTAGGACTTGTATGGATTTCTTCGAGCTAGGCATAGGAAGCTCGGAGAATTCCCGACACCTGTCCGGGTTGGCTTCAATTCCCCATTCCGTCAGATAAAAATCAAGGAATTTTCCCATCTTAACCCCGAAGGTGCATTTCTCAGGGTTGAATCTCATTTTGCATTGTCTTGCTTGAGAAAAGACCTTTTTGAGGTGGGCAGCATGGTCGGTATTTGTTCGAGACTTGACGATCATGTCATCCATGTATACCTCGAGAATTTCAGCGATATCGTCACGAAAGACTCTATTCATCATCCCCTGGTACATTGTCCCTAAATTTTTCAGACTGAAGGGCATTACGTTGTAGTAGTAATTTTCCGAGCTAATCATGAAAGTAGTGCAATTCTTGTCGCTCATCGCCATTGGGATTTGGTTATAGCCCAAGTAGGCGTCGAGAAACGATAAAATTTTATAACCGACCAAGTTGTTGACCAGCATGCCAATATTAGGCAAAGGAAAAGCATATTTGGGACATGCCCGATTAAGATCAGTATATTCAACACACATTCTCCATTTTCCATTATTTTTCTTAACAAGTACAACATTTGAGAGTCGGGTTGAATACCGGGCCTCAAAAATAAAATTAGCGTCTAGGAGGACTTTTATAGCATTTTCAGCAGCCTCCGCTTTCTCGAGATACTTGATGCGTCTACGTTGTACTACTGCCTTAGCGGCTGGGTCGATGGCTAAGTGGTGACAAGCGACCTCAGGGTCGAGTTCGGGCATGTCTATGGCGCTCCATGCGAACAGGTATTCATTCTCCCTCAAGAAAGCTTTGATCTACTTCCTCGCCAAGTCGGGGAGTCTGGTGCCAATCTTCACGCCTTTTTGAGGGTCTTCACCGAGGGGGACAAACTCGAAGTCTCCATTCGAGATTTATCAGAGGAGTTCTTGTTTGTCGTTGGAAATTTCATCCTTGTCTAAGTGGTTTTCGAGCGAGATGGAGTCGACCTTGGGTGGATCCCTTTGTTCTTTTGTCTTGATAGTCTATGGTTCAGGTCGAGCAGTAACAGCTCTCTTGGCAGGTCGCGCCCCGGTGTCGACGGTACTCTGTCCCTTAGAAGCTGTGTTAAAACATCTTCTGGAAGCTGAGATATTGCAGTGGATGGTGGCGACGCGTCCCCTCTTCGTGTAGAATTTCATCTTTAGATGGACGGTGGAGGGCACAATGGTTAATTCGTCCAGCGTTGGTCTCCCTAGGATGTAGTTATAGAGAGACGCGAAATTGATAACCATAAATCGCACCTTGATCTTCCAGGATGTTGTTTCCTCCCCGAAGGTGACAAAAAGTTTGATGTACCCCCATGATTTATAGGTTGAGCCATTAAAGCCTTGTAGGTCTGACCCCACGTATGGTGAAAGGTGGGTGTCATTGAGCTGTAAAGTTCGGAACAGATGGTTGTACACAACGTTGACAGAACTCCCCCTGTCAACCAATATGCGGTAAACGTTGAAATTAGCCATTCTTTCCCTCACCGTCAGAGGGATGCTCGAATTAGGGGCCCCTCCGGGAAACTCTTCGAGGTATAATATGATTGGTTCTGATCTGCCCTTGACCTTCTCGAATCTCACCGCTTGGGTCGGAGCTACGTCCACCAACTCGTCGAGATTTCTTTTTGCGGAGTTTATGGAGATGTCGTTGAACCCCCCTCCAGTTATAACCATAGCGGAAGGGAATTTCTCCCACCTACTATACGTGGATATAGGTTTTTCCTCCTCGTGTCTGTTGGGGATGTAGAAGTCCTCCAGCCTTGTAACGGAGTAGGCTATCTGGATAGGGGTCATCTCATCCGATGCTCGGGTGTCCTCTTCGACCTCCTTTGTTTTGCGTGCACCTCGACGAGGGGCTCATTGCGTCAATATTGCCCAAGTCTTCGACCCTTGATGAGGGTTTCAATGGAGACTTTGAGATGGACACAATCTTCAGTCATTTGTCTGTGACTTTGGTGGTACTGACAGTATTTGCTCTTGTAAGCACCGGGCTTCACGCGAGCAGGGAGAGGGAGTTTGACACCGCCGTCCTTGAAGTGGATATTAGCGTACTCCACCAGGATGCACTCGCGGGAAGCGGTCAGCGGAGTGTATTCGGTGAATCTGCCTGCGCATCCCCTATGCTCGCGGGGATCACACGTTTTATCCTACCCTCTCTTCTCGCTTGTTCTTCGGGGAGGGCCTACTTCCTAGTGTTGCAAGGTGTTGGTCGATCCACAATTCTTTGGGTCACGGGCTCTGTTGGCCGCTTCCCTCTCCTTGCAGTCCATATAGGCTTTAGCTTTCTCGAGGACAACATCGAAAGTCCTGGGTGGTTTGATGCCGACGACCTTCCTGAATTTTGTGCTCGGGAGGAGTCCTCTCTCGAGTAAATATCTCTTTATATGGTCAGTGCACGGGACCTGAATGGCCTCGTTGTTGAACCGATCGATGAACTCCCTAAGGGTTTCGTCACTTCTTTGGACGATAGCCTCGAGGGCGGCCTCAGTCTTCATTTGTCGACGAGACGCTGTAAAGCAGTTGATGAACTGGCTCTTTAGGTTCCTCCAGGAGGTGATTGACCCTGAGGGGAGATTCTTATACCAGTCCATTGCAGTCTTTCTCATGTTCGTGGGGAATAACCGTCATTTGATCGGTCCCACGATGTTATGGTAGTGGATAATTTTCTTAAACCCATCGATATGGTCGACTGGGTGAGCAATGTCGTCATATTCCTTCAGTTGGGAAGGATTTACCATGCCCTTGGTAATGGGCGCATCCATGATTGCCTGCGACAAGGGACCGCAGAGGCCGTCTTCGTCGCTCCTGTAGAGGGAGTGGGAAGGAGACAGGATGTAGTGGCGGTCGTAGTGATGTGCTTGGTTTTGTACCCCAAAATTTTCCCTCTTATTTTATCAAGATTTCCCCTCACAAGACTCTTTGGACTCCAGACAGAATTAGGGTTTGCTCTGCTCAAGACATCTCCTTGCACTGATGACCTAAATTAGGGTTTGAGTTTGCACAAGGAATTTTGGACTTCTAATTCCCCATGTGACTTTCATACTTCATGTTGGACTTATAAGATTGCTCATACCAAGTTTCAAGCCTGGAATCAAATTTTTGCCCAGTCAATTGGACAGATGACCTAAAAATCAATTGTATTAGGGAAAAAGTCAACTGTGGCCAATTTACAGTCAAACCTCATGATTTTTGGTCCACATCAACATTATAGGCTCATATTAACCATTTGATCAAGTTTGGACCACAACTTCTCAAGAAATTTGATTAGATCATCAAAAGGGTAAAATGGTCATTTCTAGGGTTTTTGACTGCAGGAGGGCAATTTCTGATTTTTCACCTAGGCAATGGAAAATTGGGTTCAAGCATGGATTCAAGGACTCAATGGAATCATCTTGACCTAATCACAAGGTTCAAAAGATCTCAAAAGCATTGGATTGACAAATGAATTTTCAAGTCAACTAATCAAAAATCAACTGTACACTGAAAAGTCAATCTTTGACTTTTTGGTCAAAATCAAGTGCCAAGGGTCATTTTTCATCAAGATGAGTCAAAACATGAAACTTGTTCATAAAGAAACCTAATTTTGCAAATTAGGGTTTAAGATTGAAAATTTTCATAACTTAGAATTTTTCTAAGTTATGAAATTTTCTTATTTTTCCCCAACTTTGCGCAACTTTTTCACCATGATGCAATTGGATTCAAACAAAACTTCCAACATGAAAGTTGTATTCCTCCACAAAATCTACAACTTTTATTCACAAAGTTTTCCCAAAAGATGCTTGGATCTTAAGTTATGATTTTTGGAATAAGGGTCCAAAAACTTTCTAACTTAGTGAAATTTTGCCCTAGTTTAGGCAGGATTTTAACTTATCTTCATGGAAATATTTCACATAGTTCCACTTGTAATCTCAAAATTAATTTCAAATATGGATTGTAGAGCATGTTACAAGCTTTCCAAAATGTCCAAGAACTCTCCAAAATCATTTATGGTTAGGGAGAATCGAAGGTTTGAATTTGGCAAAAACTCACTTTGATCCATGACATGTTTCATGTTGACACAAATTGCAAACTCTATCCAGCCTCACTTGTACTTGCTCACAGGTCTTTAAACCCTTCTACACTCAAAAATAGAATGCAAACTCAATGGTCTAAGGCATTATTCTGATCAATGGAAGATTACACATTGAATTAATCTAAAAATGGCAAAAAGCTAACTATGCCATTTTCATAAAGCACAACTTTATGTCAACTTGCTTCCCTTGAGCCTTTGACCCCTCTCTTTGCAGCAAATAAGTTCCATAAAATTAGGCAAAGGTACAACAATCTGGTGCATGCTTGAAGATAGCCTTTACAGGCCTGTCTTGTATCACTTCACACTTTTACTTCAAAACCAAGTAAACTTGCAAAAGATCCCTATCTTTGAAATCTGATAAGAACAAAGTTTGTAAGCATTTAAAACAACTTTTGCATATTTCCTTGAGCCAGAAGCACGAGCTATCCAACCCTCAAGCCTTACAAAACACAAAAACACCATCTTCTTGCAAAACAGGGCAGCTTCTGCATTTTGATTTCAAAATCACAAACCACTCGTGCGTTTTGTCCTAAAACAGTTCCAATACATTCCATATAACCCACCTAAGTTATCCCAACCATTGGCCATTGACTGTAACTCCATTTGCAAGCTTCACCATTTCTGATTTCAGCTTGTGCAGGTTGACTTCTACAGGCTTATTCAAGCAAGCTCAAAGCAAACAAAGCATTGGGGAAGGTCAGAGGAAGTTCAGGCAAGCTCACAAACATCTCAGGCCTCACTGAAAACCCCTGCATTGCCATACTCGAGTTCAACTGAAACAGGTATTTTCCAACTTACTATCTCTCTATTTAGGAATCATTAGGCTTATGTTTGTGAATAAAAAATGTAGTACTCATTACCCTTAAGTTGTACATATGCATAGATTTCATTTAAGTTAACTGTGTTGAGAGAATTTGATTGATGAACATTCTGAAAAAGTTAGGTTAGAAATTAGGGCCAGAGAAATTCTCTCTGGTCTTTGAGAGTTAGATTAAGTTCTTTATATGGTTGGAATCGTGTGATTATGCTCTACAACTTTCATGTTACAAGTTTTTGTTTTTAAGCACTGAAACAGAAGATACGAAGTTGAACTCAAAACGCGCGTTTTTGTTTGAACGAAGGTTGAAGATGAAGTAGTGGGGCTGGGCCTGACTATTCCTTGCTTTTGACACCCCCTGACCTACTTCTCACACCCCCTTGGCCCATTGTTTTATATTTTTATATTTTTCTATTTCTTTTTCATTTCTGACTTTTTTTTATTTTTTCTAAACTTAAAAAACTACCAAAAATATTTTCATAAATTTTCATATTTTATTTTATTATTTTTATTATTTTTTAGACATAGAAATAATTATTAAATAGTATATACTTTTATTTTCTTTAATAAAAAACTTGAAAATAACACATAAAAAATAATATATTTTTATTTTTATTATTTATATACTTAAATAATATTTTTTTCTAACATATTTTTATTTTTTTGACATTTATATATATTTTTATTTTATTATACATAAACAAATATTATAATATATACATATTCTTAAACCAAAAAATTAGGGTTTTTACCCTTAACAAAAATAACTTTTTATTTTCTTATTTTTTTTTAATATATTAAATATTTTATTTTTACATACATAAAGATAATACAAAAAACATTTTTTGCATATTTATAATATATTGCATATTTATTTGATTTCCCATTTAAATATTGTTAATTTATTATTTGCACAATTAATTCAATTTGGTTGTAATAATTTTAGGGTTTCAATTTCTTGCAAATACCCCCTATTCAAAATTGTACCCCCTCCCTATATCAAAGTTGTAATAGCTTAGATTTATTTCTACGCACTTTATGCTTTCAAATATGCCATGATAGAGATTAGGGTTTGTATGTAATATCCAAAATCAAAACAAATAGCTAGACCTAATACAAGACATAAAAATGCATGAAATTGACAACACAATGCACACATACACCCCTAGGGTTTCACCCACTTGTTGCCTTTAAAATGGCCATGGTATGCATGTTGAGTATCTTGGCAAAACAAAAACAAAACAAAAGATCATAGTCCCTCAATGACGCTATCTTGGTTGCCTATACAAAATGATCTAGTCCCTCAAAAATTTGCTAAAGATACTTAGCACAATTGCTATCATGGTCAATACGATGACCCGCGCCTGTCCCGTTTAACATCTAAATACAAGGTTGTTTACAAAATACAATGGTAAAACAACAATGTAAAAGGGTTAAAGATGTGTAGGAAAGATCTCTGAGTAGATAGGGTAGACAACTCTTAGTTACTTGAACAAAGCTTGCAAACATCCTAGCTATTTTCAAAAAACACATCACAACACAATTTCAAAACATTTCCCAAAGAAAACTTTCAAACATTGAAACATCTTTTCAAAAGACAAACACCTTTGTATACATTTAAACAAGAATCATTACAAAGGTTGCCTAGACAAAAGGCCTCTTTTCAAAACATTTTCAAAACCACACACAAAGCACCATTTCAAACAATTGAAAAGCAAAAGCAAGTGATCTAAACAAGTAACTAAGAGCCCATGGATAACCATGGATGGAAATGGTGCTTGAACCTTCCCTTTTCATAATCTACCCCCCGAACCCAAGAAAACATCTCAAAGGTCTTTCCTGTGCTTTTTGACATTTCCTTTGGATAAAATGAAAAGTCGGTGGCGACTCTTGCTAAACCGAAACATTTACGAACACAAATGCAAAACCTCAAGTCAGTTCTCCCACCGTATCACAGAACTGGCGACTCTACTGGGGAATAATCTAAAAGTGGGGTTACCTTAGGGTTTAGATCACCTTTACATGCTTACCTTGTTTGCTTTGATTGCTTTACACTTGGTTCTATTGTTTGGGTTTGAAATTATCTACCCGGATTTGGGAAACATTCATAGGTAAATAGCAATACGTTGTGGAAACTGTGCGGGGTATACCGACATGGTTGAAGCAATAGCTATATTAGTGCGACATATTTGTGGGTACCGGTAGCCTTTGAGTCAACAAAGAGAATATGGGGCCGCTGAGTGATGTCATGAAGCACTAATGGACTTTTAGAACCTTTACTTGACCATCTAAGCCTTGTTATGGGTAGTGAGATGACTGGCTTTGGTGCAGTCCGAAGTTGGTAGATACTCGATACTACACGCATTGAGGTTTGTTTTCTTGGAATATTTCGGTCGCCAGTAAAGTGGCTAAACTGAAGCAATAAACACAGAAAATAATCCAGTGATATTGAGCTCTTTAGAACCCGGTTACTATTTATAGGACAGGTTGAGCCAACTAAACTTCAAGAGGGTACTTACCTATGAAACCCCATGCAAGCCTGAAACTAGGATCTTGTGTGATTTGCTTGTACATATACGTGTGCATAAACATCATGAACATCATGAAGCATCATATGCATCCACTAACTATTTCAAGGGTTTGGATCTTCATCTTTGTTCCTGTTTTGTAGGTTATGGAATCACTCCGCAGGAAAACAATCCAAGTCAACCTTGTGAGAATCCCTCCTCAACTCAAGGAGCTATCTTCCAAGATTCAGAGAATTCTCCCTTCACTGAAAGACATGGTAGACTTCTCAACTTGGTCAACTCCAACATTGAAGAAGACATGGTGAAAGTTCTCTTCCAGTTCTTTGACCCCCTACACCACTGCTTCACATTTCCTGATTACCAACTAGTGCCTACTTTGGAGGAATTTTCTCAACTCCTGAGGATTCCTATTCTCCATCAACTACCCTACAACGGTACGGAAAGAGATCCAAATCCTGAAGATGTTGCTCAAGCCTTACACTTGCAACCATCTGATATCAAAGGCCATTGGGAAACCAGAAGTGGTGTCAAGAGTTTCTTGGCAAAGTTTATGTTTGAGAAGGCACAAGACTGCTGGAATTCTCTAGATCTGCAAGCTTTTGAGGAGATTGTAGCACTTCTCATCTATGGTTTGGTCTTGTTCCCAAATCCTGATCAGCTTATAGATGTGAATGCTGTCAAGATTTTCATATCTCGGAATCCTGTGCCTACATTGCTTGGGGATATCCTCCACTCCTTTCATACATGAACAATGAGGAAAAGAGGTGTTCTCATGTGATGTAATCCTCTTCTAGAAAGGTGGTTTATTTCTCACCTTCCCCAGTCAGTCTTGAAGAATGAGCAAGGCTTGAGGTGGTCACAACGATTGATGACTCTTACACATTCTGATGTTCATTGGTGTTCTCGGTCCAGAGAAAATGTCATCATCATTGATCGTTGTGGGGAATTACCTAATGTCCCATTACATGACATTAGGGGAGGCATTACCTACAACCCCTGCTTGGCTCTGAGACAATTTGGGTATGCCCGAAGGGATGGCCCTCATGACATGCTGATTCCAGACTTGGTTTTTGACTTCGACAACGACGCTCAAGGACTTTGACAAAGGTTTATCCGAGCTTGGAGAATGCCAAACAAAGTGGATAGTAAGACACTAGGACATAAGAATTCCATCCCCCTTTAGCCTTACCTCAAGTGGGTACGAACCCGCGCCCAAAGTCTTATGATGCCTTACCCCTACATTCTCCCGGTGATCAAAGAGCCTGTTACGGAAGGAGAGGTTCCATACACCCTCCTATATCCTGACATGCCAACATCACTGGAAGATTTGAAAAAGAGTTGGATACAACTCAAGGAAGAACGAAACACTTTTGGAGCGAGCTTCTATGCCAATGAGAAGAATGTTTTGGAACTTACTCATCGACTCCACGAAGAGCATACTCTCAACACCTACATCGCACCGAAGAGGATGCGCAACGTCTTTTTACCTTATAATTTTGTATTATTTTGCCCATGGGGCATTTATGTACTAAAAATTCTATCTTATTAATATGACGTGCGTTCCTTTTTGTTTGCAACAAATTTGAATTTCTGAATCCTTGAATGCATTACATGAATAACATATCATTCATCATATGCATAAGCAGTTCTTCACACCAGATTTCCTTATCTCTCTGCTGTTTATTTCAGCAAGATGGATATAGAGCAGACGATCAAAGACCTACAAGTGCAGAATTCATAGTTCCAACAACTACTCATGACCTTGGCAAATGGTCAGGAGGATCTTAAAGCACTGCTGGAAAAGGAAAAGGAAAAATAAAGGAGAAAAAGAAAAAGAAAAGAGTAGGTGTGGCTACTTTGGGAAGAAAATTTGAGAACCAAGCTAGAAGGGTCCTGGATTTCCCCTCAACATCTGATGAAGGGGTGGGCAAAGGAAAGGGAGTTGCAGTGCCCTCCGAGTCTGAGGAAGAAGAAGAAGAAGAAGAAGAGGATGAAGATTACTCTGAGCAGCAGTATCTTCCCGCAGACGACAAGTACAAGAATCTGGAAGAACGTCTGGCCACCATGGAGGTACAAAGAGTGCCTGGACTGGATTTAGAGGAGCTAGGGTTGGTTGCTGGGATTGTGATTCCCCATAAATTCTAGGTGCCTACATTTTCTAAATACGATGGTTTGTCTTGTCCGAAGATGCACCTACGGTCTTACATCAGAAAGATTCAACCTTGCTCTTCTGATAAGGATCTATGGGTCCACTTTTTTCTATATAGTTTGTCAGGTACGCAGTTAGATTGATTATCTCAGCTTGAGAGATCTGATGTGCACAATTGGGAGGATTTGGCTGCTGCCTTCTACAGACAATATCAATATAATGCGGACTTAGCACCTACTCGTACTCAATTACAGAGTATGGCTATGGTCTCTAATGAAAGCTTTAAAGAGTATGCCCAGAAATGGCAGGACTTGGCTGGAAGGGTGCAGCCACCATTGTCTGAGAGAGAGCTTGTGGATATGTTTTTGGGGACCCTGTCAGGTCCATTCTTTAATCACTTGATCGGGAGTTCGTCTACGGGGTTCACCGAGTTAATTCTGATTGGTGAAAGAGTTGAAGCTGGAATCAAGAGCGGTAAAATTCAAAAGGATGCATCTGCTTCTGTTGCTATCAAGAAGACCTTTCTAGCCAAGAAATAAGTCTCAGCTGTTTACTCCCAGAGAAGTCAAGGAAGAGTTGAGCGTCGGCCAATGGTGGGGGCTATAATGATTCAGAATTCTGCAGCCAATCAACCTCGAAACAGTCAACCTAGAACCAACCAAGCAAGAGTGGAAAGGCCTGCACGACAATTCACCCGGATCAATATGACACCTGCTCAGGTTCTCCCTAATCTGTTGAAGGTAAACCTCACAAGCTTGAAAGAGGCGCCAAAGAATCCGAATACCTCTTCTCCCTACTACCATTCAAATGCAAAGTGTGCTTATCATTCGGACAGCGTAGGGTATGACACCAACAATTGTTGGGCCCTCAAAAATAAGATCCAGGATTTAATAGATGCCAAAGAGGTGGGGTTTGACGCCCTTGAAAAACCTAATGTGATATCTTCTCCAATTCCAAAACATGGTCATAACGTCCATGCTATTGTAGAAGATCTTTATGTTGCTATTGTTGATGACTTAATGACTCCATTACCAATAATCAAAATGAATCTGTTGAAAGCCGGGATTTTCCCGGGCTGTGGAAAAGATTGTTATCTTTGTTCGTCCTTACAATCCGATTGTCCATTGTTGAAGTTAGGCATCGAACGCCTAATGGATAATCAAGAAATCCTCTTTGAGAAAACTCATGTTACTCCTGTTACTCCAACTCCTATCAACGATGTTGCTATGATTACCATTTCCGCCAGTCTTTCCAAGGTCTCCAAAAGACCTGTTAAGATTACACCCGATCCAAAGTTTGTACCTCTGAAGATAACTATGCCAGGGCCTATCCCATACAAGTCCAACAAGACAATACCATGGAATTATGGAGGAGAAATCTTCTACCACGGTGTTAAGCAGATTGAATCAGTTGAAGAAAGTTTCGATGAAGAGACTCCTGACGTAGGAAATATTGCTGGGACGAGTAAGATCACCCGCAGCGGAAGAATTTTCTCTCCAGAGATTGCTCCTCCAAGGGCAATCTTCGGACCCTCAATTTCTCCTAAGGTTACTCCTGTTCCGGTCAACATCTATGTGCGAACTCCAGTGATTGAAGAAATTGTTACTCCCGTAGTTGTACCCTCTGCTGTTGCTGCTGATAAAGGTAAGGGGATCCAAGAAGCGCCCATCAGGACTAGGACTCAGCCTTTGGTAATCCCCGAGACCACTCAAAAGGAAATGGAGGAGATTTTAAAAATAATTAAGAAAAGCGATTATGATGTCGTAGAACAACTGGGGCAAACCCCTTCAAAAATCTCTATGCTGTCCCTATTGCTCTGTTCCGAAGCTCATGCCAAAGCTTTGATCAAATTCTTGAAGACGGCCCATGTGCCTCAAGAAACTTCCGCGGACCAGTTCCAGGAGTGTGTAGCCAGCCTAACAGCCGACAACGGTCTTGGCTTCTCTGACGCTGATTTAACATCTAAGGGGAGAAATCATAATGACGCGCTACATGTCTCGGTGGAATGCAGAGGGACTACTCTTACTCACGTTCTGGTTGATACTGGGTCGTCTTTAAATGTCTTGCCTAAAAAAGAATTGGATAGACTAGATTGCGAAGGTCTAATTTTGAAGCCCAGCAACATCATTGTCAGAGCCTTCGATGGTTCTAAACGGATGGTACACGGGGAGGTGGACATCCCGATTAAAATGGGTACGAAAACTTTCAACTCCATATTTTATATCATGGAGATCCGTCCCTCCTACTCTTGCTTGTTAGGAAGGCCCTAGATTCATCATGCTGGAGCCGTCACATCTACTTCTACAGGCTTATTCAAGCAAGCTCAAAGCAAAGAAAGCATTGGGGAAGGTCAGAGGAATTTCAGGCAAGCTCACAAACATCTCAGGCCTCACTGAAAACCCCTGCATTGCCATACTCGAGTTCAACTGAAACAGGTATTTTCCAACTTTCTATCTCTCTATTTAGGAATCATTAGGCTTAGGTTTGTGAATAAAAAATGTAGTACTCATTGCCCTTAAGTTGTACATATGCATAGATTTTATTTAAGTTAACTATGTTGAGAGAATTTGATTGATGAACATTCTGAAAAATTTAGGTTAGAAATTAGGGCCAGAGAAATTCTCTCTGGTCTTTGAGAGTTAGATTAAGTTCTTTATATGGTTGGAATCGTGTGATTATGCTCTACAACTTTCATATTACAAGTTTTTTTTTAAGCACTGAAACAGGAGATATGAAGTTGAACTCAGAACGCGCGTTTTTGTTTGAACGAAGGTTGAAGATGAAGTAGCATGGCTGGGCCTGGCTATTCCTTGCTTTCGACACCCCCTAACCTACTTCTCACACCCCTTGGCCCATTTTTATATTTTTCTATTTTTCTATTTCTTTTTTATTTCTGACTTTATTTTATTTTTTCTAAACTTCAAAAACTACCAAAAATATTTTCATAAATTTTCATATTTTATTTTATTATTTTTTATTATTTTTTAGACATAGAAATAATTATTAAATAGTATATACTTTTATTTTCTTTAATAAAAAACTTGAAAATAACACATAAAAATATTATATTTTTATTTTTATTATTTATATACTTAAATAATATTTTTTCTAACATATTTTTATTTTTTTGACATTTGTATATATTTTTATTTTATTATACATAAACAAATATTATAATATATACATATTCTTAAACCAAAAAATTAGGGTTTTTACCCTTAACAAAAATAACTTTTTATTTTTTATTTATTTTTTAATATATTAAATATTTTATTTTTACATACATAAAGATAATACAAAAAACATTTTTTGCATATTTATAATATATTGCATATTTATTTGATTTCCCATTTAAATATTGTCAATTTATTATTTGCACAATTAATTCAATTTGGTTGTAATAATTTTAGGGTTTCAATTTCTTGCAAATACCCCCTATTCAAAATTGTACCCCTCCCTATATCAAAGTTGTAATAGCTTAGATTTATTTCTACGCACTTTATACTTTCAAATATGCCATGATAGAGATTAGGGTTTGTATGCAATATCCAAAATCAAAATAAATAGCTAGACCTAATACAAGACATAAAAATGCATGAAATTGACAACACAATGCACACATACACCCCTAGGGTTTCACCCACTTGTTGCCTTTAAAATGGCCATGGTATGCATGTTGAGTATCTTTGCAAAACATAACAAAAGATCATAGTCCCTCAATGACGCTATCTTGGTTGCCTGTACAAAATGATCTAGTCCCTCAAAAATTTGCTAAAGATACTTAGCACAATTGCTATCATGGTCAATTCGATGACCCGCGCCTGTCCCGTTTAACATCCAAATACAAGGTTGTTTACCAAATACAATGGTAAAACAACAATGTAAAAGGGTTAAAGATGTGTAGGAAATATCTTTGAGTAGATAGGGTAGACAACTCTTAGTTACTTGAACAAAGCTTGCAAACATCCTTGCTATTTTCCAAAAACACATCACAACACAATTTCAAAACATTTTCCAAAACAAACTTTCTAACATTGAAACATCTTTTCAAAAGACAAACACCTTTGTATATATTCAAACAAGAATCATTACAAAGGTTGCCTAGAAAAAAGGCCTCTTTTCAAAACATTTTCAAAACCACACACAAAGCACCATTTCAAACAATTGAAAAGCAAAAGCAAGTGATCTAAACAAGTAACTAAGAGCCCATGGGTAACCATGGATGAAAAGAGTGCTTGCACCTTCCCTTTTCATAATCTACCCCCCGAACCCAAGAAAACATCTCAAAGGTCTTTACTGTTCTTTTTGACCTTTCCTTTGGATAAAATAAAAAGTCGGTGGTGACTCTTGCTAAACCTAAACATTTGCGAACACAAACGCAAAACCTCAAGTCATTTCTCCCACCGTATCACACTTGGCCTCGGGGATGATCCCTTGGTCGAGGATGCGCTTCTACTTTACCCTTGTTTCTATTTTAGGGGATCTTTATTCCCTGCATGGGGGAGGGGGGTGAGGCCGCGTCTCCCGGTCTCCTCGGACATGGTTCTCTCCAGCGCGGGGCATGGGCCAGTCCGTCGGGGAGAGAGACTTCATGACCTGTCCCGTCCGTGTCTTCGTGGGGTAGAATGAAGACGGTCTTCATCCTGACAAGAAGGTGGAATGTCAGGTCTTCTATGTCTTCGGGGGGTCGACAAGAGTCTTCGAGCGCCCGTAATCTCTCACCTTGCGAGAAGATCGTGTAATTCGTCTAGTTAATGGATGTGAACAGGGCCCTGATCGTGGCATCAGCGCCCGGAGGGACGGGGACCTCCTGGAAAATATTTGGCTCGTAGTTCTGGGGAGGATGGGTGCCCTCATGTGGTCGAGAGTGTGATAAGGAAGAGGAGGTCATGCCGTCTCTGTAATTCTGCATGAGACCGGCCATGTCGTCGTTGTTCCCGTTGTTGTTGTTGTTGCCCATGTTGTTGACGACATTATTGTTGGGGTCGGCGAGATTGGCGTCAAGGTTATTGTTGGAAGCTGGGTCGGCCATGACAATTAAAAAAGTTTGAAGATTTCTTTAGTCTTGGGTTATCGACAGAAGGGGAAGCTTGTTTCCCATAGACGGTGCCACTAATCGTACCTGACTAGAATGGATCGTCAAGGCCTGCAAGCTGTTAGTTGAGCAGCAACTATAAGTGAGCTGGGGGGTACCTTCAAGACACTCCGAAGCCAAAGTAAGGTTCTGAGCAGTGCGAGCAAGTATGAGAGTGAGTATGAAAGAATGAATACCCGACCTTCTCAAGAGAGAGGGTATTTATAGCCCCCATTGTTGGGCTAAGGTCCCCATAATTGGGCTGAGCAAGCAAGCCCAAAACGGAGACTGCCAGGTTCTACGTGCGAGTGGGGCCAGTGCGTGGTCCCCAACCTGGATGGATTCCCCCGAATAGTCAGGAGGATATGAAAGCAGTCTTTTTGGGACCAAGAAGACTCCATGATATCTGGGGGTGTGGTGAGTCAACCCTACGAGGAGGGTGTTCGTGATGTCTTTGTGTTGTCGTGGACCCTCCCCACCAGTTGTGCGGTTGGCCAGGGGGCCTGCCTTGGTCGACGAAAGGAGTGGAGGATGCTCGTGAGGTCCTCCTGATCGGCGACGAGCCTCCTCGTGATTCTTGGACTTATCCCCGTACGGAGAAGTCGAGCTTCCCACAGGTGAGGTTATTGCCTGACATAGTCGAGGGCAGGTTCGGTCAGCAGGCCTGCTCGAGAAGCATAGTTGGATTGGACCTAGTATGAAGTTGGGTCAAGTGCAGGCCCAGTCCAGAATAGAAACTAAAAGTAAAAACTAAAATCAAATACATTAAACACTGAATCTAATAAGGATTCCATTGTTTAACCCCAAAGAACCATTGATTAGATCTAAACTGTATTTTGGTAATTAACAAATTTTATTCTGGAAAGAATGATTTCTAACTCTGTAGAAACTCAAATAATTGTTAGAAAAGTAAGGACTATAAAAATAACAAACCTAAAAACAAATACATTAATCAACACAATAAGAATGTTTTGGTTCTTACCACTACAACTTGAAGTATAAGTAGAAAAGCTGAGACCAAATACATAGCAATTATGTTCATAGAAGAATGAAAGCGAAGCAAACATGAATCAAGGAACAAAGAGGAGAACATTGCGAGTTTGAGAGAGGCATCGTTAAACTTGATTTAGAATCTTGGTTTGAATTAACCCTTTCGAGGGTTTTAGAGTTGGGCAATAAGATGTTGTTTTGATAGGGTTTGAGAAGAATTAGAGAATTTATGCCACCTATTTTTAGATAAGAGTCAAGCTTGGAAGGAATTGGCGATGCCAACACTTGAGGGGAGCATCGACTTTGAGAGAGAGGAATAGATACAATTTTAGGGTTTAATACTTTTATTTTTGGTCATATTGTTTTAAAATATTCATGTAAAAAAATTATATATATCTATATATATATATATATATATATATATATAAGAGAATTTTATTAAAATACAATAGAAAAAGAGAAAACGAAATATTTGGCGCACTAAACTATTGAGAAATAAAATCAATATTGTTAATACATGCGGTTAAAACCACCATAATTTACAGATTATAGGGGCGTCTTAAGGAACCGCCATAAAGTAGGTAATTGATGGCGGTTATATACAAAAGACGTAATAAAACCTCCGTAATCTCCCAGTTTTTTTTGTAGTGTGGCACTAAACACTCACACTTGTGAGGGCCATGTATCCAATATTCATTCTATAAACCCTATCTCTCTCGTGTATCTTTTTGCACCCTTTTTTACTTGATTGTCAAAGTGCCTTGCAGGTACACCCCCTTCTCTCCTTCAATTCTAGCCTATCAGACATCATCTTTCAGCCCACTTTCAGATTCTGATCAACCGGCAAGATCAGGAATCAATGTTACCAAAACCTTAATGGTTCCGAGTTCTCAACACACCTTTGAGAACTTTAAATTTCTCTTTAATAACAAATGCTTGCCAACCAACAAAATGTGTGATAGAGCAACTACTAAGAACCACCTCAAGAAACCCTGAATGAGAAATCAATTGATATTCAAAATGATATGGCTTATGTCCCCATAACTAATTGGAGTATCTGGGGATGATAATACTGTTATTAGAACCATATCTAGGAATAGTCCATTGAGACGTCGTCCCCCAAAGATCCCACCACCAATGTGAAATGAGGATCCTATCTAACTGATTGGTTTCCCCACAAACAGGTTGGTGCCAAGTAAAACTCGTACCTAAAAGAGGAAGGTCAATCAAACCCATCTTAGAGATAAAGTAGTTAAAATCAACACAACAATCAATATCTTTTAACTGGACCAATACATCCCCTCCAATTCTTTAGATGGAAAGTAAACATCATTAAAATTCCCCAAAATACACCACACCTTTCCACCGAGATTAGACCTCCTAAAATAGACGGTAACACAAATGGTCTTAATCATCCGTCTCTTTGGGCCTCCATGATTTAATTTTTTTAATTTATAATTGATATTTTCAAATTTTATTTGTTTTCATTTATTTTTATCATTTATTTTATTTTTTCATTAATTTTTTAATATAGTGGGATATGAGTCACTCTTTCACTATTGTAGTTTTTTTCTTCTGTTGTTAATTAAGATTGGATTTATAATAAAAAATATTATATGTTTAGTTAATAAAATGTGATTGAGTTTATTGTTAATTTAAATATAATTAATATTGATATGTTATAAATCAATTTAATAAATGAAAATTGTATTATCATAATGAATTCATATAGTATTGAAATTATTTTTATAATATTCATTTAAAAGTTTTAATTCACTTTTTAAGTTGATTGTATTGAAGAAAATTATATTGTTTATTATTATGTACCAATTAGATATTATTAGAGATTTAGATGTTTATCAAGTGTAAAATAAGTGGTATAAAAAGAAGGATATTTTTTTTATAATGTTTAGTATTACTATAATAAATTTATGGCATTCAATATATTTATATTATATTATATTATATTTAAAGTTGTTTTTTCACTTTTTAAGTTCACTGTATTAAACATGATTATATTTTTAAACGTAGTTACATTTTGTTTTTGATTTGTTAAGAATATGGATTAATATACCTTTTACTCTAAAATATTTTATTGTATAGAATTAAAAAAATTATTTACAATAATATTTGATACTAATTTTAAAATATATATTTGAGCTTTGTAAATATTTTTTGTTTCATTAAATAAAATATATAAGGTATGTTTTGAAGATATTGATCAAGTATTATATTATTTAAAAATATTATTAATAAAAAAATCTCATATTTTTTCTTTATTATTGACTAGTTACGTTTTATACCATACTTATAATTTCTTTAACTTTTTAAACTCACAATTAAATATGAAATAATATATTTTTACATAATTTAGAAAAAAATTTCATTTTCTATTTAATAATAATCAATAAATAATTTGATAGTAATTCCACAAAAAAAAACATTATATATCAATTCATAATATTTATTATCATCATTAATATTATTATTATTATTATTATTATTATTATTATTATTATTAGTATAAATTAAATGTAATTATATTTAATAAAATATTTTTTATTTTAATAAAAGATAAGTAAGTAACAAAAATAATTACATCTAACATATTATTTTTTTAATGCATTCCACGAAGAAGGTTAAAAATCAAACTACATACATAATTTAATGAATTTAATTGAAATATGTTGATAGTGTAAAACTGTTTTAGACTATCAGTGAATCATAACCGTTATATTTATATAGATATTTAAATTTTTCTTTAATTATATATAAAGTATTATTTGTGAGTGGTTTTGATGTACTGACCGTGTTTTAAAATATTTTACATTGATAATGCATAAGAATTATTCTCCTTAAATTTAATTGAAATATATCGATAATGTAAAGAAGTTTTATATTATCAATGAATCCTAATAGTTAAATTTTTGTAGATGTTTGACTTTTTCTTTAGTTATATATAAAGTATTACTTGTGAGTGAGTGTGATGTACTAACCGTGTAAAATATTTTACATTGATAATGCATAACAATTATTCTTCTTAATGAATTTAATTGAAATACATCTATAATGTAAAGCAGTTTTACATCATCAATAAATCATAACCTTTAATTTTTGTAGATGTTTGACTGTTTTTTAGTTATATATAAAGTATTATTTGTGAGTGATTGAGATGTATTTACCGTGTAAAATATTTTACATAGACAGTGCATAATAATCATTATCCTTAATGAATTTAATTGAAATACATCGAGTTCATTAATTGAAAGACATCGACAGTGAAAAACAGTTTTACACCATCGGTCAATCATAAATCATCAGTCAATCATAACTGTTAAATTTTTGTAGATGTTTGACTCTTTCTTTAGTTATATATAAAATATTACTTGTGAGTGGTTGTGATGTACTGATCGTGTAAAATATTTTACACTGACAATGCATAACAATTATTTCCTTTAATGAATTTAATTGAAATGCATTGATAATGTAAAAAAGTTTTACACCATCACTAAATCATAACGGTTAAATTTTAGTAGATGTTTGACTTTTTCTTTAGTTATATATACTTACTTCTTTGTAGT